>OX336343.1:13705928-14922595 GCA_946902875.1 Nematopogon swammerdamellus
CACCAAGTAAACTGTTTAGTTGAGTCGGCCATGATGGCCCATTTATCTCCAACCCAACTGTTTAGTCGTTGAGGTGCGCACACGGACGATCGTTCAGCCATTCGCTCTGCAGGTAGCACTACGGTATGGTAGCACTCATGTATTAGTACGCAGTAATACAGTATAATCACGATCAGATTGCTGACCGAAAAGTTGGTAGAAAAATTCAATGAGTGCGTTATCAAGGGAGCGGTCGCGCAAACTGTGATTAGTTGTTAATCGAATTCATTAAAACGTCGAAACAGTCGGTGGCCGATCAAAAAGTCGACCGTGTGCGAACCGCTATAGGCGTTCATAGACTTATGAATTTGTACAACTTTTTAATTGAGTTGTGAAGAGTGGTGCCAACTGAACAGTTGAGTTTGCTTCGTGTCGCACATTTTCTATACTTTGCATGTATTTTAAAATATTGTTTATTATGACTAAACAGTTTAGTAAAGTTGGATATGTATCGGTCGTGTACCTAATTGGTCGACTTAGCCACGAGTTTAGGGTTAGGGAACTACCCAAGCAGGACTGCCAACCAAACTAGCCAAACCAGTACAGTTTTACTTAAAGGTAATGATAATAACACATAACGTATTCCTGATTAAACACCAAAATTAATTATTAATAAGTTTGCACAAAATGCGAGCTTAAAAGGCATTATATTCTAGCTGACTTTGGGGTGTGTGAGGAGTAAGAATAGGTACACAGCGTTCTCGCGATCTGACGTACTTACCTTGGAATAGACCTACAGCTGGATGGATTAACGCAGGATTCAGCGCTCCGAACGGTGTGTGTACTCTCTTGCATAATTCAATTAATTACGTTACACTGGCGGTACTTTAGTGGATGGTTCGAGTCTTCTTCGCGCGATACTTTGAACTCTGTTCACCGTGCCGTGCCTTCCGTTCCATACATATTGTACATGATTCGCATATAAACTCACTCATATGAGAACCGAATTTCGGTCGCATGTTAGGATGATCTATGTACTCACTCTGTACTGGAAATTCAATATCGAAATGTTTTTTTATTAATTCGACTGGTGCAAAACTGGAAATAATATTGAGCCCTCTTCGTAATGTGAAAATGTATATAATAATTTGAAACACACACTGCCAAACACATACATAGCACTCGAAATGCAAATAATCTCAAACATATACTGCACTCGCTGAGATGAACCCCTAATGTATTCTTAAAGTCTTCTTCGCGCGATACTTTGAACTCTGTTCACCGTGCCGTGCCTTCCGTTCCATACATATTGTACATGATTCGCATATAAACTCACTCATATGAGAACCGAATTTCGGTCGCATGTTAGGATGATCTATGTACTCACTCTGTACTGGAAATTCAATATCGAAATGTTTTTTTATTAATTCGACTGGTGCAAAACTGGAAATAATATTGAGCCCTCTTCGTAATGTGAAAATGTATATAATAATTTGAAACACACACTGCCAAACACATACATAGCACTCGAAATGCAAATAATCTCAAACATATACTGCACTCGCTGAGATGAACCCCTAATGTATTGTGACGACCTTCCTTCCACACTGCACTAACAACGTTAGTGCTGTTTGGAATGTTTTGTCCCATCTGCACTTCTGCACTACCAGCTGCGAAACCGGTAGTGCCGTTTGGAATTAGATCGCCACAACTGCATGAAAGATCGATCACCGCCTGCAACGCTTCGCGACGCAGAGACAACAAGAGATTCACAACCAAGCCAGCAGATGGCGCTAATGTCCAAATGACCAACCAAACGTCAGATGTCATAACGCTCCTACAACACATTCACACTCTGCATAAATGCAGAGCCCTCTGCTGGTAGTCGTCGTAAGAAAACTGTAGGTCCCTTCCCTTCCCTTCCCCGCGCCTTCGCTCGCGTGAAATTTGGATTTCAAAAGAAGAAAGTAAGTAAGCCCGCTACCCTACCTTTATTTCGGCGCGCGGAACAATTCGCTTTGTATGAGAACCACATCTTAGCGTAACCAGAACTGAATTTTATTTAGCCTATCCTGTGTCTCGTATAACTAAAACTAAATGTGCTTGTACTAAGTTTCATAGAATTCGGATGATCGGTTTAAGAGTTATGGAGGAACATACATACAGAAAACATTTCTAAAAATCGTCAATTTAGTTTTAGTATCATACATAGAGTCTACAAACGCAATATCTCATAAAACAAAGTAGAGTACGCGGCACGTAACTTGGCCGCTGTGCGAGCGGGACAGCGTTATACGAACGATCGCATGCATATAACGTCATCCCTCTCGCACAGAGGCCTAGTTACGTGCCGCGCGCTCTAACTTACTCCATGACCATTCCTTACAGATTTATTATTAGTAGTATTGATAACAAATTGTGAATGTGAAATGTTAATTAACAAGTAATGACTCTTTCGGTGCCTTTAGATCTACAGGGTGTAAAAACGGCGAGTACATAAAATTTAGGAAATGATTATTGGGATCAAGAGTAACAAAAAAGTCACCTAACTATTTTCTGAATTCCCCTTAAATAAAAAGTTACAGTTTTCATACAAACTAATTGATTATTTCACTGTAAAAATTATCTAATGACAACAGGGCGGCGCGGATGGGGGGGGGGGGGGGGGGGGGAGGGGGAAGAGCGGGTGAGACGTGAGCGCCTCGGACGGAGGTGTTGGCGGGAGGAGCGGGGGTTTGCTTTGTGAGTGGAGGATTGGAGGTCGGCAGGCGGAGGGTACGGAGCAGCAGCAACGCGTTAAATTACACTAGACGAAAACATACATTTAAAAAAATCATATCTCGAAAACTAGACACTTTTAGAGAAAAACTTTATTTGCTTTTTTGTCTAGGAAAAACGTGAGGATTGCGCTGGCGAAATCGATGTACTCGCCGTTTTAACAAAGTTTATATTTACTTTTCCCTGGCAAGATTAATAGAAGGCGCTGCCAAATATGTCTTTATAGGCTACAATAAAACTTTCCATGACGAGCATGTATGAAGAAGATTATGAGAGTGAAAGAAGCGGCAGAGGTGTGTCAGGATCGTGGCATGTGGAGATCCGTTGTCTCTGCCTACCCCACTGGGAAACAGGCGTGACGCTATGTCTGTAATCAAACTTTCCACCTTCTGGGCAGTAGCTCTCTCAACAATACTAGCTGCGCAGCCAACACGCGGAGCTCAAGGATACATCTCTTTACACATTTCCCTCAACGTCCACAGTATAATAGGATACCCAAAAATATTAGGAGCTTACATTGTGACAAGATTATTCTGGCTCCCAGGTGATTTTTTTTTATGGTAACTGACACGGTTGGCTACATCACCTACAATATCCGCGATGTCAACCCATAACACCGGGTGAACTAGGTGCCATGTCAGTGCTTCCCTTCATTTCGCGCCGGCTACACTGAACTGGACGGAAAACACGAACTATTTACATAGCCGTTTCGACCGACACGTTTCGCACAGTGCGGTGGTATCAACCCGGCCGGGATAAACCCTACCACCTAGTAAGTAAGGTAAGAAGGGAAGGGTGATAAACCTCTTTATAAAACTGTGTATAAAATATCAGAATTTACCTCTAGGCGGGTTGGTATTACTAAAAATAAATACATACATATATTGGCAACATTGAAGTTTATGAAAATAATGAAATTTGTATCAAATCTTCAGCAGTCAAAGAATAAAAGTTATGCAGTTAAAGACAAGAAATGTTATTAAGTAAATGCCTTGTTTATTTTTTCCTTTCCACTTTCATCATCTTTCTCTGTACTTTGTATTCTAACAAGAATTCAAATGATCGGATTCAGATAATATTCAATATAATAAACGTTTTGCATGAAAAAAAAATGTATCAAGAGCGAGTCAGGCTCCCACAAATTATGGTTCCGTACTAAAACACAAATATCTTTTTCCCCGAAAATATTACATAGTTAGTCGAAAAAATCGGCAGTTTTCCTGTCACCTATGGCCGAACCCTATGAAAGTGAACATTTTAGCTTTAGAAACCTAAATGTTAATAATGAAAAAAAAATTTGGGGGGGGGGGGGGGGGGGCGGGGGGGGGGGGGGGCGGTAATTTTTTTGCACATTTTAAGCTATATCATTTAGACCACTGAACTTATTAAAACCTGTAATCTGTCATCAAGATAAAGATCTGGCATAATGATAAAATGCCAAATTTCAAGTTTCTACGTTACTCAGTTTTCAAGAAAACCCTCTGTGACAGACGGACGTAGGTACACCGGAGTGAATGGTTCCGTTTTTCCTTTTAAGGTACGGAACCATAAAAACGCACGATTGAATATGAAAGCGGTAGGTAGAAAAAATACAAATTGATTGGATTTATTGGAAAGTGTTTTCAGCATATTCATGCATCAACGCCGAAATAATATTGCATATCGGAATTCAGTGAGAATATCCCACGATTCGGTAAATGCAAATGAATTACGAATTGAATAGAAATAGCTGGGATATGCGCGCCGACGATGATGATGCCGCGCGCGGAGGCGGTGGAGGTGGGGAGGGTTCAGTTCTATTCACACCGCCGCCGCCCCAGTATTGTGCAGAGTCGTATCGTGGTGACTGCTCACATAGCCATTATAATGCGTAACTTAACGTTTGCATTGTGTGTTGCGCTTTGAAAACATATTTTATTATAGAAAACGCAACATGCGGCGCCTAACCCACCGTGAGGTGACTAACGACGCCCATGGATATTTGGCCGTTTTTGCGAGGGTTGCGAATGCCATGTGGGCCTGACAGGTTTCTCTTGAAGGACCCGAGGCTGTTCGTGGGGGGAAATGTATGAGCAGAGAGAGCGTTCCATAATTTACCAATTCTGTAAATTCTGTAGATTGTAACGAAACACGAGTTCAGGGCGTGGAAAAAGTTCTATGTGCAGTGGAAGCGGACAAGGTGATGTGAGATGAGGTGAGATATGAAAAAGGTTACAAGCTTAAATTTTGAAAATGATTAATTCTAGAACGAAAGCATAGGTTATTGCAGTCACCGAACTAAATTAATACATTAAATTTAGGAAATGATTATTGGGATCAATAGTAAAAAAAAGTCAAATAACTTAAATTAAATAAAAAGTTACAGTTTTCATACAAATTAATAGATACATTTTGTGTAAAAGGATCTAATGTTCCGCACGAACGTGGGAATGAAAGGCGCTCGATGATTGAGCGAGCAGGGACGAGTACGCGGAGAGAAGAGATGCGCGACGGCGCGGCGCGCCGTCGCGCATCTCTTCTCGCGGCGTGAGTTTTTGGACCCCGACCGTTCCCGCGCCAGCACACTCCCCCCGCGCGTGTCAAATTACACTAGACGAAAACATAAATTTCAAAAATTAATATCTCCAAAACTAGATACTTCAGAGAAAAACTTTGTTTACTTTTTTGTCTCATAAAAACATGAGGATTGCACTGACGAAATTAATGTACTTGCCGTTACAACACCCTATATAGAAGATATTATTTAATAAAATACAGCGGTTGCACATCAAAACTGTGTTGTAATTTGTAGATTAAATTAGATATATCTATTCAAGAAACAATCACAAATTTGATAAAAGATATAGGAGCTTGTAGCTTGTACCTACGAGTATTTTCATAGTCTCACAGATGGAGAAAAACCGAGCACGGAAAATGAGCATTAGCTTTTATTTGATTGTAGTATGAAGCAAACCGTAAGTGTTATCTATGGGAAGTGTGTTAATTACCTCGACGGTACCCGGGCCGGGACGCCCCGGGTGTACCGACCGGTACGCGTCCGCGGTGAGTCCAGCATGTAGGGATGCAATCCCTGCCCAGTTTGCGTAGTACGGAGGTACAGCATAGATTTTTGGCGTATATTTAGTTTTGATATTAGATACCTACCTATTAATTATAATCATGAAAGGAAAACTCCAGTGCCGTTCAATGTAATGGCATATTTCTTGAAAGACTGAGCTGTTTCGCGCACTGACTCTTTCGCGACACGAGATTTTCCGTAGTTCAATATGGATATTTCCAACTGTGCCTTACTCTGCCTACAAGTTACTTAAGTGCTATGATGCCACTCACCTTGCAGGTTTTCGTATCCCGAAGTTATTCTGGTAGAAAATGCCTAGAGGCATCAAGTTTTTTTTTATGGAAACTGAAACGGTTTGCTACATCCGCGATATCAGCACATAACACCTTGGTGAACTAGGTGCCGTGTCAGTACTTCCCTTCGATCGTGCCGGCTACACTGAACTGGACGGAAAACGATTATTTCATAGCCGTTTCCACCGACCTATCATTCAGTGCGGTGGTACCAACCAGGGGGGGGGGGGGGGGGGGGGGGTTGGTACCACCGCACTGAATGTTACTTTATGTCCATGTTTTCATTTGAGTGTAATAAATGTTAAAAAGCCTCCGGGAGTGCCGGCAGAAGTGAAAACTTAAACATCAACGTTGTGCATTTTTGAATATTTTGGAATGGTTAGGGAATAATTTCGCACGAATTGTTTTATTTATCAGTATAAAAGTACTATCATTTATGTGGTAAAAAATTTAACACTACAGAACTATTATAATTATTTCACATCAAAAAGTTTATTTCCCAGAAAAATCAACTTTCATCCATAATTTCAACGAATCTTACGCTTTTTCGATCAGGCTACGGATCTGACGCGAGTTTAACATTTTTTACCCATCTAAAAAAGTGCCAAGCGCCGCTAAAGAAGTTTTCACTTCAAAAAAAATTTAATCTATAGTTTTCGATACAGATTAACCCCCCTGAAATATGCGGTATTGTAACAAAATTACCCAGAATTAGGTAGGAATACGGTATAATGTGACATTGAAAAAATATGTTATAAGTGGATAGTGACTCATGCATGACTCGACTCGTTGGAACCGGATCGATCGGCTTGCTGATTCCTAAAATATTGTTTTCCTGTTTCTTTTTTTAAATAAATTGTTAAACGCTATTTTATAGATCGAACGTCGTACGATGGAACTTGTGCTAGACGTCGGTACAAGTGTGCGTGCGTGCATTCACACGCAGTAATGTGATACGTTCCACGATCCCTACGACGGTGCTATCGCGCTCTCGCCCTCACCCGCCCACAGATGACAAGAGCGAGCGAGAAAGACGTCATCGCTCGCCCACCGGCGCGTTTGCCGTCTTTCCGCCCACTCCCATCACCAGCAGGCAATAGAGAACGAGAACGCGATACCACCGCACCGTCACACGATCCCATCCGTGACAGCATGGCTTCTTAACACGCCATAACATGCTGAGGCGAAACAAACAACAACGTTTGTCAGTTGTCACTGTCACTCTTTATAACAGCAACCGGGCATGCTGCACACACGCGTCACCGACTCGATACAGACTTGCGTGCGTTCAACACGCGCCGCACACGCCGTATGAAGCGGCTGTCCGTGAAATCTGCACTATATGCAGGTCTCGTCGAGAACATATTTTTTCGGAAGTGATGTATGGGATGGGTCAATCTCTAACGATGGTTAAACGTAAAATCTTCAAAAAACATGAACAAATCGTAACGTCTATATTTATTTTATGCTTAGATTAGGTGACATATGAAAGAATTAAACTAGACGATCACAAAATCAGCTGTTCAGCTGGAATGTATATTTTGATCTATACACAGCTCTTCCGCAATACGTATATACATACGTTGCACTTATGTACTCGCTAGCAGCCGCTGTCGAGCTGCCGAGCCGGGAGCGAGAGCTGCGGGCGCGGATAGAGTTGGAGTAGCGGTAACGAGCTGAAAACAAACAGACAGATTATTTACTTTGATACTGATTTGCCGCTATTGACACGAGTCGCTACTATACCGCTGCGCCTCTGAACCGACCACACTGAACCTTCCCCACCGAACAGCACATCTCTAAATGTACAAGTGCACTTTTTCGTATGCGTGTTTCTGATTTTTGTGATCTACGCCGTCTGTCTGTCTGTCTGAGGGCTGTATCTCTTGAACCGTAATAGGTAGCCCGTTGAAATTTTCACAGAATATGTATTATTATAGCCGATATGACAAAAAACAAATGGCCACTCACGCCATTTAGATGGCGTGAGTGGCGCTAGCCATGACATGGCCATACGGAACCCTCGGTGCGCTAGTTCGACTCGCACTTGGCCGGTTTTTTATATCTCTTCATTAGATAAATGCAAAGCCGAAAATGAAGAGAAAAAATACATCCCGACCTGGATTCGAACCTCGAACTCCGGCTTGAGCCACCAACGCGTTACCAATTCCGTCATCGGGTCGATGACGTATTCTCTCTTAATTTTCGCACCGTTGATTGCGTCATACCTACTAGAGAAGATGCAAGCAACGATTAGAAAATTTAGAGAGGTTTGCAGGTTTTTTTTTATAAATATTATTACAAGTATTTTATTGACTATCCCCATAATATTTTATAACACCGCTTACAAGTATATTGAAAATACAGCCTGAGAGCAATATTAAAAATTGTGCTCAGAATTCTGACTACAAAAGACTTAGTTACTCGTAATAAGGTGTACCAGGTGTAAAGAGCCTTTGTAAAAATTTTATTACGTTGTTTACTCAATAAACATCAAAGTAAATAAAACGTGTAATTATCATTATTTCCATACTTTGTGCTGTTTGCACAATTGATATTTACATCAACGTTTGAACATAAATGATTATTTCATAATTATTCTAATACGTATGCAATGTAAATAGGTAATATGTTTTTTCAGGGTATGCAAGATGGCGTTAAGTTCGCTGTTTGTTTGTCGTGGTCGGTCAGTCTGATATGCCTCACATTAGCATATTGCACGCGCAGGTCAAATTAACGCATCAAATGTTATATTATGACATCCCGCCGGAGCCGTTCTCACGTGAAATCGAATGCCACGCTCCGGTCTCCCGCAACGCTTATGCGGCGAAATTAACTTGTTTGTGAAATGAGATATTCGGCTGTGAATAATTGAAACGTCACAAAATTACTGCATTCACTCGCGAATTCACTAGCAGCGAAATCGAGAATCGAGTAAAATTAATACATTGCTATTCCGTAGCGGCATTTCATATAAATTGCACCAGCGATCAGCCTCTAGTAATAGTACTCTTTCTGGATGTACATATCCCTACAGAACATTGATTATAATATCGATGTATCGGTGTACCGTGTGGGGCCGGTACTATAAAAGAATAGCCCCACTGCATCTCTCCCCGTGTATGTCGTAAAAGGCGACTAAGGGATATGCCTCCTTTCATTACTAGGTGGTTAAATGTGCAATAAATTTTGTTTTTATTTTAAATTTGACTCTAGATTTTTCTGTTATTGAATTAGAGGCCTATTCGGCCGGTGCAGCATTACCGGCACGAGTCGGGGATTCAGCTTTTAGCAATGTGATGATCGAGCAATGTTTCCGGAATATTTTCAACAATTTAATGACACAATAACGCGTTATATCAATATTGTGTGTAGGTAACCTAAGCGCTTATCTACATTAGCATAGCATATACTATGTATTGTTGTGTAGTAATTAGTTAGGTACAAACTTTTAAAAACATTTGAAACAAACAGAATAACATGATGGATGAATATTTTTGTTTATAGGCAATTTGGTTAATTTACTTTATCTATTATATTTTGTTGAACTGTTAAAAAAAACTGAATAAAAGGCACAAGGAAACTTGTGTGAACTTATACTTGCGTGAAATGTTCGAACCTCTCTCAAGTCACGGCGTATGTCTCAGATCAACCAGCTCCCGTCTCCTGTTAATACGAAAGCATAACACAGAGTATATGTCTCGCTCCTTCACTGTACAAGCAGCGCGTTTGTGGAACGCCTTACCTGAGAGCTTACGCTGTTGTCCTAGTCTGGCAATCTTCAAAAAACAGCTGAAAGAATATTACTTACTTAAACATACCTAAATAAATATGTCATTATTATTTATTATTATTATAAAAAAAAAATTGTTTTCTAATTGTTAATATTGTCTGGTAATGTTTTGGTTTTATACCTTTTTGTTGTTGTCATCTGTCATTCATTCATTCATAGTTATTCCTATATTATATACATATCTGTAATTCAACAATGCTGGTTGTTCTGTAACTTATATTTTTCCTATGTGCTAGCTACCACACTGTAAAGTATTCTTTTGATGTAACACCAATAGGGGGACAGGAGGAGATTACCTTAAGGTAAAATGCCCTCCTATTGGATGAAATTAAATTATGTAAATTAATTTGAAAAAATGTACCAACATAGCATAGGTAATGATTTCATCCAATAAACGGTTATTTATTATTTATTAAGGAAAACTCTAAATACAGAAGCGTCGATTAAGAAAATACAAATTAAATAA
This sequence comes from Nematopogon swammerdamellus, assembly GCA_946902875.1. Taxonomy (NCBI): domain Eukaryota; kingdom Metazoa; phylum Arthropoda; class Insecta; order Lepidoptera; family Adelidae; genus Nematopogon; species Nematopogon swammerdamellus. Next base: position 13,716,296 of record OX336343.1, read on the forward strand.
AAAATACAAAAATATAAAGTAAAGTATTTCAAATCTACGCTTCAAATGGTAATAATAATTTATTCAATCACAATAAATAATTTCATATTAACCATACGGCGCATCGCAGCGTAGGTAGTAATTATATAAAAAACGCGCTCCGGTTACCCTACTCGGTTCATTTTACTAAGCTAGAGCGATAGGGAACCGGTGGTGGTGGGAGAAAGAAAGGGATGTAAGTACTCGATAATTTCATCGTAAGTCTGAATTTATAGTTTTTTTCCGTGTTTTGAAAGAAACAATGTGTCCAATTTTAACAATAACCATGGGATAAATGTCATATGTATTTCTTGGTTTTTTAATGGGGACCAATTATTCGTTTCGCGATTTTTTTCCATTGACCAAAGTTAAAGCTATTCCATCAAAAAATTATAAATGTGGTTCGGATTTTGGATATACCTGAAATAAATTTCATATGCATGAATTGCGCTCAGTTCAGGCTTGAATTAAACATAAGCTAGCTTCGTGTATACGTATAAGCCTTAAAGCATAAAGTATTTAAAAGAAGTTATTTTTTAAAATATAAGAATAAAACATCCAACCAGCTCTGTAGTACAGAACATAAAATCGCAGTCCGCGAGAAAATTGCGCGGCGAGGACGAGTGCTCCCTAGCGCATTATTCAGAGCGTATTCAATCCCCGCAAACGGAGAACTCATTTCGTTTCAATAGTTGATAGGTGCTGGAATGCGGTTTAGAAGCGAGACCGTCGCTCCACCCTCAAGACCAACACTCCGCAGACTGTTTTTATTCAAGTTTGCCAGCGAGATACCTATATTACTAGAGGATGCGTTGCGAAGGAAGTTTCAAAGAAATTTAGTCGACACAACCTGAGGTATCATGAAGAGAACTTGTTGTTTACTACGTCGAAAGCTTTCGATAAGTCGACAAATACACCCGCTACACTATCGCCTTCGTCCAGTGCCTGGAGAATTGCCTTCGTTAATTCATACGTGACCGATGATGTTGATTTTCTGGGCTTGAAACCGTGTTGGTTTTGGGAAAGGATGTTATTGGTTTCTACAAAATGTAACAGTTGATTGTGCATGGTTTTTTCGAAGACTTTGGAAAACACTGGCAACACGGATACAGGTCTATAGTTTTCCGGTAAGGCTTTATATCCTTTTTTTTATAGAGATGTATTAGTTTCACGCATTTCAGTTTCCTGGGGAAAATACCTGTTTCAAAAGAAAGATTTATCAACTCCTCAGACGAACTTTGAGGCAGGCGGTGCGTGGACTCCGCGTGTAGTGACGTCGTCGTTGCGCGTCGTCGGCGGTTTGCGATCGTCTAACTCAGGTGCGGCTGGCTATCTTCAACTCGGTCTCACATGGCGCGCTTCCCGAGTGCACACTCTAGTAAGAAGTGCATTATAACTCTCTGAGGTTTGCGTTATTGTTTGTTGAGGGCTGTGCCCACGTGGAAAGAAATAAATGCCTAGAAGAACTGTTGACGCATTTATTCACCTGCTCAACGTGTCGAGGAGGTGAAACAATGTGAATAAAGACGATATTTCAAATATATGTTTATCTACAGTATAATCTCGATTATCCGAGCTATTGTGAACCAGGCCTACCTTGGATAATCAAAAGCTCAGATAAGACGGAATTTATTGAACTATAGTCAGATAAAGCCACATTTTTCGATAACTATATTTGTGCTATTCATATTCTAAAATCAGGTGTCGAACTCAGCGCCCATGGCTTCACCGAACATCCGGACCCCTTGCAATTCGGTGAAGGTATGGATCGAGCACGAAGTACTTACGAGCTACAGCCCGCTAGATATTCAGCTCTCGTCAAGCCCTCGTCGGCTAGTTTGCGTTGACGCCGATATGGCCGGGTTTTATTGAATTTAAAAAAATCTTGTTCCTCCAAAAAATATAAAAATTTTGCATCTCGGTTAAGCTAGGTTAAATGCGACCTCGGTTAATGCGACCTCGGATAATCCGGGTTCTACTGTATATCAAACTTGTTTACTCACTTATCTTCTGTCAGTAAAAGTAGGAGGAAGAACCGAAGTAATTTCTGCCCCTGAAAAGGGGACGAGCTACGACGCTGTATAATAATTGCTACTCCAGAATCTTCATGTTATAAATGTTTTTTTTGTTAACGATGAAAGGGCAGCAGTAGGTATTAAGGTGGTGGCTGCAATTCAGGCGTGCTTAGTTTCATCACCTTGAAAATAGGGAAGTGACCTGCATTTTAAAGTGGGTCTGAATTATACAACACACATACTACCAATTGATCGAATACCTGTGCTTGGAAATTAACAATTCACGCCTCATCGTAACCATAATTTTCATCCCATCGTCCCTCAGTCCTTCTTTGGGCGCGGGCTTCCCTGATTTTAATTAAAGGGTGTTATAATTCATTCATGAACCCAGGATACAGCAAACAGTTCATCTATATATGGCGCCTCCGTCGTCGTCGCCCCCGAGTCAGCTAGTCTATGATATATAGCCCCAATATTGTATCACGTGATAATCGCAAACACAAGGACGTTTCTGAAATAATATCAAGGAACATTCTATGGTAGAAACTTTATTGTTAAATAATTTCATAATGTTCATATTCTACGGATGCTATACACAATTTTTCACAGCAATCACAGATAGGACATGGTAGTAGGATAGTAGGATAGATAGGAGGGAAAGCGTTCCCGATTTTTCTGGTTCTATAAAAAAATTTAAGTATGTGCATATACACAGCATAAATTAATTATGTAAAGTGTTACATTTTTCGTGGTGGGATTTTTTTTTTATTTCACTGAAATTTGATTACATATGTATGTGCCACTAAATAATTTATAACGTATATCTTTTTTAAATGATCAATTTATAAATTTTTCGACACTTGTATGAAATTGAGCAAACAATTCTCTAAATAAATAGTTTTTCCAAAAGTGGTTCATCACATTATTAATAACACAAGATAGTAATCTCTGCCTAATGCTGATGTAGAAAGGGGACGAAGGAATTAGAGGATCAAACACTATGTAGCACATATTTTCAATGACGTTGTAAAGTGGCGCATCTCCGCTGACCGCACCGCGCCTCCCCGCTCCGCAGAGCCGCAGTGTGCCTCATAGTAAAGCTGGATCAGCTCTAGGAGGCTTCATCCAACAATAGCCGCGTCTCACCCCCGCGCCGCGCAAGCCAGCCCTACTAGGTACCTCCGCACCGCTCTACGTGACCGACCCGACGACCACCCGAGTATATATTATTGTATATATTCTTTATTGAGCATTCATAAGGTAGTTTTATTACTCTTGAACTTGACACGACTTGTTTTTAGGATTCCGTATCCCTACGGAAGCAATTTCCGACTGCGGTCACTTTCGACCCCACTGCTCAGTTCATTTGAATAATGGTGTGATGCTTTATAGCCTTTATGGGAGATATGTCGCATAACATAGAAAAATTTACAAGCGAATAGGTCAAACCGTTCTTGAGTTATTATAAGCGAACATACATATATAGATACATATACACATACATACAGTTTAATCTTATAATAATACTAGCTGTGCCCACGACTTCGTCCGCGTGGACTTATCACGACGCCATCTATCGGGTTCAGTTGTATTTTCAAACCATCCAGGGACCCACTCAAATATACACACAAAATTTCATCCAAATTGGACCAGCCGTTTAGGCGGAGTTGGGTGATAAACACACGTACAGAAGAATTATATATATAAAGAGGATGTAGTATGTATAGGGATGCACACATACTTGTACAAACATACGCTGCCCAACATTGTAACCCTCCTTTTGGCTGCTTCACCGTAGTAAAAAGGAATGTGAGAAGCAATCACATAACACTTCACACCAGTATCTAACCACAAAAGCCTTTGCCGGAAGCGTCCGTCGTCCCGCGACAAAGCACACGACAAATGGCTTACGAAAAGTTAACAAAAACTTGTCCAAACTAACGTAAAGGATTGTTTCAGAAGTCGCAACGCAGACATCCATCAAGAATCCACTCCTCGTTTTTCACGCAAGAAAAAATAAATTCGTTGCAAACAGTCCGCGCGACGTCTCTAGAGGGGCCGCGGGACCCGCAGCATCCCCCGCGGTGCCGCCACGCGACGCGACATCAAAACAAATCGAGAAACCGGTTTCCTCGGATTTCGTTCCTTCTTGTTTCGAATTTCACACCCGTCTCTATTTGAGTGTTCGTCAAACCGCTAGCGACGCCCGCCGCGCCCCTAGCGCAGCGCTGGGAGTATTCAAATCCAATATTTATTTATTGGGGGATGATGGTATGGTTTAACACTTATTGTCTACGTAGATCTTAATATGCTTTATTGTTTTATATAAAACTAGCTGTTGCCCGCGGCTTCGCTCGCGTGAAATTCGTATTTCGAAGAAGAATCTAAGTAACTAAGGGCGAGGCCGAAGGCCGAGCTGCAGGGAACAAGTCCACCCATGCCATACATAAAAGTGCCATATATTAATATTGTATATCTTTAATAGCACGTTTTTACGGTGTTCACATTAAGTTTATACATAAATAACGAAAAATATAAAAAAATTACATAAAAATTATTATGCTTGTATTAGATAGACATAGATAAACCGTCTTTATAGCTGTATATATATTACTAGCTTTTGCCCGCGGCTTCGCTCGCGTGAAATTCGTATTTAAAAAGATGAAAGTAAGTAAGCCCGCTACTGTACCATTATTTCGGCGCGCGGAACAATTCAGTTTGTATGAGAGCCATATCTTAGCGTAACCTGAACTGAATTTTATTTAGTCTCGTATAACTAAATGTGCTTGTACTAAGTTCCATAGAATTCGGATGATCGGTTTAAGAGTTATGGAGGAACAAACATACATACATACCTAAATTCATACAGAAAAGATTTCTAAAAATCGTCAATTTAGTTTTAGTATCATACATAGAGTATACAAAAGCAATATTGCATATAACCCAAAGAGTTTGTATTACGTCGAAAGGAGCGCAGCGACGTAATACAAACTCTTTGCATATAACAAAGTAACTTACTCCATGACCATCCCTTTTTTTTTATGTAATCCGCTATGGGTGGCTGAGTCGGAGGGGCCAAAGCGCATGCTCCGACCAGCCAATATCACCTCCGAGAAGGTAGGTTACAGATTTATTATTAGTATTGATATTGATATTGATGACAACAATTGTAAAACATTTTCTTGACTTTCGAAAGCTTTTTCTCCTTACTTCAATGCAGACTCACCTTACCACATACTTTCTTTATTATAAATTATATCATTACAGACTTCTTATTATTACTTCACTGCTCTGTGTTCCTTACCTATCACACGGTAGGCAATATCTCATCGCCTAGATACCTGACTTAAGTAATTGGAGCGATCACCTAAAGCAACACCGGTCTATTATCATTCCATCTGAAACCCATAAAATATTTACCGAACTCGTTGGCTCCTCGAAGTTGTCCCTTAACCCGGCGCTATCTCCACATCTCAAGAGACGTGACTACAAAAACATTGACCCCTTGCAGTGTCAACACAGTCCGCGATGAACGAACGACTAAACCAACAAGGAGAGTGCCCGCGTATTAGATGGGACGGGGATATATCGGCGATATATCACCGTCCTTAAGATACCTTGTCAATTGTATAGTATAACTACGCTCGTGTAATTTTTGTTTTATTATGTTTAAATTATTGCTGCCCACATATTTCCCCCCAAGTACAGTTTCGAGTGCTTCAAGAGAGGCGTGAATAGGCACATGTCAGGCCGGCATGGCATTCGCAACCAACGCATGCGACCGAATGTCCATGGGAGTCGTTAGACATCTTATGGGTGGCTCGGCGCCACATGTCGCTTTAATTGAGTAGTTCTCGAGTTATAATTCATTCACGTTCGAAACGGCGCGAGCGTTGGACGTGTCAGTCAACAGGTGCCCCTCCAACGACAGCTCTGCGTACAGTAAGACAAAAAACTTACTCCAGCCTGCTGCTATATCAATACAAATACCCACCTTAATACTTACCCACCTACACCGATTGCACTGTCAGAGGAGTGTGCTGTTACGTCACCAACTGCAACAGCGTCGTGCTTCACTTTAACACAACCTATATATATCTACTTACCTATAAACTACAATGCAGCAAAATATCAACAAATGCGCCAGATGCGAGACCGATATCCTGGAAGAAGATGGACTCAACTGCTGCGTCTGCATGAGGGGCTACCACTTCAACTGCGCAGGCATCAGCGAGATAAACTTCAGGAAAATGAGAGCATCAGTAAAGGCAGTGTACCAAGGACCGTGCTGTGGAATTGAAAAACGCTATGGGAAACCGCCTCCTGCTCTCACCACAACTGATCTGACAAAACTAAACCCTGTACAAAGCTCACCTAATCTGGAAACCGCAAAGGACGACGCGACCTCGACCGCAGTAAGAAACGATGTCCTACTTCAGATTCAGAGAGACATAGCCAAGCTGCTGGAGGGTCAGACGGAAATGCGGAAAGAGCAAAAAGAAGTCAAAGCCTCGCTTGAGTTTCTCGGTGACAAGATGCAAGAATTGGAATCAGATTTACAAATGCAAAAAGGTCGTATCTCCAGCCTGGAAAAGGCTACCAGCGTAACTAACGAAATCTCTCAGCAGATTAACAAACTACAAGTAGAAAATGAGGACCTACGTCAAGAGATGCTGAGCACATTTGTGGAGGTAAAGGGAATCCCGTCCGCACCCCAAGAAAATGTTATACATGTACTAGATCGAGTGGCGAAGGTTATTGGGTGCGCTGTATCGTCGACAGAAATCGCTGCTGTTCGTCGTCCGACCGGACAATTAACTCAGCGAGATATCATAATCCAGTTCACTACAGAGCAAGCAAAGGAAAAATTCCTGTCGTGTGCAAAGGAATCAAATAAAAAGAGGAAAATTGAAGGAAAAATCGGGTTGAAATCTAACGAAATTATAGGTGGAGAAACCGGTAATTCAGTGTTCATAAACCAACTACTTACGAAAAGGCGAAAACAACTCTTATCGCGTGCAAAAGAATTCGGCCACTCCAATGGGATAGAATTTGTCTGGACAAAAAACGGGCAAGTTTACATGAAAAAAACCGACTCCAAATCTGAACCCGCTCGCATAATTAAAACGGAAAAAGACTTCGAAAGATTTTTTCGAAAATCTACTACTTCCGAGAGCAACACCGAAGAGAAAGGGATGGCAAATTTTAGGGGGCCACAACTTGGAGAAATGTATAAGTCGAAAGAGACGTATAGCGGCGCTGACGCATAGTAGGATTTGCGTTTATACAGATAACACTTTCGTCGTCGTAGATCTGATACTGATAACCGGTTTCAATGGGTTAATGACTTGTCAAAGAGTGGAGATCACGGCAGGTACGACACAACACATTTTTCTTTTTCTTCCTTGTTCTCTTATAATATCTTCAAAATGCAAAACCTGCATTTTATTGTTATGGATTCATGTTGATTTTGTATGTTTGTGTATAAGTACCTATGGTTGCACTCACTCACAATTTAAGATTACTCAACTTGTGGTATTGCATGTGTCTCGTATTGTTTGTCATGTACATCTTATTAAATCTATTAGTACTGACGATTTAAAAGAAGTTAGTAAATTAAGTCTTATTATAAATGTAAAAAGAAACTCACCAACCTATACTCAGATTTCATTGTGCCTACTCATGGAATCCACTTATCATAACAAATACCGCAACTTACTAATCATGGAATCACTCCTAAAATTGCAATTATTACAAGTAATTCAGAAAATATTGCTTGCCATTCAATACATTATTAGATGTGTACTACTTACAGCCATATGCCTTGAAATGGAACACTATAATATTACTACTTATATTATTATACCAATTTCAACTGAAACTATCAGTTTTACCATCGAACTGTCAATTACTAAAATTACCAAACTGACTATCACCAGAATAATGAAATCTCGCCTTAAAATTCAATTTTAATGAAGATATTGAAAATGACATTGAAAATATCGATGTCGTGAATACCCACATAACTCATTTACCGGAAGACTGTAAAAACAAGATACCCAAAAAAACCAAGATTAAAACTATTACAATAAATATTAGGAGCATCAACCGTAACTTTGATCATCTGGTGGTATTGCTTAAACGACTAGATATAGTTTTTGACGTAATCATTTTGACAGAATGTTGGCTAAGTGCACAGACTCTCATACCCTGCCTAGAAGGTTATGCCTCCTTTCATACATCAAAAAACAAAAACAAAAGTGAGGGAGTGGTAATTTATGTACATTCTAAACACTCGGTTTCAATAAGCGAACCCAACCTTCAGGACGCTAATTGTCTCATAACTGAATTTTCCGATAGAACAGTTCTGGTTTCCATATACCGATCACCGCGATTCAATTGTATTGACTCTTTCCTCGACTCGTTAAATGAAACACTTACCCTATTAAGTTGCAGGGATAATTTAATTCTAACGGGCGACATGAACATTAATATAAACTATACTAACAAAGATCACAGGGCAGAGAAATATCTCTGCCTAATTGCTGAACATGGACTTCTCCCAGCCATAACGCAGCCAACTAGGGAAACGGCCTGTTTGGATCACATCATGGTTAGAAGTAAGGATAGTATAGAATCCTTGATCTGTCAAACGTCTATAACGGATCACTATCCTATTATCCTGTGCCTAGGTAATTATAGAGATGTGAAATCACAATGCCGTAAGGTCAAAATTGTAGAATACAAAGCGATTGCGACTTCACTTCAGAACTATAACTGGAACAGAGTCACAGAATGCAACAATGTTGATGAAGGTATTGAAATACTTATAAACATATTAAAGGATCATATCGATGCTAATACTACTACACGAACGGTTCCAAGATCAAAAAATAACCTCAAAGGCTGGATTACACCTGGGCTTATTAGATGCCTCAAAAAACGTGATCGACTACACAAACAAGCAAGGAAAGATCCCCTAAACTTCGAATTACAAAGGAGATACAAATCATATAGGAATGTATGTGATCGAGCAACCAAGACGGCAAAGAATAGATATATGGAAAAGGAACTACAATCAAATATAAATAACTCTAAAAAACAATGGGAAGTTATAAAAAAAGCAGCCTATTTGCCAGGTAAATATAGTAAGCCATCTTCTGATTTGATTGTAGACGATGATCCATTAACCTCGGCGAACTCTGTGAATAATTACTTTGCAAATGTTGGCGTATCAAAGGCTAAAGATAACCTGGATAACCTGAAAAGAACTGAAGAAGAACTGGCTAATACTGTGCACAGCTCTTGTTCGCTGTTGCACTCTTTTTTCTTAGCTCCGACCAACCAAATCGAAGTTGGAAAGATCATAGACTCGCTCAAAATAACAAGTGCAGGAGGTTGGGATAATATCAGTTCTATGCTTATACGAGAAACCAAACAATCTCTACTGGAACCACTCACATACATCATAAACTTAAGTCTCTCTTCTGGCGTTTTTCCACGGGCGCTGAAGAAGTCAGTTGTAGTACCTATTCACAAAGCTGGGGACAAGACGATCGCTTCTAACTACAGACCTATTTCACTGCTATCAACTTTTTCCAAAATCTTGGAAAAAATTGTTAAAGAACGACTAGTAGAATATCTAGAAAAACATGATTTACTATCAAATAACCAGCACGGATTTCGACACAAAAGGAGTACTGAAGATGCAGTAGGTAGGCTTGTAGATTGCGTTAGTGGAAGTTTGGACCAAGGAGAGCGATGCCTTGGCCTCTTCTTAGACCTAGCCAAGGCATTTGACACCGTATCCCAAAAAATATTGCTAAGAAAAATGGAAATGCACTACGGTATCAGAGGCGTGCCATTAGAGTGGTTTAGCAGCTACCTCAATGAACGAAAGCAATGCGTCAGAATAGGTGATGTGGTGAGTAATGAGGTACCTGTCAATTTTGGCGTACCACAGGGAAGCGTCTTAGGACCAGTCCTTTTTATCATGTATATCAATGAGCTATGTGAAAAAATTATCCCCAACTGTAAAATTTTTACGTTCGCCGACGACACAGCACTCATTTTCACTGACAAAACCTGGGATGATGTCTACAAAAAAGCAGAATCAGGGATGAAAATCATTAAGAAGTGGTTGGACGTCAACTTACTTACATTAAATGTTCAAAAAACTAAACACTTAGCTTTTAGTATAAACCGTTCTACCTCGCCTGATGAGCAGTATAAACTACACTTGCACACATGTCCAGAAGGCAACAGTATCCGACATACAGTGTGCAAGTGTACAGAAATTGCTAGAGTTAGACATGTACGATATCTTGGAATAATTATAGATGACAATATTAATTGGGATGTCCACATCGAGGAACTTTCTAACAAGACACGCAAATTGATCTATGTATTTAAACGCTTACGCAATATACTCACCGTTGATACTCTACGTGTTGTGTACTTAGCTCTTTGCCAGTCTCGACTGACTTATTGTATATCGTCCTGGGGTGGTGCGGCAAAAACCACACTGCTATCAATTGAGAGAGCTCAACGAGTAGTACTCCGTGTCATGATGAAGAAACAGTTTCGGTATCCTACATATGATCTTTTAAATGAATGTCAGGTTCTAAGTATAAGAAAGCTGTTTATAGCAAACATAGTAATAAAATGCCATACTCTAATAAGCACGGTGAAAGATGAGGTAAGAACTAATAGCACTCGCTTTTCTCACCTTTTGCATGTGCCTGCAACCAGAACCAAAATGGCACAACGATTTAGAATGTTTCTCGCTCCTTTTATATACAATAAAATTGACAAGCAATATAACACACATGCAATGACACTCACCGAATTGCGCAGTCTTGTAAAAGCTGTACTGATGAAGTATGACTATGAGGAAACGGAAGTCATGCTTGCGGTCATGCAGTAATCTAAATTATACTAAAATATACAAAACGACATAAAGTGTGCTGATCATTTTAACTATTAATATAAAATTGTTAATAGAGAAATACTAACTATACTCAAACAAACACAAATCCATATCAATTTCCTTCAATACATATATACCTGTACATTCCACGGAAGCACATACTACTTAATAATAGACGATGCATATTACTATTTTACTACTGAATGGCACTCACCATATATATACATTAATTGCAGTTATATACTTACTTGCTTATCTATTTACATACTTACTAATTAATTGTATAGAATATACATATAACAAATACACATAAATATACATACATGTAATGTCACACGTGTGTACATATACATATTAAGAAAGAGAGGGAATGGGAAGAAGTGCCTAGTGCCTGATCTGTGGTGATCTGCCATTCTTTGACGGTCGCCGACAAATGGACCTAGCAACAGCAATTCGATATTTGTGATGTGGAGATATTCATGAAAGTGAGGGTACTCAGAGAGTTGTTAAATTTCATGTATCAATGACGGTTTAGTGTTGGGTTTATTAATGTTGCATAGACGACTTTTTGTGCTTGTAGATAATTTAACAAACATTCATTGTAGTAATGTATAAATCTTTGTCTAAACAATGTAACTATATAGGAATAAATTAGTACTTATATATCTGTTGCTCATGAAGCAGCCGCAAGGCCAGTTTGGGCGATAGCTATTGCTTTTACATTGTAATGCAAAATATATAATAAACTTTTTGAATTTTGAATTTTTGAATTTGAATAAGGGAACACGACGACGGCGCCTCGGTACTAGATAGGAGATAATCACACAAAATCTGAAACGCACGTACTTGCGTCTAGCTAGAGGTACGAAAATTGTTTACCATGAACTCCAATGACGTTATACTCACCACGATGTATGCGCCCTCTTGTGATAGTACTTCGGTACTTACTTAAGAGGAAACAGAGGTACTTACTTAAGAGGAAACAGAACGTGTGGGTGGGGGATGGAGGTGGAAGCGAAACTTAAGCGAGGCAAACTAGACATAAGAAGGATTTCGCTCAGCCGACTACACAGCCTATCTATATTATTACTTGGCGAACATCTTTTCAATTTAATATCAGCTATCTTATAAAGAATTTCTAGCTTGGTTCGGAACAATAATCTGAATAGACTTGCTGGGTTATTTATTACATATTAAATAGAGGGATAATATGTTTGTCGCGTTTGCGGTCGAAACGCTAGGTCCCTGGGAGTGCTGATGCAAAGCCGTTCCTGAGATGGCTAAGCCCGATGTTTATAGAGGCGATGGGCGTACCCAGATCAAAGACCTACTTTATCCAGCAGGTGAAGATTGCCATCTCAAGAGGAAACACTGTGGTAGCGTTCTTGACACTTTTAGTATTGATAATTTGGTTACTTATTTTAATTTAGTTAAAAAAAATTTACTATACACAACACCACATATTAAAAAAATAGGCATACATTAGTTATAATATAACACACATTTATATACGTCAATATATATAAATATACAATAATTAGGTTTTTTTTTCAAGCAAAAATTGAGCAATAATATAATTATATAACGCTCCACCCACAGTATTTTTTTTTTTTTTTTGTAAAAGCCGTTTTCGCTGTTTCAATAGTTTATTTCCTTGAATTCATAATTTATTGTACCGTATTTTTAGTTATTAGTAGCTAGGATTAATTATCAAGATTTAAAAAACTTACATAATAAACTTTAATTACGTTAAGTACATACTACGTCATTTCTTGGTGCATGTACAATAAAAGTTATGTTTGTACCAATATTTTAAAGAAATGAAGAATGCTACGGACTGTCATAAATTTATATAACATCTGAAATACTAACCCTAGCCCAGCATCACTATATGGAACTATCTCAGCGCACACAAAACTGCTCTATGCAACTCCACAGCAGCCTCTCCTGAAAGCCCTGTCTTTGTTCGTCAAATTTCATTAACAGTGGTAGCCATTCATAGACATGGAATGATTCTCCCGTCCCTAGATTGGCAATACATGCGACATAGAATGTATGTATATTGCAAGGGAATTATCCAATGCAACCAGCTGACGAGACCACACACAGGTAGGAAAGCCTCCGATCTTTATCGGATGCTCCGCGGCTCCGGCCACTATTTTGTGGTTTTCGTTTAACATAGATTTCACGGAAATTCATAGTTTTTTTTAGTTTTGAGTGGATCTTATGTATAACGCAATTGCGGCTTGTTGTTTACTCGGCCGCAACTCTTTCGAATGAATAATTCGAGCGATTACACGTTTCATCAGTGAGTACGAAATTTCTTGTAGGTATTTCGAAATTTAGCGTTTTACACAATCCTTGACTATATGAACCTCACTCACTCATACGCAGTTCAGGCACACTAACAATTCATTTTTAGTGTGCCTATCTATGTATATACTATGATCTATGTAGCCACCTATCGTCAATATGACCGGCCGCAAGTTATTGCGAGGCCGGCGGCGGCGGCGGGGCGGGGTAAGGGCGGGCGGTCAGTGCGGTTATAGCTGCCCATTTCGCCCCCGCAATACTCGTATATTGCGCGCATACTCCAAGAACCTCCGTGCGATACTATAGCATCACATTACTCTAGCCAATATGTTGGTGGTTGTGCCACTATGTGCTAGTTCAACTTAACATAGTCAGCTAAGGCTAAGTCAGGATGTTGTTTTGGCTAATTAGTAATTTATATTATGGTAAGCGATAATCATATTCAATTTCGATCTTTCCAGAAATAAATTACCAATGTTTCATTTCTTTCTTTCACCGTTTCAACATTTTTCCTTTCGTAGGTACTTCTATTACTTCCATTCGTATTCGTAATATCTGGTTAATTATTTTATTATATTTAATGTTCGTATCTGTATATTTTTTTATTCGTACTTTGTCACGTGGTGTCACAATCATTATTATGTACCTACTTTGACCGTGTATATAAATTGTGAAGGTCTTAAATGATTGTGATTTTCTGGTTTGCCGACATTATTGTATAATATAGCGAAGGTCGAGGACATTGATAAGGCTCGCAGGCTACAGCAACTGGGCGGGGGCGGCTGGGGACGGGGGGGGGGGGGGGGGCGGGGGCGCAGCGGAGGCGGCCGGCGGCGGCGCGGCGCCGCCCCACTGCTCACAGCCCAGCGTTATCCCGGCATAGACTCCCTTTGTCTAACGCCACAAAAGCAGGATCAGCGGTGATGGCTTACGATTTATTTCACGCCACTCGCCACTCAAGGATTCACTTACGCTTTACGACGTCAGGGTGGAGCGGTTGCAGTTTTTGTTGATTTAAACTGCTCGGTCCGCGTAGCGACACTGAGCGATGCTCGATGTCTCACTGAAAGGATTATTCTCGCGCCGATGTCACCCGGATCAATAGAACACTATTATTGATTAAAGTTTCACAAGGATCCCTATAGTATGAACTGGTGTAGAAGAGAGTTATTTCTGTATTGTTCTTTCATGTGGTACCAGCAGCGGGGCTATTCTATATTAGCAATTCATCGCTAATAGCAATTTCTCATGATCCATGTCCTCGCCGCGTCCGCGCCCGCCGCCGCCTCCGTACCCCCGAGAAAAGAGAACCCTAACGCTTCAACTGACTTCTCAATGTGTCTAGTGAGACAGAGCTACCGCTATTTTTTTCTATCCGCTATTTCAGATAATCGCGAATAGAGAATAGGTAACGCAGTAGACCTACGAGTATATAAATAATTTTATTAAAAATGTCAATCAGTCAGTCAGTCAGTCAGCGTGTAAGCGTCCACTGCTGTACATACGCCTCTCCAATTTTCCTCCAGTCCTCCCGGCCTTCAGCGGTATGGAACCACTGCTTTCCGCCGACGTACTTGATGTCGTCGTCCCACCTGGCGGGTGGTCTTCCCACACTCCGTTTTCCTGTTCACGGCCGCCAGTGTAGGACACGGTTACTCCAACGGTCGTCGTCTCTTTGGCTGAAAAATATAATGAAATGAAAAGTAGAAATCGTGGGATCTGCAATAAACTGTGAAATATTTTAATTATAAACGTCTTATGCGAGTGGAAGAGGCGGCAGAGGTGTGTCAGGATCGTGGCACGTGGAGATCCGTTGTCTACGCCTATCCCACTGGAAAACAGGTGTGACGCTATGTAGATATGTACAAATGTCTTCTTCATTAAGCAGTGCCCGTAATTTAAATTTCACACATAATAATCAAACACGGAGAGATCAAACTCGAGAATGTGGGAAGGAGAGTAAAATTAGAAGTGTTTATTTATTTTGTGGTAACCGAAGTATCACGTGTAAATCCAGGCGCTTAGAGCCTCGCGGGGAGCGGCAACATTACGTAATATATACCTTTAAAGATAGCAATGTGATACGTGTTAACGCGAGAGCGCGCAGTAGCTAAATTCGTCCGACCGAGAACGCTCTACAAAGCGACAGAAATAATTGAACGTTAGAGCGCAAGAAGGCACCGGCAAAGGAATTACAAGAACAAAATAACGGCACCGACGTTATTTAGCTAAAGTAATTCGCACCATATAAAACCGATTTCGGCTCCTCTCAAAGTCTCCAGGCAAATTGCGGAGCGGGGACCGGGGAGAAAAAAACATTTTATTTTTCTCGTCGAGCGCGTCGCAATAGCCCTGTAAGGCGAAGCGATGGCGCTCCTCCGCCGCGCCGCCGAAATACTTGGCCGAATTTCCAAGAACATCGGCCGAATATCAATGTCCGCGGCGGACTTATTCCGCGTCCTGTCCTCGCCGCGTCCGCTGCCGCCCCGCGCCGCCTCCGCTGCCGCGCCGCCGAGCCGCCGCATCCGCGCCCGCCTCCGTGTCCCCGAGAAAAGAGGACCCTAAAATATTTGCCGAGATTCGTACACAAAGCCGGTCCCCGTATTATGACGGCACCGCGCAGTCCCGTTAAAATGGATTAGGCCAATCGTAAGAAAATAAGAGCACTCGCCAGCGTAAATTTTATTTTCGGGATAAAGATGGATCTTGGGGCTTAATGTTTCTCCTCGCTCGGTATAAGGCATTAGTGCGACTGTCTCTTGTCTCGCCCTTCCCCCCTCCTCCCTCCGCGCCACCGGATGTCGCCCGCCCGAAGGCTTCCTCGCGATATTTAATTTCGATATCACTCTCGCTGGCCCTTTCTTTGTGAGATCGCTTGCTGTATAAATTGAATTGGGCACTTCCTTGTAAAGAGAGGAACAGAGACTGCGTTCCTATACTTGGCGTCGGCTTTTTCGCATAATAAATCGGCTTCGTCAATCACTACATACCTCACTGACAAGAACGTCGTTGATAGAGATATAGGTATATCAAGCGACATATCTACCTAGAGTGTGTGGGTATTTGATATATAGTTTTACATACCAAAATAAATCGTACAAGCAAAATAGCATTGCAGTTAACAGAACTATAAGTATAATTTTGAGAATCAGAATACCACTAGGAACATGGTTTCTTTACAAGTTCAATTCAAAGTTCCAATGAAGAGAAGAAATGCTGGATAATTTCAGGTCAAAACATAGAATGATTTGAACGCATGCGTAACCATAATCAAAAGCGAAACGAAGCTTGACGAAACATCAAAGTTACAACTTATCAAGATTGACCTCCACTATGTTCGATCGTAGAGTTACAGAAAAGATTAGTTATATTAACAGAATGTAGGCTTTAGGTGTGCGCTTAAAAGCTTCGACTGAAATTTGCAGAAGCAAAATCATTAAAATGAATAGAATTAAAATAATCGATCTCATGAAAAGTCATCAATACTAATATTAAATCTGTAAGGGATGGTCATGGACTAAGTTACTTGGTTTTATAAGATATTACGTTTGTAGACTCTATGTATGTTACTAAAACTAAATTGACGATTTTTAGAAATCTTTTCTGTATGTATTGCAGTGCAGCATGTATGTACCTCAATAACTCTTAAACCGATCATCCGAATTCGATGAAACTTTGTGCAAACACATTTAGCTATAGAGACGTGACACAGGATATGCTAAATAAAATTCAGTTCCGGTTACGCTAAGATGTGGCTCTCATACAAACCGAATTGTTCCGCTCGCCGAAATAAAGGTACGGTAGCGGGCTTATTTACTTTCTTCTTTTTAAATAGAAATTTCACACGAGCGAAGCCGCGCAGTAACATAATAGATATGTATGCACTGTGAAAAGACGAAATTACAATTAATTAAATGTCTACATCGCTTTCACATTTGTCTACTAACCTGTGTCAGCACGTGTCACGCACGAGCCGTCTCCCGCAAATTGTGTGTGTTCATAGATTTATGTTTGAATTAATTGTATGCAATGTATGAATCCATCCTTTCAATTTTTTGGCAGGATCACGTACATATAACATTTTGATAGGCACGGGTAGGTAGGTATCGTAAAATACAGCAGCGCCATAAATCTGCTCATAACCTCATAAATCCTGCAGGTGCGAGCTTTCGAAGCCTATAATTATTCAAGTTCGTTATTACTCAACAGCTTTAAATTAAATTTCAGCGCCCATTCGCAGGTAATGGACTCAATTAGTGATAAAAGCGGCCGCGCAGCGCGCGGCGTGGCGCCACCGTCGCGCCGTGTCGTACGTGTCAGCTTCAAGTCCGCTCTCTGTATTCTACATTTAGAACTAAACTAATTTATTTTTTAACTTATTTAGCTTAACATTTAAATTTTAATTTATTAGATTTATAAGATTTATTAAAAAAAATTGCATAACATGGCAGATCATATTTTCGTTGAGTATTTTACATAAATCAAAGAGTAAATCACATCAACGCAAATGGAGTTACGATTTTTCCCAGGCTATGTTCACCTCGCATATAGCCTATATTACACGGGTTAAACCTTGAAACAAAACAAAAAATCTTTTATATTCTTCCGTTGAGAAGGAGTACTTAAAAACTAATTTAAAAAAATGCACTGAACATTTCTGTAACTAGCGAACGAGAAAAAGAAAATATTATTATGAATTTATGAAACCTCAAAGCCTAGATCCACTGGGCTATTGGGAGTGAGAGAAAATTATGCTAGAGTAATCTTGATGGAAACTGGGAGAAATTCTATAAGAGTCTCAGGGAATATGCAGCAGCAAAGACCTTCCGACTGACCTCATTGACCCGACGCGGTTTTTTACGGAATTAAAATCTCATATTATGCATTGACTATTGCATATTACTAAGTATACGCTAGTAATATGTAAGTCAATGATTGTAATAATATGTAACCGCAGACAAAGTGACAGTGTCAACCTTTGAAAGTTGCCTTGCACTGCCAACAATTAGATGGGCTCTGCGATTTAGTTGGGTTGTGTGCAAGCATTGCAAGTCAAGGTGCATGCTGGTGATAGTTTGGGATAAATTAAGTATCCTCAATATACTCTCTTACTTAGTAGTTAATTTCTTTTCTCTTTATTAGTAGTAATTTTTTTCTATCTTACTTAATAGTTAATCTTCTACTTCCAAAGTTACTTTTAAGGAACGACCGTTTAGTTCAGTCCGATATCCTACATACCTACTTATGTGAATGTTGTAACGCTAAATAAGGGACGTAACTATGTAATATTGAAGTAAGTGAGGATGCAATGGAAGAGGCAAAGGATAGAGGCCGGCTAACAGACTTATCAGATATTTAACTTTATTAAAAGTAATGTTATTATTTCGCGAAGGTGAAGTGGCGAGAAGAGGCGGCGAGTCCGCGAGATAGCGGAAGATATTATGCAAATCCAAGAACGTCAGGAGTAATAAATAGAAAACAACAATTTTAAGGACACGCACAATTCGCTTATCGAGGCAGGTTTGTTTTGATTCGCTTAAAATATATTCGTTTCGCAGTCTACGTAATTAAATCAAAAATAATAAACTTTCTTCAAAACCCCAACAATGTTAACGTTGTTTTCTCGTTTTAAAGGCGGCGACCTTTTTCTGTGCAAAATAAGTTTTCAGGTTATGTAAATTTTAGTCGTTACATTTTGTTTTTATATCAAAATCGAATTATGTAATTTAGTTGTTCAGAGTTCAGGGTACGGTTTCGATGTCTCAAAACATTTTCTGTAGGTACTTAATTGTTTTCACTTATCAATACTTATGAAAAAAATAATTTGTTACTTTCGTTGTCTACGTGTATTCATTTCATTGTTGTAGGCCAATACGTAAATACACAAAGAATCAATAAACAAAGGTCACGTTTCAACATTTCTTCTTTTATGGATATAATAAAATTATTGCTGAAGACATAAAGGAGGTTCAGGTTATTTCAGAGATACATTTGAGCTACTCCACTCGTCTTCGCAACGACAAGGGGAGACAAGGGTAGGGGGAGCTGCGCTTAGATAAAAGCTTTCCCAATGAAAAAATCTAAATATCGTGGTAATGTACAGACCTCCCAACCTCTTTAACTAATATAAACAACTTCTTCACTAGATTGATGAAAAGCCGAAAATGGAGAGAAAACAATACGTGTAGTGAAGAAATATAAAGCGAGTACATGATTTGTACTAATATGTATAAAAAAATAAAATAATTATATTAGTACAATGTCCTGAAGTTCTTAAACTAATTTAGAAAACTTCCTAAACCGAGCGAAACATAAGCAATCATTTGTTTTCGTAGACTTTCACATCAATGTATCAGATAAAAGTAAGAAGCCTTCATATGGTTCACACAAGTGAGAGAATATAATCTTAGAGTTTCAATCCAAGACCCAACTCTCATAACTACAAAAACTGAATCTACTATAGACATTCTGATTCCGTCTTATATAAACTATTACTTTGATGGAAAGAACGTGCCATGCCAAATATCACACCATGACAATCATGTCGTAATTCAGAGAATATCTCCAAAAGGTAGACTGGTGCAATTATCCAAGCATAATCTTTTGTAGAAGTGGAAATTACTCTAAAAAAAGTTTAGGTAAACTAGCACCAAGGTTTGATTGTAATGGACTTTAAATGAATACAGGCAAAACATTTTAGACAGCCTTAAAAAAATGACCATACTGAATGTCCTAAATTTAATCTCTACTTCATATAAAAGGAAACGTCTGTCTGTATCAACAATGTACATATGTATGGATGGTTGTGGTAAACTCCGGAACCACTAAACAGGTTTTGATGCGGTTTGCACTAATGTAAAGAGTAGTTCTTGAGGCTCACTATAGGCTATATACCATCACGCTAAATAGCTCGAATGGAGGCCACGTACAAGCAAACGTAGCGTGGGACGCCCCCCGGCTAAGTGGACAGATGGCCTAAAAAAGATAGCCGGGAGTGGATGGATGAGAAGAGCGGAAGACCCCGTATGGTGGCGTGCCTTGGGAGAGGCCTATGTCTAGCAGTGGACCGATACAGGATGATGATGAAATAGCAATAGGACCGAGCAGTATCAAAGAATGTATAGTATGAACGGAATTTAGTGTCGAATGGTAGTGCCGGATGAGAGAGGAGAGAAACACAGAGGGTAGGGATAAGAGGGGAGGAGGGGAGGAGTTGAGGACGGGAAGAAGTGGAAGGAAGGGGAAGGGAGCGGGAGGGAGGAAGAGATAGAGAGATATAATATAAGAGAAGCTATGGTTTATTATCATAGTTGCGTTTAAATCGGTTTTTCTATTAAACCGTGTCTACCGCGATCGAAGCCGCGGAAAAAGGCTAGCGTCAGCATAAACACTCTAAAGGTGTAATTTTTTTGGTAATTAATTTAGACTTCGCTAATTTCAATTTATTTTATTAACTAAGAGATTAATGCAGAGACAGGAATAGAGTTAAGCATATAAAAGTTAAATTACAAATTTAAAACCTCCCGACCCTTAAAAGGCAAAAAATATTTTCGTTTACTTACTTAAAGGAGTCGGAGGACCGCAAAGTAAATACTTTTTTATCGGGTTTTTGTTATATTTTATTTACTTAGCGGTCCCCCGACTCGTAAGTAGCCGGAAATTATTTTTGACTTTTGAAGGCTCGAGGTTTTTTTAAATTTGTAGTTTAACTTTTATTTCAAGGTTTTGTAAAAAAAGCTCAAGCAAATCGGTTCACTTTTTAAGATAATGAATTTTTTGATGACTTAATTACCTGATTACTTGATTACAAACATAGCTAACAACAATCCCGATTGAACCAGCTTTCTAATAAAAAAGTCGGCAAGTGCGAGTTGGACTCGCGCACCGAGGGTTCCGTATCATCAGCATCACTCAATATATTTGTATTATGTATGTACAAAAACAATTATTTTGGAAAATCACGAACCGCCTAAATAAACACTGCAGCAATGATTTGACTGTGCGGTATTCGTGGAGTAGAAATATACAAAAATATATTTCATAAATGACATATTTAACGACATATCTACAATTTTGTTTTTTTCTGTTTTTCTTTACTTGTGATGTGAGACCTTGCTTCTTGCCAAATTTCATTACTCTAGGTCAACGGTACGGTAAGTACCCTATAGCATTTGATTTCATTTGAGTGAGTTTGCAAGTAAGTATTAAAATTTGCCATAAATAGCCGTATCTTTTGATTATATAGATTTAGAAGCTTTCATTTTCTATAACTCGAAGGGATCGCAGACGTTAGTATTTCATATTAATTTCAATTTGATATCTTGGCTCATTTCATTACTGAGAAAAGGGATCTTGACACACAAAACAAGCAAATTTTTTTTAATATATAACTACAAGATTAACATTTTAGGATTGTTTCCTTTACGTGTGCTATGAGACCTTACTTTTTACCAAATTTTATGATTCTAGGTTGGCGGGAAATACCCTATAAGTTTTGATTTGATTGGAGTGAATTTGCGAGTATGAAATCTGACATAGATGGCCGTATCTTTTGATTGCGTTAATTTAGAAGCTTGCATTTTATACACCCTAAAGAGATCATAGATCTTAGTATTTGGTATTAATTTCAAATTGTTATCTTGATCCGTTCCTGAGAAAAAGGGTCATTGACATACAAAACAAATTTTTTTTTTAAATGTCAATAACTACAATTTTACAATTTTCGGATTTTTTCCTTTACTTGGGCTATAAGATCTTACTTCTTACCAAATTTTATGATTCTAGGTTGTCGGGAAATACCCTATAGGTTTTGATTTGATTGGAGTGAGTTTGCGAATATGAAATCTGACTTAGATGGCCGTATCTTTTGATTGCGTTGATTTATAAGCTTGCATTTTATACACCGTAAAGAGATCGTAGATCTTAGTATTTCGTATTAATTTCAATTTGTTATCTTGATCCGTTCCTGAGAAAAAGGGTCCTTGACATACAAAACTAAATTTTTTTTTAAATGTTAATAACTACAATTTTACAATTTTCGGATTTTTTCCTTTACTTGGGCTATAAGATCTTACTTCTTGCCAAATTTTATGATTCTAGGTTGTCGGGAAATACCCTATAGGTTTTGATTTGATTGGAGTGAGTTTGCGAGTATGAAATCTGCCATAGATGACCGTATCTTTTGATTGCGTTAATTTAGAAGCTTTAATATTCTACACCTTATAGAGATCGTAGATCTTAGTATTTCGTATTAATTTCAATTTGTTATCTTGATCCATTTCTGAGAAAAGGGACCTTGACATACAAAACAAACAATAAATTTTTTTTATGTCACATAACATAACCATAAATTTACGCTTTTCGATTTTTTCCTTTACTTTTGCTGTGAGACCTTACTTCCTACCAAATTTCATGATTCTAGGTTAACGGGAAGTACTCTATAGGTTTTGATTTGATTTGCCGGTAGCAAAATATGTGACTTAAATGGGCGTATCTAGTGATTGCGTTGACCTAGAAGCTTAACTTTTTTACACCTCCGAGGAAACGTAGACCTTAGTATTTGATATTAATTTCAAATATGTACCGTGTGGGGTCGGTACTTAAAAAAAAAAAAAAAAAACTTGATACCTCTACCCGTTCCTGAGAAAAAAGGTCTTGACAGACAGACAGACAGCCAGCCAGCCAGACAGACGGACAACAAAGTGATCCTATAAGGGTTCCGTTTTTTCCTCCTTTGAGGTACGGAACCCTAAAAAACGCATTCAAATCGGTCCATCCGTTTGGGACCTACGAATCCTACGATGCCACATACACACACACACGTTAAACTTATAACATCCCTCTTTTTTCCTCGGGGGTTGAAAATAGTAAACAATATGATTTGTGACCTGCCTCCACCACACAAGCCTCCAAAACACAATTTATGAATATTAAACTATACAAAGAGAAAAGTTGTAGATAAATAAAGTTGTATAGTGGGTAAGTAAATAATTTAGATCTAACAGTAATGAAGTGGTGTAATAAATTTGTAATAGAAAAAAAAAGTGACAAGCAAAAATAAAGTATACTAAACGGTCCGCCCAACCAATTCACATCCAATCTTAGATGAAGCAGACAGATGAGTTACATAATTAGTATAATAGTGTAAATTAGTTTGATAATCAAACAGACACAATACCCCTAGTGAGTGCGCGTGTTTCGAGGTGTTTAAAACTATGTATATCCAGTTATCACAACTGTTTACTAGCAGC
Source organism: Nematopogon swammerdamellus (assembly GCA_946902875.1). Lineage (NCBI taxonomy): Eukaryota > Metazoa > Arthropoda > Insecta > Lepidoptera > Adelidae > Nematopogon > Nematopogon swammerdamellus. The sequence continues at coordinate 13,739,821 of OX336343.1, forward strand.
TTTCGAACATAAATTTTCAAACGACTTCAAAAGGAGGAGGTTCTCAATTCGACTGTATGTTGTTTTTTTTTTTTTGTATGTTTATTACGGGATTACTCCGTCAATTGTGGAACGATTTATTTTTTGTTTTTGTTTGGTAGTTCATCATTCAGAGGTGGTCCCATATAAATTTTATCGAAATTGATTCAGCGGTTTTTTAAATATCAATAAAAAACTATGGTTTGTGGTTACTTTCAGCAAAACTTTTGATGTGGACTTTTTCAGCAATAAAAACATAAGCAAGTCGATACCTCAGCAGTCAGCTAGCACTATACTGCAACACGCTCAAATGTTTGACACATGGCGAATTATTCTGTACCACTTCAACCGATTTCGATTATTCGATTTCGATTATTATTTTTTATGTAATATTACTAAAAATAATGAAATAGAAGCGAGGCGGAATATATTATTCCGCTGAGTATACTAATAGCAAAAAATTACTAAAAAAAGTCGGCAAGTGCGAGTTGGGCTCGCGCACCGAGGGTTCCGTATCATCAGCATCACTCAATATATTTGTATTATGTAGGTATGTACAAAAACAATTGTTTTGGAAAATCACGAAGGCCTAAATAAACACTACAGCAATGGTTTGACTGTGCGGCATTCGTGAAGTTATAAAAAAATTATTTCTTATATTATGACTATGACATAACGACATAATATCTAAAATTTTCGGATTTTTTCTTTACTTGTGATGTGAGACCATGCTTCTTGCCAAATTTCATTACTCCAGGTCAACGTAAGTACCCTATAGGTTTTGATTTCATTTGAATGAGTTTGCAAGTATTAAAATTTGCCATAAATAGCCGTATGTTTTGATTATATTGATTTAGAAGCTTTCATTTTATATAACTCGAAGGGATCGCAGACGTTAGTATTCCATATTAATTTAAATTTGATATCTTGACTCGTTACTGAGAAAAAGGGTCTTGACTTGCCACACAAAACAATCAATTTTTTTTTAATATCATAACTACAAGTTTACAATTTTAGGATTTTTTCCTTTACGTGTGCTATGAGATCTTGCTTATTACCAAATTTTATGATTCTAGGTTGACGGGAAATACCCTATAGGTTTTGATTTGTTTGGAGTGAGTTTGCGAGTATGAAATCTGACATAGATGGCCGTATCTTTTGATTGCGTTGATTTAGAAGCTTGCATTTTCTATACCGTAAATAGATCGTAGCTCTTAGTATTTCGTATTAATTTCAATTTGTTATCTTGGTCCGTTCCTGAGAAAGGGGGTCCTTGACAAAACAATATATTTTTTTTAATGTCAATAACTACAATTTTACAATTTTCGGATTTTTTCCTTTACTTGTGCTGTAAGACCTTGCTTCTTACCAAATTTTATGATTCTAGGTTGACGGGAAATACCCTATAGGTTTTGATTTGTTTAGAGTGAGTTTGCGAGTATGAAATCTGACATAGATGGCCGTATCTTTTGATTGCGTTGATTTAGAAGCTTGCATTTTCTATACCGTAAAGAGATCGTAGCTCTTAGTATTACGTATTAATTTCAATTTGTTATCTTGATCCGTTCCTGAGAAAGGGGGTCCTTGACATACAAAACAATATTTTTTTTTTTTAATGTCAATAACTACAATTTTACAATTTTCGGATTTTTTCCTTTACTTGTGCTGTAAGACCTTGCTTCTTACCAAATTTTATGATTCTATGTTAACGGGAAATACCCTATAGGTTTTGATTTGTTTTGAGTGAGTTTGCGAGTATGAAATATGACATAGATGGCCGTATCTTTTGATTGCGTTGATTTAGAAGCTTTGGTATTCTACACCTTAAAGAGACCGTAGATCTTAGTATTTGGTATTAATTTCAATTTGTTATCTTGATCCGTTCCTGAGAAAAAGGGACCTTGACATAGAAAACAAACAAACAATTTTTTTAATGTCACATAACTATAAATTTACAATTTTAGATTTTTTCCTTTACTTGTGCTGTGAGACCTTGCTTCTTACCAAATTTCATGATTCTAGTTTAACGGGAAGTACTCTATAGGTTTTGATTTGATTTGCCGGTAGCAAAATATGTGACTTAAATGGGCGTATCTAGTGATTCCGTTGACCTAGAAGCTTGCATTTTCTACACCTCAAAGATTTCGTAGACCTTAGTATTTGATATTAATTTCAACTTGATACGTCTACCCGTTCCTGAGAAAAAAGGTCTTGACAGACAGACAGACAGACGGACAACAAAGTGATCCTATAAGGGTTCCGTTTTTTCCTCCTTTGAGGTACGGAGTTTCTTGACTTTCCCTAAAAAACTGTGAAATTATGAAAACTATTCATACAAAATATAAAAACCGACTTAAAAAATGTATGAAATAAAAAAAATCTAACCCTTGAGTTGAAGGCGGTGCTAAAGCAAGCAAAAATGATGGATGAAAGAAAACATGAGTCGATGATATCCTTTTGTGATTTTGTGTAGCCTTCTTTTGCACCGCCTTCAACTCCAGGGTTAGATTTTTTTATTTCATACATTTTTTAAGTCGGTTTTTGTGTTTTTTATAAATAGGTACATATGTAGTTTTTTCTATGTTTATCTCAACTGATAGAACATATCAGACAAGTTTAACTTTTTGTTGTTCAAACATTCTGGGAATAGTTGCTCGCATGCCGGCATTTGTGGAGGCTACGTTCACATGAAATACGGTTGCAGAGCGTTTTCCGGGCACATGGAAATTAATAAGGCCCAATAGATCGGGACAGTCATAATATGCACTTACTTACGCATATGTTGCTCAAGACTGATGCATCTAGCATTTACTACGTCAATGAGGTCATCAGACGATGCCTTTGTGTGAGTAAAACGGAAGTACATGGCACGCACTCGGGCACGCAGGTAATTTCTTTGAATCATTTCTATTTTGTCTGAGTATTTTGCATAATAATGATTCCAAACGGAAGAAACATTTCTACTTAGCATATTTAGATAGCATAAATTAATTGAATTAAATTGAATGGAATATATCCACCTAGTTGCTTTTGTAATTATTTATTTAACAATGAAAGTAATTTTAATGTAAAAAAATATAATTTAATTGCATAAATTTCCGAAAAGTATATTATTTTATTAGGTATCCATAATTTATTTCTCATAGTTTTCGTACTTAAATCCGTCGTCGCCCTTGCCAATACCATCGAACTCAACAAGAAATAATAAAACCGCTTTGCGTTGCTCCGCACGTCCCGATCGCAGCAAGTGATGGAGGATCGCGTGACAATATTGGAGACGCCGCGCCGCTCCGGGCGGCCGTGTCGCGTGAGGCGTGACCCTAGCTCGCCGCACACTACATATTTCAGTGTTAACTTGTTCCGAGTAAAAGGTAGGAGGGATTTTTCAATCCAGTATCAAGGCTGGCCATTAATTGCATCGCTTGTTAGGCTATGTGTCAAGGAGGGTTGGCAAAAAAGTATTGGACCTTTTAAATGCGAAATTACTAGATTTTCGCGAAGTGTGAAATGTGGAGTATATTCGGTAAGTCTAAATATGAGCTACTGCGTAATTCGATTGGTTATAGAACCTTATAGTTGTTCATGTAGGAACTAGGTGGTACTTCATCGATTTTCTGTGTTCGTGCCGGTTACACTGAACCGGTCGGAAAACATCAACTTTTTTTTATTCATTTTTAGGTCGTTTAACAATGATTTGCTAATATCAGCACCATTGCACTCATTACCCTATCACTTATGAATGACCCAGATTCCCTAAGGGATAGAGCACGCTCAACAAAATCCAACACAATTACTAAATCCCTCTCACATGGGCTAGATCAACTTTTGCATATCACTGCCTTCTGTCATGCCATTGATGCCACTTCCTCCCTTTATCGCAAGACTAACTGGAAGAAATCACTTGTAATGGTAAGTCTGCCTTTGTGCACCCCAGTATTTTTTTTATGTAATCTTTTTCTTTCAATTTTGTGCAACATAAAGTTTCTATTATATTCTATTTTACTCCCTTTGACTTCAAAAAGGCTCTAAGCACGAATATCCCTACTTCACATCGCGCATCTAGTGCGTCACTATATCCAATAGGTTTCGCCTCCGTCACAGAGGGGAGAACGTCAATACCGCTCCGGCTCAACTGGTAAGAAGATAAGATGCTCTGCTCTGAGCAATATTTGTCAAGAAGCGTGGCGGCAATAACCTGCGTTTGTCCCGCCGCCAAGCCGCCCCCCGCGCGGCCCCAACGCCCCCGCACCGCCGCCCCCACCCCGCCCCCGACTAGTTCACACTTACCCAGAGCTACAAACCAGAGACACAATCCCCCTTCGTTATATATCTGGGGTGTTAGTTTACTTGTGTTAAGACTTCTATCTATTTTCAGTGTTGATTTAGGTACTCCGTCACAAATACGAATATTAAAGTTTAATTAATGTGTTTTTCATATGGAATTAAATGAAAAGAGTTTTATTTGTCACCAGTTTAACAAAACGACAACGTAGAAACACATTAACACAAACAAAATTGGCGACAAATTGGATACAACTCAGCTAATATGCAATAGGCAACGTAATATTACGTTAAAATAATATGAAAAACGAATTATTTTGTAAAATAAAAAAAATATTGTTTCATAAAAACCTATGGATAGAAAATAACGCCAATCAGCGTTTTTGCGTCCACTTCTGTACGTAATAATATGTATATCAAATCTTCCTCTAATCTTAATTAATATATTATTAAGTGAAATAATTTACCTATTTATAATCTCATTTTATATTACAAGTAAACATGCTCGTACTTTCAATAGGAGGTATATCTTAGTCCCGAACTCCATGGTAGGTAGCCACTACGCATTTCAATAGTTATTTACTTCTATAATATTCAACGCAAAATATCCAGTATTCTACGTTTACTCTAACTATACTTTAGCTCAAAAGTAACCATCACAAGGTCTATCCCTATTTCGCGCTTCAAAGACGCAATATCAAAGGTTGGTCATACTTGTTATTTCCTTAGTCCACGTTCGCTCAGTGATTCTCCTATGTAGCAGTACAAGCGTAACTGGAGTATCCCTTGTGGGCGACCTGGCAGGGTCGCTACGTAAAATGGAACGACCGTTAAAACGCGACAAATAGCAACTGGATGTTGTCAAACAAAACTGTCTGTAACTGTCATTGTTTAATCCATTATTTAACCAAACAGGATACAATACGTTCTGTTATTTAGATTTTTATTTTCATAAAACTAAACTAATATAAATTAAAATTAAAATACATAATGTTATAGCACCTAAAATTTCCTCCAATTTGACCGTCGTCGTCGCTCCAACAGTACCCAGCACACTGGCTGCGTTGTCCCTCTGAATATCGAGGCTAATTCGCCGTATGTGATGAGCCTTGGCACGCGGGTCATCAGACTTGTCGACAAGCATATCGCCCAGCTTGTCGACGAACTCTTTTGAATCTGGTGCCCACGCACCGAGGGTCTCGATGGCGAACGCCACGAAAAGATAGGTATCGGACACGCAGCCGTATTTACGCCGCTTGTCGGCGGCGGCTGTAGTCGCTGCAGCCCCGGCCGAACGGGAGGAAAGTGGAAGGTAAGTCGGTGCCTTTTGCGTCCCACACGAGCACCTTTCATTACAATTACAATTCAACTTCAAACACTCTTCCCGTTTTCGGTGTGCATTTTTTCCAGGACAGGCAATATTAATTTTTAAAACATTCTCAAACGTGTTTAAACTATTCTATTAAATATTTATAAATATTTTAAATAAAAAAAACAAACCTAGTTTTTATGTCAACCCTGTTCCAGAAACATGTTTTTGTAGACCTTCGACAACGGTTGTTATTTAATGTTTTTGCCAGTCGCGCGCTGAAATTATACGTAATAATAACACTCCTGCAGTATCCCTTGTAGTGGAACTACATAGCAGAGGAGACGCGGCCTGGGGGATTTCTCCCGCGACCATGCAAAGCCTCCGCGCTGCCTGCGATGCAACCTTTCAACCGGATGTGCCTTTCAGCGACACTACGTCGGAATATGCCCGACAGTAATTTTTCTATTTATTTATTGATTAGATCGAGCACACCATAACGGCGGCGTTGCGTTGTTTCTATACTTTCTAAGTTAGAGTAGCTTACTCGTAGTAGTAAAACTCCGCTCCGCTCTTCTTGCGAGAAGTTTATGGTTCAAAACCCAAAGTGCGCCATTAACAAGAATTGGAGAGCTAGGCGACGCGGCGCGGCCGAAAACGATCCGCGGTTTCTCCTACGCGATAACTGGAGTTCGAATTCCATGTGTGCAAATCCATTTACGTACTTTCGCGGCGATGTCAGCACTATTTGTGCGACGAGGAATTTAAAATCAACATCGTTGCCTGCCTAGTTTAAGCGAGCATAGTGCTTCTTCACTAGATAGATGCAAATGAAGAGAAAAAATACATCCCGATCAGGATTCGACCCTGGAACTCCGGCTTGAGCCGCTAGCGCGTCACCAATTCCGCCATCGGGTCGATGACGTATTCTCTCTAAATTTTCGAAGAGTTGCATCTTCTTAAAAAAAAAGTATAGTGCTTTTCATTAGTACCTACTACCCTAATATACTTGTACCGTGTGGGGCCGGTACTTTAAAAGAATTGCCCCACTGCAAAGAAAGGCGACAAAGGGATATGACTCCCTTATATTACTAGGTGGTAGGGTTTAACCCGCCCGGGTTGGTACCACCGCACTGAATTAAAGGTCGGTCGAAACGGCTATGTAAATAGTTTTCCGTCCAGTTCAGTGTAGCCGGCACGACCGAAGGGAAGCACTGACGTGGCACCAAATTCATCCGGTGTTATGGGCTGACATCACGGATGTTGTAGGTGATGTAGCCAACTGACAGTTTCCATAAAAATAAAAATAAAGTACCTAGGTACTAATGACAAGTGAGAATTAATCGGTTAAGAGTTGATGTTAATGAAAGTCCGGACATTATAAAACATTAGAACTAACACGTGTGCTCTCTTGCTGTTTCGACTTGCCAGTTCTCACTAAACACTTGCTGCGGCTGTTCACACTATGTACTCGGCAAACGTCAAGGTGCTTAGTAAATAGCGGTGGCGGTAGGTGCTTGTCGCTTGTCCTCTTTGAAGGCCTCCATTTCACTTACACTTGCCAGTTGTACTAATACTTAAGTAGGTACTATACTATAATCTTATTACTTTAAGTGTCAGCCTCGATAGCTCAGTGGTGCAGACAGTCAACTGTCGCTATTGAATGTTAAGCAACGCTGGGTGCGGTCAGTACTTGGATGGGTGACCGCTGACCGTTGGAGGCTGACCGAGGTTCGGATTCCTCGTAAAACTGTAGGTCCCTTCCCTCGTAATCTTACTTGGTGGTAGGGTTTAACCCGCCCGGGTTGGTACCACCGCACTGAATGAAACGTCGGTCTAAACGGCTATGTAAATAGTTTGTGTTTTCCGACCAGTTCAGTGTAGCCGGCACGATCAAAGGGGGAAGCACTGACATGGCACCTAGTTCACCCGGTGTTATGGGCTGACATCACGGACGTTGTAGGTTATGTAGCCAACCGTGTCAGTTTCCATAAAAAAAAAAAAAAAAAAAGTGAGCTAAACTTGTATATATATAATATATACAATTGGTTTCTCGGAAACGGCTCTAACGATTTGGATGAAATTTAGTATACAGATAATGTTATTTTTTTAAGTTTATCTATATAGGTGTAGACGCCGAGCGAAGCTCGGTCGCCCAGGTACTGCTTGTTTACATGTGGTGGGTAAAATTGCGAGTGACAAGTGCAAATGAAAAGTACTAATGGCAAGCGCATAAGTAAACAAGGTATGACATATTGAATACGGTGTTTTACGTGGTTTTACGGTGTTCGAATTTGAGGTGTTTAATTTTACGGTATTTCTGTAGATGTAATTTTTTTTTTTATGAAAACTGACACGTTTGGCTAAATCAACTTCAACATCCGTGATGTCAGCCCATAACACCGGGTGAACTAGGTGCCATGTCAGTGCTTCCCTTAATTTCATGTCGGATACACTGAACTGGACGGAAAACACGAACTATTTACATAGCCGTTTCGACGGACGTTTCATTCAGTGCGGTGGTATCAACCCGAGCGGGATAAACTCTACCACCTAGTAAGGTAAAAAAGGAAAGGGACCTACAGTTTTACGTGAAATCCGAACCCCGGTCAGCCTCCAACGGTCGAGCGGTCACCCATCCAAGTACTGACCGCGCTCAGGGTTGCTTAGCAACAGTCGACCGACCGCACCACTGATCTACCGAGGCTGACAGTGAATTGAATTGTTATGATTGTTTGTGCAGTGAGCGGATCCGGCATGTGGTCGGGGGGCCAGCAGTGCGTGCACGCCTCGCTACAGCGCCAACACCGCGCGCCGCCCGCCCCCGCACCCGCGCCCGCCCCCGCACCCACGCTCAGCGGCTCCATCGCGTCCAGGAGACCACCCAGGTATACACACACCATACGCGTTAAAGACATATAGCTATATATTTACGTCATATCAGTCAGTCACGCTGTCAGAAATAATTACATTAATTAATATTAAATACATTAATTACATTAATTACCGTCCGTATGTCTGCTATATTTTACTGAAATTTGTTTTTTAGAGTTCCGTAGCCATAAGGAAGCCTATTACTAAGCCTGCGCCCACTGATCACGAGGTCAGTGCCCACGCCCGTCTGTCTTTGTGTCTGTCTGTCTGTCTGTCCGTCAGATGACTGTAACCTTTGAACCGTAATGGGTTGAAATTTTCACAGAATATGCGTTAATATGAAATGAAACGAAGGGAAGCACTGACATGGCACCTAGTTCACCCGTTGTTATGGCCTGATATCACGGATGTTGTAGGTGATGTAGCCAACCGTGTCAGTTTCCATAAAAAAAATATGGCGGATATGCCAATAAATAATAAAAAAAACTTATACATACAAATTATCATTTATGTGGAAGAGCCTGCGCCATCTACCGAATGATCATTTAACTAACATTTTAATGTATGAACCGAAAGGTACGAAAATGGTCACCGTTAAGATGGCGTGAATACGAAATACTCAATAATTTTACTCTATTTTAAAAACGGTAATACATAAAAGAGTTAAAACTTGGTGTAATTATGTATAGTGGAAACTCCAAAGTAAAACAACAAAATAAAAACCGGCCAATAACGTGATGGTACGGAACCCTGGGTGCGCGAGTCCGACTCGCACTTGGCCGGTTTTATTTATGAAACCGGACATGCTTGGCTATTGTGACATCAATTCACCATATCTTGCATACTACACTTCTAGAACTAGATTCTATGCTACGCCGGCGGTTATACTAAAGTGGTCAGAAAACACTGTATATTTTTCCAAAGACTTTTCACCCCACGGTATGAGATATTATCTTCTTGAAACTTAAAGACGCCAGTCACTTTATTTCATTCGAAAATGTGTGAGTCACCCTGATAAACAGTAACAAAATTTGCTATCAAGATCAAAATTGATTAAAGTGCAATCAATCAATTAATCAATCAATGTTCAGACACTCTTATTGAGCCAGGTCATAAACTCTTTGTTAAAACATAATTAAAATATTATTAAAAAAATAAAGGAAAAAAACAACATAGTTTATTCAAACTAGGTAATAATTAAAATAAAAACCTTGTCCATTGGGATTATGATAGCAGTCCCAAGGACCGAAGCAGCGTTCCCCCGCTGAATGGTCAAGCTTATGTTTTAAGCCTGATACATTGACCTTAGAAAATGTGTTTTAGACTAGGTCAATGGCCAGACACAATTCCTATCGCTGATAGAATCCGTCACGAATAGATAAATTCCTTACTAAATTTTCATTGAGTGAACAGTGAAGTGTCTTCAAACTGTAAACAAGGCTGACCCTTCATACATATGAGATCACAGTGCCTATCACGAGAGCCTTAGGATCGAAAGGATTACACCTTGGGTCTCAAATCTATTTGTCTGAACCACAGGCTTTCTCATCTCACATTTACGGTCCTGCCATGGAAATATATATCTGGACGGGGCTTTAACCTCTTCGGGGCGTTAAATTGCGAGGGAGATGAAATACAAGTAGGTACACAAAATAAAATTACAAATTATATTTCTTCATTAGATAGATGAAACCTGGAAATACAGGGAAAATGTGTTGGCGCCTCGTACCAGACAGAGGTCCAGGTTCCCATTCTGGTCAGCACGTTTTTTTTTCACTTTATCGGCTTTGTATCTTTTTATATAGAAAACGCGACACGTGGCACCGAGCCACCCAAAAGGTGTTTAACCAACCCCATGGGCGTTCGATCGTATGCGGGTTTGGTGAATGCCATGACGGCCATGTAATTTGGGGTAAATATATGGGCAGAGTTATCTATCCAATGAAAAGTTATAAAGCTAGTGTATGCTTAGTACTAAAGGCAGCGACTCGCATATACGTGCAAACAGGTTGTGCAAAAGTTTGCGCAAAGAACGTGGTGCACTGTGCTGCGTCCACACGACAGCGACTTGCATTGGCAAACAGTCCCGCCCCGTCCATATGAGCAAGATTACTTGCACAAACCGGTCGGTGTAAACCCGTCATGCTTGCTTGTGAAAGTTTAGTTTCAGCAAATTGGCGTTTGTGCAAGCTATTTGCGCAGTATACCGTTTTGCTGTCATAACGTACATGTCTGCTTGTGTAAAGTAAAATTTGTGCAAGTAAGATTGAGGGTGAAGCCAGACCTTAAGAGTATGTACACATACAATGTCACAACACAAATATGTATATACAGGGTGTTTCAGGACAGGCTTGAGAAACTTCAGGAATAGAAAGTACTCAATATTATAAAAAAAATTCTTATCACTCAAATCGAAATTCCTATTTTTTTTCATACAAAAATTGAAAATTGTAATAAAAACTCGATGGACAGTGAGTACGGGGAGATTTAACAACCGTGCTGTTATAGGTCTAGGGAATGCAATGACCTATTCAAGTCCCCTTTTTATTTTGATGTCATTAAAATTTAAGTGTTTGGAATTTACCTACATGTAGTTTAATTCTACTAGTTAAGCACGTAAGTTCGTAATTTTATTTTTATTTAATAAAGGCGGATGATAAGCGCCCACCTAATCTCGATGAAACTATTTTCACCAGAAAGTACTATAAAATGACCGAACCTGGGAAAAAGTTTCAGAGCTTTTCGTCTTAAAATATGGACCTCTTTCGAACCCTGAAGTTACGAAACCCTATCCTGAAACACTCTGTATATGTCTCGCCACTCACTCGCGTGCCTGTTGCAAATGGAGTGCATGCTGATCGATCAATGTCGATAACAAGATAACATATACAGGCTGTTGTAACGGCCACTACATTAAATTTAGGAAATGATTATTGAGATCAATAGTAACAAAAAAGTCAAAGGACTGAATGGTTCTGAATTCCCTTTAAATAAAAAGTTACAGTTTTCATACAAACTAATTGATTTATTTAGTGTAAAAGGATCTAATGTTCCGCACGAACGTGGGAATGAAAGGCGCGCGGTGAGTGAGCGAGCAGGGACGAGTGCGCGGAGAGAGGAGATGCGCGGCGGCGGCGCGGCGTGAGTTTTTCGATCCCGACCGTTCCCGCGCCAGCACCCACCCCATGCGCGCGCCAAATTACACTAGACGAAAACATCAATTTCTAAAATTCATATCTCCAAAACTAGACACTTTAGAGAAAAACTTCACTTACTTTTTTTGTCTCGGAAAAACATGAGGATTGCGCTGGCGAAATTAATGTACTGGCCGTTACAACACCCTGCATACAATGTATGGCAATGCCACTTCTGTCTGTTCATCTCCATGCGGTCCAGCATTGGAGGCCGGCAACCCGAAATAGGAGATTTCTGAAATTGGAAATTCCCTTACCAAGTGTTTCGTTTTAGTTCGGCACTTTCTCAAGCTTGCTCTCCGTGACATACGCAATCAAAATATCACGGCAAAAGCGGGTTTTATTGAACTCGTCGATATTGCTGGATTTCTTTATTAGATTGCTTTTTATTTAGAACCAGTTTATTGCTCGTTCAATGCGAACTAACTCTACAAATATTTGCCTATATTTCTGCCAGATAATCTATATAGTAGGTAGCCATTGGATTTAATACAGAGCCGAAACCTCTGAGAATTCTGCTGATCAACTTCTACACAAAGGTTTATGTATTTAGTCATGGTAATATTTTACATTACATTAATTAACTGAGTTGATACCACCATACTGGTCTAAAGATGGCAGCACAGTAGCCGCGGCTGTGTTCGCCTCTAGTCCAGTATTAGCCAGTAATTCAAACGAAAGTCTCCGGTATGGCACCCTCTAGGAAATGATATTGGCTAGACGGAGCATGAGCTCTGGCATGTGCTTGTGGAAAGTGAACGTATGCCTACACGAATTTACATGGAAACACATGAGGAGAGCTTGCAGTGCCGCAAGCCATTCCATTCTAGCTAACCTTTACGATGCAAATAGGAAACGTTGGATTCGATAGGATTTCAAAAATACATACATATAAGGGTAATTGTACCAAAAAGTTTGTGTGGAATTTGGAAGGTGGCATAAATTGGTAGCGACGACGACATAAAGTACTTCGGCGGAAGCAGTGGTACCACACCACCCGAAGTCCTCCCGGCCCTCAGCGGAAGGTCGGGAGGACGGGAGGAAAATTGAAGAGGAGTATGTCCAGAAGTGGACGCTTATACGATGACTGACTGACTGAGAATAAATAATAATATCATCCATTTTCAATGGTTTGCCTATTCTAGTATCTACTAGTCGGATGAAAAACTAATCCATTTTGTTTTTTTATATGTACCTATATGTATAAAATTACTGTAAGATACAGTTGATTCCAGACGACAAAAGGCTTCCTTCGATGGGGGCGTGGCGCCGCCCCGGAGACGCGATGCTTGGTGTGGAGGGTCCGGGGACGGGGCGGGAGAAGGGGCGCCGACGCCGGCGTCGTCGTCGGCGCCAGCGCCCCGGGGAAATAACCTTATTTCAAATAAATCGCGAGATGACATTATTTCCTGTCCCTGGGACATTCGCACCTGAATCTTGCACGGGGGCCCGGAAATTTGAGTGAAATCTTTCATGTGTCATTGTTTACGCGCATGTGGACGTACAGTCAGATCTGTAAGTAGAGATAATGCTTTACAACCTTGTCACATGCGCGAGTGTATGCGTGAAGTCGCACAGCGAACTAGTCAGCGTCGCATGCTCTCATAGGTACCCAATATCTCAAATTTAGAACCTAATGTGTATATAATGTGTCTGCGTAAACTGCGTATAATCCCTAATAAACTTCGGCCTTAATTTGTAGGCGTAACAGTAATATTTTCACACATGTAACGTACTTTCTCACATTCTACACATTCACCCATGCATTCACGCACATACTCTTACACACCCACACATAAACCTCACCACCCATATAATGAGATATTTCACCATATAATATATTCAAGCATTAGTGATCAGTTGATCACCTTTCACTCGAAAAATTAAAATCACCCTAACTCCCTAACTTATCAATCATATAAATTCATACGTATACCTTAAAACACACGCACCACACTCTTCTCACTTTTTCACACACATTCACACACACCTAATCACAAGAACTGAGATGTATTGAATTCTAGTTATATAAGGTGCCTCTTTATTAGCTGCAAATATTTTGGGAGGTTTATATAACAACCATAATAAACACGTTAACCAAAAATAAAATGTTTTTAGCGTTCGTTTTTTTTTTTTTTTTTTTTTTTTTAATTTTTTATTGATAGCGCGACATGTGGCATCGTTTCACCTACAAGTAGGTGTCTAACGATGCCCATGGACATTCTGTGATGCACGGGGATTGCGAATGCCATGCCGGCCTGACAGGAGCCTTTTCACGCCCCTTTTGAAGAACCCCAGGTTGTACTTGGGAGGAAATAGATGGGCAGGGAGTGCGTTCCACATTTTCCCGGTTCTGTGAATAAAAGATCTACAGAACCGGTTGGTGCGCATCCGTGGTAGGTCGATTGAGTAGGGGTGCATCCCCTGCCCAGTACGCGTGGTGCGGAGGTGGAATGGGGACGGCGGAATCGCGTTAAACAGCTCCTCCGAACACTCCCCATGAAATAGACGATAGAACACACGTCGTTTTCGAGAAATTTAACAAAACATGTATATATGACCCAGAGAACATACGTTCTACACGATAAAACGTGCCACTGCTAAACTAATGCAACATAATATAATTTAATACTTTATTACACAAACATATTATTTTTGTAACCCTCCCAAAATATTTACAGCTAAAAAAGAGGCACCTATAAGATACCTCTAATTGGTTTAAATTTATATTGTTATCTTTTTCTGTTGGTTTTCGAATAAGTAAGTAAATAATATGGGTGTTTACTACTTCTCTGACCGAGTGTCGTTGATTCTATAGCTTATTACGTCGGGAACAACTCATCATTTCACATGGGATTTCCACAGAAATTTTTCTGGGACTATTAACAATGGTTATAGGATATTTTGCCGATGCCGCGCGAACACCTATACGTTATAATTAGGCAATAACGTAGAGAAAACCTTTTTCACCAAATTAGTTTCAAGTAATATATTTTCATCAACCTTAATATTTAATACATGCGTCACATAATCCATTCAAAAGTGGCTAACGATGCCCATGGGCATTCGCGGATACGCGGGAATTGCGAATGACATGCCGACTAGACAACTGAAACGATGGTGGATATTTTGGCTTCGCCATCCATAGTCGAGGAAAAGGTGGCATTAAATAAATGTATTACTTAAATAGCTATACAATTTGTCCTTGAGATTTACCTTTCTTTTAATATTTCTTGCGGACATAATCTCTTCACTAAGTAGCAACGTCGCTTACTTAAGTATTTTGGAGTTTATCGAATCCTCTTTAAGGTCCTCTGGCTGTATTTAGAGTGTCAAAGTACTTTACTTATTCGGCCTTTTGTTTGCATTGTTATTGTCTGGGACTATTGTTCAAGGAATGGCTCGGCATAACACTGATAATTTTACATTTACAAAAATACTGTTGCGAAAATGTGACGTCACTTCGTTATTCCAAAACGTCTGTTTATTATATAGACGGCAAGGAGGAGAATTTTCCGAACCTGCAATACCCGAGAGTAAAATTAAACTCACCGAACACTCACTCGGTCTTAGTTAGCAACAACAACGCAAGAAAAACGTCTTTTCAATATTGACTTTTATGCGTTTTCAGCACAGAAAAATAAATGGAGGCGAGCTAATAAGTGGTTCCTAGGCTCAGTGGTTGGTGTCAAAACAAAACAAATAAACAGAAGGAAGAGCGTGTGGCAACTCCGTGTTAACGTGCGCTTACATGTCAATATTTACGAAAGTATCATTCGAACCTTGTGTCGATGAAACTCGTCGTGCAATGTTACCACATCGTTAGTACGATAACCATGTGAAAGTAGTGTCGCGACGACATATTTATTGTTCGTTTGAACAAATGTAAAAGGACTCTAAGTTCACAGAGATGGTCATTGCTTGTTCTGGTGTTTGCCAATCTAGATAGATAGATAGATAGAAAGTACTTTATTGCTCCAAGAGAAATTTTACATTATTAAGCACATTAGAACATTTACATGAGGATTACCTTTGAAGAGTTCATCGAGGAACTCGGTCTGAAGACTGAATCCCTAACAAACGAACACATTAGTGCACTTGCTCTGTCGATTGTATAACAATTAATTTTAATAAAACCGGCCAAATGCGAGTCGTACTCGACGAGGTGTCCGTACCACCACGTAATTGGTCGGTTCTCCAAAATTTTACCCCAAAATTTAAATTCGTTCATTTACGCTATACGTTCATGCTTGGGACTTCGTCCAGTAGATTCGGCAGAAATACGCCGTGACAGACGAACAGACAGACAGACACGAGTGATCCCATAAGGGTCCCGTTTTTTTTCCTCTTTCCGGTGAGGTACGGAACACTGAAAACCGACTAATGATGCGGTGGTACGGAACCCCCCGGAGTGCGCGAGTACGACTCGCACTTAGCCGGTTTTTCTTTCCATGGGTAAAAATAATTTAAATATCAAATAATCTATTATGAAAATTCGTTAAGGATTATTTATGAGGACAACATTTTGGCTAAAGAAAACAAATATTCTTCCTTTTCTATATGTTTTCGTTCATATTTTTTCCAAGTAGATACGTCCTTGGGATCTTTATTACCAGGGCTTCATAAGGCCGCTCTCACACTGGTTGGTACCTTAAACCATGAAATTTTCCTGGGCACCATTTAGCCTACCATCTTGTGGAAATGAAATGTTCCTAGATAGATAAAAAATACTTTATTGCCTAAAAAAAAATTACAGAAGAAAGAACTATATAAGGCTTACATGAGGTGAAAAATCGAACTGATCCCTTGCGGAGATTGTTTCCAGTCAACCTTTGGATGCCTGCGACTTGATTAAAATAGTGAGATTAATTTAAGGTAGCAAAAGACTTAAGTGTCGGAATTGAACTAATAATTTACAATGAGAAATTTGTATTAATAAATAAAAAATGTAAGTACAGTACGCGGCAGTAAGTAATTAACATCAAACTTTAGAAAAAGACAATCCGGTTGTAGAGCGTCTTCTCTGTCGCACGAACTCGCACGTCTCTGTGCGACAGAGATGACGCTCTACAACCAGATTGTCTCTTTCTAAAGCTCGATGTTCATTACTTACTGCGGAGTACTTTACATGCTAGTTTATAGTTTATTTATTCGTATTTTTTATGATTCCGTATCCATACGAAACCCTATTACTAACAGATAGACATCAAAAAGATAATATTCAAAATAAATAAATCCGGTCCGGCCTCCTGAAGCTCGATTCTGCTAATTGCACAATTTTCAAACATACTTCGTGTGTTGTGTTTAACACAAACATAACACGAGTAAGTTTGGACATGGTTTCCACATGATGCTATTCTGCTATTTACAAAACTCGTTTAGTTAGTGTCTATGGTAACAGGAGGCGGAGCTTAGGTGAAGGTTTGTCATCGCGTCGCCTAACGCGAAAAATTCTGACAATAACGTTGACTAAAGTTTTTTCTTTTAAATCCTTACCAATAAAAATAATAAATTATGCGTAATAGGTGCATAAAAATATGCAAGAATTAATTATTGTAACAAACATTCATAATTAAGCGAGTTATACATTTATTTTGTTCAAATTGAATGCAAATGTTTACTGATTTTCGTCGCTTGGCGACACGCTCTTATATGTGATACCATTTTACAAATCCCTCTTAGTTGGCGATTTATTTGCTAGAAAGAATAATTTTTACAAAATGTTATATAATTATTATTACATAGATATAAAATATAATATGCATGTAAGTAAGTGATATTACAATTAGCATAATTTCACTGAAATAATCTGAATAGTAGGTACGTTAACATAATTTATTTAGAAGCCAAAACGGCAAACATGGATAATTAATAATTACCGTTTTTATTAGGTTTGCATTAATTTTGTGTTTTATTACTTTCAGTTTAATATAATAATATGTAAAATTAATATAATATTTAAAAAAAGGTGAAATAAAGGATATTAAATAATAAATAGTAAATAGTAAATAGTAAATAGTACATAATAAATAATAAATAATAAATAATAAATAATAAATAATAAATAATAAATAATAAATAATAAATAATAAATAATAAATAATAAATAATAAATAATAAATAATAAATAATAAATAATAAATAATAAATAATAAATAATAAATAATAAATAATAAATAATAAATAATAAATAATAAATAATAAATAATAAATAATAAATAATAAATAATAAATAATAAATAATAAATAATAAATAATAAATAATAAATAATAAATAATAAATAATAAATAATAAATAATAAATAATAAATAATAAATAATAAATAATAAATAATAAATAATAAATAATAAATAATAAATAATAAATAATAAATAATAAATAATAAATAAATAAATAATAAATAAAAAAATCATTGGTACGTCGAGAGGGTTTCACGTCTCTCTCGGTTTTCTCTTGGCGATCCCTGTCTCCTCATTCTCATTTCTAGATAACCTTCTGCCATTTTCGAAACTTTCACAACCAACAATTTAAACTTAAACCCAAAACTCAAAACAAAACACTCGAAATCACCTCAAAAATAATATGTTTTCACCAAAACACATCGTTACTTTGAAGCAGACGGCGTGTTAGTGTTTCACAAACATAACATAACATATCACGCGCGTTTGCTCTAACTTAGCGAGTAGAATAGCATTTTGGCGAAACGTGCGGTTTTGACGAAACACAAACGTAACACAGGCAGTAATTTCATAGCAGAATCGAGCTTCTGGTCGACCGAAGAGTCCAGTTGGGCTGATGCATGACGCGGCCAAACGATACATTATGTACATACATGTATTTATGAAGACCCACTCTCAGATGAGCTCTGCGAGAGGCATACATCGTGTTTGGCTTCGTTGTTAGTATAACATGGCTCTTTAAAATGTGTTTTCTTTGACGTGTAGGTACACCTCGAGGTACACTCACTACACGTATATATACCTACATCATCATTGTACGTCTCGTTTACTATTTATCCTCTTTCTATTTTTCGACTATGAATACATTCATCCTTTACTACACTACATGTGTTATATATATGGTACTCAATTGATTGAAATCAGACTAGATAGAGATTGAAAACATATTATTTTTTTTTAACGAATCGATAATATAGGACACAATAATATAATAAGCTAAATTGATTAATTACGAATTAGAAACTGCCTAAGTACATACAGATACTAAACCAAAACTAAAATTTAAATCTGAAGCAAAAAGTCCTACCTAGAAACAATAGTACCAAAAAAAAGAAAAACTTTTACGGGAAATTCCCTATGACACGACACGAACACCTCGCCGGGAGCCACTAAATGCAACATAGTAATAACAATTTCTTTATTATTATTATATAAACTGAAAAGCATATACTTAAATTAATGAATGTCGACACGTAGGACGTACGACGTATAACTATTAATACTTTGAACCATTCAATCATTTCCCTATCATCATTTCTGGAACAAGACATCGCGCAGTAAATAGCTTAGGGAGTACCTTATTACATTTTAGCGAAATCTCGTCTCAATGTAATTGCCTTTAAACATATTGTAGGTTATTAGAGTACTAAATTCCCTCTCGCTACTACCTCGGTATAACCCATTTAGATTCATGCCCTATTTCCCCCTGCACATAATACCGTGATCTCGATAATAACCACTTCAGCAAGCCGTTTTAATAATGGTAAGTGTCGGTACAGGCACTGTACAGGGCACGATACACCTACCACTGAGTGAGAGCAACCTCGGAGCTGCGAAGAGATGAAACATGAACGCGCCTCCCTCGCCCTGTTATAATGGAAGCTGAAGGTACCCATTATATTAGTAGCGTAACAAGCTCTTTGTTTCACACAGAGGGGGGGAAATCATATTGAGTCCGGGTAGATGGGCCTTAAAGGGTGAAATTTCGCTCACTGTAAATAGGTCGTGCCTGATGTTAGAACCTAGGTACTTCTTTACCTCATACGTATACACCTATACGTGTCACGTCATAGATTCCATACACGTCAAAGCTACGCATTTATGCATACCTACATTATTGGAAAATATATGAATGTAGCTTTTGCCAGTGTGCATTTCAAATTATCGATAAGTTTTTGTATATATTTGCTAATTTGGGAACGTCGGCTTGGATAGTGGTAACATTTCATCAGGGTTAATACGCTGATGAGCATTAATTAATAATTAATACTAATCCGTTAGATGTCAGAATTTTTTTGGTCGTGATTACTCGTAGCTTGTGCAAGCGAGCGAGAGCGACCAATTTGCTAATAAGTGCTAAGTCTACGTTAGTATTTATATCTACATAGTTACGATAACAATACAACAAACGCAATGTTTCAAACACACTTGATAACGTTAAACAAAACAAATTTTGTCGCGGTTAATACCCTGATGAGGATTAATACTAATATTTTTTTTTTTTTTATGTCTGTTAATGTTATGTTTAACTAGATTTAGACGTATCAGCCTAGGCTGCCTGTCTAAAATAAATAAATAAATAAATGTCAGTACATGCACTCGCTTTATATTTCTTCACTAGAGAGAAGCAAAGCTGAAAATGGAAGAGAAAAAATACATTCAGAATACGCCCGAATTCTAAAATTCGGGCGTATTCTGAATGTATTTTTTCTCTAGTGAAGAAATATAAAGCGAGTGCATGAACTAACATAAAAAAATTAAAAAGAAAAATAAAAAATAAAAAATATTAGTATTAATGCTCATCAGGGTATTAACCGCGACAAAATCTGTTTTGTTTAACGTTTTCAAGTTCGTTTGAAACATTGCGTTCGTTATATTGTTATCGTAACTATGTAGATATAAATACTAACGTAGACTTAGCAATTATTAGCAAATTGGTCGCTCTCGCTCGCTTGCAAGAGCTACGAGTAATCACGACCAAAAAAAATTCTGACATCTAACGGATTCGGATATTCGAACCAGAATTAGTTCGGTTTGAATCCTGATTGGGATCTAGTGAAGAAATTAATACTAATCAGTTAGCTGTCAGCAATTTTTTTTAATGTATTACTCGTAGCTTTTGCGAGCGAGCGAGAGCGACCAATTTGCTAATAATTGCTAATTCCGTTGTTATAAGTTGCCTAAACAGTATTTATATCTGCGGGTTACGAGTAACAATATAACGAACGCAATTTTTTAAAGTTAAATGTATTATTACTGTAAATTTTATCAACCTTGAATACGTTAAAAAAAAAACCTCAATACCTACAGATGTTAAAACATTAACAAATGGCATGTAGCTCCGCACCAGTGTTGTGGAAGCGATCATGCCTGTTGGCATTCAATCATGATTTCAGGATGAGTGGGTATTTTGTTACTGCGGGCGGGGGTGGTGCTTCAATTAAAATTGATACATTTGAGCGATTATATTTTACGCTCTTAGGAAAATGTAGCGGAAATTGCGTACATTAAAGCAGCTAATTGAAGGGATGATGCGGTAAATATGGGGATAGGGTTGGATTGTTTAGGACGCGGAGTTCGAGAACTCGACACTACTGCCACACTACGGATAATGGAAACCGTTCAAAAACTTTCGTTCGTTAGATTTTATAGTTTTTGCTGACACTGTTACAATACAGTTACTGTTGACCTCTCTAGTTTTAAGAATACACAGTAAATAGTTTGTGTTTTCCGACCAGTTCAGTGTAGCCGGCACGATCAAAGAGGGAAGCACTGACATGGCACCTAGTTCACCCGGTGTTATGGGCTGACATCACGGACGTTGTAGGTGATGTAGCCAACCGTGTCAGTTTCCATAAAAAAAAAGTAATTTCATTTCAGAAAGAACATTATCCGTTGATCTTATTATTACTTCTCATGGGTATACGCAGTGCAAAAAAAAAGTCGGCCGGAGATAGAACATTTCAAGAAAGGGGCTAGGCATCTAGGCGAAAAGACTTCGGGATTTTTATAAAAGTAACTGAACTAAAATCAAATTTCTGAGCATATGACGAGAACGGGATTGGAGATCAGCAACAAGAGTATATATTTTCTATACTTACCTCTCACGACCGAAGCGAAGCACTGGTATGGCACCTAGTTCACCAAGGTGTTATGGGCTGACATCTCGGATATAGTAGGTGATTTAGCCAACCCTGTGAGTTTCCATTAAAAAATCGCGCCGCCGAACTAGCGTTACGGCCTCACTCTTCATGATAGTTACTTGTTTCATATACATACACAAGCTGTGCCCGCGGCTCCACCCGCTCTCATATTTCACTTCACTGCTAACCTCGTAAGCCATTTAGCGTGATAGTAAGTAGCCTATAGTTGATGGGAAGAATCAAGCTATCCGTAGAATTTTGTTTTATTAAAATCGGTTCAGTGGTTCTCGAGTTATAAGCGGACAGACAGACATACACTCAGACACTCAGACAGAAAGCAGACGTTGGATTTTATTATAGGTAAGGATACATGGAATAACGATAAGTATAACCCAATTTTTTTAACTCTGCACTTCGAGCTTCCGCTTACTTCCTGAAGCTCTGCAGCAAGTAAGTGTGGATTCAGTGCTGACAACCTTAACGAATTTGACAGCTCGAAGTGCACAGTTAAAAAAAATAGGTTATACTTACAAATATTTACCCGCGTCCTACGTCTATTTACATTTTAAATCAAGGAGTGTGGCTCCTTTTGGTTCAAGTAAACTTTTTGCGAATTTAATGTTAAGGGGCGGATACTGGCTAGCTGGACTAACTCTGGAAGAGCATAATAATATGTAACGGTAACATAATTTATAAAAAGTTAAATTGCAAATTTAAAAAACCCCCGACAATCAGTAACCCTTAAAAAATAAAAAAATAATTTACAGCTTAGTTAATTAGAGGCGTCTCTACACTCCGATTCGCCATAATTTAACATTAAACATTTAGCATTTAGCCAATTCGATTATCACAGCAAAGAAGAACTGGCAAGTACCTTCGCTCGATGCTTTTTTTTTTATTTCCACTAAGGTAGTCTACATTTAAAGTGTTTGCCACTGCCTACACAGTACGAATATAATAGTGAATAGGTACTTGACCTTGGCACCGTCCTTCCACTTCCACTAGATAGTTATCTTGTCCTAATACTTTGCTAATCGTGGTGGTCTAATTTACCAGAGTCCCCCTGTCCACATATTTCCCCCCAAGCACAGTCTCGGTTCCTTCAAGATAGGCGTGAATATAGGCACCTGTCAGGCCGGCATGGCATTCGCAGCCCCCGCATGCGACCGAATGTCCATGGGCGTCGTTAGACACCTTATGAGTGGCTCGGTGCCACATGTCGCGCTTACCTATAAAACTATTTAAAAAAATATAAAAACCGCCTTCAAAATGTATGAAATAAAAAAAATCTAACCCTGGAGTTGAAGGCGGTGGGTGTTAAAGAAGGCTACACAAATAACAAAGGATATCATCCACTCATGTTTTCTTTCATGCATCATTTTTGCTTGCTTTAGAACCGCCTTCAACTCTAGGGTTCGATTTTTTTTTATTTCATAAATTTGTGAAGGCGGTTTTTATATTTTTTTAAATGGTTTTAATTTCACAGTTTTTTTTTGTAATTTTTTGCTATTAATGTACTCGGCTCGCCTCGCTTTCCAATCCGATCTTGAATAAATTGAAATGGGACCACACGGGAAGCACCAGCTTTCAAATAAAAAAAAGATTCATCAAATTCGGTTACCCAGTCGAAAGTTCTGAGGTAACAAACATAAAAAAAAATACAGTCGAATTGAGAACCTCCTCCTTTTTTTTTAAGTCGGTTAAAAAAAAGAATAATAATTGAACGAGCTTGCCAACATCGCATTTCAGACCGCAGCCGCCGTCGCCGACGCTCGTCGCCAAGATAGACTCGTCTGTGGCGTGCCTGTGGCTGCTGACGCCGCTGTCGGCGGGGACGGCCGCGCTGGCCGCCCTCGTCGCCGTCTCCACCAACAACTGGCTGCTCACCGAGGAGAACCTCCCCAACCCGGCCTTCAACGGAACCGGCGAGAACTATCATCTAGCGTTACTCACCATCTCAGGCCTTTGGAGGATGTGCCATACTGAACGTGAGTTTACATTTTGTGTGTTTTATTTAACTTTTGATAAACGTATGTAATGAGTAGAGAGTACTGTGAATTACAAGTCAGAGGTAAATCTAAAACTAAACTAAACAAATTTTAACTAGATAAAAGGAATATAACGTAACTCTTTTTAGGTAAAAAGCGACTTAAACCCCTGGAGTACCTCCTTTCCAACATAAAAAGAATCATCGGATCGGTTAACGTGGTATAGAACTATTCGCTCATTTCTCATGAACATGCTTATGCAAATTTAAGAGTTTGGTTCTCATGGATCCTATTATCAGAACTTGACCAAATTATGGAATATGAGAACACTGCTAAGGTACCCTCTTTCTAATAAAAAAGAACCAACGAAATCAGTCCACGTAGTAAAGAATTATCGCTGAACATGCATAAAAAAAGGTTCCGACGAATTGTGAACCTCCTTCTTTTTTTAAAGTCGGTTAAAAGGCAAGGTCGGATAGAATTAATTAACTGAATAGAATATATCAGAATATCCAACTCAGCCGGCTCACCCACAGCGTACCCAGAACACTGGCCGCATTGCAGTGTTGAATTCATTATGTATTGTGTTTCAGACTAGGAACTTTGAAGAAGATGAGAAAATACTGAATAGTAACGATGAACTTCTCTTGAACAATTGTTATAGTTACTCCTATTTAAATATACGATTAATGCGGAAGATACGTCAAAGAATATGCATTATTCAAATCCATTTACCTAATCTCCTAAAAGGAGTCTAGGCTACAAGGAATGTTTGAAAAAAATAATAATAGGAAAACAGTAATTTTTCACTGCGTAAATCTGCATATATATTTTAATACTGATACAGAACCGCTTTCGTTGAAACTGAATAAAAGAAGAAAGCGTTCAAAATATATTTTCTAAGTGAAATATTACTCACGTCTAATAATATATGCCGCTTCTTCGCGTCAGAGTAAACCGCAAGGCAGTGCGCGGTAAAATATTTCAGCCGCCAGAGAGCTCCACGGTCCAACTTCCGGTAGACTCGCGACACGAAGACAATGACGGAGCGTCCGCGAGGCGGGGAGGGGCGGCGCTAGCGGCGACTGAGCAGGGACGGCAGTAAGCGTACGCGTGTGTACGCGAATTCACGCACAAATACGTGACGTACGTGACGCTTAAAGTTGGATATATGAAATTCTCATTGAAACCGAAAAAACTGTCGCACTGCAAACGTTCGCGTAAATCGTCGCCAAGGCAAGAAAATCTATGGTCATATGGGTAGGGCATGTCAACATTTACCCCTCGAAGGAAGTACGTGTATTTTGTTACCTTTGCACGAGATCGTTTGTTGTGACTGTGAGTCACCATCCCCAAGAGGTGGCAGTGCTGGACCGACGACGCGGGGACGGCGTTCACCGCAAGCGTACGTACTTACATACAATGCGTTCCCGTTTCCTGCTGCTGACAGGAAATGCATTGTCCTGTCGCATTGCCGCGGCCGCCTCTGTCGCCCGCCCCGCTCCCTTTCCATTATAACCCGGTTGATGTGATGTTCCATTTCTGCATGTGTCCACTCATCAGCTGAACATTTCCTTTATTAAAAAGCACATCACTGGTATTTACTGCCCGCTGCAGCGCACGACGCGCAAACGACACTATCTGGCTGCGACGCGCGACGAGACGACGTGGTATTACATAATGCGAGAACGCGAGAGTATTCTTGCAACGAGCTGCCAACTAACCCAGTTATGCATTTTCCTACCGAAGTATGTTGAGAGGGATATAAAGAAATGATATTGTTTCTGCTGGGAATGCTTCTATTGTTGAAACCGTTCGCGTTTTATGTTTGCAACGATACTCGAAGAGAATCATCCCTCTGTAACACTCTCAACAAAACGGAGATGATTTCGGATAGATCCGAATAGAGCGATTTGAGTTCGCCTTTGATCGCCCCTCGCGCGTGCCCTTAATATTCTATTTGTCAGTGCCGAGACAATCGCTCTCGGCTCAATCGATGGGCACCTATTCATTGGTATTCATTGAGACGCGAGGGATTGCCGTCATCGCGTCATATAATTGACAAGAGACAAGAGATGGGTATGACAAGTTCATTTATTTCGGCGAGAGCGAGCGCTGCTCGGAGGCTCGTTTTTGTCGCGTTCGCCCCATTCACCCCCAACCCCTCCCTACCCCCTCCCGGCTTCTCGCACGAACTCGTGACAGCGCGCATTAGTAGTTTCCGTCCCACTTACGGCCCGCTCAAAGCGACGAGATATGGCTAGAGATTTGCTGAATATGAGGGGGTTATCATCGCTGGATATCAGTTTTCACTTTTGCCGCTTAGGGGAGCGTTGCGAAATAACATTGCGAGAGAATGGTTAAGAAGTGTTACCACTTTTGATTTATTTTCTTTCAAATCTACCTAATACTAAAATATAACCTATGAATAATTAAATAACATAAAAAAATACAAAGTAAAACTAAAATAATAATTTAATAAAAGAAAAAATATATAGTCCCGTTAAGCCCAGCAGCCACGCTGGCTGCGCTGCCCCTCTGAATCTCGAGGCTGATTCACGCTACGAGATGAGCCTTATAGGTGGGTCACCAGACATGTCGACAAGCATATAGCTTAACTTGCCGACGAAATATTTTTATTCTGGTGTCCATGCACCGAGGGTCTCGGCGGTGAGCGCCACGAAAATATAGGTATCGGCAACGCAGCCGTATTTACGCCACTTGTTGGCGGCGGCTGTAGTCGCTGCAGGCCCGACCGAAAGAGAGGAAAGTGAAATGTGGGTCGGTGCTAACGTGTCGATGCATGTTGCGTCCCACACGAGCACCTTTCCATGTTGCCACGGAACCACGATCAGGCCGTCAGGTCTTTTGCCGTCAGACCGGCCGATCTCTTGTGGCTCCAGTAAGTCTTAGCTTCCTTAGAAGTCTGCTGAAGTCAGCGCTATCTTTAATATGTGGTTCAAACCTCTGAGGCGGACGAGACGGCCAGCACTTCTTGTGCAAAATAGCCCGTGGTGGCCCAAGGCATTGACCCTGGCGCCACAAACGCACTCGTGGGGATGATATAAATAGCACCGATGCGAAGACCTATGGACGCTTTGAGTGTGTACCCGCCGAGAAGAGTTCCCAGGCTGGGAGAAGGATAGGTCTTCAACCACGCCCCAGATTCCATCACGGATGACGCCAGGTTAAGGGCGCGGAAAATATCGGAGCTATTCTGGAGGAGGGATGCGTGATTGAATTATGCAATGCGTCTCACCATTGCATAATTCAATCCTAAACTTTTTGTTAGCTCTTAAAAAACTAACCCTAGGTAGATCGCTTTTAGTGAAGTCAACACTCGCCTAAAGAAGTTCAATTTATTTATTTTTCGTTCTGCATACTCGAGCCCGTTTGGATCCTCTCAGAATTTTTCCGATTCTCGTGATGTTTGCTTCAATAAAACGACCCCTAGACCCCTCAATCCCTCGACTCCTGGACTCTTTGATCCCTCAACCCCTTTTCGCTCCGCGCACTCATACTCGAACCCGTTTGGCTTTACTGTACAGCAGCCGCAGAACACGGAGGGCCCCCAGACCCTACGTCAGGAAAAAAACAGTATCCCTTCGTGAACCACACGGACCACTAAGTCCGTCTGCAGACTATTCGCTGGTTGGCACGGAACAGCCTCCTCGCAATGGTTAGCCGCGAGGTTCGGGCCCCCTAGTACTAAGCTAGTCTTAGCGGGCAGGCTACGATTCCCTGCTTCTCTGGGTCTCCCGGTCTCAGTGACTCCCGAACAGCAAGGTGGGCTCATACATATGTTTGAGCGTATATCGCATCCACGTCTCCGATCCGACCATATCCCTACGCAAGTTCAACTGACCTACTGGGTGTCAGCCAAACTCCAAGTGCAGCAAGCTACATCAGGAGTGTTTACACCAACACTCTGTGGTACTAACCCGGACGATATGGTGGAGGACCTGTGTACCACAAGTAGCTGTTGTTCGTTGTTCGACCCGGGGGCACGTGTGGCATTATGAGTGCATATTAGCAGCCGCGGACGCTAACAACGATTCCCCCTAAATCTTATCCGTCTATATTTTGTCTGCCTGCAATGTAAACTACATACGTTTTAGAAGTATTCCATTAGACATTTATTTTAGACGATCTCCATTAGACATTTATTGTTCAATTAGCGCAGTAAACTTTATTATAAGTATGACATTATTTCTCAGTATTTCATGTCCTTAGAACGCGCCAAATGACATAAAATACACGTCACGTAAAATGCCGTATCAGTTACAGCTAAATTTGAATTATCGAGAAAAACTAAAAAGAGAATCAGTGAAGCCTTAGTCGCGTCGTCGTCCAGAAATACTTTTTACTGTAGACATTTATTTTCTCAGATTGTGATTTTGGATTACATGTAAGTATCTACTATCTATGCAGGGATTTGATTACGTAGTACAGTTCGATCACCAAGCAATGTTAAGTTATTATTCATAGCTTGCGTGTAACTACTCGCACCAGCCACAGCAGCACACAGCACACAACAGAGCCGCTCGGAGGATGCTTAGGTATTGAGTCTACTCCTATAATTAATGATGATGATGATGATTGTCACAAAAGTTAAAAAAAATTATGAATGTATAAAAATCAGGCCATTTACATCGCGAATAGTACTGTATAAATAATAGGCGGCGACAAAACTGCTTTTGCGGATAAATCTGGTAGGCTTCGCAGAACATGAAATTGTAAAATATAAATAAATAAATATAAACTTTAAAATAAAAGTAAATACTTAAAGTAATAAAATTATTACATATTAAACTATAAACCCGACTGCATAAAAACCTAAATATAAATAAGAAAAACAATCTAGCAAATTATATTTTATGAAACCCCTTCACCGTTCAAATACTACCCTTTCAACATTTCAAATACTTCTATAACTCCGCATATTCCCTATTTTATCTTGCCTATAAATATTTTTAATTAAAATCGGGGCGTCGACTGCTGCGGCTCGTTTATTAATTTAATCGCGATAAAGTCGGTGAAAACTCTAAGTGAATCGGTTGAGTAGTTTTCGAGAGAAATAACAAGAAAGCTAACCGAATTGGTACTTTCGACTGCGTTCGACCCCACTGCTCAGCTCATGTGAATAATGGCGTGATGCTAATATAGTATATAACCTGGCGGAGATATGTCATATTACATAGGCAAAAACCGCAAGCGAATAGGTTGCGCTGTTCTTGAGTTATTACATACATGCATGCATACATACATACATGCATACATACATGCATACATACATGCATATATACATACATACATACATACATACATACATACATACATACATACATACATGCATGCATACATACATGCATGCATACATACATACATACATACATACATGCATACATACATACATACATGCATGCATGCATGCATGCATGCATGCATACATACATACATACATACATAAATACATACATACATACATACATACATACATACATACATACATACATACATACATACATACATACATACATACATACATACATACATACATACATCCATATCACATATACATACAGATCACCTTTAGTTTACCGTTGACATTTCATAAATTGTTAAACTCTCTACAAATATCACACAGTAAGTATGATCACGAGAAGGTAAAATTCTGATACTGTTCCTAACTTGATTGATCAACGGTGTTAATTTGGTGTGTGTACTTAAGTGATGTACTTAAGTACATAGTGCATTAGGAAAGGCGATATGTGGCACCGAACCACCTGTTCCTAAGTGCTAACGGTGTCCATGAACATTGAATGAGGCGTGCAAGTCGCGAATATCATGCCGACTTTTTCAAGTCCAGTTAGTCCAGGATTGAAAGTTGTATTAAGGAAGAGGAACATTTATATAAGGTGTATCCAAACTAACTGCAAATATTTTGGGAGGGATACATATACGCCATAATAAACGTAAACGTTAAGCAAAAAACGTTAAATAACGTTAAGCAAAAAAAAACTATATTTTTAAAAACTATAAAAACTATAGTTTTCGAGAAATTTAACAAAGTATGTCTATGTTCTAACGATGTAAACGTGCCACAGGGTATCTAAACAGCTGATTATTTGCCGCGCGCCGCGCCGCGGTGCCCGTGCGTTCAAGGTCATTAACTTCAGTGACCTCAAATAATCAGCTGTTTCGGTACCTAGTGGCACTTTCGTGCAATTTCTCGAAAAGTAATGCAAATTTTTTTTTTTATTTAATATATGGATCTGTAGCTTATTTTCAATAATATCTGTAGTTAATATGGAAACCCTATATGTATAATAAGATGTTTAATTTTTTTTTTTATGGAAACTGACACGGTTGGCTACATCACCTACAACGTCCGTGATGTCAGCCCATAACACCGGGTGAACTAGGTGCCATGTCAGTGCTTCCCCCTTTGATCGTGCCAGCTACACTGAACTGGTCGGAAAACACAAACTATATACATAGCCGTTTAGACCGACGTTTCATTCAGTGCGGTGGTACCAACCCGGGCGGGTTAAACCCTACCACCAAGTAAGATTAGGAGGGAAGGGACCTACAGTTTTACGAGGAATCCGAACCTCGGTCAGCCTCCAACGGTCAGCGGTCACCCATCCAAGTACTGACCGCACCCAGCGTTGCTTAACATTCAATAGCGACATTTGACTGTCTGCACCACTGAGCTATCGAGGCTGACAATGTGTGGTTATACTTAGGGGAAAATGTAGACAATAATATTAGTGATGATAAGATGTGATTGTGTGGACAGCCGGCGGGACCGTGTTCCGGTGCGGCGACATCCCCTACTTCCCGCTGGGCCAGTACACTCCGGACCCCAGCGACTCCACGACCGCCATTCCCTGTGAGTATAGCCTTTGTCAGTAGGTATCTATGTACGTATATGTAGTAGGCATATTGTTCTTCTTTCCTTTTTATTTACTGGTCAAGTGGTCACTAACTGACATTCAGGAATATAAAAATAATGTTGTAGTTGTATATGTTTATAAACTATAAACAATGGTGAAAGTAAGACAGGGAGAACGCAATAATATGGTAGATTTGTTTCGTTTAGATAATTCAAGATTATTTATTTCAAAACAATCCACATTTTTTATGGAAACTGACACGGTTGGCTACATCACATGCAAAGTCCGTGATGTCAGCCCATAACACCGGGTGAGCTACGTGCCATGTCAGTTTTTTTTTTTATGGAAACTGACACGGTTGGCTACATCAACTACAACATCCGGAGATGTCAGCCCATAACACCGGATGAACTAGGTGCCATGTCAGTGCTTCCCTTCGGTCGTGCCGGCTACACTGAACTAGACTGAAAACACAAACTATTTACTTAGCCGTTTCGACCGACGATTTATTCAGTGCGGCGGTACTAGCCCGGGCGGGTTGAACCCTACCACCTAGTAAGGTAAGAAGGGAAGAGACTTACAGTTTTACGTGGAATCCGAACCACGGTCAGCCTCCAACGGCCGAGCGGTCACCAATCCAAGTATTGACCGGCCCAGCGTTGCTTAACAATCAATAGCGACAGTCGACTGTCTGCACCACTGAGCTATCGAGACTGACAAAAGTGCTTGTTGTGTAGAAAATATTATTATAGTTAGGTGAAAACTTTTAAAAACATTTACAATTGAAAAAAAGTGAATAAAAACCACAAGGAAAACTCTAAATACAGAAGCGTCTATTTAAAATACAAAATGTGAATGAAATATATTTCATCGTATTTCAAATAGTCATAATAATTTATGCAATCACAATTAATAATGCCATTTAAAATCAAATCAAATTAAGAAGGTAACCAACAATAACGAAATTACAAAACCTTACATTAATACTTTTTTAATGAATTACAGTCGGAGTAATAAGTAATTGTTGGTATATAAGGTGTTTCGTTAGTCATGTCATTAACTTCGGGAGGATTACAAACACACTCAAATAAACACTTTACGTAAGAAAAAAACATATGTTTGTAGGAGCATTTTTTCTCGTAAAAAAAAAATCAAATAAGTAGCTGTAAAACCCAATCATAGTGACCTTGTGACTTACTTACAACAAACAGCTATTCTGCGTTTGAACATAGTATGGTCATTGACCCCGTACAATGCAAGTTACCTACTGTTACACACAGGTTAATGTTTAGGTAGCAAACATGTTTTGTTAAATTTCTCGAAAAGTAATACTATAAATAAAAGCGCCTAGGTCCGATGCGGGGAGAGAGAACGGCCACACCCTGAAGGGGTGAGGCCTGCGAACCTCGGCGGGCGGTATGAAAGAAAAAAAAGTATGCGGGTGTTCAAAAAATCGTATAGTCAAATAAAAATGGGTGCACACTTCACCGGCGAGGAGTGATGGTTCCTGCGGCTGTGGGCGATATGACAAGCCGCAGGATGGATAGGAAGAACCACCAACCTTTGCAGTGCGAGGCGGACGAGCGCAGGCGGCACACAGTAACGCAGCAAGCGTCGCACGCGGCTCGACGGACAGACGAATATGTTGCAAGCCAGCGACGAGGCGGACGAGAGCGGGCGAAGATCCGCAGCAGCCAGGTGTGCAAGGAGCTCCAGAATTCTTCGGGTTAATTGCGTTGCGGAAAAAAAGTGTTTCTTGCTTGAAGATGAAGACGCGAGGAGAAAAAAAAAAGCGAGCGAGCGAGGGCAGTCCGCCGGTCGATCCGTCAGTTGATCTTTTTCTTTTTCGCGGCTTGGATGCTAGTCCCTCTCTTGGTATTGCCAGATGGTTGGTGGCAAAGGAAATGTAGTGGAAAGGGATGGAAGCTGTATGCCGTGTCACCCATTCTTAGAGATTAATATCAATGAGATTAATATTTGTACTTATAAGTAATTGGCGCGAGCATGCTCCCGGCCTTGAAAGTACTCAGGTGAGTGCTTTCAATAATGTTATTGCAGTAATTACTAAACTGTTTTATATTAAGTTAATTGAGTATACCAAGAAAAAGGAAAAACATAAAAAATAAAAACACCCTATGATAAGGTTTAAAGACTGCAAAATAAAAGTGCAGGAAAACAACATGTTTAAACTATTGAGAAGGCAGCGCACAAATTTTGACGACAGGACGCTTGAACTGACCAGACTTGGTTCTGATTGAAACGACCCGCACAACACAATCTTGGCCTGGGTAGACATCAGTTATAATTCCAAGGGGCCAACGAAGTGGTGGTAGGTTATCCTGGTGCATCAACACAACAGTGCCTACTTGCACGGGGTTCGATGGAGTATTCCATTTTTCTCTTGTCTGTAAGGTGTGGAGGTATTCAATGCTCCATCTTTTCCAATAGGACTGAACAAGTTTATCAAGTAACATTTGTCGCTTCAGTAGATTCTCCTTCTCATTACTGACATCTGCAGCCGGCAAATGTTGCAATGGTGTCAAGGTCAGAAAATGAGCCGGGGTTAACGCGGTGGGATCTGCTGGGTCTGAGCTAAGCAACGATAAAGGGCGTGAATTGAGCAGACACTCGATTTCAAATCAAATCAAATCAAAAAACGTTTATTGCACATAAAGTCGTACAGAAGGTAGTACTTAATGCCTATGGCATTTTCCGCCAGCCTACCCTTTTTACATATAAAAACCAGGGTAGGTGCAACAAAACATAGTCTTAGATAATAGAAGAATATAAAAACAAAGATTTATATTATACATACATATAATAACCATATAGTAACCATAGTAAATCGTAAATATATATAAGCGTATACAAAAATAAAACTCAGACAATGATGAAAGACAGACAAACATGTTATGAATTTTTTCAGAAACCGATGAACTCCGAAACAGAAGGAGATGAGGTTTAGGGTTTGAGGAGATGGTCTTTCAAGAGCACTCTGAACGTGTGGATCGATGCACACTGTCGTAAACGAAGAGGAAGTTCGTTCCACATGCGTGCAGCGTGCACTGTGAAAGAGTCAGTGTAAAAGACTGAGGAGTGGGACGGGATAGCAAGAACAAGGGTGTCAGAGGATCTTAATGATACTCCGTGGGAGGAAAGCATTTGGAAACGGTCGGAGAGGTATTTAGGAGCAGCAGGGTCATTCAGTGTGCAGTACAAGAGAGAGAGGACATGGGAATTTCTGCGACGACGAATGTCGAGCCACTGAAGGCTAGATCGGAACTCAGAAATGTGATCATATTTCCGCAGACCGAAAATGTAGCGGATGCACATGTTTAGTAGCCGGTCCAGCTTATTCAGCAGCTCTTCATTGACGTCGAGGTAACAGATATCCGCGTAGTCTAGAATAGGGAGGAGAAGAGATTGCACCAACATAGTCTTTGTGCTGATAGGTAGGAAATTCTGCAGACGCTTGAGAGAATGCATGCTGGCGAACACTTTCCGGCTAACCTCACCGACTTGTACGTTCCATGATAACGTCTCATCAATGTATAGGCCAAGGTTTTTTACCACCTTAACCAGAGGGACCGCGACACCATTAAATAGAATATGTGGTAAAGATGTTTTGTCAAGTTTGCTTAGGAGTTTTGTAGAACCAATAACAATCGCCTGCGTTTTCTGTGGGTTTACCAGTAGACCATATCGCTCAGCCCACGAGAGTACTGAGTCAAGGTCGATGTTCATGAGAGCAAAAGCACTGCCAACATCCTCAACCCTAAAGTGCCTATAGAGCTGCAAGTCGTCAGCGTATAGGTGGTAGCGACACATAAGAGATGCAACGACAGTGTTGATGAAAATAGAGAAAAGAAGGGGAGAAAGTACGCCGCCTTGTGGTACGCCAGCCGTGGTACAACACCAGTCCGAGGAGATATTATCCAAGCGAACAGATTGGCAGCGACCATACAGGTAGGAGGAGAACCATTCAATTACAGGTTGTGAAATGTTAAGGGTTCCAAGTATAGCCAGCATAATGTCAAAATCAACAGAGTTAAAGGCACTGCTGAAATCAAGCAGGACAAGAATTGTCAGTTTGCGATTATCCATGGCATGGCGTATATCGTCTGTGATTTTGACTAGTGCTGAGGTCGTGCTATGCGCTGGCCTAAAGCCAGATTGAAGCGGGTCGAGAAGTTGGTTTGAGGAGAGGTAGTTGGAAAGCCGATAGTGCACAACCCTCTCCAATACCTTTGATAGGAAAGGTAGAATGGAGATAGGGCGATAATTGCTGAAGAGGGAGGGGTTACTGATTTTAGGCAAGGGAATCACGTAGGCCTTCTTCCACGAGTCGGGAAAGCACCCCGATACTAGAGAATGATTGATAATATGTGTGATAACCGGTAGAATATTATCCAGTATCGGGATGTACAAGTCCCGACTCATGTCGTCAGCACCCATGGCCTTGCTGTGAATCGAGAGAATTATCTTTTTGATTTCACAACCAAAAACAGGGATGAAATCAAATGGATCAGAGTCAGGAAGTGAGACTGCATGTAACCGGCGAATGGTGTCGGCCTTAACGATAGGATCCATAGTGATCGGTGAGGCCGAGAAGTGAGAGTTAAGGGCATTGAGATCAATAGAGGATGCAGCATCAGTGCTGGCCTTACCGACACCAAGAGTACGTAAAAATTTCCACAGCTGTTTGGGAGGGCAGTCTTCAATAGAACCACTGATGTGACGGCGTTTTGCGTCTCTACACATCCTTGTACACTGGTTTCTTACAGCTCTATATCTGGCTTTGCTCTCATCGTTGGACGCGGGCCCGAGTCTTCGCTTAAGTGCGTCCCGTTTCGCCATCATTTTTCGTATGTCAGCGTTAAGCCAAGGAGCTGGTAAATGTTTCATTCGCACTGCGCGAACAGGAGCATGTCTATCATACAGTTGAGTGATATTTTTAGATAGAAGCTCCACCTTGACTTCAATGCTGTCATCGTCGTAGAGAGGCGTCCAGTCAATGGCCGCAGCATCATCCCTCAACGCCTGCAGGTCCATCCTAGCAAAGCTACGTTGCAGAAGTATTTTGGGTTTTTGTTTGGGAGGTTTAATCCTGTAGGACGCGAAGATAAGGTCATGACGGGAGAAGCCCGGGGCAAGCAGCTGACCGTGACTTTGCACTAGATCAGTGCGGGAAGTGAGAATGAGGTCAAGAAGAGTGTGGGAGTCATCAGTGTGGAAAGTAGCATCCAAAGAAAGAATATCAATGCCAACTGATTTAGTCAAGGAAAGGAGTCGGCGCGAGCGCGAATCATCCCTCAACAGGCAAGTATTAAAATCACCAAGGATGATTATGTGATCAAAATCAGGGACAGTCTGTTCTAGAATTTGTTCGAATTCGTTGAAGTAGTTGATACGAGGAGGGCAGTAAAATACACCAAGAAGAACTTTAGTGTGATTGAAGTTAAGCTCAAGGAGAATATATTCAGCAGATTCAGAGTATTCAGAGGACGATTTGTTGAGAATTTTTGAAGAAATGTTACTACGTAGATATATAGCCACCCCACCCCAGCCCTTCAAAGTACGGTCGTTACGTATAAGTTGATAACCAGGTAAAGAGAAGGCAGTGGAAGGCAGAGTGGGCTTTAACAGAGATTCTGACACCAATACAGCATGCAGATGTTGACTGGTGAAAGATGTGAGTAGGTCGGGGTAATGAGCAGGAATACTCTCAGCATTTAATTCGTCAGCCTCGGTAGCTCAGTGGCGCGGTTGGTTAGTCAACTGTTATTAAGCAACGCTGAGCGCGGTCAGTGATTGGATGGGTGACCGCTCGACCGTTGGAGGCTGACCGTGGTTCGGATTCCACGTTAAACTGTAGGTCCCTTCCCTTCTTACCTTACTAGGTGGTAGGGTTTATCCCGGCCGGGTTGGTACCACCGCATTGAACGAAACGTCGGTCGAAACGGCTATGTAAATAGTTCGTGTTTTCCGTCCAGTTTAGTGTAGCCGACATGAAATGAAGGGAAGCACTGACATGGCACCTAGTTCACCCTGTGTTATTGGCTGACATCACGGATGTTGTAGGTGATGTAGCCAACCGTGTCAGGTACCATAAAAAAAAAAAAAAAAAAAAAAAAAATTAATGTGGCACACGTTGAAATTTTTGGGAAAACAAGAAAACTTGGAATTCAGTGTCTCCCCCAGGTGAGGAGCACTGGAGAAGGAGTCTTCTGCATCACTGAAATTATCTGCGGAGGAAGAGGATGAGAAAGCTGAAAAAAATGAATCTGAGTCAGAACACATAAATATATACTAATAGTAAATACCTATATATATATATATATATATATACATCCCGCTATCATTTCTGCGTCCTTTCAAAAAAGATACTTGCTGCGTCCATCACTTCTAGAGTATTTAATAAGGATGTAAGTGAAAATAGTGTAATAAAAACTTTCTATCATATGGGCAGATTACTTTTTATTTCGATATTTTTATTCGTATTTATATATGCTGTTTTCATTTCACCCTCCGTATGACGTCTGTTCATATTACAGACATTTCGGCACCCGCCCTGTATATTATGAGTATACATTTCAATTTACACACAGAATTGACTCCTTTTATAATACACATTATGGCGTCCAGCCAGTCCAATCCAGTCAAGGTCAAACTATGTATACTCTAAATAAAAAAAAAACCGACACTATTGCTTCCAATCCATTCATCACTAACAAAGGTCATATAAAAGTCAAAATATACACTAAATAAAAAAACAAATTACATTGATGCTTCCAATCTAAAGGTCGAATTAAAGTCAAAATATTTACTGTACCTTCTTCAAGAAACAGGCACTATTGCTTCCAATCGATTAACTAACAATTTCGACATTCGAATTCAAGTCAAAATCTACTTTAAAAAACCGACATTAGATATTGCTTCCCACGTATTTTTTAAATATTAACACTCTTTGATTAGGTCAACCTGTGAGTAAATTTGTATGTAACTAGATGGGGGGGATCACACGAAAAATTATTCAATTAGTTTCATCCCGTTTTGATTGTAAATGAAGGTGCAATCATATTTTCTTCTAATTTTAATGGGACAAGTCTATTTTTGACTGAAAATGCATAATTGAGTATTATTTTGTATAGGAAAGAAGCGGTTTTGAATGAAAGTACTTCAGGGACGACATAAATATGAGCTCAGAGAATAAAAAAAAATCTATCTATCTATCTATCGATCTTCTATACTACGAAGACTTCTTCGTACTTATTCTTCGAGACTACGCCCGACTGACTCATCATCGCCCAGCCCAAACCGTAAGACTTAGAGTGTTGAAATTTGGAACGTAGTTCTATTATATGACTTAAGCATCCACTAAGAAAGGATTTTTGAAAATTTCAACTTTAAGGGGGTGAAATAGGGGATGAAAGTTTGTATGAAAGTCTTTGTCCTTTGAAGTTAGAAATATAAAAATTTTAATTAAGGCTACTGAGCATAAACAAATGAAGACGTGTATCACGGTTTTTTGATTTTCACCTTTTAAAGGGGTTAAAAGGAGGGTGAAAGTTTGTATGAGAGGACTTTGTTCTTTGAAGTATAGTATGAACGGCATTTAGTAACAAATTTTGATGCGGTTTGCACCGATTCAAAGAGAGTTCTGGAGTTTAACTATAGGCTATATACCATAACACTGAATTAATTAAAGGACAAAGTAAATCACTAACTCCAAGGTTATTCGAAGGTCGAACTGTGTTCAGATAAACAATATACTCTCTTCATACTACTCGAAGAAAGTAAGTCACTGAGGGCGAGGCCGAAAGCCGAGCTGCGTTCAGGTAAACAATGTTCTCCCTAGAAGAAGTAAGTCACTAAAGGCGAGGCCGCCGGCCGAGCTGCGTTCAGGTAAACAATGTTCTCCCTAGAAGAAGTAAGTCACTAATTGCGAGGCCGAAGGCCGAGCTGCGTCCAGTTAAGCAATATCCGCCCTAGATGAAGTAAGTCACTAAACGCGAAACCGAAGGCCGAGTTGTGTTTAAATAATCGGTACTCTCTAGAAGAAATAAGGCGAGGCCGCAGGCCGAGCTGCTTTATTGTTTATTAATCATCTATAGGCAGCACACTGCAGTTAGACTCGTCAAGTTTTACAAACGATGTACTCTTTAGAAGAAATAAATCACTAAAGGCGAGGCCGGAGGCCGAGCTGCGTTCAGGTAAACAATGTTCTCTCTAGAAGAAGTAAGTCACTAATTGCGAGGCCGAAGGCCGAGCTGCGTCCAGTTAAGCAATATCCGCCCTAGAGAAGTAAGTCAGTAGAGGCGAAACCGAAGGCCGAGTTGTGTTTAAATAATCGGTATTCTCTAGAAGAAATAAGGCGAGGCCGCAGGCCGAGCTGCGTTCAGGTAAACAATGTTCTCCCTAGAAGAAGTATGTCTTTAAATGCGAGGCCGAACGCCGAGCTGCGTCCAGGTAAGCAATATTAGCAAAATTTTTTAATTATAATTTATTTGATTTTAAATAATAATTTAATTATTTTTTTAGAATGAGAAATTCTTACAATTAATTCTTCTATTTCTTCTAGAGAGTACATCGTATACCTGAACGCAGCTCGGCATGCGGCCTCACCTTTAGTGACTTATTTCTTTTAGAGAGTACATCGTTTACCAGCACGCAGCTCGGCCTTCGGCCTCGCCTTTAGTGACTTACTACTTCTAAGTAGCACTTTGCGGCCACGCCTTTAGTGACTTATTTCTTCTAGAGCAGTGCTACTCAAAGTGTGGTACGCGAAACCCCAGGGGTTCGCCATTTGATGGTAGGGGGTTCGCGACTACATTTACGTAATGGCGGCTGGACGGCTAGCAAGAACTGCGCGCCACGCACACGGTGGCGCGCACGCGACTAAATCTCGATCGCTGGTAATGATAAAAACCAAATATAGAAATCGACTTGACGTTGAGTCAGAATTAAGATTGAAATTGTCCAAAATTGCACCGAAAATCGACTCAATTTGCGACAAGAAAGAAGCCCACCCATCACATTAATAACTTTCGTCAATTGTTTCACTATGTATTTAAAAAACCTTTTTTATTATATTAAAAAACCTTATTTAAAGCTAGAATTTATTTTTCTTATTTTCCTTTCCTTTGGGTGGAGGGGGGGGGGGGGGGGGGGGGAGTTGCGTTAGGGCAGGGGTTCGCAGTCGTTTGGAAACTTTACTAAGGGTACGTGGCATCATAAGTTTGAGAAACCCTGTTCTAGAGAGTACACCTTTTACCTGAACGTAGCTCGGCCTTCGGCCTCGCCTTTACTGACTTACTTCTTGTAGGGAGCACATTGTTTTCCTGAACGTAGCTCGGCCTGCGGTCTCGCCTTTAGTGACTTATTTATTCTAGAGAGTACATCGTTTACCCGAACGTAACTCGGCCTTCGACCTCGCCTTTAGTTACTTACTTCTTCTAGGGAGAACATTGTTTACCTGAACGAAGCTCGCCCTTAGGCCTCGCCCCTAGCGACTTGCCGTTTGTGACTTACTTTGTCCTTATGGAATTAAACGCGAGCGAAGCTGCGGGCAAAAGCTAGTAAAAAATAAATCTATGTGGGTGGACATGTCCGCTTTTGTTCGCCGCCTCCTCCTCATTATGAAAGTTTAAATTCAATAGGTACACGCCTATCTAGATAACTAACTACATATTATGGTTGGTTCTGTCTGTTGTCTACGCGGCTAAAACTCGTTAATACTACACCACTCACACAAAGCTATGGACCAGTGAAAACAACGCATTCGAAATAGTGGAAGCAATACTATGGTGCTAATAGCTGATTAATATGAGCCGAGGGGGGAGGGGGAAAGGGGGGGGGGGAGGCGCCGCCGGGCGAGCGAGCGGCGCTCGGGCTAGGCTATGCAT
Source organism: Nematopogon swammerdamellus (assembly GCA_946902875.1). Taxonomy (NCBI): domain Eukaryota; kingdom Metazoa; phylum Arthropoda; class Insecta; order Lepidoptera; family Adelidae; genus Nematopogon; species Nematopogon swammerdamellus. The sequence continues at coordinate 13,780,392 of OX336343.1, forward strand.
TCGAAAGAAATAGTGGAAGCAACACTATCGTGCTAATAGCTGATTTATATGCGCCGGGGGGGGGGGGGGGGGGAGCGCCGCCGGGCGAGCGAGAGGCGATCGGGCTACTACTATGCATTAGAAATAGTGGAAGCAGTACTATCGTGCTAATAGCTCATTTATATGCGCCGAGGGGAGGGGGGGGGGGGGGGGGTCCCACGCGAGAGGCCCGGGCGAGGTTAAATTACGCATTCCAAATACCGGACGCAATACTACTGAGCCAATCGATATTTTATATACGGCAGGGGCGCGGGGCAGGGTATACGCGCGCTCAGTGTCGCCACCTGCGCCGCTCGGGATTTGGCTGAACTAAAATACCCGAATTTGTATACTTTTTCAGTAAAGTTGCGTCCGTGGTTGTGTTCACGGGTGTTTTCACAGAACGCTTCTAGATGGCATTAGAAGTCATTTCTAGTTAAAAGAACAGAGGTTGCAAAGTTGCGTCCGTATACGGAAGCCCAAGTGCGGTGGACGCAGTATTATATGAAAATTTTGTAATAGGTGGACGCAACTTTGTTCGCGGGACAAATATATATATATATATATATATATATATATATATAATAATAATAAATACAAAAATTAAAACAAAAATAATAACAAAATTTCAAATACAGTGCCAACATGACACCCAGAGAACCGTCAGACGAGTTGCAGAGTTTATAAAAATAAAGATTTACACACACATCAAAATGGTAACAGACACAAAGCACACATTGAATGAAATTATAAAAGTGACAACGAGAAAAAGTATTGAAATAAAAGCTAACCAAAAGAGATTCACAAGATAATAAAGACAGAGTGATGTCTATATGTGTGATCTGTGTCTATATCAATTCCATGTAAAATAATAATCACTCAAATAGTTGTACACAACACACAATATGCTAATCATATTTTTCATACATCAAAATGGTAATTAATTTAGGTAGGCGAAAAGTAAAATCAAAAACAATATATTTTTATCATCCAACACTACGCAGTACATAATTTTATGGACAGTATCATCCATCACTATCCGTTCAACTGAATATGAGTCAGCACTGTCAGTAGTTCTTCATACGTCAACAATTGATTGCCGATAACGCGATATAAATGTGTTTTCACACTCTTTACGTTGGCCTCCCAGATACCCCCAAAATGCGGGGCGCGCGGTGGGTTCATTTTCCACTCAATTCTATGTTCAGTCAATTCCTGAGACAGCGAAGCGTTGTAACCTTCTGATGCAATAAAGGCATAAAGATCGTTTAGATAGGATTTCGCGCCTATAAAATTAGTACCATTGTCAGAATACATACAGGCAACAGGTCCTCTACGAGCTAAAAAACGCTTGAATGCATTCATGAATGCTTCGGTACTCAAGTCAGAGGCTACCTCAATATGAATTGCGCGAGTAGTTAGACAAACAAATAGGCAAATGTAAGCCTTTTGGCTACGAATGCCGCGTCTGCGTGTGAGAGTAATGTCTAACGGACCGGCATAGTCCACTCCAGTGTGCGTATAGGCTTTCGTCTCCTGAACGCGCGCAGCTGGAAGATCACCCATGAACGGAAAACTAAATTTGGGATTCAATTTGTAACAGAAGTTACACTTGTGTACACGGTGACGCACAATGCATCTAGCGGAGAGAATCCAAAATTTCTGGCGTAAGATGGACATCAGCAAATGTGGTCCGGTATGACAATTTTTGCGGTGGTAGTGATCTATGATAAGATCAATGACATGGCCATTAGAAGGTAATAAGATGGGATGTTTGTGTTCGTAACCTATGTCCGCATTGTTGAGCCTGCCTCCCACTCTCATGATACCGTCACTAACGAATGGAGCCAGCTTGCGTAACGTGGGTGAGCACAGCTTTCCTTGGTCCAGTTTTGATTTGTCTTCACCAAAATGAACGCCCTGCACCTGACGTATGATAGCATTTTCAGCGAAGTCCAGATCAGATGTGGATATGTATTTTGTGCGCGGTAGTTTTTGTGCAAAACGGAGCACATAGACTACAATGCGAAGAAGTTTCGACCAGGAAGAGACTCTGGAGGCGAGCCCAATGAACATGGGTGGTTCAATCGACGAGACGGGAAGTGAGATCTTCTTCTCTTCTGGAACTGTTTCCAATACTGATGGTGAGAACGGCTGGATAGGCCACGACGACGGATGGCTTTGGGCCCACGGTGGGCCATGAAACCAGAGCGGATGGTTGATTAGTTGAGCAGGCGTTAGCCCACGCGATAAACAATCGCTAGGATTTTCGATACCAGGAATGTGATAAAATGATTGACTAGGTATATTTTCCTGAATCTGAGCAACGCGGTTGGCGATGAATGTCTGCCAGCGGTGCGGCGATGAATGGATCCAGCTGAGAGCTACAGTGGAATCGCAAAACGCCAGAACTTGTTCAATTTTATGACGCGGCGAATACGTGAGCACGACCTTGTGCATCAGTTTCGATAGAAGCACAGCGGCACATAGCTCTAGGCGCGCCAGGCTCACGATCTTTAGCGGTGCGACTTTGGACTTGGCGCATAATAGACGCATGCCGTTCGATTCCGGTGTAGAGACGTGTACGTACACAACGGCTCCGTAAGCCTTCTCACTCGCGTCTGCGAACCCTACCAAGCAAATCGTTGACATTGAAGTCACCCCTAGATGTCGTGGGATGGAAATATTTTCCAAGAGTGGCAACTCCGTTACAAAATGTGTCCAAGTAGTTTGAACTGATGGTGGAGGTATGTCATCCCAGTCCAGTTTGCTAAGCCATAAGGACTTTATCAGTAATTTGGCGAAAAGAATTACTGGAGCTACTATGCCCATAATGTCCCAAAGTCGTGCTACTGCCGACAATATTACACGTTTGGTGCATTGTGGATCGACTTGATGTATTTTGAAACAGAAGGTATCAGCTGCGGGTAGCCACTGCATGCCGAGAATCTTCAAACTACTATCCTCTGTGAAGTCAACTGTCGCTGGTGAGTGTAACGAATCAGGTAAGTGCGACAATAGCTCCTGCGAATTACTCGACCATTTGAGCAGGTCAAAACCTCCGGCTTTAAATAGCGCTAAGAGCTGGTGCACCAACTTCAAGGATTCCGGGAGGCTGTCCACGCTCGTAACGACGTCGTCCATGTAGACGTCCCGCTGCACGACGGCAGACGCGAGAGGAAACCTGTTTTGCTCATCTGTCGCGAGTTGACGTAACACACGCAGAGCTAGGTATGGACTGCATCTTAGTCCAAACGCAACGCGGTTGAATTCGTAGGTGCTTATCGGATCATTGCGGTCAAATCGGAAAAGAATGCGTTGAAATCGGCGGTGTTGTGCACAAACCCCTATTTGTAAGTACATCTGTCGTACGTCTGCGCACAATGCATATTGGTATAAGCGAACGTTTAATAAAACTACAAAAAGATCAGCCTGTAGGTTAGGCCCAGCGTGCAGAATATCATTCAGTGATAATGCGGTATCAGTTTTAGAACTGGCGTCTAAAACTACACGGAGTTTGGTCGTCGATTTATCTTCTCGTACGACTCCGTGGTGCGGGATGTGGTAGCTTGCTTCCTGCTCGAGCATGGTCGAGACAGGAGACAAATAACCTTTGTCGAGGTATTCTTGTATCACTCCATTATAGCTTTTGCGAAGTTCAGATGAGGAATCTATTTTCCTCTCTAAAGATAAAAACCTACGTCGAGCGACGGCTCTGGAGTCGCCTAATGCTGACGGATTCTTCTTAAATGGTAAGGACACAGTATAGCGACCCTCACTGTCGCGCTCAGTAGTGGAATAAAAAATAGATTCACACTCACGATCATCTGGGCTGTAAAATACTTGATGTTTAATTTCTTCTAACTCCCAAAATTTGTGAAGTAATGTTTCCACAGAGCCTTCACCTACAATGCAGAAGTTATGCGACTCCAAGCCATCATGACTGTCCCTTGCGGTAGGTATGTCACCCATCAGAATGTAGCCTAAACTTGTTTCAATAGCAGGCGGAACCGAAGGCGGCCCAGCCACGCGACCAGCCAGCAACAGGTGCGGAAATAATTTTGCTCCTATTAGGATTTCAATATTACCAGGAATGTACCAACTATCGTCCGCCATAGGTATACCATCTAGGTGACGTAGTTGCGACGGATCGACACACGATGTCGGCAATTTATCCGTTATGCAGTCGACTATAAGCGGTTCTATTGTAAAGTGTATGTCTGTTTGCACGCGCGATCGAATCGTCACCACCGTATATCCACGAACCTTATTTGCGTTCCCACCGACTCCCTTTATGACCGAATCATAAAGTGGGAAAATTTGCAAATTTAATTTTTTGCAACACGCGGTAGTGATAAGATGATTTTGCGAAGCATTATCAATCAGACAGCGCACTGTATGACGACCCCCAACATTATCAATTATTTTTACTTGAGCGGTTGCTAATAACACGGTAGAACGTGAATTATCATGCGACACATTACACAGTCCGAGACGCTCAGCGCCATCTGTCGACGAAGTAGCGAGATGCACTGACTTCGAAGGTTGTGTTAGGTGGGATTCCAGCGATTGATTGGAATGCGGTTGCGGTGCGGAGGCGACAGGGTGGGGGCCGAGAGCGATGGAAGACGAGTCCATCATTGTGCCGAACGCACAATTAATGTTGTCTGAATTTTCGCGGGATTGATTTTGCGGCTTCTTATCTTCAAAATGAAGGAGCGTGTGGTGTTTAGAGCCGCAACGCTGGCATAAGTGTGTCGAGTTACAGGAAGAAAATTTATGTTTAATACTTAAGCAATTAACGCACGCTGAGTGCTTTTTTACTAAGTCATATCTGTGTTTAGGATCCAACTGAATGAATGCTGGACACTTGAATAAATGTTCATGACCAGAACTCTTGCACACTTTGCATTGGGCGTTTATGTCTGATGTGTTTGCAGTAAGTAGCGTTCGTGTGGGACCGGTATGTTTGAAGTTTGGTTTAAACCCAGCGGCAGCGGGCTGGCCGCGGGATGCCTGCGTTTGAGTGGCAGATGTAGGTGTAGTTTTGCAAGTACGCTCTAATATTTTTACCTGCTCGTTTATGAATTTTACGAAACTTTCGTATGTCGGCAAATCGGACCCACGTACGGAAGTCTCAAAAGCGCGTGCAGTTTCAACATCAATCTTTTTTAGCGCGGTGTGAAGAAAAATAAAATCAGTTAAACTTTGATATCAAGTTGTTTTAAAGCGGCCACTGCACTTGAAAATTTGTCAATAAAGACACTCAGGCTCTGCGGAGTTAAAGCGGTAATATTTCTAAGTTCTATTATTTGGTTTAGGTATACACTGGCAAGAGCGCGTTTGTCCTGGTAACGACTGATGAGTGCGTTCCAGATTATCTGATAGTTAGCAGCGGTCGGTATGATTCCAGCACAAACGGAGGCAGCTTTACCCTCCAACTTGCTTACGAGGTAGTGCACTCGGTCTGTGTCGGATAAGTCCGGGTTATTATGTATGGACGATTGGAAACATTCATAGAATATTGTCCACTTGTGTGGATCCTCACCATTAAATGTGGGAATTTGAATTGGTGGCAATTTAGGTCCCTGTTTTGAACTAGTGTGTTTTCCTTCACTTTTCTTTGACAATATCATGGTACTTGTACGCTTTATACGGCAGTATAAGTCCTCGAATGCGGTCCACGGTTGGAAATTAGGTTCGAAATCCTTATTCAATTTTATTTGAATTTCATTTATTTCTTCTAACACTATTGTGTATTCATTTCTGATAGAATCTATAGTTTCACAGGCCGCTAAGAAGTCTTCCTGAACATCTCTATTTTCAATAGCATTTTTCGACGACTTATAAATTAATTGTATGCGTGCGAACATTGTTTCGCGTTTTGATTCCAAAATCTTCAACCTCGCTGCCATTGTAGAATTGACCGAAGATAAAAGGAGTGAGCAAATTTCAATAAATGCACTAAAGAGAGCGGCTCATAGACAATGTCACCACTGATAACCATGCAGGTATGCGGATCAGATTTTACTCGAAGGACCACTAATAAAAGCGCCTAGGTCCGATGCGGGGAGAGAGAACGGCCACACCCTGAAGGGGTGAGGCCTGCGAACCTCGGCGGGCGGTATGAAAGAAAAAAAAGTATGCGGGTGTTCAAAAAATCGTATAGTCAAATAAAAATGGGTGCACACTTCACCGGCGAGGAGTGATGGTTCCTGCGGCTGTGGGCGATATGACAAGCCGCAGGATGGATAGGAAGAACCACCAACCTTTGCAGTGCGAGGCGGACGAGCGCAGGCGGCACACAGTAACGCAGCAAGCGTCGCACGCGGCTCGACGGACAGACGAATATGTTGCAAGCCAGCGACGAGGCGGACGAGAGCGGGCGAAGATCCGCAGCAGCCAGGTGTGCAAGGAGCTCCAGAATTCTTCGGGTTAATTGCGTTGCGGAAAAAAAGTGTTTCTTGCTTGAAGATGAAGACGCGAGGAGAAAAAAAAAAGCGAGCGAGCGAGGGCAGTCCGCCGGTCGATCCGTCAGTTGATCTTTTTCTTTTTCGCGGCTTGGATGCTAGTCCCTCTCTTGGTATTGCCAGATGGTTGGTGGCAAAGGAAATGTAGTGGAAAGGGATGGAAGCTGTATGCCGTGTCACCCATTCTTAGAGATTAATATCACGGAGATTAATATTTGTACTTATAAGTAATTGGCGCGAGCAATAAACATATAATTTTTTTTTGCGTAACGTGTTTATTTGAGTTTGTATGTAACCCTCGCGAAGTTAATGACATGACTAACAAAACACCTTATATAAAACAACAAAAAACAATATACAACCTGGATCCTGTAATGGATGCTTGGAACGGAATTGACATGAAGCTGCAGATCCATATAATCCGAGCCAAGGTGGATAATGTGTAGGTAAATTTAGTTATGCTTTACAACTACATGATACATAAATTCGTTGTCGCTGTCTCATCGGAATAATTAATTATAATCTACATAAAATCTTTATTACACGTTCGCTTATATTCTCAAATATATACCTCTATACGGGAAGATGTACAAAAATACGAAAAAAAAAAATCATATGTAGAGCTGCCGAGAGAGAGAGAGAGAGAGAGAGAGAGAGAGAGAGAGAGAGAGAGAGAGAGAGAGAGAGAGAGAGAGAGAGAGAGAGAGAGAGAGAGAGAGAGAGAGAGAGAGAGCGAAATGTTGGAACCGACCGCTAGGACGAAACATAAGCGAAATCGTCGGTGCGTTTGGGTGTGGGAGGGATCAGCATAGCTAATTATGCATATCCAAGGACTTGGTCCCTTTTGGTATCCGTGATAGGTTAGTCCACGTACCGTTAATATATGAAAATGAAGCTATTTGAATGGAATCTTTAATTTGTTAATTTGAAGTTATTTAACGGTCTGATTTCTAGAGCTCATTTGATTTTAGAGTTCTTTTCGTCCCTTGGCTGTAGACCGGTCTGGAGAATTTATATCGTAAATATGATCATAATTTCTGGGAAGGTTGACAAAACTTTGAAACTAGCCTAAACTTCCCAAGCTTAATATAATGTAAAAGCGAGTATACCTTCAGAGTTTATTAATAATTGAATTTACCAGTTGATTTGGTCCCAGCAGGCCATCAATATGATTAGATCGCTAGGACACGAGCTAAATTACTTGGCTAATTGACATGCCGGTGGCTAACTACGTAATTAACCGCCTGATGAACTCCGCTTTATGTTGAACCACAAGCGGCACATCGTGTTTCTATAACCTAACCTAACCATCTTCGCTCACTCCAACAGCTGAGTTCTACTCCCTATTTCAATTTCTCGAATTATCCATTTCAGTGGAATAAAGTATTAGTGGAACTCTAAAACAGTGTTTTCTAGTGCCGATATCGGCATCAATACTGACTGCACGCAATGCTAACAGAATGGACGAATAAAAAAATATGTTTGATTTGTCAAAGTGTAAGTTATTTGTTACAAATCGGATTAATAAAAAATGTATAAAACCCGACTGTTAAAAAAATTAAGGAAACAAGGAAAGAACAGTAGAAAATGCTGTTCCTAGTTCATAGTCCATTTATTTCATCTTTGGACAAAACTGCCGCTCAGACATGTCACACATTACATTTCATATAATATATTATTTAATATTTCATTTCATTTCATTTGTAACACATTTAAAACATTATAAAAAATACAGAAACAAAAGTTTTGTGCATGAAAAGGCCATTAAAACTAGAGCAAAATTTACAATAAAACACTAAAATACCTCGCATCAATAGAATTGTCAAAGGTTAAAAATAGAAAATAGAAATAAGTCAATATAAAATTTTTTTTCTGTAAAGTCGGTTTACGGACGATAGTTTTACGTGATGACGTCATAAAGTATATAAAGTACGAAGTCAGATACAAAATCAGTTTATAATACTTTATCGTGCTTAGAAGTTTAATTCTTAAATCGCAAATGTGAGTACTTTAAAAACTAATAATATTAAGAAAAGCTGTCAGACTGACAGGGGGTAACATTTTTTTATGAAAATAAAAAAAAATGAAAATTTTATAAAACCGGTTACCCGACCCCGACAGCCTCGGCAGTGGATTACCGGCGACACCGCCTCAGCGCCTCACCACCCCGCTGTGTCAGAGGAGGGACAAGTGACGTCGCGCGTCCCAGTCAACACGCCTCGCCCTCCTCGCGGTGTGGCCGGATCCAGTGACAAGACCTGCTGCTTCTTTCGCAACCAGCGCACCTAATCCACCACGGTTCGCTGATCCATCGCCCGCGTCTGGCGGGGAGGATGACGAACCAGGGACACGCCCCGCCACACCAGCTACGACGGGACGAAGTCCGCCGCCACCGGTTAGCTTGGGGCTATCGCGGCCCTATGTCGCGCTTGCAGCCTCCGCTACCGGTGCAGCGCCGTGCGCAACAGCGACGAACGCAAGAGGGCCAACAAAGATAGAAGAGCTGTGTGACGTCGCCCCGCAGTCCGACGGATATGGAGCTCTCCGGGATGGGAATGGTGGTGGCCTACGTGTCTAGTACCACCACCTATCGCTCGTAGCTTGTCTCGCGTCGTCGTCCCGCGCCATAGCCACGGCCTGCACCCACCGGCGTGCTTGGAGGCCTGCCTCCCGCCGCCGGCGGATATTAACCGTTTTTATTTAGATTTTTATTAATTTTATGTATTTTTATAAGTATTTGTAGAATATAAAATATGTAAAATTAATTTAAGTAATGATAAAACCACACAGCGTACCAAAAAATATACACGGTGTTGCAACCCCAACCGTAAAAACCGAAAGGGGGTGATTCATACATATACACATACATACAAACATACATGCATACATACATACATACATACGTACATATACATACATACACATAGAGTAATCAATTTGATTGGGTCCCTGATCAATTTAAATGTAAATAATAACTAATTAAATGGGTCAAGTACATAAATTTGATTTCAGTTTTAATTTGAGTACACATGCCTAATTAATTCTTATTCACACCTTTAAAAAAAGTATAAGTGTAGGTACTAAATTAGATTCCCGTTTTAATTTGAGTAATCAAATAATTTTCGCGCTTTTTATTTGGGTACCTACTTATTTAAGTTTATTTTGGCTTGCGATAATACCTAATAAATTGCTTAATTAAATATATAATAAATTGAATCACATAAATTTAATGCCTAACCACCCCTGCCTCCGGTCACCCTACCCCCTACCCCACCTCCATCCTCACCAGCGCACCACACTCGTAAAATTTCAAAACAGATCCAATTATTATATAAACCGACATCTTAAGCGTTCAGCATAATATTTTTCTATATAATTAAATACGCAATCCTAAAAAACCTAAACTTTGCTTATCCGATAACTATGAAATTTCCTCTACTTCTAAATCCAGTCTGTGGTTTTGTCAGCTCTGTAATGCTCTTAAAGATAAAAAACCTTTTAAACTTTAAATCACGACAGGGTCCAATGGCTAAATCTATTTGTCAGACTCGTGGTGTTCGTGAATGGTCCTACGAAGCGGAAATTAATTTTTTCCAATAACGTCCGCATTAAACGTTAAAATTATTTCATTTTATTATGTACAAGAATTTTAAAGTAACACAAACAAGATTTACTTAATTTCAAACGAATCGAACAAAAAACTACAGTCGAATTGAGAACCTCCTCCTTTTTTTGAAGTCGGTTAAAAATTTTATTAGTCTGCTCAAAACTGAACTGGTTTTGTGCTACAACTTTTAATTTTAAATTTGTATTATTTCATTATTTCGTGAAGCATTTATGAAGAAATGTATCTTCTCACGTTGCATTAAAAATATTTATGAGCTTCTAAATGATATTATGTATGTAGGTAGGTTTATCGACTAACGGCCGATTTCACTATCTTCAGCTAAATGTTTGCTGCCTGTTAACCCTGTCATATGTATGATAAATGTCAAACGTCTAGTAATTAAAAAGAAATTTGAAAAAAAAAATGCAGAAAAAAAAATTGGTTGTCTGTAAAGTCGGTTTACGGACGATAGTTTTACGTGATGACGTGGAATAATAGTAGTACATAGATCAAAGATCAGTAATTTCTATTTCCAGTAGAAAGATTAATCATCTTGTGACTGGCCATCAAAACTTCTGTTGTCTGCTCTTGACAGTTTTACTTCTTAAGACGTTTCCATGGTAACTTTGAATATCAACGTGACACGCTTTCGTGCGTGCAGCCGGTGCTCATCAATTTATAAGAAGTGACGTCGTCACGTCAATAAAAACGTTCCGTTTCAAATTAAATCGTTGTAGAACACGAATGTGTAGTTTTAAGAAAATGGAGCCCATGTGAGAGGGCTTTATTGATTGTGTTGGATTTGGTTGAGCGTTCTCTATCCCTTTCTGACTCTGGGCGCTAAGTGATAGGGAAGATGAGTAGGTACTGATATTAACAAATCATTGTTAAAAGCCCTAAAATAGTAATCCCTCCTAATCATACTTGGTGGTAGGGTTTAACCCGCCCGGGTTGGTACCACCGCACTAAATAGTTTGTGTTTTTCGACCAGTTCAGTGTAGCGGGCACGATCAAAGGGGGAAGCACTGACATGGCACCTAGTTCACCCGGTGTTATGGGCTGACATCACGGACGTTGTAGGTGATGTAGCCAACCGAGTCAGTTTCCATAAAAAAAAAAAAACAAACAAACAAAGTAATAATAATAGCACCATAATTAGGTTAATTCGCTTTATATAAACAAATCACCATATAATAATAAGCATAAAATTCATACATAACGTAACGATAATGTTTGATTTCGGTAATTTGGGGAGCCAAATTAAAATCAGAACTAAGTTAAAAACATTCCGTTCCTCCGCTTCGGTACATAACATAAAGCGAATTATAATGTACCCAACCATTATCGGCATAAAACACAGCCGAGCGATTAAACCTGCCTCGCACTTTGTTACTGCCGCACCATTTGCCAAACGTGTCCAACGCCTTATCTGATTCCTGCCTTGAAAGTTCGCCTCAGTGCCATGAGCCTTCAGAATCATTTTGAGGTTTGCTAATAAATAACGAGTCCTATGTCTATGTATAGTGGTGTAGGTGTAGGTACGTACAGGTGGCAAAAACAGGTGAAACTTTAAAATGTGTAACTCTTGTGCATTGTAGGATTTGTTTGTGCCGTCATTACATTTAACTATTTTAATACCTACAAATTACTAACAGAAATAGGAAACTTGAACAAAAGGGCGTATCCATAGGCCATTAGGCCATCGATAACTTGTTTCCTGGAAAGAAAGGGATGAATTCCTACATATTTTAATCTATTTCTTCATATAAATAATAAGCCAAATTGGCATACATAGGTAGGATAGAGATGATGAGAACGTGAGCTGGAAATTTTAAATTTTATTTATAGCTTTGAATTTTGTAAATTTCTTTTAACAAGTGGTTATGAAGATATGTTTTCTTTTTCTGTAATATGTAAAATAGTGACATCTATGTACAACCACACGCGATCGTTACTAACGTGTTATTTATTAGGGAAATTTAGAAAATGGAATAAATATGTTTGTTAAAGTAAAATTATTTTACATTCTCATTACGAACTTGTCAAACCTTACACACTCGCTCTATTGGGTGGAATAATTAATCGCTATAAAGATACTTCAGTATATTCTAGCTTCGCTAATAACTAGTTTTGTAAGCATTCATGAACATTAATAACGATAAATTACTCGAGTTGCGTAACAGCGTACAAGTTTGAAAGGTATGGAATTTATATATTTATATGTTTGGTATATATTTGGCAATACTCGTGAGCACGGACTAAATGACGACGAGGACATCTCAATAGGTAAAACACCGGTAGATAGGTATGTACATACATAAATATCAAAATACACACAGTTCGGAAAATGTGAACACAGCTCTCTTCTCCATATGTTTTGTATGACGACGAGAGCTCCATAAACATACCTCATACTACATTCACTCGTTATAATCGTTAGGAGCGAGTATAAATCAATATTATGTGCTTATTTGGTTGTTAGATAATATTTATATTTATTTGTATTTTTATAACCAAATATAAGAGCGATTAGGTACATAGGTAATTAGGCAGAAGAATTTTTACATTTGACGCACAGATCTTCAAAGATCTATCTATAGAATATGTACTAATTTTACACATACGTTAATGATTGTAGTTGTAGACGTTAGGAGCAGTATTACCACACCACATTATAAGGTAGACCACTAACATGTTTATCTTGCTAGGCCGAGCTCCGATAGAAGAATAATATGAAGATGAAAATGTTTCCCCTTATCAATGAGTACCTACACGTGGCAAAAAAACCTAACATGCGAGCGCGTACTCAGGATACTTTACGCGAACAGCGCGAGGGTAGACAAGACAGGCCTTTACTCTTAAATTCGAAAATAGAAATAAAATAAAATAAAACGACAGAGTGTCTACTTGATTTGCGGAGAAACAACAGAGTGTCTACTTGGTTTACGAATAACCGTCACTGTCTACTTGGTTTCCGACGAAACGACGAGTGTCCAGTTCACATGATTAACGAAGAAACGACAGTGTCTACTTGGTTTCCGAATAAACCACAGAATGTCTACTTGGTTTAAGAAAAACCGACTGAGTGTCTACTTGGTTTACGAAGAAAGAAGAGAGTGTCTACTTGGCTTACGAAGAACCGACAGTGTCTACTTGGTTTCCGAAGAAACGACGAGTGTCCACATGACGAAGAAACGACAGTGCCTACTTGGTTTCCGAATAAACGACAGAGTGTCTACTTGGTTTACGAAATACCGACTGAGTGTCTACTTGGGTTACGAAGAACCGACAGAGCGTCTACTTGGTTTTCGAAGAACCGAGAGAGTGTGCCTAGGTGTATCAGAGTCACAATGATATAAAGATATTGGATTTCAATTGAGAGTATCATCGAATGAAAGTATTATAGAAAGCTGGGTGCTTCCCCCTCTACAGTGGGATAAACTCGGACTTTGCCATTCCAAGAGGCAATTATCCGAATAGAAAACCGATATTGGGATAACGTAACGAGGAAAAGCATAATAGAAAGTTATATTGCGGAATGTCGAATACTTACTTTGTCACAATATTTTTAACCTAATCATCAAATCAGGAATTTTATTCCTTTTTACACGACTAAGGCGAAGCCAAAAATGAAGGTTAGGATTTCAGCAGCGTATGGATGGGTGTATTTTTAGGGTTCCGTATCCGATACGGGACCCTATTACTAAGCCTACGCCGTCTGTCTGTCTGTCTGTTTGTCTGTCCGTCCGTCCGTCTGTCCGAGGGCTGTATCTCTTAAACTGTAATAGGTAGCCCGTTGAAATTTTCACAGAATATGTGTTATTTTGGCCGACATAACAACAAATAATAAAAATAACAAAATGTAAAAAATTCACAGGGGTTCCCATAGAAGAAACCAAAAAGTGTATGCGCGCGCGCCATCTACCGAGTAGATTATGAAGCATTTTAACTAATCATGATATTTAACTAATATGAAGCATTTCATAACACCATAGATGGCGTGAGTGGCGCTAGCCATGACATGGCGATACGGAACTCTCGGTGCGCGAGTTCGACTCGCACTTGGCCGGTTTTTTTTATTGAACCTGACATGGATGATGGCACTAGAACTAAAAGGATTCAAAATTAGAAATACTTTATTGCTCCATAACATTTTACAGTAACAAATTATAAATAATTTACATGAGGGGCAAAGGCGGACTTATTCCTTACAGGGATTTCTACCAGTCAATCTTTAGATGTTTGAGAATCGTATGTAAATAAAATAAATTACGAAAATACAACCAAACCACAAACATATCAAATAACAAGAAAAGTTAACGAAAATCGTTATAATGCGATATAATATAAGAATACGAGCTCGATTACAGCATTTAAGATCAACTTTCTTTGTTATTTCATTCGTTTTCGTGGTCGCATTTTATGAACATTTTATTTTATACATCTGTTATGTATTGAAATGTTTGTTAAGAGTAATTTGGATAAAAATTTTCTTTATAGGGGTAAGTATTTAAATTCGAATGTATATTTTATAAGCCTAGCACTCTCTCTCTCTCTCATTATGAGTTCACATAAGTACCTAAAGCTACATTCAAAGGGACAAAGAAAATTATTCTTATTAAGAATAATTTCCCCCCCCCCCTCCAAGTACAGCCTCGGATCCTTCAAGAGGGGCGTGAATGAGCACCTGTCAGGCCGGCCGCGGCATGGCATTCGCAACCCCCGCATACGACCGAATGTACATGGGCATCGTTAGATACCTTTTGGGTGGCTCGGCGCCATATGTCGCGCTATCAATAAAAAAAATTGCAGAACCACCTAATTACGTATACAACTAAATTAAATAAATCTTAAATTTAATTTACAATAAATTCAAGAAATTTAGGGTAGCAGATGTTGCCGTGTACAACTGTAGGTAGGTCTCTCAGAAGTGGTAGTTTAACCAGTCAGGAAAACACCACCTCAATATTCTTCACCTCCGTGACCGCAATGAATCAAGATCGGTCGAAAAGGCTATGAAGAAAACATTCGTGTTTTTCGACATTACGGCACAGAATAGAAAAGAGTACTCCGTACAGAAGCTGCTCTGTACAAACACTCACAAAGAAATAGCTACTCTGCGACGACGCGATAAAGTACAAATTGACTCGCACAGAGCTGCATGCCTAAACACGATAACTGCCTACATTTCGCTTCTCTTTCTGTCGTGTAACTCTATCTCGAAAGCGCGTCGTTCAGCGCGTCTAAGGGCTGTGTCTTTCTGCTGTCTTATTGTGAGGAATAAAATGAAGATGATACCTACCAACTTTTATCGTTCTAGCTACCAACGATACGATATTTAGGTACGGCAAATTCATGCGAACAAATTCATGCATGCGTTAGCGTCACAATTAGTTTCTCACATCGAAGCGTGCATTGCGTGCAACCTTCCAGTGATAGTTTTGTTTGATCAATAAATTTAATGATCAATGATCATCTACAATGTACCTATTATCCTTATACAAATTAGGCCATACATACCACGCTGTTCGGCGTCATCTAACTAATGTTATTGGCAATATGATATTATTTTTAAATCTATGACCTCCTACTAATATGAATAAATAAATTACTAGAAATAAATCAAAATGCTACTAAACAAAACACTTACCTTTCTTCGTCTCTCGGCAATGAAAAAAAAGACAAGTTTTCATTTGTCTTTTGACTTTTGCACCCGTCCACTGCACAATAATTACGTGATTTCGACATTTTCTAAATTCGAAAGCGCCACGCGCCCGGTCTGGCTGGATAGCAGCAGCCCACTGTTAATTGTAGATTAGTCGGTACGCCAAGCGGTAGGCATTTAACTCGCGACCTTGAGCGAGTGACGAAGGCCTGATTACGGGCGTGGAGGTGAAAGACAACCATGTTAATTTATTTAAAATAAAATATAATATAATTTTAATTAAGCTTTCTTTCTAGCAACAATCTTTCATTTCAGAAAAATTTGAATACGTTCAGTCAGTGTTCAGAAAAATGATGAAATCATAAAGAAATGAAGGCATTAAAGAAAATCAGTTTTCACCAAAAGTAAGAATTTTCCCGAATTGTAAATTTACAGGAGGCGAGAGAAGCTTCGTAGGTATTTTTCCTTTTCCCTCTTTGCCTTATTGTATCACAACTCATTTAAATGTTAAGGACTTCTTCCCTTAATCCGTTTTGAAATACAAATTTATATCAAAGACTCTACATATTTCGAGCTCCCCACGCATACCATTAAGGGCTTCGGAGACACCCCTTCATTAGCATATTAATAACGTATAAAAATATTATTTTTAATAAATTCTCCTCTCATAAATAATTCGATAGTCGTATTTTCTTATATTATTCTTTTCTTTTCCATATTAGAAAAGAAAAGAAAATAGAAAATATTTTTATTTCAACATAGTGACACAAACAACAAGAAACAAAAACAAACTAGTTACTTATACATAATATTTTACAATTCACTTTGGTGAAAATGGCCTACCGCAGCGCAATGTGCCTATGCCTAGGGACACATTGGTGCTGTTTTTAAGCCTAGCCAATAAGCGCTTAGCTCCTAATACACATTAGGTATAACATAAAATATTACAATTAGTGTAGGATATGGTGTGAAAAAGAGAATGTAAGGTACTTAACTAATGAGATAACTATAATATAATTATTTGCCGTTGCCAGTTGGTTGACAACATAAATGAAATGAAATGAACAAACCAAAAAAATAGAAAATTGTAGGAAGGTATACAAGTGTAAATTGATTTTCATCATCATCATCATCATCATCAGCCTGTATCGGTCCACGGCTAATGTCATTTTATGTAATTCTTTCAAATTGTATATATTGCTGTGTTGCATTTAGTTATGTTATTCTGTTGTGCTGTATATTTTTTTCTGTTCTTTTTGTAATTATTCTGTTTTTGGTGTTATTATAAGGTATTGTTTTATGTAGTTATTTATAGTGTTAGTCTTTGTTTGTAGATAAAAAAAAGTATCGTGTTTATGTTTCTTAGTGTTCTATATTTATTACTCTGGGACCATCTGAAAAACAGTGCTATAGGTCGCCTTGTGCACCTATAGCACATGCTGAGATGGTTCCATATTGTCATTACTTGTGTTGTTAATTTAGGTTTTACGTGTATAAGTTCTTCTTGTAATGTTTTCTTTTCTTTGTGTATAC
Source organism: Nematopogon swammerdamellus (assembly GCA_946902875.1). Classification (NCBI taxonomy): domain Eukaryota; kingdom Metazoa; phylum Arthropoda; class Insecta; order Lepidoptera; family Adelidae; genus Nematopogon; species Nematopogon swammerdamellus. Next base: position 13,797,685 of record OX336343.1, read on the forward strand.
CTATGTATAATGACAATAAATAATATTTTTCTCCATTTCTTCTCTTCTTTTTCTTTATTTGACAAGGTGATACATAGATATATTATAGACTTTCCCCATATTTCTCAATATGGATTTATCTTTAGCCTCTGTCCTTAAACAATTTAATTAACTATGTTACTAGATTTTAAATTGTTCCAAGTGAAGTGATAAATTATATATACGAAGAGAAAAGCCACACATCGGACAGCTATTATATAGTCCGAACTAATTTAACCTGTATGCTCCCGCGTTATAATATGTCTACAGCCCCCAGACTCCCGCATGGGCGTGGCCCGCGGACGGCGCGCGCGCACATGAGCGCCGACCTCGACATAAACGCAGATATTTCGGAAACTAATAAAGTTAGATCTATAAACTCTTCTGTCCTAGAAAGCCTAGAAAATTTCCTAAAATCCATGTGAAACAGTGAGGCTTACCTTGTTTAGAAGTACCAGATATTTTAGATAGAAAAAAAAATCCCAAAAAAAATTTGAAAAATTCATTATAATATAAATTCAAAACATACCTTTACAATATTTATATTAGAATACTCGTAAAGAAACATACTTTTAGAAATAGTAAAGTATAAATACGTTTTCTTTACAGAAATCGGCGAAATCGGATGTTCAACATGAACATCCTGAGAGCATCAGGACAGTCCGAGATGGCACGCGCGTGATATTTTTTACCAATTTTATAAATATATTATTTGAACTAAACCTTCTTTTATTTTGCAACTGGTCGTATGTTTGTATAATAATGCGAAGAAAATTGGAAAAATAAGCTATATTTCCATGAAAAATATGCCCTCAAAGTCATTGTTTACACATTTCATACAAAAATAAACAAACATTTTTGAGCGACGAAAAATATGACTTTTGTCGCCAACCGAGCTCGTACTGCACCTTCTATAGGTAGAATAACATATAAATAACACGTTTTACTTACCTTTTCCTGAAAGATCCGCTTGAAAGCACTTATCAATCAATCAATCAATCAATACTAATAATAAATCTGTAAGGGATGGTCATGGAGTAAGTTGCTTTGTTTTAGGAAATATTGAGTTTGTAGCCTCTTTGTATGATACTAAAGCTAAATTGACGATTTTTAGAAATCTTTTCTGTATGTATGTATGTATGTATGTATGTTCCGCCATAACTCTTTAACCGATCATCCGAATTCGATGAAAATTTGTACAAGCACATTTAAATATATGGGACACAGGATAGGCTATATAAAATTCAGTTCCGGTTACGCTAAGATGTGGCTCCCATACAAACCGATATGTTCAATCCGCGCGCCTTAGTACTATACATACTACATAGGTATTTACCGAGCGAGCGGCAGTTGGCGGCGGCAGCGCGGAGGCGGCGCGCGGGAGGCGCGGCCTATAAACTCAACAGCGAACCGAGCAGCCGCACTATATTCCTCTTTCACGCAAAAACTACTGAACAGATTTTGATGAGCCTTTACAGTACTATAGCTTATACATCAAAAAGGCTTTAATTTATAAAGACATTATGCGAAATTAAAGCTTTAGAATGTGATGTACTCCGATCAAGACAAATTATGACAAATGAAGATACCAACTGAAGTTATATGAACTGAAAATAATTATATCAAATGATATTATAGATTTCGAAATTATATGAATAATTATTAAAAAATTTAATAATTCTGTTATGTTATATTGTTTCTGTTTGAATAATAATTAATAACTAAATAATTAAAACCTAACTAACAAATGTATAACATTGATAAAATTAACCTAATCAATCAATACTAATAATAAATCTGTAAGGGATGGTCATGGAGTAAGTTGCTTTGTTTTAGGAAATATTGAGTTTGTAGCCTCTTTGTATGATACTAAAGCTAAATTGACGATTTTTAGAAATCTTTTCTGTATGTATGTATGTATGTATGTATGTTCCGCCATAACTCTTTAACCGATCATCCGAATTCGATGAAAATTTGTACAAGCACATTTAAATATATGGGACACAGGATAGGCTATATAAAATTCAGTTCCGGTTACGCTAAGATGTGGCTCCCATACAAACCGATATGTTCAATCCGCGCGCCTTAGTACTATACATACTACATAGGTATTTACCGAGCGAGCGGCAGTTGGCGGCGGCAGCGCGGAGGCGGCGCGCGGGAGGCGCGGCCTATAAACTCAACAGCGAACCGAGCAGCCGCACTATATTCCTCTTTCACGCAAAAACTACTGAACAGATTTTGATGAGCCTTTACAGTACTATAGCTTATACATCAAAAAGGCTATAATTTATAAAGACATTATGCGAAATTAAAGCTTTAGAATGTGATGTACTCCGATCAAGACAAATTATGACAAATGAAGATACCAACTGAAGTTATATGAACTGAAAATAATTATATCAAATGATATTATAGATTTCGAAATTATATGAATAATTATTAAAAAATTTAATAATTCTGTTATGTTATATTGTTTCTGTTTGAATAATAATTAATAACTAAATAATTAAAACCTAACTAACAAATGTATAACATTGATAAAATTAACCTAATAAATAAATAAAGACATTGTGTAAATTTGCCCAAATATCGATAAATGTCAAGTAAGTCGGAAAAAATCCTGCCTTCTGAGACCTATCTCGGCGTGCGCTGCATAAACCGTTAGAGTTACACGAAGATAGTGTATGGTGAGGTAGTTTCTCTAAAATAGTTCTAAAAAAAAGTCCGCGACAGCATATATCTTTATGTATCTTTACTTTACACCTTTTATGTGGAAGCCACTATAGCCAAAATAGTGAACCAAAAATACATTTAAATTGCATACTGTATTTACAATGCACATTTTATAGTTTTGAATTAATTCTTATCAAAATACATACATATTTTTCGCTTCTGGTATTTAAAGTAGATAAACATTGGCTGTTACACTAAGTAATTTGGACAAATAGTTTAAAAGTTACGACGACGAGAATGTCTTGAGAGAAGCGCTGCGCTTCTCTCAGCGGGGGGCAGCGAGGCGAGGCGAATATGTTTGTATGAATTTCCTTCATAAAATTTAAGCCGATCATCTAAATTCGATTAAAATTACTACACGCACATTTAGCTATACGAGACACAGGATAGGCTAAATAAAATTCAGTTCCGGATATGCTAATAATGTGGAGTATTTTACTTAGTTAGGTAGGTATCTAAAGTATTTGATTTATTTTAATTGAATTTTCTTATTTTAATATCGATAGCTTTTTCCCGCGGATTCGCTCGCGTGAAATTCGTATTTCATAAGAAGAAACTAAGTACATCACATAATGTGAAGGTGCACCTAGCCGGCCGACATGGTATTCGCAGCCCCCGTAAATATTCGAATGCCCGTGGGCGCCGTCGAACTACACCTCTGCGTTAGTCTGGCGAGCGCGATATGTCGAGCTTCCCATAAAAAAAAAAAAAGTAACTTAGGCCGGGACCGGACGGCGAACAGGAAGAGGTTAAACCGTTTCGAAGAAAATAAGCAACAAAGGGCGAGGCCGAAGGCCGAGCTGCGTTCAGGAAGACCTTCAACCTTCTCGAAGAAAGTAAGTAACTGAGGGCGAGGCCTAAGGTCGAGCTGCGTTCAGGAAGACTATAATCCTTCTCGAAGAAAGTAAGTAACTAAGGGCGTGGCCGAAGGCCAAGCTGTATTCTGGAAGACACTAAACCTTCTCGATGACAGTAAGTAACTATGGGCGATAGTTACTTACTTTCTTCAAGGCGGTTTATAGTCTTCCTGAACAAAGCTCGGCCTTCGGCCTCGCCCTCAATTACTTAATTTCTTCGAGAAGGTTTATGCTCTTCCTGAACGCAGCTCGGCCTTCGGCCTCACCCATTTACTTTCTTCGAGAAGGTTTATGGTCTTCCTGAACGCAGCTCGGCCTTCGGCCGCGCCCTCAGTTAGGTACTTACTTTCATCAAGAAGGTTTATAGTCTTCCTGAACGCAGCTCGGCCTTCGGCCTTGGACACGATTACTTAATTTATTCGAGAAGGTTTATATTCTTCCTGAACGCAGCTCGGCCTTCGGCCTCGCCCTTAGTTACTTACTTCTTCGAAAAAGTTATCGTCTTCCTGAACGCAGCTCGGCCTTCGGCCTCGCCCTCAGTGACTTACTTTGTTCAAGAAGGTTTATAGTCTTGCTGTACGCAGCTCGGCCTTCGGCCTCGCCCTCAATTACTTACTTTCTTTGAGTAGGTTTATCGTCTTCCTGAACGCAGCTCGGCCTTCGGCCTCGCCCTCAATTACTTAATTTCCTCGAGAAGGTTTATAGTCTTCCTGAACGCAGCTCGGCCTTCGGCCTCGCCCTTAGTTACTTACTTTCTTCGAGAAGGTTTATGTTCTTCCTGAACGCAGCTCGGCCCTCGGCCTCGCCCTCTGTTATTTACTTCTTCGAAAAGGTTATCGTCTTCCTGAACGCAGCTCGGCCTTCGGCCTCGCCCTCAGTGACTTACTTTCTTCAAGAAGGTTTATAGTCTTGCTGTACGCAGCTCGGCCTTCGGCCTCGCTCTCAATTACTTACTTTCTTTGAGTGGGTTTATCATCTTCCTGAACGCAGCTCGGCCTTCGGCCTCGCCCTTAGTTACTTACTTTCTTCGAGAAGGTTTACTGTCTTCCAGAATGCAGCTCAGCCTGAAGCCTCGCCGTTAGTTACTTACTTTATTTGAGAAGGTTTATCGTTTACCTTACTTAACGCAGATCGGCCTTAGTTACTTACTTGCTTTCTTTGAAATACGAATTTCACGCGAGCGAAGCCGCGGGCAAAAGCTAGTAATAAATAATTTTGCAGAGGTGCGTCACCTCGAAACTCGTGAGAAATATGAGAACAAAGAAACTGTCAGCTGACAGCTAGCGTTCGTTTTATTATTCATAATTGGTCTTTGGAGACAAGTAAAAATGGTTAGTTCATAATTGCCAGTATCACTTATAGCCCCCATCAACGATTGAAAGAGCAATAGACCAATTCGTGCGACCGTAATTTGAGAATAAAGATGGGGTCCGTTTCGGACCCAAGATAATTGGCGGAAAAATATATGGGGACCGTTTCGTCTCCATAGGAGCATACAGGTAGGAACAAAGGAAATTAAATTTTAATTCAACGGAGGTCCGAGCCGGCTCGTCAGTGAATCGGCTTGATCCCACGAGACTATTAGACTTATTTATAGTCGTCAAGAGGCTTTAGTACTAGGGTTTCCCTTCAACCCTCTCGCCGGCGACTTGAAATACTCTCTTAAAACTTCATTACCCAATTTTATTCTCGTGTTCGATGATCTTAGATGATATCCAACCGTAACACCGACTTAGTCGGAATAATAACGTCGAGGTGTAATTATTGTTAAATCACTCTAGTACCCAAACATTTAATGCTATTCCAATTTAATAAATTAATATTTCAACGAAATATTGGTTGATGAAATAAATAATTAGGAGGATGGAAGAATGTGTACGTACACGTTACACGTTACGTTACGTAGAATTAACGTAACTATTTACTTACTTAAAGTATTTTGATAGAAACAGCGATATCGCGATACACTTTTCATATACCTAGTTCATTAATTAAATAAATTGGTCAAGTGCGAGTTTTACTCACGCACGGAGGGCTTAAGCTGGCCATGGACGATAGCGCCATCGCGTCAGTTGGAACCACGTCAGGCCAAAAACTGACCGTGTCAAATCCGTGAGCCAATATTTGGCGTGACGCCAACCACGGATTTCCGGGCGCATCATAATCCATCGTGGCGTCATGCCATGGCTTCACGCCGCGCCGCCGTCGGCCCGTGCATGTGCGAACTCACATCCATTTCGGCTCAGTTCGTAGTAGACGACTGACCACAATTTGGAGCGATCGTTCATTGGCTAATATTTTGGCACCACGCCATTTGTCGCCACGCCAGTTGTAATGAAGTCAATTGGCGCCATCGTCCATGGCGGGCTTTAGATCCGGTATAGCGGATACCTGTCAAAAACCATATCCGTCTATCTTTTGTCTGTCTACGATGCAAACTACCTGTGGCGCCATCTATTATTATTTTTCTATGATTATTATATACTAGCGTGAATATGTACTCAGCGCGTTTTTTGTAAGGGGGCCCCTAACTTTTTTACTTTTTGCTTTTTTTATTATTTGTTGGCGTATCCGCCATAATAACACATACCTATTCTATGAAAATTTGCACCGCCTATCTATTACGGTTCAAAAGACACAGCCCTAGGACGTACGGGCAGACAGACAGACAGACATGCAGACGGAGTAGGCTTAGTAACACGCATCTGTATGGATATGAAACCCTAAAAATGCAAGTTGGTTAGACGAAATAAATCTAATCGCCTACACATCTACACTACTTACTTACACTAATATTATAAAGATGTAAAGTTTGTAAGTTTGAAGGTAGGAGGTAATCTCCGAAAATACTGATCAGATTTAAAAATAAATTTACCAATATTTAGAATTTACATAGGCTATGCGAGCAAAGCCACGGGCAAAAACTAGTATATTATATTTTTATGTTTCTGGTTAGCAAGCGAGAATGTATACATACATTCTCGCTTGCTAACCAGAAACATAAAAATATAATATACTAGTTTCCATTTTATAAGTGGAACATGTTCCACTTATAAAATGTTTTCAGATATTTATTCGTGTGTATAGCGTGGGAACGCAGCCATTGCGTTGGAGTGCATTTTGGTTTCTCTAGGTATACAACATGGAGAATATTAATAAATGTTCTTGATTAATACAGTATGTATAAAGCCGCGTCTCCCGCGAATGTTTTTTTTCGAAACATTACACAGAAACATCGAAACATTGGGGCGTGGCCATCCAAATTTGTATGAAAACTATAGAGAAATAATGTTTTTGGTTCATGTTTTTTTTGGTGTATTGTTTCGAAAAAACATTCGCAGGAGACCCGGCTTTAGGTTATATAGGTTATTATATTTTCGTACACATGAACTAAATGTGATATCTACATCTACATACATAGTTACTTATATATGTATACACCTGAAGCAGGAGATGCATGTTAAAGTAGAAAACGATTTTAATCTAAAATGCCTTTTAGTTATGTTTGCACTTTACGACTATTTAGCACTGGTAAGTGTGTCATGCATCGAGATATATTACTAGAGGATGCGCTTAGAAGAAAGTTTCAAAGAAATCAGGTCACATTAACACTAGGGTGAGGGAAGGAATTGGGGCAGAGCGGCGCAGCGCTTAGATCCGAGCGGTACCTTACTAGGGTGCTGGCGCGGGGAGCGAGCGGAAAATGGGAAGTGGAGTTTGAGGCGGGAGGTGCGCGGACTGCGCCTGTAGTGATTTCGGCGGATCGCGAGTCGCGACCGACTAACTCGCTTCGATCCTCAGCCCGGTTGGCCTCAACTCGGTGGAACATGGCGCGGTATCCGAGTGCACTCTCCAGTAAGAAGTGCATATAATTCGATAGCTGCATATTGTCTTTCTTCGCTGAAAAGAAGCGTATCATCAATACTAATAATAAATCTGTAAGGGATGGTCATGGAGTAAGTTACTTTGTTTTATGAGATACTGCGTTTGTAGACTCTTTGTATGATACTAAAACGAAATTGGCGATTTTTAGAAATAGTTTCTGTATGTATATATGTTCCTCCATAACTCTTAAACCGATCATCCGAATTCCATGAAACTTTAACAAGCACATTTAACTCTAAGTGGCAGAGGCTAAATAAAATTCAGTTCCGGTTACGCAAAGATGTGGCTCTCATACAAACCGAATTGCCCCGCGAGCCGAAATTAAGGTAACGCAGGAAAGCAGCTCGGCCTTCTTTCTTACTTACGTACTTTCTTGTTTTTACATACGAATTTCACGCGAGCGAAGCCGCGGGCAAAGGCTAGTATGCAAATAAATTAATCGAGAATCCGAGAAGCACATTGGTATGCATCCAGATTGAGAACCACGTACCCACCTCTAGCATGAGAAAGTAGCTAGTGTCGTACGTAACAACTAAGCCTTCCTGCCTCTTGACGTGAATGCGACAAGCGCATGGACAGCCTGTTGAATTCAGATAATTCAACCCGTTTCCTGTTAATCCTTCAGGGTTGCATTCAGCCGCTCCAGACTCGGAGAGAACTGAGAGTTCCAATACAGGCTATCACTAAACCGAGCAATCTGCCAAAGTGGTCCTTAGGGGTTAGAACTTGCATGCAGCCACTTCCGAGATAATCCTAGCCGATTAAGGCGATAGTAGAAGCAGTGAACTGAAATAGAAGCGAAGTGGGTAATTATTCTGACACCGTGTGGGGCCGGTACTTAAAAAGAATAGCCCCACTGCATCTCTCCCCGTCGCATGTCGTAAAAGTCGACTAAGGGATAAGGAAATTCGTCAACGCTGAGTGCGGTCAGTCCTTGGCGGGTGACTGCTCGACCGTTGGAGGCAGACCGTGGTTCGGATTCCACGTTAAACTGTAGGTCCCTTCCCTTCTTACCTTACTATGTGGTTGGGTTTATCCCGGCCGGGTTGATACCACCGCACTGAACGAAACGTCGTCGGTCGAAACAGCTATGTAAATAGTTCGTGTTTTCCGTCCAGTTCAGTGTAGCCGAGGAATCCGAACCTCGGTCAGCCTCCAACGGTCAGCGGTCACCCATCCAAGTACAGACCGCACCCAGCGTTGCTTTAACATTCAATAGCGACAGTTGACTGTCTGCACCACTGAGCTATCGAGGCTGGCGTTATGGTACGAGGTTATTATGGTACGAGTAACCTCCTTTCAATCTGTACTGTACCGTGTGGGGTCGGTACTGTACCGTGTGGGGTCGGTATTGTACCGTGTGGGGTCGGTACTTAAAAAGAATAGCCCACTGCATCTCTCCCCGTCGCATGTCGTAAAAGTCGACTAAGGGATAAGAAAATTCGTCAGCCTCGGTAGCTCAGTGGCTCGGTTGGTTAGTCAACTGTTATTAAGCAACGATGAGCGCGGTCAGTGATTGGATGGGTGACCGCTCGACCGTTGGAGGCTGACCGTGGTTCGGATTCCACGTTAAACTGTAGGTCCCTTCCCTTCTTACCTTACTAGGTGGTAGGGTTTATCCCGGCCGGGTTGGTACCACCGCACTGAACGAAACGTCGGTCGAAACGGCTATGTAAATAGTTTGTGTTTTCCGTCCAGTTCAATGTAGCCGACATGAAATGAAGGGAAGCACTGACATGGCACCTAGTTCACCCGGTGTTATGGGCCGACATCACGGAGTAAGTAGGTGAGGTAGCCAACCGTGTCAGTTACCATAAAAAAAAAAAAAAAAGATTACATATGACAATGGGCGATGCTAAAACATTTTCGATTCAGTTTCACATATAAAATACTTTAACTGTACCTTTTTAACCGACTTCCAAAAAAGGAGGAGGTTCTCAATTCGACTGAATGTTTTTTTTTTTTTTTTTTTTTTTTTTATGTTTGTTACGCGATTTCTCCGTCAATTGAGGGTCGATTTAGAAAATTCTTTTTTTGTTTGTTAGGTCATACTTCCGAGGTGGTCCCATTTCAATTTTATCGAAATTGGTTCAGTGGTTTTCGAAAAATCAACATAATACTATGGTGTGTGGTTACCTTCAGCAAAACTTGTGATGTGGTCGTTTTCGGCAATTTTCAGTTTGATAAATTTAGTATGGTGTTAACCACACACCTCAGCAAAACTTTTGTGATGTGGACTTATTCAGCAATTTGCAGTCTGACACTTATGGCGAATAATTCTGTACCACTTCAATCGATTTGGATTATTCGATTTCGATTATTGTTTTTTATGTAATATTACTAAAAAGAATAAAATAAAAACTGTTTTAAAAAATATAAAACCGATTTCCAAAAAACAAAAAAAAAGAACTAAAAAGTATTAAATACCTAATATTTTGAAATTTTCTCTGTCCTATTGAATCACATGAATCGATATACTAGTGATACATATTCGGACCCTTGTTTCATGAATATTCTAAATTTGAAATTTTTTATCTTTTCCGACCGGCCAGGTGCACTTAATTTATTATGGTACGACCACGAGTACAATCGAGCTGGTCTGATGATGGACAGAAGGTGGCCATAGGAACTCCTAAACTACACATGATAAACCCATCGTGTTTGGGCTCGTTGCCTTTGTCTTCACGAGCAATTTACTTTAGACCTAAGAGATTCTCAATTCGACGGTATGTTTTCTTTTTTTGGATGTTTGTTACGCGATTACTCCGTCAATTGTGGGCCGATTTTGAAAATTCTTTTTTTTATTTTTTTTTAAAGGGGATAACCCTGAGGTTTTTGATTAGGTGGGTAAAAAATGTATAACTCGCGACATCGCGTCAGCGTAATTTTTAAAATGAAACCTTAAGTCATTGCTTTAAGGGTTAAGTTAGAGTGGCACGGGATCTGCCGGCACTCCCGGAGTGCAACTGTTAAGTAGGGTTCGGTAACACGTTTATGTCTGTCCATTCTACTAAGTTCTGCAAAATGAATGTAGGGTTCTGTAACAAATGCATGTCTGTCCGTTCTACTAAATTTAACATTTATTTCAAAATGAATGTAGGGTTCCGTAACAAATTCATGTCTGTCCGTTCTACTAAATTTTACAATTTTCAACCAAGGTCCTCCGACCGTTATTTTATAATAAAAGTAGGGTTCCGTAACATGTTTATGTCTGTCCATTCTACTAAGTTCTGCAAAATTAATGTAGGGTTCCGTAACAAATGCATGTCTGTCCGTTCTACAAAATTTAACATTTATTTCAAAAAATTACTAAAAAAAACTGTGAAATAAAAAAAAAAGTTTAAAAAAATTTTAAACCGACTTCCTACCGAGTTCTACTTTTTTAGGAAGTCGGTTTTATGTTTTTTAAAACTTTTTACAATAACACATACATGATTGTTGGCTAGTGTGGCTAATAGGCATTACTAGTAGGTATTTCGTGGGCAGGAGCTATAGCCAGTGTGGCTAAAGGGAACGACCCCCTGAAGTAGCCTCGAACTAACGAATCGTCCCGAATGCTTTCCTGTATCTTCTTTATAACGTTAATTTTGACATGGAATCCATATGTAATGCTAATGTCTTACCCGTGCCATTTGCAAAAATCGACCGTAATTTTTAATGTACTTTACAATAAAGGTTTCGAAAATCAATTAATGTCTATAACTCCTAAACTACTGGTCGGATGAACTTGAAATTTGATTCCGTCCGTAAAAAAATATCTCTTTCTGAAATGTTTTTTTTTTCAAAATCGGTTCAACCGTTTCGAAAAAAAAGGAAAAAGACTGAGAGGACATCTCGGCAACTACTGATCCCAGACTACTCATCCGCTGGAGGAAATGATAGGTCTCGACGAGATTTTTTTTTTAATATTATGTTTTCTTTTGTTTTTTTTTTATTTTTTTTATTTGTTGTTTTTTTTTATAGTTTTTTTATATTTTTTTATTTTTAGGTTTCCGTATCCCGTACGGATGCCTATTGCTAAGCCTACGCCGTCGGTCTGTCCGTCCGTCCGTCCGTCTGTCCGAGAGCTGTATCTCTTGAACCGTAATAGTAGCCCGTTGAAATTTTCACAGAATATGTGTTATTATGGCGGATATAACAAGAAATAAAAAAAAATTGAAAAATTTAATAATTAAGGGGGGTTACCATACAAGAAACGTGTTTTTTTTTTCAATGTTTTTTATTGTGGTGCGGAAACATCGGTGCGCGAGTCCGACTCGCACTTGGCCGGTTTTTTTTTCTATTTCTGACCATGATTCCATGTTTATGTCTACCGGTAGTACCACGACTACCAGGGATTTTTTTTATTTTTTTATTTGCAAAACCTGAATGCACTATAAGGAATGTGTGTCCATGAATGTAAATCCAAATAGGTTATTCTATTGCAGACATAGTGACGCAGTCGGCAGTGCCGCTACTGCTGGCGGTGGTGGGGCAGGCGGTCGGCTGCGTCTGCTGCGCCCTGGGGCACTGCGTCAAGGGGCGACGCCTTTGCACCTTCATAGCTGGAGTCGTGTTCATAATCTCTGGTGAGCTTTGCTTTTTTAAGTCATATATTTTTCATGGTCCCAAAATGCTGGTTGATGATGATATATAAATGATATACGTGTAAAAAGTAAAAGGATACGTGTAGGATGAATACCTTTAATTGTATATACTTTTAGGATTAGCTACGTACATATATGTCTTGAAACTGACACGGTTGGCTACATCACCTACAACATCCGTGATGTCAACCCATAACACCGGGTGAACTAGGTGCCACGTCAGTGCTTCCCTTCGATCGTGCCGGCTACACTGAACTGGACGGAAAACACAAACTATTTATATAGCCGTTTCGACCGACCTTTCATTCAGTTCGGTGGTACCAAGTCTCGGGCGGGCTAAACCCTACCACCTAGTAATATAAGGAGGAAGTTATATCCCTTAGTCGCCGATGTCTACGATAATAATTACAAAATTATTGTGTGCGGTGACGACACCATACAAATAAAGTGAAGTAGGAACTATTCACGGTCCTTGAAAATGTACACCGACTAATGTTGATGTTTTATTATTTTCAGGTCTCATAATGCTGACCGGCATCGTAATGTATATTTCGGCTTTCAAGACTGAAGTCGGCCACAAGCTGCGCTACGTGTCCGTGTTCGATGTACCGAGGATGTCGTACAGCTACGGATACTCCTTCGGTCTCTATCTGAGTGGGTTTATAGGAGCCGAGCTGGCCGGCACCTTGGCCATTTTTCTCTTCCTTCAATGGTATCAAAAAGACTGGGTCGTAGAGCTCACCGAGAGAGCGAAGGCCGAGTGTCGAGCTTGGGACCGAGAGTTCGCATTCACCGACCGAGACAGCTCCTCGCTCCTAGAACGGAGGATGATGAAGCGCGAGACCTACCCTCCGACGGCCTCCACGTCGGCGACGCCTCACGAGAGGCGGCGCTTCTTCTTCAACGAGGACGTCGAGGTCCAGCAGCACTGCTCCGTACACAAGAACAGAAGAACGAATCTTAACTCGGCTTCGCTGAAGGATCTGTCCTCATCGACGCTGTACGGCTTCCCGGCAGCGCCGCGCCCGACCGAGACCTTTTTCGACGAGTTCAAGGAGATGCCGCAGAGCGCGAACACCCTCAGCGGGCTCCGAAGCGCCTCCATCTTCCAGTCGCAGGCGTCGGTCGCGAGCGGCCGCTTCCTCGACGGCACGTCGCAGGTGACTTCGCGCGACGAGGAGCTCGTCACATTCGCGGTGGGGGTGCGCGAGGGCGCAGTCGGCGGGCCATCGACCGGCGCCATCCGGAGGGACCGCGCCGTCGGCACCGACACCTTCCGGAGAACGACGCCCGTGTGAGGCGAGCTTACGTGCGACGTCATCTGCCACGCCGAGCCGCACGCTGCCGACCGCCAGCGCTTCAAGCGCACGGCGGGCGTGGGGCAGCACGCGCGCCCGACTTGCGACGTCGCTCGTCCCTCCACCTCCACCGCCCCCGACCGCGGCTGCGAAGTCGTCGTCCGTGTCTCCACAGACTGATACCACGAATCAATTAATAACGCATATCTCTAAACTATCGACTAGTGTAAGCTCCGGTGTCCGCGGACGACTCCGGTGGAACGTTACGATTTTCTCCTATTTTAAGATAGAGTGAAGCGAAAAACTGATAGTGAAATTTATAAGATCGTGATTTATGTACGTTTTTATTGTTAAATTTTCCCTAAATAAACACTGCCATTTTGTGTTGATTGTATTGATTATTCATCACCCTCGCGAAGGTTTAAGTACCTACTCGTATTTACCTTTTATATCTTCTTTCAAGTAGTCTACCAAAAGCTACCAAACACAAGCAATAATTGATTTCATTTAGGAAGGGACCTACAGTTTTACGAGGAATCCGAATCTCGGTCAGCCTCCAACGGTCAGCGGTCACCCATCCAAGTACTGACCGCACCCAGGACAGTTGACTGTCTGCACCACTGCCAGCAACCCAAAATTAAATATCCGGTATGGCATTAATTCGTTGGTATGCAAAGAATCTCTTTGTTGGTATGGCACAGTTTGGCACATTCTCGATGGTGATATTGAATAGTCGTAGTGTTAACTATTAAATGAAAATGATTTTTTTATGCATTTTACATTTTATTTGACAACCATTTTTTTCTTGTTGTAATTTTTTCCATCGCAGACAATTCTGTATTGGCTCCAACAAATGCGGTTCCATTGTCCGAGAGAATTCTTGTTGGGCAACCTCTTCGTGCGATGAATCTTCTTAAGCTCATGATGGCTGAATCGGAAGATAAACTATTCACAATTTCAAGGTGAACGGCTCGAACAGTTAAGCAAGTATATAAGGCTATATATATTTTTTCTTTACGACGGCCAATAGTGACTTGGACGGGCCCGAGGTAATCTAAGCCCACGAAGGTAAATGGGCGATGATGATGTGCCATTCTTTCTTCGGGGAGATCGCCGACTGGTGGCTGTGTCCGCGTAGCTTTGCGAACACGACAATGCTGACAATGATGAGCGACTGATCTTACGATGCTTCTAAGGTGTAGTATCCAGTATCGTTGGCGCATTTCATTTACAACAGTTTCATTCTAAGCGTGTCCTGCATTTTCGTGATAATGGAGAACCAGCAGCCGTGTAGATCTGTGTGCGCCGTCGAGAATTATAGGTCGTTTAGTTTGTTCGTCGACACCTTGAACAGCGGTAATACGTCCGGCTAATCTTAAAATTCCATCATTGTCTAGAGCGGGTGACAAATTTGAAAGTCTGCTTCCACGTAGTAACGGCTTTTGAGCACGAAGACAGGATATCTCTTCTTTGAAGGTATCTGCTTGACAGCATCGTATTATTTGTAGTTCAGCAGCTTGAAGATTTTCGGCAGTCAACGGTGTGAGCTTCAGCTTAGCTTTTCGGTCCGTGGGAGTTCGATCTGACGGTAATCTAGCTAACGCCCTATGTTTTACAATTCTAATGAATTGTTGTTCTCGGCCAGTTGCTCTTACTAAACGTGACCACTTACTGAAACGATTAGGGTCAGCCGAAGTTGGTGCACATATCACAACATGTACGTTCACCAATTTCGGTTTTAGTTCTGTACAGTCATTTTCAGAACTCTCGCGCTTGGGCTCTGTTGGCCAGAATTCTGGGGAGTCTAAAAGAAATTCAGGTCCTGAAATCCATCTACATTCTTTGTCTACGATGCCCCGAGATAAGCGTGTTGGTTCATCGGCCACGTTCAAACCACTCGGTACCCACTTCCAATTCAATGTATCAGTTGTGTCGACTATCTCACCTACTCTGTGGGCAACGTATGGCTTGAACGAGCGAGCATCGCTTCGTATCCATCCGAGGACTGTCATGGAATCACACCAAAAAACAATCTTTACTGGTTTTAGTCTATGACTTTGAAGTATAGTATTCGCAAAACGCGCGGCAATCAACGCGCCTTGCAGCTCCAGACGAGGTATCGAAACTGGTTTAAGTGGTGATACGCGAGCTTTGCCTCCTATGAGTGCGAGTTTCACGCTTCCATCTATATATTTAAAGCGCCAGTATGCGACAGTCGCAAAAGCTAGCTCGCTAGCATCTGAAAAAACGTGTAACTCACATTCCATAGGAGTTTGCATGCTGGAGTAGCATCTGGGAATTTGCAAATTTTTAATAGATGTCAAATCTTCAAACCAGTCTCGCCACATGGCCTGGTATTCATGAGGAAGTTCCTCATCCCAAGTTAGACTAGCCCGCCACAACTGTTGAAACATGATGCGACCTCTTGCTATGATGGGTGTAAGTACTCCTAGAGGATCAAATAATTGCATAACAAGAGAAAGTACTTTTCTTTTGGTAAATTCTTTAGGTAGATGATCACAGTTGGGTAGTTCCCAAGTGATTGTGTCGTGTGCAGGTTTCCAAATGAGACCTAAAATGCGTACATTGCCTGAAGAGGTTCGTGAAGCTACTTCTGTGTCAGAGCTGGAGTGTAGACGTAACTCTTCAGGCACAAGAGACAAAGCGGTAGGATTATTGGACACCCACGCACGCATTTGAAAACCAGCACAGTTGTGAACGTGTATAATGTCTGAAGCTAATTGAGCAGCCTCTTCTGCAGAATCTAAGCTACCTAAGTAGTCATCCATATAGTGATCTTTTACTATAGATTCTGTGGCTGAAGGGTACGCATCTTTTAGTTCAGTGGCATTCTTATCTTTAATGTACAAAGCTGTGCATGGACTAGATGCCACTCCAAACATCATAGACGACATACGATATGTTTTAAGCGGTTCATATGGGCTATCGCGCCATAGAAAACGCTGGGCGTCTCTGTCGCGCTCGCGTACTTTTATTTGGGGAAACATCTCACAAATATCTGCATTGAGAGCGATTTTACCTTCCCTGAATCGAAAAAGTATATCTAATAGTGGTTGCAACAGATCTGGGCCAGGAAGGATTAGCGAATTCAGACTTACACCTTGGTATTTCGCAGCAGCGTCATGCACTATACGCAGCTTTCCTGGTTTGTGCGGATTTGTCACACCAAAGTGTGGAAGATACCACACCAAAGAGGATGAAGAAGATTCTAAGACACATTCTTCTGCGTAGCCTTTGTCAAGCATATTTTTTATATTTTTTCTGTATAATTCTGCGTACTCTATATCCTTGGACATCTTCCTCTCTAAACTTTCAAAACGTGATAATGCTAGGTGAAAACTGTTCTGTACTTGTATATCGTTAGATTTCCACAACAAACCTGTTTCAAATCGACCTGACGGTAAACGACGAACCGTATCATCTAGTATTTTCAATGCGCGTTCGTCATTTACACTTCTACTTTCCTTCATACATATACCTATCGAATCTAGCCGGTATTGATTTTTTATTAGATTTGTTAAATTCGTCAAGCTATCGGAATCATCAATATCATTGTCGAGGCAGAGCATATGGTTGACAAAGGCTACAGGCTTGGTTTTACTGGAACCGAAGCCATACAGTACCCAACCGAGAGCTGTGCGCGAGGCTACTGGTTCAGATGGCCCACGCTCTCGTGTTTCTCGTGTAAGTGTCAGATGCCAGTTGTCAGTCCCAATCATGACCATAGGTTTACCCTGTTCGTAACATAGAAGGTGAGCTATGTCTTTGAGATGTGAATACTTCTGAACATCGTCGATAATAGCTGTTTGTTGTTTGATTCCCAAATCGACTATGGATCTAGCCCTCTTAACATGATAGACTTCACTACACTGACGTCCCCTTATGAAAAAATCTACGTACTCTACATCAGTGTCCTTGGAGAGGTGTCCCATGCAATCTACATGAAGTGTACCTTTCGGGCCCTTTGCTCCTATTTGTTTTGTGATTTTCTCATCTACGAACGTTGCCGTAGTACCGTCATCCAGCAATGCATATGTGTCGATGCTACCATTCGGTCCACTTACAGAAACCGGAATAACTTTTAAGAGAGGTTGTTTGTCGACGAACTGTTGCTGTCTGCTATCGGTAGTGTCAGGATCAGGAACACTGCGCGGGGCGGTGTGGGTCACTAGCTCCACTGTCGGTGTAGCATCCGTGTAGCTACTGTCACCATCATCGCCACCGCCGGAATTAATCTTCTGAGGCTCATGTAACAATTTATGATGACGATATTTACAGCCTACAACTCCACATAACGTTTTGGCATTGCATGTTCTATAACGGTGTGATCCTCGTTTTAAACACCTATGACATACTTTAATTTCTTTGACTAGTACCCATCTCTTGTCAGTAGACATGGCACGAAACTTGTCACAATTATCTAGCGTATGAGGACCGTGACAGCAAAGGCAATCAGTCTGTACTCTCCCAGGATTCGAATTTGAGAAAGAAATATCCTTTGTTTTAGTTGAGTGTGACATATCATTTGTTACTACAACCTGATGTACCGTGCTCGTTGAAGGTATTACATTTGCGACATAACCAAACTTCATGTGCATATCCGCTTCACGGTCTAGGAAGTTGGCAAGCCACTCCAACTTCGATACAGTACCGTTACTCGCAGAAGCATAATCCATCCACCTCGCACGTAAGAGTGGAGATAATTTCCCAATCAGCGCATTGTATAATTCTGGTGATTGTAAGTAAGGTAGCTGGTCTAGTAGCTTTATTGTTTCGACGCAGCTTCGCACGCGGGAGGCAAATAAAATGACATCTTTACCTTCGTGACCTATTATCTTCGGGAGCGCGCGTGCCGCTGCTATCTCCTGTAACACAATAACTTCTGGTCTCGCGAACCTTCGTTCCAGCGCGCGCAGGACCGGCGCGGGCTCGCGCACCGCCACCAGTAGCGCGCCGACAGCATCGCGCGCGGCTCCGCGCAGCGCGTACGTTAGACGTGCTACGTTTTCAGTTGGCGTATATGACGCCTCTGTATCTAAGAAACAACGTTTGAAAAAGAGCCAATCGGCAGGTGTCTTCCCGTCGAAAGAAGGTAGTTTCATGCTTATTCTAGACTTTTCGTTGTTTGCTCGATTTGTCAGTTGTCCTATAGCATTCGCTAGTTGTGTGATAGGATTATTATCATGTAATGTTATTTGTTGCGAGAGCGTAGGATGTCTAGGCACAGCAACCGTGCCTGGTCTGGTGGCCTGTTCACTGGCCTCCGCCGCCGCAGGCACCTCCACCACCAGCGGTACAGAGTCTAGTACCGTGACGACCGCTTCCTCAGCGGGCGCAGGGTGATGCGGTGGGGACGGGGAGCGTGGTTGTCCGCCTGGGGTGAGACCGGGCGGGGATCGGCCGGGCAAATGCCCGGGCAGGGATTGGCCCGGTAGCCGCGGACTTCTATACGCTCTTCATTAATCTGTGATGCAAAAGAATTATGTTTAGATTTATTTATCCACGATTGAATGTTAGCCGGATCTGTGTAGATACTGTGGCGACTGCTTGCGTGGCTACATGAACTATGCTCTAATTCAATAGCAGCTATGGAAGCTTGCAGCTCTAGATCGGCAGCGACCCGCTCGCGCTTAGCCACCGCGGCGGCCGCGACGCGCTCGCACTCTGCCACGGCGGCGGCCGCGGCGGCCGCGGCTGCGGCGCGCTCCCGCTCGGCAGAGGCGGAGGCGGAGGCGGGGCGGCGGCGGTTCTCTCTATTTCTACTAGCCGACGAGCATGCTGGGCTTGGACCGCAAGAGTACGGGCTTTAATTATGGCCGATGATCGGCTCGATAATATAGAACCCGAGGAAGCGGAAGGTGTTCCGGCACCATGTTGAGGAAGCAAGACCTCCGCTCCCTCGGTTACCTCTCCGTGACCGAGGTCGGTTACCGGTTCAATCTTCTTCCGCGCTGTACTCCTGGTCTCCATTTCGCTGAATTTAATAGCTTCGAAGGACCACTTTGTTAACTATTAAATGAAAATGATTTTTTTATGCATTTTACATTTTATTTGACAACCATTTTTCTCTTGTTGTAATTTTTTCCATCGCAGACATGTCACACGGTTCGAATTTGGAATGCTTTTTTTTACATTATTTTTATTACGTGCCTAGTTCGTAACACGTAGTATATGTGCTTTAGCTCATCTAACTCAGCCATACTTACTGGAGTGGATAAAATAAACAAATAAAAAAACAAAAATTGGTTGTCTGTAAAGTCGGTTTACGGACGATAGTTTTACGTGATGACGTCATAGTAAGACTACTGAGAACGGTTCTAAAGTACCAGGGCAGAAGAAACCGAAAGGAGGATAATTACTATGGTGTGTGGTTACCTTCAGCAAAACTTTTGTGATGTGGACTTTTTCAGCAACTTGCAGTTTGACACATATGGCGAATCATTCTGTACCACTTCAATCGATTTCGATTATTCTTTTTTATGTAATATTACTAAAAAGAATGAAATAAAAACAGTTTTAAAAAATACGAAACCGACTTCCAAACAAAAAAAAAACCTAGAACTAAAAAGTGTTAAATACCTAATATTTGGTTCTCTGTCGTTGTATTGAATCGATATTGTGATACATATTCGGACCCTTCTTTCATAAATATTCTAAATTTGAAATCTTTTCCGACCGGCCATATATTATGGTACGAGTAACCTCCTTTCAATCTCTGCCGCCCTGGTACTTTCAAGCCGACACTTGGGCCGATTGTGCCTCTCTATCGCTTGATATATTATCTCTCGCTTGCACACACAGTATTCGGACCCTTGTTTCATGAATATTCTAAATTTGAAATCTTTTCCGACCGGCCATATATATATATATATATTTTTTTTATGGAAACTGACACGGTTGGCTACATCACCTACAACGTCCGTGATGTCAGCCCATAACACCGGGTGAACTAGGTGCCATGTCAGTGCTTCCCCCTTTGATCGTGCCGGCTACACTGAACTGGTCGGAAAACACAAACTATTTACATAGCCGTTTAGACCGACGTTTCATTCAGTGCGGTGGTACCAACCCGGGCGGGTTAAACCCTACCACCAAGTAAGATTAGGAGGGAAGGGACCTACAGTTTTACGAGGAATCCGAACCTCGGTCAGCCTCCAACGGTCAGCGGTCACCCATCCAAGTACAGACCGCACCCAGCGTTGCTTTAACATTCAATAGCGACAGTTGACTGTCTGCACCACTGAGCTATCGAGGCTGGCGTTATGGTACGAGGTTATTATGGTACGAGTAACCTCCTTTCAATCTGTACTGTACCGTGTGGGGTCGGTACTGTACCGTGTGGGGTCGGTATTGTACCGTGTGGGGTCGGTACTTAAAAAGAATAGCCCCACTGCATCTCTCCCCGTCGCATGTCGTAAAAGTCGACTAAGGGATAAGAAAATTCGTCAGCCTCGGTAGCTCAGTGGCTCGGTTGGTTAGTCAACTGTTATTAAGCAACGATGAGCGCGGTCAGTCATTGGATGGGTGACCGCTCGACCGTTGGAGGCTGACCGTGGTTCGGATTCCACGTTAAACTGTAGGTCCCTTCCCTTCTTACCTTACTAGGTGGTAGGGTTTATCCCGGCCGGGTTGGTACCACCGCACTGAACGAAACGTCGGTCGAAACGGCTATGTAAATAGTTCGTGTTTTCCGTCCAGTTTAGTGTAGCCGACATGAAATGAAGGGAAGCACTGACATGGCACCTAGTTCACCCTGTGTTATGGGCTGACATCACGGATGTTGTAGGTGATGTAGCCAACCGTGTCAGGTTCCATAAAAAAAAAAAAATCTCTGCCGCCCTGGTACTTTCAAGCTGACGCTTGGGCCGATTGTGCCTCTCTATCGCTTGATATATTATGGTACGAGTAACCTCCTTTCAATCTCTGCCGCCCTGGTACTTTCAAGCCAACGCTTGGGCCGATTGTGCCTTTCTATCGCTTGTTACGCGCTCTCGCTTGTTACGCGCTCTCGCTTGCACACACAGGCTCAGATGGAACGTGACCCTTTTTCGTGGGTGCAGCCGGTGCTCATAAATTTATAAGACGTGACGTCATCACGTAAAAAAATTGGTTGTCTGTAAAGTCGGTTTACGGACGATAGTTTTACGTGATGAGGTGGAATAATCGTACTACATAGAGCAAAGATCAGTAATTCTATTTCCAGTAGAAAGATTAATCATCTTGTGACTGGCCATCAATAAACTTCTGTTGTCAGATCTTGACAGTTTTACTTCTTAAGACGTTTCCATGGTAACTTTGACTATACCGATTGTGCCTCTCTATCGCTTGTTACGCGCTCTCACTTGCACACACAGGCTCAGATGGAACTTGACACTTTTTCGTGTGTGCAGCCGGTGTTCATCAATTTATAAGACGTGACGTCATCACGTCAAAAAGTATATGTATATACCACAGCTCGTAGGCGCAACCTCCTGATGCAGCTTCGCTGCACTTGGAGGCCAGCAGACGAGTCAGCCGGGTCGGTGGACTGAGCGAGCGGAGTAGAGGAGGGGAGTAGATACTAGTTCAGCCAACATCTGGGGCTCATCATCTATTGCACTGTCTCTCGGGCCAGGGAGAGCCAGGTGCAACAGGAGTTATGTCGCTACCTGCCCGCGGATAGTACAGGGGCCCGCCGCGTGCGGTCGCACCAGCCCGCGTCGGGGGCTGCCCTATCAGCCAGCGAAAAATCCTGTCGAGGGTGCACCTTGTGGCATGGTGACCTGGGGAGACCTGGGTGCACTCTCGCCAGGGGGGGCCTGGGGGTCCTCTCGTCCCTTGGGACAGTGCCCTTAGAGAGCCCACTTGAGCTGTTCTCAGTATTACCGCTTTCCAAATCTCCTCTTGCTTGCTCCACTTAGCACCCCCCAACCAAAACAAAATGCCGAAAGTCAAAAAAAGAATCACCGCTTTAAGTGCGACTTCCACGTCTCCCAAGCATTTTAAAGTAGACCTGTGCAACATATGCGGTCTACGTGCAAACCTTGTTGCTGTCGCCCAACACCTGCAGACAGCAAAACCTCACCTTTTGTTTTTGACGGAGACTCAGGTCGCCCAACACACAACAGACCTTGACATACCAGGTTACAGTCTCTTCGAGAGATTTGTACCGAAGAGCGGTGTCTGTGTGTATGGTCGATCCGACGTCTCCGTCAAACGGCTCACTCCTTTTGAAGACCCCCAGTTCCCAGTTGTATGGATCCGCGTCAATCTTCCCCACGTGGTAAGAGTTTACGCGGGTGTATACCGCTCCCCGAACTTAGGTGCCAATGGAAGTGCCGCATTATTTGAATATCTCAGCAGCTCAGCCGATAGACTGCTCTGCCAGCTACCTACAGCAGAAATTGTGATGTTGGGGGATTTTAACGCCAAGCATGCGGATTGGCTTGGTTCCTGCGTCACGGATGCTGCTGGTAGGGATGCATATAACTTGGTCATGGCGCACGGGTTCACACAGCTTGTGTCAGGTATAACTAGAGTCCCTAGGAACCCGTCGCATAGAGGAACCTGTTGGACCTTGTGTTGACTTCGGAGCCAAAGGGTTACAGGGCCGTTGTGAAAGCTCCACTGGGGAATTCAGATCACTGCCTTGTATCCACAACAGTGCCAACTTCGTACTATGCGGATACCCGCGAGAGTAGTACTCGCACTGTCTGGCACTACAAGTCTGCACAATGGGACGATCTCCGAACTTTTTTCGGAGGTTATCCTTGGCAGGAGACATGCTTTCGGTCTGCAGACCCGTCTCAGATCGCCGAAGCTGTCGCCGAGGTGATTCTGCAGGGCATGGGATACTTTATTCCAAGTTCTGTGGTTCCCGTTGGTGGCAAGCAGATGCCCTGGTTCCATCGTCAATGCCGCTTGGCTGTCGAGGCGAAGAACCAGGCCTTCAAACGGTGGTTGAGCGATCGGTCTGTGGACTCGAAACGTGCCTTCAATGCTTCTGTCAAGTCCAGCAAGCGCGTGCTAAACTTGGCCAAGTTTGAGCACGACCGAGGAGTAAGCCAACCAACAGACACCCGTGCCGGTAGTCTATAAAAAAAAAATATATATTATATATATATATATTTTTTTTTATAGACTACCGGCACGGGTGTCTGTGCCCAAAAGTTCAAAGAACGATTAAGACACAGCCAATAACCCCACTTGAGGTTGTTGTCTAATTTATTAACACGCCTTTTGAAGATTCCCAGGTTCCCAGGTATAGGTGGTGGGGAACACACGTATATATATATATATAATATTAATCGTTTTAAAAATCGCATCGCGCATCGCGTGACGCGTCCTCTTGTAGAGATGATGTGAGTGTGATACAAATGATTCGTGCAAATTGCTATCAGTGGACCCAAAAACACATGTCAGGAGTTGACCCACAGACCTCGAATTTTACGCTGTCTCTATGAGTTGACCGCACAGCGCACTACTACAACAAAATGTCAAAATATGGACACAATATTATGTCAACGAGCGAGCGGTGCTGTGAAGTTTCGATTATCTATATCGATCGAGGTGCATTTTTGTGTTACTTCTAAGAGGGAACCGTATTTTTAAATAATATTGAAAATTATGTATGTATACGTGTCGTCGCTCCGGTGAAAGAAAACATCGCGAGGAAACCTGTACACAGCGATACCAAAATTATAACCTGTGTATACCTACCGTGTATACCTACCGTGTATACCTACCATGTATACCTAAATAGAACCGCGTGCCTGGCAGACACAAATTCTTTTATTTGCGCCTGGAAAAAGCGCCTCGTAGCGCTTTTTCCAGATCCTAAAGGTTAATTTTAAGAGAATGTCTCATCATATTTTAAACTCGCCTTTAATAATTGCGTTCGATGTTTCTAATGGTGTCCAGTAAAGAATAGTTTGATTTGATTTGTAGTCTGGTGCAGTTAGCTTTAAGCCTAGGAACTCGTTCATATAACATGGTTTTTCGTGCGTTTTTTTTGTTGAGTTTCGAAATGTATGCACTTAAATATTTTACATCAAACATTGTTGGGCTGTTCTTACTTGATAAATTGAAGAAATAATTCTCAATTATCGAATTAACCTACATTAGGCCGTAGTGAACATGTACAGGGAATTTTAATTGAAATTGAATAGTTACCAGCATTAGTTGGTACTTCACCTAGCTATGTACAAATTTTTTTTTTGTCATAAGTAATTTGTGGTTTCTCAACGTTCCTGAAATGTGAACATTTTTAAAAATTGTATCAATTTATATAGATATATTTTTATAAAAACAAAGTATGAATAGTATTGTAAAAAAACGTAAAATTGTCTGTACGAAAATTTAATACAAGTACTAATACATACAATTCGCTTATTCCATGGGGAGTGCTCGGACGAGTTGTTCGACGCGATCCCGCCCCGTCCCATTTCCACCTCTGCACAACGCGCACAGGGCAGGGGATATTACATCCCTACACGCGGGACTTACCGCGGATGCGTACCAATCGTTTCTGCAGATATTCCCTCGACAGAAGCAGTAAATTCGGAAACGCTCTCCCTACCCACATATTTCCCCCCAAGTACAGTCTCAGGCAAAGATTTAATAGGTTTCGATCCAGCATAGGACGCTCAAACTAGTGAACTTAGGGGATGAATTTTCAAAATTGCTTTCTTAGTGCTCACACCATAAGGAACTACTATGCAAAATTTCATGCTTTTAGACCCACTGGTTTAGACTGTGCGTTGTCCGTCATTCAGTCAGTCGGTGTTACGCATTTTAAAAGTAGATAATAAGCTACATTGTTTTGGTACAATGCAAAATATTTAAGTTCATATATTTAGAAACTCATGGTCTTTAAACAGGTTCCGGGGTTACTTATATATTTCAGGGCTAACGACACCGGACTATTGATGTAGTAATAATCTAATATGAACTACTATTTACTTTTAATTCCTGCGACAAACACAACAGTACTATCATGCGTAGATAATATCGATAGTATATCAATACAACTAACGTGTCACACCCCTACTTGTCGTCACTTAAGCCAGGATCGACGCATCGTGATTTCTGATGGAGCCGACCTGGCTGGCAGTAATAAACGAATTTCCTATTCATTCGGTTGCCACTATTTAAAATAAAAAAAGAAGAAGAGAAGAGGAGCAAACTTTGGGGGGCGCATAGAAAAGCTTTTTGATGAGCTTGTGGAGTGGCGCGGTGCCCCGCATATCGTCCCAATAATTTTTATTTCGGGATTGTATTTTACTTGTCCAGTATTTTAGGGTTTTGTCGGCACAACAAATCCACGGTGTTTCGCGTATCCGTAATACAATAATTTTCCATAGGACCTTTTTAGGACAGATAATATGTAAAATGGACACATTCTGTACAAATTCAGCACTATTTACTCATCTAAGCACCTTCTATGAACCTATTTTATGTGGGTGGAGGGCGCTAAGAAAAATTTCTCCCCAAGTGCCAATATTGCTAAAACCGACCCTAGATGGCCTCGGAAATTGTATTATTGTTTGCCTACATGGAGATTTTCTCCACCTCCATGATTGTCTATCGCACTTTACACTAACATTTCGTTCGTTCGTGAAATCATTGCTCACGATAGCATATTTTCCTATGTTCATTTACGACTTCACCCACTGTGCGCAGGGTAAGCTGGCCCAGAGTTTTCACTGTCAACCGAGAAGTCAAGTCGTGGCGGTTGACTTTCAACCACGCGAATTATTATTACTTTCGGCTCTAGTCTTCGATCATAAAAATAAAAGGCTCTTGTAAGGGCGGCCAGCTGGTCCTCCAGCCGACTGCCGATCGCTGCTCTGTGGCCTTAAACATACAGTTCTAAATTTCTAATAAACATTCCACTCATATGTGGTCCGTAAGTCCATAGGACGATTCACAGAAAACTAAACCAACCATTGCTTTCACATCCACCCTAGACAATAGCTTGGCTGGCTTCTGATCCACAATAGTTTCGGAGTAGGGAGTCGGTGGCAAGCCAAATTAGGACAAAGAGTATGCCTTCCATTGAACTATATAAAACAACTAACTTTATAACTATATAAAACAAATAACTTTATACTTTGAATCTATCTTTATACTTTTATTAAGGTCGAAGATGCCTTCCCTTAATTTGCTAGTTAAAGCAACTAATAGGAATGACATCAAATCTGAATTATTAGTCAGTGTATAAATTCAATTAAACGACAAATATTTACAACTACACTTCGTCTATTTACAAAATATATGCTTTTGACTCAGTTGAATCATAAACATTTTAATTGAAAGTGTAATTTACTATCTACTGGCGCAAATATATTCGACAGTGTCAACTATAAAATTAAAAACAATTTGTTCACCATACAAAAAATATTTTGTTTCACATTTGACGTTTTACTGATTCATGTCATGGCAGAAATGTCACCAAAAATATTGAAGCAAATAATGTTTTTCCATCGATAGTTCTGTGAAATCTTCAGTCATGGGGTAAGTAAGACCCCTTGGCAGTTTCTCTTCCCGGCACTGTGATGTGATGACCCACCATATTTCTCGCTAGACGCTCAAAAAGCTCGCTGAGTAATTGGAAGTAAATTGTTCATGTGAAGTTCTCACCAAACCAAACCTTGCCTACCTACCGCCCAGCCGCGAGATTGGACTAGCAGTCATGTAACAGTCAATATACAAGTGGAGATACAGCTGTACAGTATTGTCACAATGCCTATGTACGAAGAGTAGACCCTACGTATTCCCTTGTCAGTAAAACACGCGGTGGCAGGTCTGCCTTAGTGCCATGTAGTAATATTCTTATTCTGTGTTATACTGTAGGTGTTAATTTGTTTATTTTGGTTTGTTTTAGAATTTTGTGGTCGCTACTGGGGTGAGTACCAAATCGTTCTGAAATAAATCACAGTCGCGCCAACGAGCAAATTTAAGAGTACTGAAAGAGAAGCTATTTAATGTGGTCTATTAAAGTTTAAGTGGTGCTAGTTTCGCGAGAGCAATATTGTTCATCTATCTTATTGAGGATGGAATATCCGTTCGATTCTATAGTAGATATGTACTCGTCTGCGGACCGCCGGACAAATTAAGTCTATATTAAAATCACTAAAGCAGGTAGCGCGTTTTTTAGTTTGCAGCTGTAATTCTATCTCTTGTAAAAATAACTTGTTATTAGTATGACCGGGCTTGTACACTACACCTATGCCAAGTGAACAATTTTGAATGTCTTTTATTTTATTACACTTATTTATTTAGAGGTTTTATAATTTTCCAAATGCATCTTCACCCTCAGAGTGAGCGAAGCCCCCGTGCCACTGAAGCCCATAGACCGCGTCCGGTCTATCCTGGAGCTGCACTGGCGCGGTATCCTCGGCTCGCTCGTGCCTATAGTGCTTATACCTTTGGCAATATCGGGCAAGGTCAGTTTAAAATACTTTAGAAAGCAGTACAATATTGAATTGAAACCTAAAACTCGAAAAAACAGATTAAAACCACAGCAAAATATTCTTACCCACAGAATTATAACTAGATTTTAGAAAGATGGATTCTTGCACACATTTATAGGGCCAATCTTTATTTATTCATTCTTTCAAAGACAAACTGTTACCAAACCTTGTCAATTCCTCTATTTCATGCTTATCATTCAAATATTTCTATTTGAAGAAAAAATTAAATGTTCAATCGTTCTAGAGGTGGTTTTTAACAACGACACCCCGCACGTTATTCGTATGGTTGCAGACTACTCATACATCGTTAGAAGTGATTGTTGATAATACCGATTCCGAGAACGATTTTATAACGATGCGGTGGTGATGGGTTGCCACCATAACTATTTCCACCTAAGCTCTTATTATAAAAATAAGTGCAGGCGAGCTTTCTTGCCCCTTTTTTTTTCTCGCCGAGCTAATGGAATGGGTGCTTAAAACAATTTTGACTTGGTTAAGTATGAGATATTACCAATTGGATCTAGGTATTAATAAACTGCAACAGATACACTATAAAAGAAAACAATGAAATGTTAAGAGGTATTGATATGATAATGGTTGCAGCCAGCAGATATGTGCATGTACGTATGGGCATGTATGGCGCTGCTCTGGATAATACAGCCGTTCCCATTGCCGGTCACGGGGACTATCCCCATCTTCGCCTTCCCCATGCTGGGAATCGTCAACACTAGCAACACTTGCAAGTGCTATCTTAATGTAAGTCTCTTCTAGCAATAGTATCTGCTTATTATAACTAATTCTACCAACAAATCGTTATCAACAAACACTTCTAGTGAGATTTTATATTTTTAAGCGTTCGTTTTTATATTTTTAAATCGAAAATCACGAGCGCTGCAGTCTTCGCTCGGAGACTGCAGCATAAAGCTAAGCTACCTGCCTATTTGTGTACTTTGCTTCCCATTTTATGTGTACTGATTATTCTGTAATGTAGGTATATATAAACATTTTATAATTTTTCTTTAAAATTTAAGTTTAAATTTGTGGATTATATATAAGTTATTGTTAAATCGTTTGTTTATTTATTTGACAGGACATGAGTGCAATGCTGATAACGGGTAGCATGCTGTGGTCCCTTCTCAATAACAGCAAGGTCGATAAACGTTTCTTTTGCTGGCTTCTGAAGTTGGCTGGACCCTCGCATCCGAAGTAACTAACAGTTTTCCTCAAATATCTCGTCCAGTATCTACATAATATTTCTGTATATTAAATGGCAATCAAATAATGTTACTTCACATTTATATATGTTCATTTGACTGGCAGATTACTATTGGCTGTCTGCGTATCGTCAGCGTTACTTTCAATGGTTACTTTGAAGATGTTGGTAGTGGTCATGATGATGCCTTTAGTTGAAGAGTTACTTATAAAAATGCAATCGGTAGGTATAGCGATGTTACATTTTTCTCTTTTTTTATTTTTTAACTACATTAATGTAAATACTATATTGCATTATCAATAACTATTACACTGGTTTAGTTTTTTCCGATGATATCAATTCATGTATCGAAAGTATAGATTGCAACGTGTTTATGCAGGTTGGACAAGAAGCCCCTTACACGACAAAAAGTGATCCTCCAAATTTACCAGTGACGTCAGCAAACAAGCTCGCTTCCATCTACTACCTGGCTGTGGGTTCTTCTGCAGCTATTGGTGAGATCCACGTGTACCTACATCACATAGCGTTACTAACCAGACAAAATGCGACAATTTATTAACATTGATAAAATCGATTTCTTTTCAGGCAGCATTGGTTTCATCAATGCTTCGATGGTTACTCTGACTTTCTTAGCTCAAATGGAAACGTAAGCACTTTATTAGTTACCATTAAATGGATTAGCTGTTACTAGTCAGTAAGTAGGTATGTAACTAAACGGAGGTTCATAGAAGTTATTCTGTTGCCTATTAATTTGCTTTTATACTTGCAGGAGATATCCGCGGTTGACCGAAGAATTCTGCTTCCTACGTTTCGCCATGTTCACGTTTCCTGTCATGGTCGTGATGCTGCTTCTAAACTACGCTTATCTTCTCATTTTACTCAAGTAAATATACATTCTTAAAAATAACTTAAACCTGTTCTATGGCTATTTTCATCTACTTTAATTTTCTCACAAAATTCTCCTTTCTAGGTTGTGGAAAATAAAATAAACTAAAAGCTTATATAGAAATCTTGGTTGCTTAAATTTTTATTAATTTTCAGACCAGCAACACGTAAATTTAGTCCCTCCGGATGCAAGACCCTAAGTACATTTCTAAATGATAAGCACGCTTCCTTGGGAGAATGGGACTTTCACCAATGGGTAGGTAGAATATAGTAATATTGTTAAAATAAAAGTCGTAGCCAAAGTTGCTTTATTGATTGAAATTAATCAACTTATTATTTATTTTCAGGCGGCAACCATATCGATGTTTTTACTGGTACTGCTCTTAATCTTGCGATATCCTGTAACTTCTGGTTGGGGAACGATGGTGCAAGACAGCATGGCGCCGCCCGAAGCACTCGTCATACAACCAAGATAGTAACTAAAATATGTTTTCCAAATTTACCTTTATCTCAAGTAATGCACTGAAATAAAATTTAATTTATGCTATTGCTCCAGTATTCGTGATTCTGCCATATGTGCACTGTTCGTTGTCGCCCTACATTCAATTCCTGCCGACACCGAGCTGTTCAAATACTGCAAATACAGCCGTAAGTTTACATTTGCTATCTCCTACACCGCATACGTTGACATTTGCTAAACTTTATTACTTTGCTGGTTGTTACAGAAAAAGGCAAACTACCGCCCGTAAAGGCGAGAACGAGCATCATGACTTGGGCAACATCCAACCAGAACACACCATGGGCATACCTTTTCATGCTCGGTGAGCAATTCTATCATTGCAATACTTTTTTTTTTTATAACCGGAACGGTTAACTTACAGCGTTTTACAACACAGACTTAACAAAGTAAGGCCCACTTGCACCAACACAAATTTAATATATAAACCAGTTTAACTCGCTAAACCAGTTTAAGCTAGCACCCGTTGACTGTGTGAACCGCGTTTAAATCCATAACTCGCTACTTAACTTTAAACTCGTGTTGGTGCAAGTGAGCCTAAGATACTTACATTATTTCTGAATGCCTCATTCTAGGTGGATCGGTCGCTCTCATTGATGGCTCAGAGAAAAGCGGTCTTCACGAAACGTTCTCGGTATGGGCGGGCATACTGGACTCGCTGCCGTGGCCACTAGCTCTACTAATTCTGGTTGTATTCGCGATAGCATTCGCGAATGTTGTCAGCTTTGTTGCAGCTTGTGGTATCCTTATGCCCATCATCATTAATATGGTAATCATTATTTTTTATTATGAAAATTTAAATGATTCGGCGTAGTGAATATCATCCATGTTTGATGTTTATATTTTCTAAGGGGATCTTGTAGCGCTCACTCATTCACTTTTGATGAAAAGGCACACAAGTTAGCGATCTTAAGAGCGTTCCGAGGTTGTAGTTCTCCACACAAAATTGTCTTTCGGCTCTCATGTTTTCTACCCCCCTAAACATTAACTGATTCCGAAAAATTCCAAAAAAAGACAGTTACGTAGATTTCACTGTCCTTATTACAATAAAAAAATAATCGTAAGAATCGGATAAGGTTTAGGGGGGTAGAAAACATGAGAGCCGAAAAACTATTTTGTTGTAATTTGTAGATATATTCGCTGAGAACGTGCAGCTGTCCCTATTACACGTTTCGGTGAGGTACGAGCACCGGGGAGGGTGTAGAGACACACAACACACACAGAGAGATAACTCTAAGCCATAGTGTTGTACCACAATGTTATCGATAGCGATAAATCTTAGTGATGTGAACATATGTCATCGATGTGCACTGCACAGAAGATATTTTCAGCCCCTTCTGCGGGAAATGAATAACATATCCCGAAATATCTCAATATTTAGGGTTCCGTAAGTAAAATCAGAAACCTATTAGTCTTAGTTCAATGTCTGTTCGTCCATCCGACCGTCCGATAATACTGATGTCACCCAATGCTACAAATGGCATTAGAATTGTAATCAGAGGCGTATTCTGGTAAATGTATTAATATTTATCCACAACGGAACGGAGAAGCTGTATGCGTTTCTTTCGATGTTTCTTTCTTTCTTTCGAATTTTTAAAATAAATTAAATTAAGTACCTACCTATGGTAAAGTATTTCATGAGATGTGATGATTTCTTTCCGCGTTAGAAATATTATCAAGCGGCGGGTGGCCGAGTGGTTTGGGCATCGGCTTCTCGTGCGAGAGGTCCGAGGTTCGAATCCGGTCGGCGTGTACCAATGAGTTTTTTCTGACGAAAAAACTTACGTGCATACCTACACCTGCTGCTTCACCGTTCGGAACCGGTGTAAAATTGTAGGTCCCCCCCTTCCCTTGCCCCTTACTAGGTGATAGGCTCAAATTGTAGCCGACTGGGTTGGTACCACCGTACTGGATGTAAGATGGCCGCATAGCAGCCTTGGTTGTGTTCTCCTCTATTCCAGTATAGCCAGCAATCCAGGGAAGTCTCCGGTATGGCACCTACCTTCTCGGAGGTGATATTGGCTGGTCGGAGCATGCGCTTTGGCCCCTCCGACTCAGCCACACATACCGGATCACATAAAAAAAAATTATATCTGTAGAACTTTTTCTCAATAGCGTTCACTCAGAACGTAAAGTGTTCAAAATGGCGCGCAGTAATCTAGTGAGTGTGACAAGGTACTGTACGTACACAGCTTTTACGGAACCCTCTATATATTTTATTTTACTAAAAGAATCTGACTTATCCTATTTTTTTATGTATGTGAATAAAAAAAATCAAACGTTGTTTTATTCACTCAAATACAAATGAAGAAATTAACTAACCCACAAAACCTCAATTAATTATTAATTATATTATAACACTAGCTGACCCGGCGGACTTCGTTCCGCCTTAAAAATTAATAAAAAATTAGCCAAATCGGTCCAGGCGTTTTCAAGTGATGCGCTTACCAACCAGTAGCAATTCCTGGTGCTGAGTATTGGGTTGGCTCTGGCTAATTGTTTTTTTTTTTCATAATTTCATAACTATCTCGTTAATTTTTTTAAATATAATAAAAAATAAAATGTATGTAATAATCGGAATAAGGTTATAGTGTAATAAAGGCGGACCGAAGACCACAGGGTTAGCTAGCTATATCTTGAGCTTTTCCCCGCGGCTTTGCTCGGGTGAAATTCGAAAATGTCAAAGGCCGACCTTCGTACAGGTAATAGATGCAATGTACAAAAGAAGTAAGTCACTTATAGCGAGTCCGAATGGTGAGCTGCGTTCAGGTAAACACAGGTATCTCTATCTCTCTCGCTCTCTCTTCCTTCACTCTATACCCTCCCTCTATCACTCCCCCTCTCCCTCGTCCCTATCTCACCTCCTCCTTTTATCTCCCCGCTATTAAAATAATCATCTGTCCCACGTGAGGTACGAATTCGTATGGTCACCTTATTAAAATAAAACCATTTGTCCCACATGTCGAATCGCATGGTCACCCCTCTACTAACGATTTTTTTTTGTCCCACATTAAGTATGGAATCGTATGGTCACCCTATTCGAATAGAACCATTTAAGAATCGCATGGTCATTGGTCACTTATCAACTAACTTGAAATTTTTTTGGCCCACTTTTGTGAAGGAATCGTATGGTCACCCCATTAAAATTAGACCATTTGTCCCACATCAGGAATCGCATGGTCACCCCTCTAATAATTTTTTTCCACATTAGTGAAGGAATCGTATGGTCACCCTATTAAAATAAAACCATTTGTCCCACATGTCGAATCGCATGGTCACCCCTCTACTAACCATTTTTCTTTTTGGCCCCACATTAAGTAGGGAATCGTATGGTCACCATATTCGAATAGAACCATTTGGGAATCGCATGGTCATTGGTCACTTATCTACTAACTTGAAATTTTTTTGGCCCACTTTTGTGAAGGAATCGTATGGTCACCCTATTAAAATAAAACCATTTGTCCCCACATGAGGAATCGCATGGTCACCCTCTACTATTTTTTTTTGTCCCATATTAGGTAAGGAATCGTATGGTCACCCTATTCAAATAAAAGTATTTGGGAATCACATGGTCACCCCTCTACTAACATAATATTTTTTTTGTTCCGCATTATTTAAGGAATCGTACTAACTTAAAAATAAATGCCCCAAATTAGAAATTATACCATTTGTCCCACATCAGGAATCGCATGGTCACCCCTCCTAATAATTTTTTTTCCACATTAGTGAAGGAATCGTATGGTCACCCTATTAAAATAAAACCATTTATCCCACATGAGGAATCGCTTGGTCACCCTCTACTAATTTTTTTTGTTCCATATTGGGCAAGGAATTGTATGGTCACCCTATTTAAATAAAACTATTTGGGAATCACATCGTCACCCCTCTACTAACATAATTTTTTTTGTCCCGCATTATTTAAGGAATCGTGTGGTGACCCCTCAACTAACTTAAAAAAAATGCCCCAAATTAGTTAAGGAATCGTATGGTCACCCTATTCAAATTATTTAAGGAATCGCATGGTATTTTTTTGTCCAACATTTGGTGAGGAATCGTATGGGCACCCTATAAAACAATTTTTACTAATTTAAAATTTTAATCTTATGGGCACCCTATCAAAATAAAACCATTTGTCTCACATGCATGAGGAATCGCATGGTCAGCCCTGCACAATTATTTTTTTCTGGCGTTCGATAATTTTTTTTGTCCCGCATTATTTAAGGAATCGTGCGGTGACCCCTCAACTAACTTAAAAAAATGCCCCAAATTAGTTAAGGAATCGTATGGTCACCCTATTCAAATTATTTAAGGAATCGCATGGTCTTTTTTTTGTCCCACATTTGGTAAGGAATCGTATGGGCACCCTATAAAACAATTTTTTACTAATTTAAAATTTTAATCTAATGGGTTACCCTATCAAAATAAAACCATTTGTCCCACCCACATGCATAGGAATCGCGTGGTCAGCCCTGCACAATTTTTTTTTCTGGCGTTCGATAATTTTTTTTGTCCCGCATTATTTAAGGAATCGTGCGGTGACCCCTCAACTAATTTAAAAAAAATGCCCCAAATTAGTTAAGGAATCGTATGGTCACCGTATTCAAATTATTTAAGGAATCGCATGGTCTTTTTTTGTCCCACATTTGGTAAGGAATCGTATGGGCACCCTATAAAACAATTTTTTACTAATTTAAAATTTTAATCTTATGGTTACCCTATCAAAATAAAACCATTTGTCCCACATGCATGAGGAATCGCATGGTCAGCCCTGCACAATTGTTTTTTTCTGGCGTTCGATTGCGATGGCTGTTGACAGCTACGAACGAACGACACGGTCTGCGTTGGTCTAAGATTCTCATACAAAAATTACCAATTTTGATTTTTCAATCTTTATGGTATGGTATTAAAGTTCAAATTGTCTTAAGTATTATTACGAATCTTTTGTATGGGAGTATAGAAAAGTGTTTTTTTAGACTTTTTCAGGCAATTTTTTTTATTTTTCTCTCCGTAAGAACCATCCTCGTACTTCAAGGAATATTCTAAAAAAAGAATTAGCGAAATCGGTACAGCTGCTCTCGAGATTTGCGGTTAGCAACACATTCAGCGATTCTTTTTTATATATAAAGACAAGCTGTGCCCGCGGCTCCGCCCGCTCTCATATTTCACTTCACTGCTAACCTCATAAGCCATTTAGCGTGATAGTAAGTAGCCTATAGTTGATGGGAAGAATCAAGCTATCCGTAGACTTTTGTTTTATTAAAATCGGTTCAGTGGTTCTCGAGTTATAAGCGGACAGACAGACACTCAGACATACAGAAAGCAGACGTTGGATTTTATTATAGGTAAGGAAAGGAAGGAAGGAAGGATATCGAAAACTAAATGAATCTAAATAAAATAATACAATAAAGGTGTACAATAAAACAATGAGCACGTCAGTTAAATATAATATATTCCGACCGCGGTCGTACCGTCATGACCGTTATAGTCCGTAAGCCCGCTCCAAAACTGCCTACGTCATATGACATCACGATAAAATGCATGGCACACGGTCGGAAAAGTTGTGCTGAGCGAGAATCAGAAGATTATCGCACCTAAAATTGGCCGGAAGTTTGAGAAAATCTTTCATTTCCGGTCAAAATTTTAAGATTTTTGTTAGCCAACGTTTGTTTGATCTTTATAGTCATTAATTGTCGATTTTAAAAGGAAGTTTGCTTTGGGATCAGGGGCAAGGTCAGTTGTATCATGGGGATCCAAATCTAATAACATTTTTGATGGATCTATCTCGGCTCTGCCTTCATAAGGCGCAAGATGTCTGTTTGAAACAGTGGTCTTGATTCCGTCTCTTAGTTTAACATATGAGTAGGAAGGATTCCCTTCCATTAGCTCGACCTCATCTACTAAAGGTTCGTATTTACTTGTTCTGAAAACACGCTTCATGAGAACCGGTCCAGGTGTAAACAGCCATGTTGGGATTGATTCTCCATTACTCGAGCGACGACAGTGCACAAACATTCTCTCATGAGGAGTACAATTGTTTGCAGTACACAGTAAGGAACGAATGAATGCAGAGCTTCGTCAACTACTTTCTTCCACATTGTTATAGGCATCCCTTTACTTTTCAGTGACAATTGTATGGTTTTCAATATTATTCCATTATAGCGTTCTATTTATCCATTTCCTCTTTGATTTGCTGCTGTAGTTCGGCTTGTAGCGACTCCTTTAGAATGTAGGTATTGTTTTAGTTCAGCAGACATAAATGAACCACCTCGATCGCTGTGGATGTATGCGGGCATTCCAAATAGGAAGAACAATTTGTTCAGACATTTGATAACTGTAGCTGTAGTTAAGTCATAGCAGGGAAAGGCAAAGGGGAACCTGGAATATTCATCGACGACAGTGATCATGTATTTGTTTCTTGTATTCTATGGAATAGGGCCTTTGAAATCCAATGCCCACCTCTCAAATGGGGCAGTAGCCTTAACCCATATATGCCCAGAACTATTTTTAATTCCGATTTTTGTAAAATTCGAATATAATGCTTTTCATATGTTCCTAAGTACATATTTATTAGTTTCAGAAAAGTCATTGGTCGTTAAGTTGTTTTTTTTTTATTGTTCGAAAACGAAACATCGGGCACATACCCGACCTTCAATGTAGGTAAATGAAACTTGAATCATGTATAGTATTTATTTATTTTTTAACACAATTATTCATATAAAGTTGTACATAAAATTAAATATGAAAAGCCTGAAAACATTTGGCATGTAAATTTACGCAACATTTTTGGCATAAAGTGACTGTCATATTTTTACAGTAAGCACACCGCAGTCTACTTGGTGCCCTACCTATCATATGTTCGGCGTTATGCATTCGCACAGAGGAAGGAACAGTGAAATCCTCTTGCTTGGTCGCGAATGGCGCTTACCAATGCCATAATTTTGAAGTATACTTCTTGCAATACTACGCCGAAATTCAAGGGTGTCTACGTCGTTGCAGTAATGTTGTGCGAGAAGTGTGGCATTGTTTACAGCGACGTCGATAAGATAAAAAACTATGGGAATGCACCATTTCTTGCCTCTGATAGCAATGCGATAGGTGCCAATATTTGCATCTAGACGGTCCACTTCACCAATGTAACGGTTATACCCTGATATATAACGTTTGGTTATGGCACATTCACTCTTTGTTTTTGAGCAACCGAGTACCTTTTCGCTGTTCGTAAAGGTTCCACGCCATATTCACTAGACAACAGTGTCACTATACTGTTATCATGCCAGCGTAAAGCACAAATACCACTCTTTTGATCCAGCCGACTGTCGTAGTAGCTTCTCTATTCGTTCTTGCATAACTTGACGTCTTTCAGGGGACACTTCTCAATACGATTGTTTTTTACTGTGCCGGTCACGAGAATATTGTTTTCTTCCATATCAATCAAGAGCAGCCCAGTAAAGAAATTGTCACAAAAAACAGAGAACTTTGTATCCTCGTAGACATTCTGAATTTCAGACATTAGTTTCCGTACGAAGTGTCGGCCTAACCCAGCTGCGAATCTTTCAGACCTGCCTTGGTAAGGTTCGGCGTGTAAGCAGTAGCCTAGACGCAATGCCGAAATCCATGTCTTGAACCCGAACCTAATAGCTTTGCCTCTAATGTGTTGCTTGCAACCGTGCCTACCATAATAAAGAATCATCTATGCTGATATTTTATTCCATGACAGCATATTTATGGTAAAAACTTTTTGTTCAGCATATCGAAAAGAGGGCGCACTTTTATATTATTCGTTGAAGGCACCGCAACCACATCGGGAGGTAGACTCTGGTCTCTAGACTGATGATGCTGCGACAGCAACGTAGATGTTGGAGTGGCACAGTTCACAGGTAAACTGTCATCTGGTGGGGGACCTTGAATGTGCCTGGGGTTGCTCTTCGTCAGATTCGCTGTCATCACTGACACCACGAAATGTCAGTTCAGCTGGCGCCAGAAGTTGACGACGCGATAAGTTCTCAAAAAGTACATTTGTCTCGTCACTTTAGTCCGAATCCGATACGAGTCCATCGCCTGGAAGGTCGGTATAAATGTCAGCACCCGTCGCCTCATCATCCGATGCTAAATCGTTGATAATATCCACGATTTCGTTGGTAGGGAACCCATTGCTCCATCTGGAAGTAAAATGCAGATTTAGTACAATGCGCGCAGTATATTTGCCCGATGTATCGTTTTCGATACAGCAAAGTTCTATCTCATAGTTAGGTATTTTATTTTAGTAATTTATTTATTATTATTACCCAAATAAGTTCTAAACTTATCTAACTTTACTGTAAAAGTGTAAAAAACGTGTAAACATTAGTCAATTTAATAATTACTTACTTTTTCTTGGAAGTGGCCATGACTTCCGTGGAACAAAGAACGACTAAGAACTTGCACTCGTCACAATTTCTAAAAAAATCTAAATATAACAAAAGTATTCAGTTCAGTTAGGAAGAAATTTCTTCTAATTGCCATAGATGACGTTAGTATGTAGTTTTGCGTGGAAATAGACGAGCTGTGGAGCGTTTACTAAGGTAATTACTGTTGTTTCGTTTTTGAATCGACGGGCATATATGGGTTAATCAATGTTCCTTTACTTTGCAGAAATCTTGGCTTAACTTCGGCGCAAATGCAGTAATCCTTCGAATGTCTTCAATCGAGTAAGGCAGATGTTTAGTACGGATCCAACGAGTCATTCGTGTTATCCCAGGGTGACAGAGTGAGCTGTGAAGTTCGATTAATTTGGTATCTGAACGCACAAAACTGGCATGCGACAAGGTCTGTAGATTATGTCGTACTTGAAATTAGACAATCCGAGACGCCATCTTTCGATTTTCTCATTTTTTTCTCATATTTCTCGTGTGAGTCATACTGAACATGAATGAGACTGATCGTTGGTCCGTTATAAGCTTGAATGGCCGTCCGAGGCGAAATTGTCTCCATTTACGAAGGCATTCGACGATGGCATATGCTTCTTTTTCTAAAGAAGAATGTCTTCGCTCACTGTCAGATAGTGTTCTGGAAAAGAAATCTACAGGTCTGCGGCTCGGAAAAGGGACGCTCCGGGGGAAATATCCGAAAAGTTTTGTCTTTGATAGTCCGAAGGAACTGTTTGCTTCATTTATTGTTAAATTGCACTCCTTGATAGCTTGCATGTATTTCCTTAATTTCCGGTCGTGATCAGCTTTATCGTAGCCACACACTACAATATCATCAAGATAAGAATACACAGATTCTAATGCTTTCTCTCTGATGACATTATCAAATACCCATTGAAAGGCAGCTACGTGACACCGACACCATTAGTGACACCGAAAGGGATCCTCTTAAATGTGTATAAATTTCCGGCCGCCTCGAATGCTGTGTAAGGCCTATCTTCTTCGGTGATCGGTATCTGGTGGTACGCGCTGCGTAGGTCGATTTTACTGAATACGTGGTGTTGAGCGACTTTGGCAACTAAGTCCTCAATGTTTGGCAGACGATATGCCTCAAGCTGTGTGAATTTATTGATAGTTTTCGAATAGTCAATAACCATTCTTTTCTTATGGTTTTGCTTCGTTGTTATCAGAACTTGAGCTCGCCATGGTAAAGAGCTATTCTCAATAATGCCGTCCTCGAGTACCGATTGTACTTCTCTAGTAAAGAAAGCACGTTAAGCTTCAGAATATTGACGGGACTTTGTGGCCGTCGAAAAAGTAGATCAAAATGTGACTGACGCCACCTTGAGGGAATTGCATGAAATTTTCAACGGTGCCATGGTGCCACCATACACTACTTCGACAGCTTGATGTTCCTTGAATACATCCTTCCCGAGAAGCACATCAGCGCAGAGATCTCTCATTATAAGTAATCGGAAGATGTCGTGAGTGTGTCCTTGTACAAATAATTTTGCGTTGCATAAACCTTCTATTTGAGTTTTGGCCTTTTTAGATGCCAACTGTTGTTACTGTCTCATTGTAAGGAGAACTTAAGAGATGGTACTGTTGAACTAGGTTATGATTTATGAACGTATTAGTACTGCATGTGTGTCAAGGCTTCTACTGGAATGCAGTTGACAGTGATTGAAATAATTGCCTCCTGGAGGCCTGCTGGAGCTGCAGCTATCATGGTGTTGCTACTGAATTCTCCCAAACAAGCAGTTTGTTTTCCCGATCGACATACTTTTGCAAAAAGTCCTCTTTAAGAACATTTTAGGCAAGTAGTGTTGAATGCACACTTTTGGCGTCGATGGCGTTGGTCTTGACCGCACAAAAAGCAGGATTCAGATTTCTTTTTACTGACAGCTGAAGAGGAAGGATGAGCATTTTTACATACATTTTCATGAACTGCATTGAAATATCTAGAGGCACTGAATTTTTCAGAGTGAACTTGAGCCAATTCTAGAGACTGAGCTTGTTTGTAGGCCTCGGTGAGATCGAGACTACTGTTTTCGAGAAGCCTTTGCCGAATGTTAGGTGATGATAGTCCACTTATAAAGGCATCTCGTATGTAATCGCTTCGATTCTGAGCAGCGCTCACAGCGTGGAAGTCGCAATCTTTAGCTAACAACTCGAGGGCGCGTAAGTATATATCAATTGTCTCGGCAGGTTGTTGTAGTCTGTTCGCTAGTTTGTGTCGGGCATATATTTCGTTACTGGGTTTTACAAAGATCTTGTCCAGTATTTCTATAGCTTCATTGTATGCGCTTGCGTGCGAAATATGATTAAATATCAACGAAGATACATGATTTACCAGGAGTTAAATCGATTTTAAAATTTGACAACAACTTTTAAAATCGACAATTAATGGCTATAACTAAATATCAAACAACCGTTGGCGAACAAAAAATAGGTACGACGCGACTTTATATTTCCCTAGATTGTTATGTTAACAGATTAGTAATAATTTCTTTCATACTATCTATACCCACCACGACGGATGAGCCGATAATCCTTGTTAATCGATTATAATTTGTTAAATTTTGCGCAATTAACATAATTCGTTCACCTAGCAGTTAAAAAATCACTTTTAAAATATTTCCGACCAGATATGGCTTGACAGATTTATTTATTCTTAAATAAATCTGTCAAGCCATTATAGGTCTATTATAGGTTATCTATCATCGTCCGATTCATCGTTTATACCTCGAATACACATTTTGCGTGGCTTTCTGGGGTCAATTATTTCTTTTAGCATACATTTTTGATAAAAAAAATCGAGTTTTGTAATCATACTCATCTCCCAAAAATTCGTCGTCTCTTTCGAATTTTTCGTATTCGAGGCCTTGTTCTGACCATACGATAAAGAATGCAAACTTCCTCTTTGTGATGTGAAGCTGCCCCTGTACCTGATAATAATAATCATGATTCCGTTTTAATTTTATTTGGCCAGACAATATTGCAGAACTTTATCTTTTTCTGTTCGATGTCCTGTAGTGGGGCTACGTCGAATACATTGTATGGACATTTTACCTCCACAACACTGTCAGTACCTATCAGATGACGCTTCTTGCCTTTGCGAAGTGTAAAGTTTAGTTCCATGTTGGTGAAAGAGTTTAGTTGGTGGAGTTTCGATTTCGAACGCAACGCACGCAACTGATGTGATTTAGCGAACGAAAACTGCACAGCAGTTGCAATTTGCAAAACGTCTCGCTCGACTGGCCCGGAGCGGCGCGGCGGCGCGGCGGTGGCGGCGCGGGACGCGGGCGGGGCGTACGGTGGTGTCCCCCGCCCGCTCCCCCAAACCTTCACAAATACCACACAAATACACACAAACACGGCCGTGCGTGGCCGGTGGACGACTGGAGACAGCGATATTTTGTTCAAATACCTAACATGCGATCACGTGACTTACCTCGATCCGTTCTTAAAAGTTAAATTAAATACAGCTGACACTTTTTGGTTTGGGTGGTTGGAGTGTTTTGTCTTGAATTCCTCATCAATTAATGAAGTAGCAAGTGAATCATCACGTGTTCTTAAATTGACTTATTAACTCTCGATGGTATTTATCTAAAACGATTTTGATGATGTAGGGCACTGCGATGAAGCACTGTCCGTTGATCCCGCCGCTAGCTCTAGGCCTCGCATGTTCGCTCACCTTCACTCTGCCGTACCCCGACACTCCGCCCAGTGCCGTCCAGAGCCTCGGCAACGTCAGAACTAAGCGGCTGGTGAGTTTCTAGTTTCATATCATTTTATGTCGAAACAGAGTCTTATGTATGAGTCTATACGACCTCAGAGGGCCTGTTCCACTAGTCCCTACCAACATATCCCCTCTGGTGGGTAAGAATGGATTTTTTTTTCACCTATCCCTACCGTTGAGCCACTAGTAGCGATAGGTGGAACAAAAATACCACTTTTACCAACCGATATGTTCATAACAATAAAAGACATTCTGCAAGTTAGGCTTTTCGATCAAAACTGATAATAAGTACTGACAATAATTACAAAAAATATTTATGTAACGCAATTTTTCCAAACACATTCCAACATTTCGATTTCACCCGTTATTAACTGCATTAGAAAGTTTCGTATCGGTCCCTTAATTTATATCTTTTTTATCTTCTTTTTAAGATACAATTAATTGTTTGAGATTTTTATGTATTTATTTCGGATAATACCACACGAGTATGTGTATATTTTAGTAAGCAGTTGCAGCAAATTTAAATTTATATTCCGTTTATTAAATGCCATGCCTCGGCGAAATTGTTCGTACGATTTCGCAGTCCAAAAACGTTCCATTAATTTATGAATTGGTCACTTTTTAACCAATAGGTACGTTTGGAAATAAGTCAAAAAATGTTCCATCCCGAAATCATCTAAAACCTCCGATTTTATATAAGACCACCCATCTTGGGCTCGATCTCTTGTTATGACAGGTAATACAGTAACCAAAGAAATAATCCTTCGCGTGTCTCTCAATTTGTCTAATTTCAGTTTTCGAGTTTTACGCCAAAGTGCACTATAAGTAGTAGTGGTAGTAACAACCTCGCGTTACAGCCATTGGAAATAGCAATTTAATAGCCTGGGTTAATGAATCTTCAAAATCCGTCCTGAATATTGTCGGTTTCCAATTTGCAGAATTTGATTTTAGCATCCTCAGAAGTAATTTATATGTTTAACGTTTTTTATCTGGCAGCAAAGCACATACCAGCGGAATATTTTTTTAGTATTTTCCATCGTGCTCCCCAAATCACAGTGTAATGTTACTAACTTCTTAAACGGAGGTGTACAAACTCTGAATGTTCCATCCACAAAAATTTCTTTAGCTGTATTCAACACTTCTTTCGCCCAACCTTGACAAAAAACTAAAATACGAGTACCATGTCCTCTATAATTTCTAATCAAAAATGACTGAAAGCGTGGTGGAATCTCAATTTGCTCATAATTTAACCAATTTTCAACTTTGTTTAGCTACATAGTTGTAACCTACATTAAGCAAATTGTAGTTTTTGACGTGATAACGTCTTATAAATTGATGAACACCGGCTGCACGCACGAATATCACGTCACGTTCCATCTGAGCCTGTGTGTGCAAGCGAGAGCGCGTAACAAGCGATAGAGAGGCACAATCGGCCCAAGCGTCGGCTTGTAAAAGTACCAGGGCCGCAGAAATTAAAACGAGGTTACTCGTACCATAATATCTGGCCGGTCGGAAAATATTTCAAATTTAGAATATTCATGAAACAAGGTTTGTATGACGTTATCACGTAAAACTATCGTCCGTAAACCGACAACC
The DNA here is from genome assembly GCA_946902875.1 of Nematopogon swammerdamellus. Taxonomy (NCBI): domain Eukaryota; kingdom Metazoa; phylum Arthropoda; class Insecta; order Lepidoptera; family Adelidae; genus Nematopogon; species Nematopogon swammerdamellus. The sequence goes on from OX336343.1 coordinate 13,841,897, forward strand.
AATTTTTTTTAACGTGATGACGTCACGTCTTATAAATTGATGAACACCGGCTGCACGCACGAAGAAGTGTCACGTTCCATCTAAACCTGTGTGTGCAAGCGAGAGCGCGATAGAGACCTGTGTGTGCAAGCGAGAGCGCGATAGAGAGGCATATACATTAGTAGGAAATACAAAATATATTTCTCCGTCTTTTGCGAGCCTCGAACCCGCGGCCCCTGTCACCAATATATTGTGACCGACGTCTTAAACCACACGGCTAATCGGTCGTGTACTTATGAGGAGAATTTGGGAACAGTTGGTGAATATTTCATGGAGCGACATCTAGCACTTCAGTCATGTACTTAAATCAAAGAGATTAAAATAACCAGGTTATAGAGAGGCATTGATTTTATAGGGGGAGTCAGATGTACCGTCAGCGACGTTTTAAAGGTAACATGAAATTAGTCTTCATTTAAGTCCTAAGATGGCGCCAGGAGTATCGCATTTGAGTTAAATTTTAAGATTATTTTATATTATGTTGAAATTTCTAAATAGTGCATTTTTAGGTTTTCATAATTTTTCCAATAAACATTTTCATGTTTTGTCAGCCAGTGAGCTTGTAAGAGTGGTAAGAGTGTAGGATTTGTATTTTTTGACAATGGGTTCGAATCCCTCAAATTTAGTTTTTTTTTCTTTTTTTTCTTTTTTAAGCAATGTTACGGTGTTTAAATTTTTTAGGGTGTTTAGTTTTTTTTTTATAACCACCTAAGAATTATTTTCGGAAATACAAAAAGTTTTCACTTCTGCCGGCACTCCCGGAGTGCAACTGGGGCTTTTGACGTGATGACGTCACATCTTATAAATTGATGAATACCGGCTGCACACACGAAAAAGTGTCACGTTCCATCTGAGCCTGTGTGTGCAAGCAAAAGCGCGTAACAAGCGATAGAGAGGCACAATCGGTATAGTCAAAGTTACCATGGAAACGTCTTAAGAAGTAAAACTGTCAAGATCAGACAACACAAGTTTATTGATGGCTAGTCACAAGATGATTAATCTTTCTACTGGAAATATAATTACTGATCTTTGCTCTATGTACTACGATTATTCCACGTCATCACGTAAAACTATCGTCCGTAAACCGACTTTACAGACAACCAATTTTTATGGAAACTTACACGTGTGGCTACATCACCTACAGCATCCGTGATGTCAGCCCATAACACCGGGTGAGCTAGGTGCCATGTCAGTGCTTCCATTCATTTCATGTCGGCTACACTGAACTTTTTTTTTTATGGAAACTGACACGATTGGCTACATCACCTACAGCATCCGTGATGTCAGCCCATAACACCGGGTGAACTAGGTGCCATGTCAGTGCTTCCCTTAACTGGTCGGAAAACACTCACTATTTACATAGCCGTTTCGACCGACGTTTCGTTCAGTGCGGTGGTACCAACCCGGGCCGGGATATACCCTACCACCTAGTAAGGTATGAAGGGAAGGGACTTACAGTTTAACGTGGAATCCCAGCCACGGTCAGCCTCCAACGGTCGAGCGGTCACCCATCCAAGGACTGACCGCGCCCAGGGTTGCTTAATAACAGTCGACCGACCGTCTGTGTGTCATAACAATAAATAGGAATAATTTACCTTGATCGTATCGTACGAGACCCATAGCATTTATTTTTCTTAGTATGTGAACATTTCCAATATACAGCTTCGTTTTTATAATTATTTTTTTTTTATACTGGAATCCACCATAAAGCAAAACTGAACCCCTCCCTCTTTCTAAATAAACAACATCCTTTGACATTTTTTAAATAATATAATTTACCTTGGAAAAACACAACTTATATATTTATTTAACAGAAAAACCATCAAACTTAAAGACCGTCATGTGTGTGTCATTTCTTTATACATGACACTTGTGTCAAATAACGAAAACATTATATTTGCTACCTTTTTAAAAAAAAAGAAGAAAGATTTTCCGGCTTGTTCCACTAGAGTTTCATCCTAAGACCAGAGGATTCTATCGAGATCTAAAGAGATCCATCCATTACTAAAGAGATAGGTATACAGGTGAAATGTACTTTTCAACAAAAACCACTTGGTAGGGATAACACATAATCACATAATCACATCGGCAACACCGAGCTGTCAAATGAAGATTCGTTAGAGCTCGTTTTTATTGTTGAAAATTTCATTTATATTCAATTTAATATTGTTAAAACGACTAAATTTCGTCAAATTGGACATAAAAAACAAAGTGTACGTGTTATTACATATATACATCGAGGTTTTCGGGTGAAATCGGCGAAACAAACTGAGTGACAGTTACGGACCAACTTCGAGAGTTTTTTCTTATCTGGCGTATATTCTGCGCTAAATCAATGTCTACACCCATCTACGCTACCGAAGGGACGCACGCGACACAACCAGACATCGTCAAGACAAACTTCGGTCACGAACTGGTTTAGTTTGAGGTTATGCCAGGTGGAAAGAAAACCTAGAAAGTTCAGACAAGTCTCGGCGGCAGCTGACAGCTGGGCACCCGGAGCTCCCTACTGCAGTTGAGGAGAATTATAATTACTGCAAATACGTGAGTAACGTTCACATTAAACCTATATAAATATAATAAACTTACTAATATAATAAAACCTACCTATATAAATAAAAATAAGTGTAGAATTAAGGTAATCTAATTTGCGGCACTGGTGATTCAAACCTGCTCGAAACGATCGCGGTGTGGAAATCATACGTATGCGATTGTCTTGCGACGCGGGCCTAGCTAGCTAGATTAGGTTATTGTGCGGTCGCAGGTACCCGAATATACCTGACAACTTAGCATAATTTGACAAGAGTCACCGCCGCGATAGTGATAGTTATAGGCTACACAATCTATAGGCACACATAAATATGAAAGTAAGTAGCTTATTCACTGTATAGAATTATATATAATTACCTACACTGCATTGTTACACTGTCCCGGCAGCTCCCGGAGCACAATTAAATAATAACTATAATTACATAGTATTAAATTGTGATACAAAATTATTTAGGTATATATAATTATATAGAGTAGTACTTATACATATACGTATATACCTACAATTACATAACTTGCTAGAGTATCTATGTATGAGTTATGATAATAGTAAGATTTTGTTTGTTTTATCTTCATACATAAAATAAGTAGGTAATACAATTAAATTATAAATAAGTGATCTTATACATTTATTAGTCCTTTCCTGTATATATAGTAATTCCACTATTAATTTTAAATTATATTAAGTGCTATACTAATCCTACTGTCAACTTTCTTCTCTTTCCATGAACACTCGGAGCAAAACGCGTTCCGCCATGGCCACGGAGACCACCCTGCTGCAGCAGCAGATCGAGGAACTTCAGGCCCTTAACAGCCAGCTCCTCGCCGAGCAAGCAGACAACTCTGAGGCGTTCGACGGCCTGTGGGCGGCCAACGCGGAGCTCAAGAGGAAGCTCGCCGAGAAACAGGGCTACATCGAGCAGCTGCATGAGGACGAGCAACGGCTCATGGACACCATCCTCGAATACGAGCGGGACCAGAAGGAGTACGAGAGAGTGCTAGACGCCAACAATGCGCTAAATAAAGATTTGTTGGAGCTGCAGCTGAACAAGGAGACCAGCGGCACGTATTCCTACGACGGTGACTCAAAGGAACTGCAAGAACTGAGGGAGCTGCTATCTGTGGAAAAGAAGCTGAACATTGGACTGCGAAGGGAGATCGCGGAGAAGAATGCGATCATGCGCGAGCAGTCTAGGAAGCTTACCGAACAGGCGGCGGCGGCACCCAGCGGTAGGACTACGAGCAACACTCCGCCCAGCTCCACAACACACCCTAGCGCACAATCACCCTCTCACCCCCTCCATGCTTGGTCGGCGACTATCGCCGAGTCATCCCTCCACCAGGATTCCCCAGCCCGACCGGATGCAACACAGGCTACCACACCCACAGCACTGCCCGCGACCCCCCTCGGTTCCCCGTCAGCTTCGCCTTCTGGGTCGTCTGCGGCAACGAAGGCGCCAAAAAAGAAAAAGAAGGGAACGAAGAAGAATATTGTGTCTTCCGAGGAGATCAAGCGGGCTAACTCGAACGCATCAAAGGCAGACGGGCAGAAAAAACCAGGGAAGAAGGTACATGACATCTCGGCAAAAACCGCAGCTTCTAAGGTACCGAAGAAAACGAAGAAAAATGAGGACAGACCTCTGAATGCACCAGAGAATGCACGTACAACTCGGGTTAGCAGCACAGCTACCCCCGCACGCCACACGCCACTGGCGGAGTCGCATCGGTGCTACGACTCCGCCAGCCTCGCGCCAGAGGCGAGTGCTCATCCTTAGCGACGAGCACGGACGTGGCATGGCGCAGCACTACAGGGAGGCGTGCAAATCATCTGCCAGCGTCACTGCTGTGTGCAAGCCGGCCGCGCCAATCACTGAGGTGATCAAAGACTTCCCTCGCAAGGTCGCCGACATGCACAAGAGCGACATCGTCATACTGATGACGGGAGCTGCGGCGGCAAATGTAGACCCGACGATATATGTAAAATGTGTGAAGTATGTGTCGGAGGTGTGCGTAGCTAAAAAACTACATCTTTTTGTAAGCTCACTACGGTACGCACCACTCGCTATACATAATTCACACATCATGGACGTGACAGCCACTAATGATACCGCATATAGGATAAATAAAATTCTCTTCAACTTCACAGAGTCTGTCCCCAACACAATTTACATTGATTTAAATTGTCTACCAAGACCGTGCTATTCCAAGAAGGGTTTAATAAACAGCGCAGGTCTGAACACGCTTGTAAATCAAATTCATAAATGTAACTATAGTGTCAAGACATCGAATTTAAAGTTCCTCTCCCTAAATATAAGTGAGACAGAGGAAAAAAACAACTCTTTTTTATGCCAAAGCCCCATAACAACAGTATTGTACAATTAAAAAATGTTACTTATTCACAAAAATTTGCACACAGTACTGTAAAAATGAATAAAAGGAAAACTTGTAATAAGCATAATAAAAATCCAAATAATAAGTTAACAATTGGGCATCAAAATGTTCAAGGCCTACGAGGAAAAGGCCAGTTGTTAAATGTTAGAGTTATTTTTAAAAGACAACAATGTTGATATATTTTGTGTTTCAGAATCTTGGACAGACTCTTGTGAATTACTTACCCAACAAGTGCCACATTATACAGTATTAAGTAGCTATCATAGGAAAAATTTTATTAGAGGCGGGACACTAATTTTTGTCCGAAACAGCTTGAGAGCAAAGAATAGACCAGATATTGTTAAGATGCCAGTTGAGAAAGAATTCGAAGTTAGCTGTATTGAGATGGAATCTTTTATGATACTTTCTGTGTATAGGTCGCCATCAATGAGTGTATTGTCGTTTTCGGATAAATTAGAAGAAGTCTTGTATAAAATTAGTAGTAATAACAACAAATCAATAATAATATGCGGTGACTTCAATGTTCGGTTTACTTTAAATAAACAAGAAAAACACGAATTATCAGACTTAATGGATAGTTTTTTACTTAAACAAACTATATACGAATATACTAGAGTCACGGATGTTGTAGGTGATGTAGCCAACCGTGTTAGGTTCCATAAAAAAAAAAAACTGATGCATGCGCATCATGCATAGATAATATTTTCACTGATGCAGAAACCCTACAATCTAATGTATTTCACGGTGTCCACTCTGATCATTATGCTCAATTAATCTCAATTAAATGGGAATCTAAATGTATTAATAAATCTGTAAATAAATTAAGCAGAATAGTAAATAGTGACACCATAAATGCATTAAATACAGATCTAGCTGCAGAATTCGGAAATTATGAAAATACAATGGACTTTAAATGCTTTTTCAATACTTTTGTTAGATATTTAAATATGCACATGCCTATGAAATCTAGACGTGTAAGTAAAAGAAACCAATTCGCACAGTGGGCCACACCCAGCATTATACGAGCCAAAGAAAAATTATTTTTTTTATATGATTTGTTAAAACAAAATAAAAATTCGACTCTTAGAGCATACGTATCATTATACAGTAAAATTTTTAAACAAGTTACGATAAAAGCCAAACAATTGTTTTTAAAAGAGAAATTGTTAAAATCTTACAACAAAATAAAAATGGCCTGGACTATAATCAAAGACGAAACAGGCAAGTCTCCTAAAAATAATGATACCAATATAGAATTAAAAATAGGAGACGACATTATAAATGATAGCTCAAGTGTTGCAAATTACTTTAATAAATATTTTTCTACTATTGCTCAGGAAACAACGAAAAACATCAAAGCTAGTTCTGAAGCTGCATCACAATATCTAGTAAGTTATACTCCACGAAATATTAAAACAATCACTTTCAAACCAGTCTCACATTGTGAAATAAAAAAAATCATTAGAGATTTTAAATCGAAAAATTCCCAAGACCTGTGGAATATTTCACCTAAACTAATGAAGTCACTAAGTTATAGTATTATAAATCCATTAATTACCGTTATAAACAAATGTTTTGAAGAGGGTACATTCCGTGATTTACTTAAAATAGCTAGGTTAGTACCGTTGTTTAAAAAAGGATGTCATAATACTATTGGAAACTATCGTCCTGTGTCTTTGCTTCCTGTTTTTAGTAAAGTATTTGAGAAGGCTATAGAAAAAAGGCTAATTATTTTTTTTAATTAAAATAACATACTAAACTATAAACAATTTGGATTCCGCAAGGGCAGGTCAACGGGAGATGCCATTGCATCAATGATAAAAGCTGTAATTGAATCATTAAATAATTCTAATCACACATACGGCATCTTCTGTGACCTGTCTAAGGCGTTTGACTGTGTTAGTCATGATATAATCTTAATGAAATTGGAACATTATGGTGTGAGGGATAAAGAGTTGCGCCTTTGTAAATCATATTTAAGTAACAGAAAGCAGGTTTGTGATGTTAATGGCAATAAGTCAGAAGTAGAATCGATTTCTATGGGGGTTCCTCAAGGCTCCATACTGGGACCATTACTCTTTTTAATTTATGTTAATGATATATATACTTGCATTAAAGATGATATTGAGCTAATAATGTTTGCCGACGATATATCAGTAGTTTTGAAAAACAAAAACGTTACTGAATTACGTGAGTCCTTTATAAATGTAATACAATCATTAAAGATGTGGTTTGACTCTAATAACCTTTTGCTCAATGTAAATAAAACAAATGTTATCCACTTTGCACTTGGAACTCACAGACGTATTGTTAATCAAGAAATTGCCAAAACTGCAGAAGAACTCACATTGAACATATCCAAAGAAATAACCTTTTTAGGTGTAATATTTGACCGCACCTTAACTTGGAAACCTCACATAGATGCGCTTGCTGGTAAGCTAAGTGCAGCTTGTTATGCCATTAAAAAAATGAAAGAACTATGTGGTATGCAAGCTGCTAAAACTGTCTATTATGCTTACTTCGATAGTCTTATGTCTTACGGACTATTATTTTGGGGGAATGCAGCGGAATCTAGCAGAATATTTTTTCTTCAAAAAAGAGCATTGCGTTGTGTACTCAGTATGAAAGCCAGGGACTCTTGTAGAAATGTATTTCATAAAGTAGGAATCATGACATTACCTAGTGTTTATATTTATCAAAATATCTGCCATGCTAGGAAGTATATGCAGAACGCTACTCTTCATTCCGATATTCACCAGCATGACACTAGGAGTAAAAATAATATTCAAATTACGAAGCACAGATCATCTAAAATATCTAAAAGTTTTGTTTGTAATAGTATTAGATTATATAATAAAATACCCGAAGAGGTAAAAAATCTTAATGATCCTTTGTTTAAGAAACACTTAAAATCTACCCTTGCAAAGAAAGCCTACTACAGTGTTTATTGTTTATTGTTTATTGTATAATTTCATCCACAGGTAGGTAACCTACGCTTGGACATGTCGAAAATTCCGCCAGTTCTAAATTCAATGCGAAGAAGAACTGACAAACAAACTTCGCAAGTCACAATGTTTTGTTAGTACCTTAAAAGTATTATATTATAGTAACTTAAAAATAATTAACCCATACTACCGCTCACAAGAGCATTAATATTTACAGCATAAACATGAATACTGAAGAATCTGACCACACTGCCTATTTAAATTACCTATATCTGGTGTATAGTGCCATCGTCAATTTTGATATTTCATATTATATCAAGTCAAATAAAACAATTAGTTTACGTTTATTACAAAGAAATGTAATAAGTCATATTAAAAATCAAATGATACAAAGTGTATCGAATTGTCAAAATTTGTTAGTGGGAAAAATAGTAGTCAGACTCTTAGATAAAATTACGGTCAGTTAATGCATCCTTAATACTGTAATAACTCTTTTCAATTAACATTATTTTAATCCGTCGTTTAAAATTATTGTCATCTAATTGTTTTATGTTAGGAGACAGTTTATTATAAAATCTAACACTATTACAAATAAAGCTTTTTGTAGTTTTGTAGTAGTGTAAAGGAGGCCTTAGCTGATAAAATCATCTTGAGTTTCTGACTGCATAATTAGTTAATACTTGACTAGGTACCATTTGTACCTCAATAATTATATTAACCCATATTGACAACTTGATACCTACTTCAAGTATGATAATATTTTATTATATATAAACATTGAAATATATTAATATTTTTTGGTTTTTGACAATTGTATTTCTTACAAACAATATTAACTCTTGACTAGGTACCATTAGTACCTCAACTTTATTAAGCCATTGACAACTTGATACTTCAAGTATCTTAAATATTCATATATTTTTATTTTTTATTTTTGACAATACAATTATACTACATTGTAGTTAATATACTAACATAGTTATGTTGATACAAATTACGTATCAAAGTTTGACAAAGGCTCTTTACACCTGATTCACTTAATTAATAAGTCTTTGTAGTCAGAACTCTCAGCAAAATTGTTAATCTTGCTCTCAAGCTGTGTTTTAGATAGACTATGGGCGGTGTTATTATGTGGCTAGTCACTAAATTCTTGTAAAAATATGTTAAAAAAATACCCTGCGAAGTTTCTTGTCGGTTCTTCTTCGTGGGTTTAATCGAACCGAATAGAACAAATTGTGACAAGTTCGAGAGCAGTCTAACTGCCATATGAATGATCAATAAACAATACAACAATACAATACAATACAATAAGCGGAAATGAATTTCCATTCATCCCTCCCAGTAGGGATAGGTGGGAAAAAAATGCATTCTTACCCACCAGGGGGATATATAAGGTCTTTGAAAATTAGTTAATAGTACATTTGTACTAAAATTTTATAATAGTACATCGACAGTTGGGTCGGCGAATGTCACGCCCCGATTAGTATTTAAATATTTGAAAAAAATCGACATCAGCAAGGGTCCTGGCAGCGACAAAATTCCCCCATACTTCGCTAAAAAATGCGCAATGGAACTTTCTTCTCCGCTTGCCACCATTTTCCAACGCTCAATTTCGGAGGGAGTTTTCCCAACTATGTGGAAGGAAGCATTCGTAGTGCCAATACACAAAAGCGGCCCTAAGCAAAAAGTCGAAAATTAGCGCCCTGTTTCTATTCTATCAGTTTTTAGTAAGCTATTTGAAAAAATTATTTACGACCAAGTATATTAATAATTATATATTGCAAATAGTGTATCCACTGCCCAGCACGGATTCATGAGGAGTCGGTCCGTGACTACTAATCTGGCTGTTTACACGGACTTCATTGCCGGAACAATGGACAAAAGGATCCAGGTAGATGCCGTGTACACCGATTACGCTAAATGTTTCGACCGAATCAAGCATGATGTGATGATAAGTAAACTGGGCGAGATTGGTATACACGGTGATTTGCTGAGGTGGTTTGCCTCATATATAAAAAACCGCTCGCAGGCAGTGCGTATTGGAGCTCATACGTCACATTTTGATATAATTCCCTCCGGGGTACCCCAGGGATCCCACCTGGGACCCCTCCTTTTCAATGCATATCTATACGATATCTCTAAGTGTTTTCATTTTTCTAAATTTATATTGTATGCAGACGATATGAAAATATATTTGCCCGTAAAAGATTATTCCGATTACATCAAACTGCAGAGCGATTTAGGTAGGGTTAGTGAATACTGTAACGCGAACCTTCTCGATTTAAATGTAGGTAAATGCAAAATCATATCGTTTACACGTAACAAAAATTTTATACATTACGATTACAGCATCAAGAACTCTGGTGTGCCGCGAACGAACGTCGTGCCGGACCTGGGAGTTCTGCTGGACTCCAAACTACTTTACGACAAGCACTACGACCATATCGTCGCGAAGTCCTACAGGACCCTAGGTTTCGTTCGACGCATATGCGTGCCATTTAAGAGGGTATCCACGCTTAAAACCCTTTATTATGCTTATGTCCGCAGCACACTGGAGTTCGCTTCTCCTATATGGTCACCGCAGTATAATGTGCACATTAATCGGTTGGAGCGAATCCAAAAAAGATTTGTCAAACACTTGAACTATAGGGAGCGAGTCACATTCCCCAGCTACGAGGAGGCGTTGAGACACCACAAGCTGATGTCTCTCGAGAGCAGACGCGCGGTGGCTGACGCTAGCCTGCTTCACAAAATGCGGCGTGGACTGTCCTGAGCTGGTAGCGAGAGTGCCTCTGCACTGCAGCGCCGCTGGGACGCGCCGCCCGAATCTCTTTCATGTGGGACTGTGTCGAACGAATTACGCCAAGTGGTCGACTCTTAATCGGTGCATGGCAGCCTATAACGACTGCTTCAGAGAAATAGAAATTTTTAATGTTAATCATAAACCTTTTTTGAGAATAGTTAAAAACACTCTGGAGCAGTCTGAATAGGTGCCTACCCCTTCACCTTCCCCAATCACCACAAAACACGCACAGACACACACCCTCACACAAACTGACACCCTCTATCTCTCTCACACACACACACACACACACACACCCTCACACACCCTCACACACACACACACACCCTCTCACACCCTCACACACACCCTCACACACCCTCACACATTGACATTAGCTATAAAAAAATATAAATATGTTTTTAAATATCTCGTAGTTGACGTTGTTTTGTTGTATTGTATTATATTTTATTTAAAATGTGAAACTTTGTAATTGGCTTTCCTATTTGTAATTGTTATTTTTAAAATATCCATGTGTATAGCTGTTAAGTTTTCTTATCCATAAATAAATAAATAAATAAAAGTACGCTAAGGGGGGATTCTGTATCATATAGGGAGTAGAACCTACATATTATATACAATTTTTTGGACCTTGGGCTTTCTTTTATGTATAATATTTTTTTATGTATTTAAATAAAAAAATAGATGGTTGATTTTTATAGCCTAATCGATTGAGTTTCATAACAGTAACAAGTAAAAAAGTCTTCATTACCATTTTGAAGTAACACGTGTGAGTTGGTAAAAAAAATCAAATTCTTTCTATTACTAATAAAACTAAAATTGTGGTTTTCCACAATTTCTGAAAGAAAGAGATCTATGCATTGGAAGACTTTTTTTGTTCCTGGCATGAAACTGAAACGTATAAGAAATTATTTTTTTTTACATTTTACATAAAAAAAATTTTTTTTTGTAAAAAAAAAATCTTTGTTCTTAAAAAGTGATCTATTTGCGATACAGAACCTCTTAGCGTACTATTAACTAAATTTCAAAGACCTTATATACGTTGGTAGGGAACAGTACCCTAGTGGAAGAGGACCCTCAGAGAAGGGGCGGGATAGGGCGATAGAGAATCTGTGAATGAACGAAAGGGACAGTCGTACTCGATTATGTACATAATCGTAAGTCAATTTAAAGGCCGCTGCATACGTAGCGGGGCGCCGGCGGGAGCGGAGCGGAGCAGGGAAATATTCCCCATAACAATATATTATATCCCGCTCCGCTCCCGCTCCGCCGCAGGCCGCTGCATACGTAGCGGGGCGCCGGCGGGGCGGGGGCGGGGCGAGCTTTTCTGCAGAATCCTCAGGAACTAGTGCAAGCACGTGTTTATACGCGGCGGGGCGGGAGCGGAGCGGCGGCGGAGCGGGAGCGGAGCGGGAGTGGAGCGGGATATATATAATATATTCTTATGGAGAATATTTCCCCGCTCCGCTCCGCCCCCGCCGGCGCCACGCTACGTATGCAGCGGACTCTAATAGATTTTTCGGTGTTTTGGATTAAAAAAAAATATTTTTTTTTAAATGCAAAACCTTTATTTATCTTTATTTGAGATCAGTTATTATTTATTATGCAAAGTTTCATCATCTAATTTTAAGTATTTATTTAATAATAGCGGTTTTATTAGATGGTTTGGAGGTAACTTTGAAATGTTTTTCTATCGAGAAAATTTAATAAAGTGTTCGCCATCGATAAAACCTAGCATTAGTACTCAACTTTTTTTTTGTATACTGACACGGTTTACATCACCTACTACATCCGTGATGTTAGCCCATAACACCTTGGTCAACTAAGTGCCATGTCAGTGCTTCCCTTCGGTCGTGCCGGCTACACTGATCTTGACTGAAAACACGAAGTATTTAAATAGCCTTTGCATTCAGTGCAGTGGTACCAAACCGGGTGGGTTAAACCCTACCACCTAGTAAGGTAAGAAGGGAATGGATCTACAGTTTTACGTGGAATCCGAAGTGTGCTTACGATCCGACCGACCGCACCACTGAGCTACCGAGACTGACTTAACGATATATTGATTACAGTGTAATTTTTGCAGTATTGTTGATATAACAGATGATCATGTGAGGCAGTATAGACTCACCCTGATGACCAACCCATACTTGCATGACAGTTTGAAATTCCTGATTGATATCAAACAGATTCATTATTCCCCATAGTTCTCAAAATATCTTATGAAATTATTGCTCCTTTCCCAGTAATCTCACCGTCTTTTTTTTTTATTGAAAGCGCGATATGTGGCGCCGAGCCACCCATTAGGTGTCTAACGACGCCAATAGACATTCGGTCGTATGCGAGGGGTTGCGAATGCCATACCGGCCTGACAGGTGCCCATTCACACTCTTGAAGGACCCGAGATGGTACCTGGGGGGAAATATATGATACTATCATGACCCGAACCAGTTTACATGTCAATTTGGTCTCGCAATTTGACATTGTTTGTTACTGTATCGTTGCAGATAATGTTTGGTGCAGTGAGTGCGGTAATATGCGCGATAGTGCTGTTCGTGGCACTTTACGTGTACTCCGAAGTCTTCTGGAGCTGCGAAAATTCAGAAGTTTGGGACACGCGCCTAGGGCAGGATACCACGAAAACAGATGGGGGGGGCGATACGGAGCCGACATGATTGATAGCTCGCGCCTTTTCACTTACATTTTGATGAGCTATTTCAGTGCATTTTATTATTTCCGTTTTATATTGTTAAGTTTTTAGTTTTTAGTTTAGTTTTTAGTACTGTGTAGTTTGTTTATTTGCATTATATTTGATTGTGAACGCCGTTTGAGGTATTCTTAAAGAAATACAGATTATTTGAAAAAAATATTATCGGTTCATGTGTGTTTCATTTATTTTCAAATTGTCGATAAATTATAATTCAGCAAAATAATACATAAAGTCATGAAAATTACTTCACATTATAACACAAATTGTAAAAAAGAACAAAATTAATATTTGGCTACGTTGTATCCTCGGTGTTAGCCCAATCTGGGAGGGTGTCCACGTCCCAGAAAAGCCTGACGTACGTCATCATGAAGAACCAGGTGATCAAAAACACGAGGAGCGTAGTGCCCGAACCAGCTACGACCTGTACATATTATATATTAGGATCCATCAATGGATCCATGCAATGGATTCAAGTGGACGGAGGGACGTTTTAACTAAAAGTTCCCTTCGCCGCTATGTTGGCTCCACTGTCAGTGTCACTGTCAGTGCTTAAATTCGTGTTGCCAGATTGAGAAGATTATACATTATTAGGTAATATTATTACCTAATAATGTAATCGGTATTTACCGTATAATAAATACGGTAAATACCGATAATTACGGGTAAATCTGTACACATAGCAACCTTCAACGCCTATTTTGACAGATAAACAGAGGAGCCAACATAACGGCGAAGGGAACTTTTAGTTGAAACGCTCTTTACATATAAATATTGTCATTACATTTTGATATAGTAGACTTTATGCGACCAAAGGATGTAACAGACTTGAGACTGAGACATACACTTGAGTCACGAACAGGAGGCGAATTCACTACAATCGCAGGTCATCGAGAAAGAGTGCGATACGAGGTGCGATAATAAAAAACCGGCCAAGTGCGAGTCGGACTCGCGCACCGAGGTTTCCGCCGCTCCTGCCTGCCCCATCCATGGCTCAACTAGATTGCACAACTGAGTTGAGCAATTGAGCAGTGGGACATCAAGGGTATGCGAACATTTTATTCTCCATAGCTCAACTACGGATAGCTCAACCATAGTTAAACCACACAAGTTAGCCGTCTTCATACAAACGCGCCGATTTCGCACTCACACAAGCGCGCGCCTGCGCACGCTGTCTGTACACAACCACTACATGCATTCTCACTGTCTCTCGCGCGTAGTCAGTGATGGTCGCCCCGCCCCCGTGCTCGGTGACGCACACCACGTGACGGCCGCTGCCTGCCGCCTGCCGCTTCCCGATAGAAAGTATTATTATTCGAATTTTATTTTATTGCACTAACTTAATGGCTCCGCGTTTCTGCAGTGTGTACGCGGCTGCATGAATAGATCAGGTTCAGGCTCGAATCGCGAGTTAACATTATTCTCATTACCTGCTCCCATCGAAAGGTAAGTAACATAAAAAATATTATTAAAGTATGTAGTTAAATTATGTAAGTTATTAATACGAGTAGGTACTAAGCGAAGGAATTGACTTGAGGGCTCGGTAACGTCAGAGCAAAGTACCTATTAGTATTTAATTATAGTATTAATTAGTTATTAATAGCTAGGTACTAGCTGCAAAAACCATTCGCGAACCCCGGCATCGGGCGCGGCCGCGCGGCGCACGCGAAGGCTGCGCCGCCGCGCGCGGGCCCGCGGTTGTCGACTTGTTCAGACTTGTTAGAGATACCACGCACAACGCAATTTCGCGCGGTTTTGTCTTCTATAAATGGCCACAGCTCCTACCGCGGACACTTTCATGACTGCTAGCGACCAACCAAGTTATTAAGTAATTCATTAAAATAACAAAAATAAAAATATAAGTTATTAAGTAATAATAAAACAAAATTAATAAATACATTTTAGAATTATTTATTTGCTACTTTTTTTATTAAGATTATTAATTATATTAATCTATAATTCTAAATATATTTTCTATAATTTTTATAGTTATAAATTTTTTGCCCACTTATTAATTCTCTTCATCGTCCGCGACTACAAAATCTTTGTCCAAAGACGGACGTGAGTTAAAGTTGAATTTTGACATTGCATTAATTTTTGGGAGGTTAAAGTTAAAAAAAAAATTTACCCGACTGCGCGAAGCAAAAATGAAGGGTTATCTTTTTAGCAATTTATGTGTGTGTATGTTTGTTTTTACGTATGTTCCACCGTAGCGCCAGAACTAAGCATCCGATTATTGAGTGGGGTATCGTTATCAAGGGCTCAAACATCAAAATAACATCGTTCACTGTCTATCGAAAATACAGCTTTCGAAAATATACTTTAACGCCAGTATATAATAAATCTATGACAACTCATATATTCTGTTAGAGTAAAATTTTGGGAGCTGGCTCTTGGTCTATAAATAAAAAATACATAAATGTACATAATAATTTTAAAGAATAGCATTTCCACCATGATGGGCTCACTGCCTGTCAATTGTGTTAGTGTTGTGAGTTGTGACATCCCTGGAGGCTCGGCGCAGCGTAGGTAGTTATTTTAAAAATGGCCTCCAGTTATCTTACTCGTCTTCTTTTACTATGGCTCAACCTAGTTGAGCAGTCGGTCATCTTGTTGTAGACCTGAACATTTTCCCTACTGCTCAACTGGACTTCAGATACATATCTACCCTACTCACAATCCCAGGCATGACTGGCAGATAATTCCTTTAGGCTTTAAGTCCGCCTTTTGTTATTTTTTGTGCAATAAAGTATTCAAATGCTCAGAATACAGTCACCGTAATTAAAGTGGAAACCCGAAAGACTACTTGGTAAGACTACTGGGAACCGTTCTAAAGTACCCGGGCAGGAGAAATTGTAAGGAGGTTTCCATAATTTTACATACGTTATTAAGAAACATTTACAAACATGAAGTCACCAATATGATTTCGACCAGCGGTATTATTTAAAAGATTTTCTAAAATATTAATTTCAGATTATGTGTTTAATTGTACCAAATCTGACCATTTGAAATTCTGACGAATTACAAATCTGACCATTTGAAAGTCTGGCTATTTGAAAATCTGACCAAATGAAAACCAAGGCTAATTATAAGAAGGAAGAAATAAAATTTGTTTTTAGTTAGAAACATTTTTTGTTTTTAGTTATTAATTGTGGGGGAAAAGGGGAGCAGTCCACTGCTCCCCCTGTCGAACTATGTATATATTTTCAACTATTCAACTATGAATAGTTGAGCAATTATTTATGAGTTGAGTCATCGGTATTACCCATTGCTCAACTATACACAGTTGAGCATCCCGAGTTGAGCAGTCCAGTTGAGCAGTAGGGCAGTCACGGTTTCCGCACCACAAAAAAAAACATGTTTCTAGTATGGGAACCCCCCTTAATTTTTTACTTTTTATATTTTTAGGTTTCCGTATCCCGTATGGAAGCCTATTACTAAGCCTCCGCCGTCTGTCTGTCCGTCCGTCCGTCCGTCCGTCTGTCCGAGGGCTGTATCTCTTGAACCGTAATAGGTAGCCCGTTGAAATTTTCACAGAATATGTGTTACTATGGCGGATATAACAACAAATAATAAAAAAAGAAAATATTAAAAATTAAGGGGGGCTCCAATACAACAAACGTACGAAAAATTGATTAGTCACGCTACTGAATAATAGATGGCGCCACAGGCTTTTATACATTGCATTGTTCAAAGACAAAAGATACCCGCTCAATTGCCAACGACCTCATTGAGGTGCTGTCATTTTCCCACCGTCAATTGCCATCGACCTCATTGAGGCTTCTCTCCGATCGTCCTACATATCTTCGAAATTAAAATTCGAAGACCATGCCACCTGAGCGGATAGACGGATATTATTGATAGCGGATAGATACGGAAACCTCCGTGCGCGAGTAAAACTCGCACTTGACAGATTTTTATTATTTGTTGTTATATCCGCCATAATAACACATATTCTGTGACAATTTCAACGGTCTACCTATTACGGTTCAAGAGATACAGCCCTCGGACAGACAGACGGACGGGCGGACGGACAGACAGACGGACGGACAGACAGACAGACGGCGTAGGCTTAGTAATAGGTTTCCGTACGGGATACGGAAACCTAAAAATAAAAATATGCGACGTAATGTTCATCGTATTTTTTATTTTTATTATAACCAGCATTGGGTCGCTTTGGCGAGGGATCAACAACGGTGCAGTCGCCAGAGCCAAATTCACGTCTCCTCGCAAAACGGGTGAGGCCACCAGGATCCCCAAGCCCGATCCCCTAGGGGATTCCTGTGAACCCATCATTTCATCAGAATCCCCTATAGGTAAAAGTAAGTTAAGTCGCTTTCACATTGAATATTTTTATAAATACATAATGTCTAAGAGAAAATAAAAACCTTCTTTATTTTCTCTGAGCATAATGAATAATATCCATTTATTATCTCATTGTTTCGATCTTAGAGGTTTTTTTTTAAATTGGCCGTTAGCTAAAGCACATTTCTGTCATCATCAAGTATCTAGAGATGAAAGATCTACGGTATACAATATTTACAACATAAATATTTATAATATTATTTGCAACACTTTTTTTTACTTTTTTATTTTATTATTTACAACATAAATATTTACAATATTTACAATATTTACAATATATTATTTATATAGGCCAGGATTAAGAAACATTAACAAACATGAAGTCACCAAAGTACCAGGGCAGCAGAAATTGAAAGGAGGTTTCCATAATTTTATATAAGTTAATCGCTATTATAATAATAATAGCGATTAACTTATACGGAAACCTATTCGAAAACGCGTATTCAATAATAGGTGCCAGGATTTCTTCATTCATCCAAGGCCAGGGAGAGAATCCTGGCCTCTCCCTGGCCTTGGATGAATGAATAAATCCTGGCACCTATTATTGAATACCATGAATACGCGTTTTCGAATAGGTTTCCGTATAAGTTAATCGCTATTATTATTATAATAGCGATTAACTTATATAAAATTATGGAAACCTCCTTTCAATTTCTGCTACCCTGGTAGTCTTAACTTGTCTTTCGGGTTTTCATGTAATTATATGCATACACGTTAAAATACAAAAATTCCGCGAGTTAGGAGCACGACTGCGCGCCATACTGAGCGCGTATACATGATAGGCAAATTTGACAGACTGGAAAGAAATTTGAAATCAATTATTGTATATGGGTGTTGTTAGTTTTTTTATGGCAATGACATGGATGAATTCAATTTATAATATGTATTGTTATTATTTCTTTAATATTACGTTTTCTATTTTTTATAATTATAAAACAAATATACCTATACAAAACTAATATATTGTATATCATGTATTATTATAATAAGTATTATTATTATCAGTGATAGGAATAGGTAGGACTTATTTACCTAAACTTCGAGGAACAGAGTAAAAAATTGGAGACTTCCTTACGACAATAATTTTTTCGGGTTTAATAATACCTATTCATGGTGTTATAATTTCGCGATTTAAAAAAAGTGGCCGCCATTTTGAACTTTTTAGTAACTGGACAGATTGCTTTCAAAATCGACATCTGGGTGTCAGTGTGGACTCTGAATACGAATATGTAGTCAAAATTTAAAAAAAGTAGCCGCCATTTTGAAATTTTTAGTTACTGGACCGATTGCTTTCAAAATCGATATCTGGGTGTCTATGTAGGCTCTGAATACGAATCCGTTGTCAAAATTTAAAAAAGTGACCGCCATTTTGAACTTTTTAGTTACTGGACCGATTACTTTCAAAATCGATATCTGGGTGTCTGTGTGGGCTCTGAATACGAATTTGTAGTCAAAATAAAAAAAAAGTGGCCGCCATTTTGAACTTTTTAGTTACTGGACCGATTGCTTTCAAAATCGATATCTGGGTGTATGTGTGGGCTCTGAATACGAATCTGTAGTAAAAATAAAAAAAAAGTGGCCGCCATTTTTAACTTTTTAGTTACTGGACCGATTGCTTGCAAAATCGATATCTGGGTGTCTGTGTGGGCTCTGAATACGAATCTGTAGTCAAAATTTAAAAAAAGTGGCCGCCATTTTGAACTTTTTAGTTACTGGACCGATTACTTTCAAAATCGATATCTGGGTGTCTGTGTGGGCTCTGAATACAAATCTGTAATCAAAATAAAAAAAAAGTGGGCGCCATTTTGAACTTTTTATTTACTGGACCGATTGCTTTCAAAATTGATATCTGGGTGTATGTGGGGGCTCTGAATGCGAATCTGTAGTAAAAATAAAAAAAGTGGCCGCCATTTTGAACTTTTTAGTTACTGGACCGATTGCTTTCAAAATCGATATCTGGGTGTCTGTGTGGGCTCTGAAAACTAATCTGTAGTCAAAATTTAAAAAAAGTGGCCGCCATTTTGAACTTTTTAGTTACTGGACCGATTGCTTTCAAAATCGATATCTGGGTGTCTGTGTGGGCTCTAAATACGAAGCCGTTGTCAAAATTTAAAAAAAGTGGCCGCCATTTTGAACTTTTTAGTTACTAGACCGGTTGCTTTCAAAATCGATATCATATTTTTTATGTTAACTACATATTGTTATTCAGAGCCCACACAGACATGTAGATATGGGTTTTGAAAGTAATCGGTCCAGTAACTAAAACGTTAAAAATGGCGGCCACTTTTTTAACATTTTGACAACGGATTCGTATTCAGAGCCCACACAGACAAACAAATATCGATTTTAAAAGCAATCGGTCCATTAACTAAAAAGTTCAAAATGGCGGTCACTTTTTTTAAATTTTGACAACGGATTCGTATTCAGAGCCCACACAGACACCCAGATATCGATTTTGAAAGCAATCGGTCCAGTAACTAAAAAGTTCAAAATGGCGGCCACTTTTTTAATTTTTTACTACAGATTCGTATTCAGAGCCCACACATACACCCAGATATCGATTTTGAAAGCAATCGGTCCAGTAACTAAAAAGTTCAAAATGGCGGCCACTTTTTTTAAATGTTTACTACAGATTCGTATTCAGAGCCCACATACACCCAGATATCGATTTTGAAAGCAATCGGTCCAGTAACTAAAAAGTTCAAAATGGCGGCCACTTTTTTTAAATTTTGACAACGGATTCGTATTCAGAGCCCACACAGACACCCAGATATCGATTTTGAAAGCAATCGGTCCAGTAACTAAAAAGTTCAAAATGGCGGCCACTTTTTTTAAATGTTTACTACAGATTCGTATTCAGAGCCCACACATACACCCAGATATCGATTTTGAAAGCAATCGGTCCAGTAACTAAAAAGTTCAAAATGGCGGTCACTTTTTAAATTTTGACAACGGATTCATATTCAGAGCCTACATAGACACCCAGATATCGATTTTGAAAGAAATCGGTCCAGTAACTAAAAAGTTCAAAATGGCGGCCACTTCTTTTTTATTTTGACTACAGATTCGTATTCTGAGTCCACACAGACGCCTAGATATCGATTTTGAAAGCAATCGGTCCAGTAACTAAAAAGTTCAAAATGGCGGCTATTTTTTTTAAATTTTGACTATAGATTCGTATCCAGAGTCCACACAGACGCCCATATATCGATTTTGAAAGAAATCGGTCCAGTAACTAAAAAGTTCAAAATGGCGGCCACTTTTTTTAAATGTTTACTACAGATTCGTATTCAGAGCCCACACATACACCCAGATATCGATTTTGAAAGCAATCGGTCCAGTAACTAAAAAGTTCAAAATGGCGGTCACTTTTTAAATTTTGACAACGGATTCGTATTCAGAGCCTACATAGACACCCAGATATCGATTTTGAAAGAAATCGGTCCAGTAACTAAAAAGTTCAAAATGGCGGCCACTTCTTTTTTATTTTGACTACAGATTCGTATTCTGAGTCCACACAGACGCCTAGATATCGATTTTGAAAGCAATCGGTCCAGTAAATAAAAAGTTCAAAATGGCGGCTACTTTTTTTAAATTTTGACTATAGATTCGTATCCAGAGTCCACACAGACGCCCATATATCGATTTTGAAAGAAATCGGTCCAGTAACTAAAAAGTTCAAAATGGCGGCCACTTTTTTCAAATCGCGAAATTAAAACACCATGAATATTATTAAACCGGAAAAAATATTGTCTTAAGGAAGTCTCCAATCTTTTACTCTGTTCCTCGAAATTTAGGTAAATAAGCCCTACTTATTCCTATCACTGATTATTAGTACAACTTTTCAAAAATATTAAAACAACAGTCTTATTTAATTTTTCAATATTTTTTTTGGATTCAAACAATAATATTCGTTCAGTAAAAACTATTTGAAATAATATTACAAATAACAATTTCAAAATTCACAAATATACCGCACCATCATTGTCCGTCAGACTGGCATTCGTAGTGATCCCGTCAAGTTGCCGTCAAGCAAGGCTTCCGATTGGTCGGACGGTCGGCTCTTACTACCAGATACCCGAGCCAAGCCAGCGATAACACACCTGTCGCTCGCCTTGCTCGCTCTGTCTCTCTCCATATCGCGGGGCGCGATATGGGTAACGGAGATAGACAAGTCACATGGTGTTATAATTTCGCGATTTAAAAAAAGTGGCCGCCATTTTGAACTTTTTAGTAACTGGACAGATTGCTTTCAAAATCGACATCTGGGTGTCAGTGTGGACTCTGAATACGAATCTGTAGTCAAATTTAAAAAAAGTAGCCGCCATTTTGAAATTTTTAGTTACTGACCGATTGCTTTCAAAATCGATATCTGGGTGTCTATGTAGGCTCTGAATACGAATCCGTTGTCAAAATTTAAAAAAGTGACCGCCATTTTGAACTTTTTAGTTACTGGACCGATTACTTTCAAAATCGATATCTGGGTGTCTGTGTGGGCTCTGAATACGAATTTGTAGTCAAAATAAAAAAAAAGTGGCCGCCATTTTGAACTTTTTAGTTACTGGACCGATTGCTTTCAAAATCGATATCTGGGTGTATGTGTGGGCTCTGAATACGAATCTGTAGTAAAAATAAAAAAAAAGTGGCCGCCATTTTGAACTTTTTAGTTACTGGACCGATTGCTTGCAAAATCGATATCTGGGTGTCTGTGTGGGCTCTGAATACGAATCTGTAGTCAAAATTTAAAAAAAGTGGCCGCCATTTTGAACTTTTTAGTTACTGGACCGATTGCTTGCAAAATCGATATCTGGGTGTCTGTGTGGGCTCTGAATACGAATCTGTAGTCAAAATTTAAAAAAAGTGACCGCCATTTTGAACTTTTAGTTACTGGACCGATTACTTTCAAAATCGATATCTGGGTGTCTGTGTGGGCTCTGAATACGAATCTGTAATCAAAATAAAAAAAAAGTGGGCGCCATTTTGAACTTTTTAGGTACTGGACCGATTGCTTTCAAAATCGATATCTGGGTGTATGTGGGGGCTCTGAATACGAATCTGTAGTAAAAATAAAAAAAAGTGGCCGCCATTTTGAACTTTTTAGTTACTGGACCGATTGCTTTCAAAATCGATATCTGGGTGTCTGTGTGGGCTCTGAATACTAATCTGTAGTCAAAATTTAAAAAAAGTGGCCGCCATTTTGAACTTTTTAGTTACTGGACCGATTACTTTCAAAATCGATATCTGGGTGTCTGTGTGGGCTCTGAATACGAATCTGTAATCAAAATAAAAAAAAAGTGGACGCCATTTTGAACTTTTTAGTTACTGGACCGATTGCTTTCAAAATCGATATCTGGGTGTATGTGGGGGCTCTGAATGCGAATCTGTAGTAAAAATAAAAAAAGTGGCCGCCATTTTGAACTTTTTAGTTACTGGACCGATTGCTTTCAAAATCGATATCTGGGTGTCTGTGTGGGCTCTGAATACTAATCTGAAGTCAAAATTTAAAAAAAGTGGCCGCCATTTTGAACTTTTTAGTTACTGGACCGATTGCTTTCAAAATCGATATCTGGGTGTCTGTGTGGGCTCTAAATACGAAGCCGTTGTCAAAATTTAAAAAAAGTGGCCGCCATTTTGAACTTTTTAGTTACTAGACCGGTTGCTTTCAAAATCGATATCATATTTTTTATGTTAACTACATATTGTTATTCAGAGCCCACACAGACATGTAGATATGGGTTTTGAAAGTAATCGGTCCAGTAACTAAAAAGTTCAAAATGGCGGCCACTTTTTTAACATTTTGACAACGGATTCGTATTCAGAGCCCACACAGACAAACAAATATCGATTTTAAAAGCAATCGGTCCATTAACTAAAAAGTTCAAATTAGCGGTCACTTTTTTTAAATTTTGACAACGGATTCGTATTCAGAGCCCACACAGACACCCAGATATCGATTTTGAAAGCAATCGGTCCAGTAACTAAAAAGTTCAAAATGGCGGCCACTTTTTTAATTTTTAACTACAGATTCGTATTCAGAGCCCACACATACACCCAGATATCGATTTTGAAAGCAATCGGTCCAGTAACTAAAAAGTTCAAAATGGCGGCCACTTTTTTTAAATGTTTACTACAGATTCGTATTCAGAGCCCACACATACACCCAGATATCGATTTTGAAAGCAATCGGTCCAGTAACTAAAAAGTTCAAAATGGCGGCCACTTTTTTTAAATTTTGACAACGGATTCGTATTCAGAGCCCACACAGACACCTAGATATCGATTTTGAAAGCAATCGGTCCAGTAACTAAAAAGTTCAAAATGGCGGCCACTTTTTTTAAATGTTTACTACAGATTCGTATTCAGAGCCCACACATACACCCAGATATCGATTTTGAAAGCAATCGGTCCAGTAACTAAAAAGTTCAAAATGGCGGTCACTTTTTAAATTTTGACAACGGATTCATATTCAGAGCCTACATAGACACACAGATATCGATTTTGAAAGAAATCGGTCCAGTAACTAAAAAGTTCAAAATGGCGGCCACTTCTTTTTTATTTTGACTACAGATTCGTATTCTGAGTCCACACAGACGCCTAGATATCGATTTTGAAAGCAATCGGTCCAGTAACTAAAAAGTCCAAAATGGCGGCTACTTTTTTTAAATTTTGACTATAGATTCGTATCCAGAGTCCACACAGACGCCCATATATCGATTTTGAAAGAAATCGGTCCAGTAACTAAAAAGTTCAAAATGGCGGCCACTTTTTTTAAATGTTTACTACAGATTCGTATTCAGAGCCCACACATACACCCAGATATCGATTTTGAAAGCAATCGGTCCAGTAACTAAAAAGTTCAAAATGGCGGTCACTTTTTAAATTTTGACAACGGATTCGTATTCAGAGCCTACATAGACACCCAGATATCGATTTTGAAAGAAATCGGTCCAGTAACTAAAAAGTTCAAAATGGCGGCCACTTCTTTTTTATTTTGACTACAGATTCGTATTCTGAGTCCACACAGACGCATATATATCGATTTTGAAAGCAATCGGTCCAGTAACTAAAAAGTTCAAAATGGCGGCTACTTTTTTTAAATTTTGACTATAGATTCGTATCCAGAGTCCACACAGACGCCCATATATCGATTTTGAAAGAAATCGGTCCAGTAACTAAAAAGTTCAAAATGGCGGCCACTTTTTTTAAATCGCGAAATTAAAACACCATGAATATTATTAAACCGGAAAAAATATTGTCTTAAGGAAGTCTCCAATCTTTTACTCTGTTCCTCGAAATTTAGGTAAATAAGCCCTACTTATTCCTATCACTGATTATTAGTACAACTTTTCAAAAATATTAAAACAACAGTCTTATTTAATTTTTCAATATTTTTTTTGGATTCAAACAATAATATTCGTTCAGTAAAAACTAACATTACCGAGCGGGCTGAAACGAAAAAATGGGATTTAAATACGATTTGATACGAAAGGATACGGTATCTTTTCGTATTCATTCAAGTATCTTTTTGTACCTATGCATTCATTCGGACTTCCCTGCTCATAGGAAAGAGTGTCGGCTGTATGCGCCGACAATTCCAGCATGATGCCCGGCGCGGCATTTTGCTTTGATTACTTAAACTCATAATCAGACCAAAACTCAATCCTGTTCGTGCCTCCTACTACAACAAACGAGCGCAGAACGTTGAGCGAGAGCGTGAGTGATGCGGTTTACCGGCTACACCTCGGCGTAGCCGGCGCGGCGTAGCGAATCTCGTAATATCCCTACTGAAGGCAGGACGACAACGGCGCACTATGGATCGAGAAACGGCCTCCATAGTATTAGGAGATTTTTTTCGCAAACTTGATTTTTTTTTTAAAACTGTTTTTGTTATATTTAGGGTTACATAAGATAATACGAAATATATAGTTGTAGAGATATCAGTCAAGTAGATATTTTATTAAAAATACTTGAAGTTTTCAGTTGTATGGGACGGAGAATGTTTAGTCGATTTTTTCAAAAGTCTTTCGAGGTGTCGCAGATCTTTTAATACATCATGAAGTAGACCACGAGTGTAATAAGACCACATAAAAACTGTAACCCAATTCGACCCGGTATAGAAAATATCTAAGTCCGAATTTATAAATTTTCGTCTATTTTCTTTATACATTATTTATGGTTTAACTTTACAATTAATTACATTTTCTTATGTTTTGTGATTGCCAAGTGTGTAAATTATACTAATTGGTACATTATGTAACAACTATACTTACCACTGTGGTCGAAAATACCCTCCAATATTTGTAGCGTTTTAAATGTTTATTTGGTATTCATAATTGATTTGAGGACATATTAAATAAACAAATATGTGAAGACGCGTAGCTTGACAGTACGTATGTATGTTAGGTTCAAATATATAAAGTATATATATATTTTTTTTATATTTTTAAATTTGCAATGTATGGGACGGAGAACATTATATTTATTTTGCCGGACTACAAAGATGTGTCAAACTTTTATTAGCAAGGTAGTGTAGCACAACATAAAAATAAACACACTCAGTAAAAAAAATTTTAGAAAGGTGCAGCCTTCCAAGTATCAACAGGTCAAAGTATAGCATTTTTTACCTTTTTTCTTTAACAGTAAGTTTTGGTTACATTATGATTGCGCAATTAGGCAGGTATGCAAATATGTAAGGCATATAATTCTATATCAGATATGTACACACCATTCCGATTAACAGTGTAAAAAATAGCAATATTTTTATTTAATAAAACTGAAAACATTATAGTACATTATTCGAAACTGTTAAGAACTAACAAAGTCTTAACAGTAACGTGATGTTGAACGTGACGAAAAAGAGGCTGTACAAAAAAAAAATCGTGAACAGTTGCACTTTCTCAAGATGTTAAAAAAATTTCTATTCAAAATTATTCACCAAAATAAATACAAGGTTGAATAAAAGCAGAACAAATTAATAAACCGAACTTATAAATAAAAGATTCACCAAAATTAATATTATAAAAAAATGGTTTTATATAAAATTCGAGCCGGTATAGAAAATATGTAAGTCTGAATCTGTAGATTTTTGTTTTCTTTCCTTTAAATATAATTTACAATCTTAGAATAGAACATACATACAAGGCTTTACAGCTCATTCATTATGACGACGCATTAGATACTAATTATCATTCGGTAAGACGAAAACATTCCCACATCCCTGTTTGTGAAACCCCAATATATTTGTAAAAACCGGTAATTAGTGTCCTTTGGTCGCGGATTTCAGTTTATTATCTATTCAACGCGCGTAAGTGACGGATCTCTCCTTTCGACACGAGTTATCGCTGTTTTCAAATACTTTCCTTCCTGCATTATTGTATGCTGCAAAAACACGTGCTTCCACTTCCGTGACCTTGACACTTTCTTTCGGACGGTAACACTCGACCTTTTTTTTTGGAGCTGATAGTATAAGGGATACAGTTCAACTCCTGCTTCAATTACCGTTGCCCGTAGTTCGCAGTATTGCGATTTGGAGAGTTGCTGGGAACTGAAGAGGCTGAGGGCTTTCTCCGGCGAGTATTGGTTTTTTTTTAACTTGAATGTATTCCTTTATTCTACCAACCTCATCTGAATTTTCCAGGAAAACTTAAGCACCTCAGCAACATCATGTCTTTCCGTATTAATACCTTTATTCACCGTAGTGAATGCGAGCTCGTCGAAGTCATTTTCCGTACACAGATGTGCGGTTCTGCGCCTTTTTTGCTGGTAGTGAAGTTCGTGGAATTGTTTTCGAGGACTGAACTCTGGTTTAGGAGATGTTGAAGCTTCTGAATGCTGTTTCGCTGGTGATTGCGGCACGAATGGTCCCGCTTCCTCATGTCTTGGTTCTTGAGGTATGTTTTGAACATATTCGGGCCACTTTATGTCTGACGTCAACCATGTTTCAAATTTGCATTTGAAGAAACTGAACAAATAATTTGTACTTTTCCACTTTTTATACATATTAGACAAGTAGGTTTTACAAAAACACTTGAATTGATCACGGTTTTCATCAGATATATGAACGGAAAACTTGTCAAATAGTATGTTTGGGTCGGAGAGGCCGTGCTCGTTTTTTAAGAAAATAAAAAGTTTCAGATTTGATTTAAACTCTTTCATTTTGTAAAATGTTAGAGTTCGAACCGAAAATGTACCTAGTTTTCAAGTAATAATGCAGGAAGGAAAGTATTTGAAAACAGCGATAACTCGTTTCGAAAGGAGAGATCCGTCCCTTACGCGCGTTGAACAAATACTTGTCACATAGGATATGGCAACATTCATTATGTATGAATAATCTGTCTGCGACTTGCAAATAAAACATGGTGTCAGGTGTCTGTCAGTCCAATCATCAAAAATAGTCATCCGTCATCGAAAGGAAGTGGAAAATAACGTTTGACTAGTCGCCATGTTTTATTTGCAAGTCGCAGACAGATTATTCATACATATGAATGTTGCCATATCCTATGTGACAATACTAAACTGAAATTCGCGACCAGAGGACACCACCTGATGTACTAAACCGGTTTTTACAAATATAGTGGGGTTTCACAAACAGGGATGTGGCAATGTTTTCGTCTTACCGAATGGTAATTAGTATCTAATGCGTCGTCATAATGAATGAGTTGCAAAGCCTTGTATTTATGTTCTATTCTAAAACTGTAAATTATATTTAAAGGAAAGAAAACAAAAAATCTACAAATTCGGACTTACATATTTTCTATACCGGCTCAAATTTTATATAAAACAATTTTTTTATAAAATTAATTTTGGTGAATAATTTTGAATAGAAATTTTTTTAACATCTTGAGAAAGTGCGTTCACAATTTTTTTTTTGTACAGCCTCTTTTCCGTCACGTTCAACATCACGTTACTGTTAAGACTTTGTTAGTTCTTAACAGTTTCGAACAATGTATTATAATGTTTTCAGTTTTATTAAATAAAAATATTGCTATTTTTTTACACTGTTAATCGGAATGGTCTGTACATATCTGATATAGAATTATATGCCTCACATATTTGCATACCTGCTTAATAATTGTACAATCATAATGTAACCAAAAATTACTGTTAAAGAAAAAAGGTAAAAAATGCTATACTTTGACCTGTCGATACTCGGAAGGCTGCACCTTTCAAAATGTTTTTTTACTTATTGTGTTTATTTTTATGTTGTGCTACACAAACTTGCCAATAAGAGTTTGACACATCTTTGTAGTCCGGCAAAATAAATATAATGTTCTCCGTCCCATACATTGCAAATTTTAAAATATAAAAAATATATATATATACTTTATATATTTGAACCTAACATACATACGTACTGTCAAGCTACGCGTCTTCACATATTTGTTTATTTAATATGTCCTCAAATCAATTATGAATAACGAATAAACATTTAAAACGCTACAAATATTGGAGGGTATTTTCGACCACAGTGGTAGGTATAGTTGTTACATAATGTACCAATTAGTATAACTTACACACTTGGCAATCACAAAACATAAGAAAATGTAATTAATTGTAAAGTTAAACCATAAATAATGTATAAGGAAAATAGACGAAAATTTATAAATTCGGACTTAGATATTTTCTATACCGGGTCGAATTGGGTTACAGTTTTTATGTGGTCTTATTACACTCGTGGTCTACTTCATGATGTATTAAAAGATCTGCGACACCTCGAAAGACTTTTGAAAAAATCGACTAAACATTCTCCGCCCCATACAACTGAAAACTTCAAGTATTTTTAATAAAATATCTACTTGACTGATATCACTACAACTATATATTTCGTATTATCTTATGTAACCCTAAATATAACAAAAACAGTTTTAAAAAAAAAATGAAGTTTGCGAAAAAAATCTCCTAATACTATGGAGGCCGTTTCTCGATCCATAGTGCGGCGGCGCACACTGGGGCAGGAGAGGCTCAAATGTGGCATCAAATCTGATACTGTACTTTGGGATGTCAAAGTATTTTATTTATTTGTAGCGTTGATAGAAGTATAAAATAAAATGAATTGCAAGTATATTTGGACTCGTTTATTATAAATAAAAAATGAAAACGTTATAAAATCAAAGGTAAAAATTATAATATATATTAATCAAACTAAAACTCGTAGTATTAAAAGATCAAAAAAATATCTCATCGTCATCGTCTCCACTATCAACATCGCTGTCCATGCCGACATCAGGATCGTCTTCGTGCTCATAATTATCTTCTTCTCGTGGTTCTATGTGGTCTAGAATAGTTGGAGATTTTAGCAGTTCTTGAGCTTCTTTCGGAAGATGTTGGATCTTTTTCTTATATATCTTGCACTTGTTTGTGATTACGGGATCGGAACTAAGTAGAAATGCATTGAAAATATCCTCATTGGCTTTCACACGGCTACATTTTCTGGCGTAGTGTTCGCGATATTTCTTGAAGTCCTTGTTGCGCGCTTCCTGCGCCTCTTCCGTTAATTGTCCGATAGGAAGCAACGCATGCGCTATTATCTCTGGGCCATGTATAAGGAATTTGTGTAATGTAGGTGGCATATTACACCATGGGTATTTTTCGACATAATACCTTGCAGTGTTATATGCGAACGCCCTAAATTTCTCGATATCGATTTCGTGCCCACTAGATACCACTATCATGATTGTATGCATTTTTTTAATCAATTCTACATCAACATGGGTGATTTCCGCTGACAGCTCTGGGTGCTTAAAAAAGCGTCTTGCGGTGTTCCCGTCATTCGTGTTACCGAAGCCGGGTTTAGGAGAATCTACTATCAAACCGCATCGTTCTCTGAACTCTTTCTGAATACGAGTTTTATTTTGCAGAGCAACTGCCTTATCACTGCCACGGGCTTGCCACTTCTTGAATGGTAATTTATACGCCAAGTGAAGGAGACACTCAAACATGCGTATCCAACCATGAAGTACAGATAGTCCAAATTCAAAGGTGCCAGGTATTACATTTCTTGTTATCATTTCTTCAACATTGTTAAATTCTTTTGATGTAGCTCCACACACATAACATTTCTGAGTTGATTTAGTGCCAGTAAGTGCGTTGCAAACTTTGCCGTCTATCATTGAAAATATTAATATGTGACTCACTTCCACGGGCTTTCCTTGAATTAGACATATGCTTTTTTCTAAGTTTTTAATTTCATCATCTATTCTTCTTTTCTCCGCAATCGATGTTTGGGTAGTCTCTTTTATGAATTCTATTTTCAAGGGCCTGCAATATCTCGTTGAAGCAGGACGTGGATTTTGCCAAATAATCTTTTCATTGCAAACAAGTCGAACTGGAACAACACAAGTGATGAAAACAGCAGAATCACTAGCTTCGTTGCCATGAAAGGCTTGCTTATATGCACTGTGGCCCGATGAACCATCAAATCCCCATTTTAACATTAAACAAAAATTTTTAAGTTCTTCGTTCTGAAGTGTTTCGATGACAGATTCGAGCGATAAGAGTAAGCGTTCCACCGTGAGATCGAGCAAAGCTTGCAAAGTTACTTCAGCGCATGTTTCTGTTATGTTGATGTGTTCAGATTTGGGGTAGCAAAGCTTTTTTGCAGATTGAACTGTTTTGTATGCGGGGAATTTTTCTGGAGCACTCATTCTTATGACTTGATATTGGTGACGAGACAATTTTGCATCCACGAGAACGGCTAATGCATCTTCGCCTGTCAAAAGTTTTGGTTCAGATGAGCTTTTGATAGCCTTGCGGTATTTGGCAGCGCGAGTCGGAGTTGTGTTTGTAATTTCATGCAGTAATTTTGAGGCCTCTGTTTGCCCTTTGGCTCTTAGGCTCATTTTGGTTGCGTAGCTCAGCACATCTATGGAAGTAGATTCCCTTAAATCTTTTGTTTTAACTCGCTTTGTGCGCTCCGAACTACATTGGAAAGGAATTTCGGGGCGACCGCGCTTCTTCTCTGCAGAATGGGGAAATGTAACTGAGCCATCTAACCATTGCTTATTATTTTCGCAAAATCTTTCATCCATTCTATGTGCCCGAATCCAACGAGACTTAAATTGTGTCTTGAAATTTGATAGATTTTTTATTATGTTTTCTTTGTCGCATTTTATTTGTATTTTTAGCTTTTCGATCAAAAATGCGAATTTATCATCGATTTTACTGCCTTCGGAGCTACTTACAACATTGTAGAGATCTCTTCTTTTAATTGATATGGTGTCCGAACTGGTTCCTGAAACAAAAGAAAACACAAACACTTTAAAGAAAAAAACGTAGATTTTTTTTACTGAAATTAACATTTGTACTAGTCTCGAAAAAAAATCATTATAAAAAAAAGGGGCAAAAACGGGCACGAAAATTTTATGATTCTACAATATATATTAAACATATATCTTGGAAAATAAAACTTTGAAACTTAATCTGCTTTAGAACATAACTAAAAGTTTCGATATTTCTGAGGAAACTGATAAAACATACAATTTAGCAAACACGTTTATTGTTAATTATTTTATGAAGGGTATAAGTACTTAAATACATTTATATAATTACCAAAAAATCAGTACATACCTGCACTTGAAGGTTCCATACTCGTAAATGTAACTTTCCTGCACAGACTTTATTAAGTGAATTTCCAAAACGCGTTGCAAGCGGCAAGAAACTGACGCGCGTGCTCTCTCCGCAACTATCATTGGTCAACTGAGGGGTCTAGCGGAGAGGGGAGCGTGACTAGCGATGAATGACTTATAGTGAATTGTGCACTGGTTAGTTATGTTTCAAAATGTATAAGTAGTGAATGGGTATCTGTAATTTGGGTTTTCGATTAAATGCCACGTTTGAGCCTCTCCTGCCCCAGTGTGCGGCGTCGCGCCCTTTTTAGGGTTTCGTATCCGGTATTGGACCCTATTGCTAAGCCTACTTTGTCTGTCTGTCCGTCCGTCCGTCTGTCTGCCCGAGGGCTGTACCTCTTTACCGTAATAGGTAGCCAGTTGAAATTTTCACAGAATATGTGTTATTATATTATAATAACAGAAGAAAAAATAAAAAATTATTGGAGTTCCCATAGAAGAAATCAAAAAGTGTATGCGCGCGCGCCATCTACAGAATAGAGTATGAAGCATTTTAACTAATCATGAATTTTAACTTTCATAACAAGCATTTCAAGCATTCATAACACACCATAGATGGCGTGAGTGGCGCTAACCATGGCGATACGGAACCCTCGGTGCGCGAGTTCGACTTGCACTTGGCCGGTTTTTTTCTTTGTTTTGGTAAACAAAATTTTGCCACACATAAAACAAAAACTGCTGAGATCGTCGACACTTTCGCGACCAACTCATATTTTTTAAGAGAAAAGGGACAATGTACCTTAAATAGGGCATGAACTGATAACCATAAGTTGTCATATCTAATTTAAGCGAAACTGTTATAACTATCTACGTGAATAGAGAACAAAATTTGGTTGGGAATACTCAAATGAATACAACTTAGGAGGGTAGGTTAATATTTTTTCAAATGATTGGTACATGTCGTTTATCTCAAGAACCAGACTCAATCCAAACAAACTAAATACATTTTGTGTGTGCCTAATATTTTTTTTTTTTTTTTTTTTTATGTGAACCAGCATGGGTGGCTGTGCCGAGGGACCAATGGTGCAGTCGACAGAGCCAAAATCACCTCTCCTCGCGAAACCACGCTCAGTTAGGTGCCATGCCAGCAGATTTGCGGACTGTTGTTGCTAGGCTGTCTAGCCCGTTAATACGACGCTTGAAGACACCCAGGTTAAAGGATTCAGGAAATACACTCGCCGGAAGACAGTTCCACACTCTAGCGGTGCGACAAAGAAACGATTTAGAGAACCGATGGGTTCTCAAAAGCCCAATGTCAACAACAAAAGGGTGCTGAGTCTCTCTGCGACGAGTCATGCGGAGATAGGACGGGTGGCAGGGAATAAGGGATGCTAGTTCCGCAGAGCAGCGTCCGTGATAGTATCTGTAAAACAGACTAAGCGAACCCACAAATCGTCTGTGACTCAGGGACTCCAGACCATCTGTAAGTTTCGGGTCACCTACAAGACGGATGGCTCGGCGCTGTATCGAGTCCAAGGATGCTAGCAGATAATGGGGACTACCCTCCCAGATGTGACTGCAGTACTCCATCACCGGCCTAATCTGTGTTTTGTACAACAGGAATAGTTGAGCCGGTGAGAAGTGAGTAATATAAGTCTTTATTAAAACAATAACAAAATACATGCCGCAGAAAGTAAGCTTCTAAGAAGTTAAAATCTCAATAGGAACACATAAAATCAACCCTTGCCTTTGAGGAAATATAATACGCTACGAGTACGCTAGTACATAATATATCTTTGACCCTTGCTAAGAAAGTAGTAGTAGTAGTCTATACCTACTACACTGTAAAAGAGACATTAACGTTAAGGTATTAACTGCATAATTAGTTAGCACTTACGAGTAGGTAAGATTGCACAACAATTTCGATTGACGACTTGACATAATGTACTAACTTTAAAAAAACAATTATTTGGATTATCCACACAGAGTCATTCTATACATGCATTATTGAGTTGATCCAAATTATTAATAGAAAATTTTCAAAGGCTCTATACACACCTGCTGATACACTTAATTACTAAGTAAAATTATTAATTTTGCTCTCAACCTGTATTTTCGATATACTGTAAGGGATGTATGATGTGGATATTGAAGAAAATACTTCTGTTATTATTTATAAATAAAAAAAGTGGAGGGTAATCGAACCGGACAGAACAAATTATGAAAAGTTGGAGAGTAGTTTTACTGCCTTAATGACGCTCAATATAATCAATAAGCCATCTATACATATAATAAAATCGTAGAGGTAAGAAAGTCTGTACATTGAATGTATTCGGAAAAAAACTAACCAGGGTGGCTTAAAATGAGATACTAAACATGTTAGAACAGTTTTTAAAATTTTTGTTTGTTTGTTTGTTTGTCTGTACGCGCATCACGCAAAAACCACTGAACGGAATTAGACGAAACTTTGTATAGTGGCAGTTTATATGCCGAGTTAACATAATACGTAAAAAAAATTACAAAAATAAAAAAAAATTTACAATTATAAACATTATTGCGCGTTTAAAATCACGTAGTCCAAAGTACATATTATATCTTGAGAACTGGCAGCAAATACAATTTGAATAAAATATTCATTCGAAATTTAAAAATAAGTAGATACAACGAAAATGACAGATCTTCTTTTTTATAACTTGAACACAATAGTCTATACATATCTATTCTTTCTATACATATCATAAAATCGTAAATGCAAAAATGTCTATTTGTACGCGCATCTCGCAAAAACCACTGAACGGAATTTGACGAAACTTTTTATAGTGACAGTGTATATCCCGGATGAACATAATAATTAAAAAATATAATAAAAATCACGTAATCCAAAGTAAAGGTAAAAAAAAAACAATTTTAAATGTCATGTTGACAACGGCGAACTGTCATCTCGACGTGAGCTGGCCGGTGACAAATTGTTTGATAAATAAAAATAATAATTGAAAGTCGAAGTTATGTCGCTGTCATTGGTGCAATAAAATTTATATATCTGTTGCCCGCGGCTTCGCTCGCGTGAAATTCGTATTTAAAAAAAGAAAGTAAGTAACTAAAGGCGGGCCCGAAGGCGGATCTGCGCTCACGTAAACGATATTCTTTCTCGATGAAAGTAACTAAGGGCGAGGCGGAAGGCGGAGCTGAGTTCAGGAAGAAGAAAAACATTCTTGAAGAAAGTAAGTAACTAAGGGCGAGGCCGAAGGCCGAGCTCTATTCTGGAAGACCATAAACCTTCTCGAAGAAAGTAAGTAACTATGGGCGAGGCCGCAGGCCGAGCTGCGTTTAGGAAGAAGCTAAACCATCTTCAAGAAAGTAAGTAACTAAGGTGAGGCCGAAGGCCGAGCTACGTTCGGATAATTGAAAAACCATCTCGAAGAAAGCAAGTAACTAAGGGCGAGGCCGAAGGCCGAGCTGCGTTCAGGAAGAAGCTAAACCATCTTGAAGAAAGTAAGCAACTAAGGCTAGGCCGAAGGCCGAGCTACGTTCTGACAAATGATAAACCATCTCGAAGAAAGCAAGTAACTAAGGGCGAGGCCGAAGGCCGAGCTGCGTTCAGGAAGAAGCTAAACCATCTCGAATAAAGTTAATTAATATTAAGATTGAGTTAATTTAATTTAAATTTTATTATAAAGTCCACGCTTCTAACGGCAAATATACCGTGCATCCTAGAACCTTGCGGTTATTTCCGGCTGGATGGCAAGAGGCCCGATGCTATCACCTTAGTGCCATGGACTAAGGGTAGTTCTTTGATGTGGGACGCCACTTTTGTTCTCACATTGGCTCCAAGTCACGTTAGGACAAGAGCGGCTGGCGCGGCCGAGGCTGGGGCGGAGAGCCTCAAACGCAGCAAATATAGAAATATAATTCAAGATTTCGAATTTGTTGCGTTTGCGGTTAAAAGTTGAAACCCACGGTCCGTGGAGCAGTGAAGCCAAAAGAGGCTTGAGCTGGTGTACGCAACTGGTGTCCCGCCATCAAGGGCTTAATATGTACTTCATTCAAAGGGTAAGCCTTGCCATCCAGCGGGGTAATGCCGCAAGTGCTCTAAGAACATTTGAAAATGCCCGTTTTGATAGTTATTTTAATGTTTGTTAGGTAGGTTTAATTCTTTAGTTATTAATATTACTTTTTTATTTTTATGAAATAAATAGATTGAGTAAACGATATTATATTCTATCGAAGAAAGGAAGTCTTTAAGGGCGAGGCCCGAAGGCGGAAGAGGGTTTTTGGTTTACCTGAACGCAGCTCGGCCTTCGGCCTCGCACTTAGT
The DNA here is from genome assembly GCA_946902875.1 of Nematopogon swammerdamellus. Taxonomy (NCBI): domain Eukaryota; kingdom Metazoa; phylum Arthropoda; class Insecta; order Lepidoptera; family Adelidae; genus Nematopogon; species Nematopogon swammerdamellus. The sequence goes on from OX336343.1 coordinate 13,878,570, forward strand.
TCCTTCCTTTCTTCCAGAAGGTTTATCGTCTTCCTGAACGCAGCTCGGCCTTCGGCCTCGCCCTTACTTACTTCCTTTATTTGAGAAAGGTTTATCGTTTACCTGAAAGAAGCTCGGCCTTCGGCCTCGCCCTTAGTTAGTTACTTTCTTTAAGAAGGTTTTTCGATTACCTGAACGCAGCTCGGCCGTCGGCCTCGCCCTTAGTTACTTACATTCTTCTTTGGAATACGAATTTCACGCGAGCGGAGCCGCGGGCTCAGCTATAAAGAATAAAGTTGTATTAATGTATGATGTGTGAGTAAACTAACCATCTTGGAAGTAGGCATGTTGAGTGCACTCTGCACGATGAGGTTGCCCGGCGTGCCGACCGGCAGTACGAAGCAGAACGACGCGGAGACCCCGGACACGAGGCACAGCCATAGAGGGTTCATCTTGATCACTCGCGCCTGTTTCATCACATGTTTCAACACGTACTTTTATTTATTTTTATGGAAACTGACACGGTTGGCTACATCACCTACAACATCCGTGATGTCAGCCCATAACACCTAGAACTAGATCCAATGTCAGTGCTTGCCTTCTTTTTATGTCGGCTACACTGAACTGGACGGAAAACACGAACTATTTACATAGCCGTTTCGACCGACATTTCGCTCAGTGCGGTGGTATCAACCCGGCCTGGGTAAACCCTACCACCTAGTAAGGTAAGAAGGGAAGGGACCTGCAGTTTTACGTGGAATCTGAACCACGGTCAGCCTCCAACAGTCGAGCGGTCACCCATCCAACTAATGACCGCGCTCAGCGTTGCTTAACAACAGTCGACCGACCGTACCACTGAACTACCGAGGCTGACAAAATATTAATAATATTGAATATACTAATTCTAAAATAATGTAGATCCATACTTCTGCGCAATCCCATAGCACTTTTCTACAAAATTTAATATTTAATATTAAATTAACACAAACAATCCAGGATATTTTAAACCAGCAGGTCATACAATACTAATACAGGTCATACATACATCATACAATCAAGTATGTAATCTGCATTATAAGAACATTGTATTCTAAAGAAACTAATTAGTGGCAGCCTAATAAAGACCGTTCATATCGGCAACTACCAAATATCAATTTCACATGAGGTTTTCACTGAAATTTATTGACACACATAAACATTATTTTATGGTATGATTTTCCGTGGACGAAAATTTAGGGAAATGCGAAACATTTCCATTCCATGTTCAATATATACTATAAGAGTTTCCATGTTCAATATAACAATAAAACAATGAACGAAATTTCTTGGAGCCTGCTCAATCATTGTAAACACAGCTGTAACATTGAAATTCGTAGGTATCACGGACTCCGTGGTAGGTATATCATAGACATATAATATAAAACACCCGTATATTATAACACTGGTAGGTATACACAATCTGATATATTATCGCCACCTAGCGGAAATTCTCAGCACTAATTACTGACCGAGCGCCGTAGTAACCTGCGCTTTTAACGTTACGTTACAACCTCTCCACTGAAATTCATTTCAGTCGTATTCAGTTGTGCGCACAATGGAAGCAAACGATGTTTATTACTTTGCAATTTGTACCACCGCACTATTACAGGGTGTTTGATGACTATAGCGCATAAAGAAAACCAGGTACTCCTGAGCCTATTTGGAGCAAAAAAGTTACATGACATTTTGCTCTACGGTGAACTTTTTTTTTCCCCTTACTAAATTTTATTTAGTTTAGTATGGGAAAAAAAGTTCACCGTAGAACAAAATGTCATCAAATGTTTTTGCTCCAAATAGTCTCAGGAGTACCTGGTTTGCTTTATGACTTATAGTCAAGCAATGAATAAGCCTATGAACAAGCAAAGATTTTGTATTAGGTACGTCGCAGCGACGTAATACAAACTCTTTGTGAACAAGTTTCTGCCGCTCCGTGCCGGGCCGCTCCTCTGCCGGACGAACCGACGGACAGACAGATAGACACCTGACCGATTTAATAAGTTACTGCCAGCTGGCTACTACAGCAAACATAATTTCTTACATGTGTAGAATAAACAAAGATTTTATCTGGTTCCGATGGAACAGATAGCACATATTTATGGAACAGGAATTGTCAATATATAGGGCGAGAATGGATGGAGCTTTGAACCTGCGAACCATTTACAAAAGGTTATTAATATGTATTATTTATTTCAGATAAAAATGAATAAAAAACCAAAGTACCTAATTAAAACTAAATCAAAACGTTAAAAATATTTGTATAAAAACATGCTAAATAAATTTTTCATCTCCATTTGTAATAAAACAATTTTAACTATGATGTCATAAACAATAAAAAAATGATGTAATAAAACAATTTAACTATGTATAGTTGTTGCTTAATGAGGATTCTTGTTGTTTGACTACGCTTGAACTTGTCAAAATTTGATTTTTTTTAAATGGTCGGTTCTATTACACCACAGCGTTTATTTGGCTATTAGCTGGGCATATGGCGTTAGGAACTATTAAGTAATCTGTGATATGGCTCCTCTCCAATCTTTCTCCAGTCCTCCTGGCCTTCAGTGGTACGGAACCACTGATTGCCTCCGACGTACTTTATATTGTCGTCCCACCCGGGTGGTCATCCTACACTCCGTTTCCCTACAGACACGTATGTGTTTGTAACTCTAAAACGTGTCAACAAGATTACTTCTTAACCATTTTCCCGTGAGTAATCAAATCACTTATGAAGACAGTTGATTTTACGACTGCGAATAAGTTCAAACATTTTCGCAATTTCGCATGAACAGCAAAGCCGGCAAAGCCGGCAAAGCCGGTATACTCCTCAATACTAACGAGCTCCATTGCGACCGGACAGACGACGTTAGCGACCGCCACGTTGGACGCGAAGTTGGTTATGAACATAGTGAAGATGATGAGCACTGCGACGACGATGGCCGCCGGCATCGATGAAAGTCCCTCCAGCGAATGGCCCAGATTCTTAGTGAGGCCGCTCTTCGTTGCGGCGGTCGATAGGGCGAACCCGCCGCCTGCCAGTTTCAACAAACCACATATTATAAATTTTTAACCCCCGGCACAAAATGAGAGGTGTCATAAGTTTGACGCCCCCGTCTGTCTGTGTGTGTGTCTGTCTGCTGTGTGTAGGTATGTCTGTGGCATCTCAGCTACCAAACGGATGAAACGATTTGGGTGAGATTTTTTTTATTAGAAAGCTGGTTTAACCGGGATGGTTCTTAGCTACCTATGTTAGTAATAAAGTAATTATGAAGTAATAAAAAAATTACGTCTCACGAATGGACCGATTTGGATGCGGTTATTTTAAAAAAGCTTGAAATAAAAGTTAAATTTAAAATTTAAAGACCCCCCGACTCCTTAAAAAGTCAAAAATAATTTCCATTGAGTTACTTATAGGAGTAAATAAAATATAAAAACTCATGGCGCTGGTATTTGGGTGCTTAGCTGTTCTTATTTTTTTTACTTTTTAAGGGTCAGGGTTTTTAAATTTGTAATTTTACCTTTATTGTTTGATAAGTGAGCCGCGAGTTTGAAGACGTTAAAATATATTTTAATGTGGTGAATGGAAATTATTCACATATCCTAACTCAACATAACCTGACCCAAATAGTCTGGTCATAGTTTGAGCAATTCCAATTCGACGTTCAGATTTGTTTACCAGACGCGTGCACGTCTGGCTCGATAAGGGAGACATAATATTATGTACTTATGTCAAAGAAAATCCTCTCCTTAACTATTCCTGATTTATGTATCAGATTATCTCATACTTAGCGCTATAAGCAACCTGAAATACAACTGTCACCAAACCTTAATCCTAGGAATAAGTAGGAGTTGAAATATCGGGCCTTAGTGAACGAGCATTTTCATTCTATATTCTGTCGGATTAAAGGACGGTAATACGAACGGGCGGATGTATGGATGAATACACAGATCAAAGAGACCTTCATTATAATAATTCCTTAAAAAAATCAAAGATAAATGTCCCTAATGGCCTAAATTATTAGACAATTCCAACATTTACTCAATAAAGTAGGTTACAATGGGAACATAATATGCATGCATATAAATAGATTGAGAGACTCACCTAAAAGAAATGCGTAACCCCAAGGCATGATACTGTTCACACGTGGCCAGTCCAACGCCGACACTATCTTGTTTTTCGGCAGGTCGTTCTTAGCTGTGACAATATTTCCACTAAGAAAACATTCGGGATATAAATTTATTCACAAATTATTTGAAAATGTTCACTCACATTTCCCGGTACAGTATTTGAGGATCGCAGGAGTAGAAGGAAAAAGGCACATCAGCGTCACAAAGAGCATAGCAGACGCAGAGTCGCGGATGCTGGAACATTTTTCACGTTATCATCATCATTACTAATAATAAATCTGTAAGGGATGATCATGGAGTAAGTTACTTGGTTTTATGAGATATTGCGTTTGTGGACTCTATGTATTTTTTTATTTTTTTTATGGAAACTTGACACGGTTGGCTACATCACCTACAACATCCGTGATGTCAGCCCATAACACCGGGTGAACTAGGTGCCATGTCAGTGCTTCCCTTCATTTCGCGCCGGCTACACTGAACTGGACGGAAAACACGAACTATTTACATAGCCGTTTCGACCGACGTTTCGCTCAGTGCGGTGGTACCAACCCGGCCGGGATAAACCCTACCACCTAGTAAGGTATGAAGGGAAGGGACCTACAGTTTAACGTGGAATCCGAACCACGGTCAGCCTCCAACAGTCGGGCGGTCATCCATCCAATAACTGACCGCACCATTAAGCTGCCGAGGCTGACGATCCCTTAGTCGAGATGCAGTGGGGCTATTCTTTTTAAGTACCGACCCCACACGGTACAATTATTTTTATGATATTCATTTTTAAGTTAAATTAGTATGATATTCATTTTTAAGTTTCCGGATTAACAGTAGGTTTAAAGACTTACATAAGTCGACGCTTCGCCCGCTACGTCACGGGCTTCATCAGGAACTGCGGGAGTTCCTGGAGCCGACGTCTGGTGTCCGTTGTGCCAGACGTCAAACAGAAAACGTCGACTTATGTAAGTCTTTAAACCTACTGTTAATCCGGAAACTTAAAAATGAATATAATTAATATCTATGTATGATACTAAAACTAAACTGACGATTTAATAATAAATCTTTATAAGGGATGGCCATGGCGTAAGTTACTTTGTTTTATGAGATATTGCGTTTGTGGACTCTATGTATGATACTAAAACTAAACTGACGATTTTTAGAAATATTCTCTGAATGTATGTTCCTCCATAACACTTAATCCGATCATCCGAATTCGATGAAAGTTAGTACAAACACATTTTACTATACGGGACACAGGATAGGCTGAATAAAATTTAGTTCCGGTTACGCTAAGATGGGGCTCTCAGACAAACCGAATTGTTGCGCGCGCCGAAATAAAGGTACGGTAGCGGGCTTACTTACTTTCTTCTTCATAAATACGAATTTCACGCGAGCGAAGCCGCAGGCAAAAGTTAGTTTTATAAAATAAGATAGACAATATTTGACCACTCATGATGTCTCATATCGGCCGGCCATACACCTTAGCGTAACCGGAACTGAATTTTATTTAGCCTATCCTGTGTCACCTTAAATGTCCTTATACTAAGTTTCATCCAATTCGGATGATCGGTTTAAGAGTTATGGACGTACATACATACAGATAGATTTCTAAAAATCGTCAATTTAGTTTTAGCATCATATATTGAGTCTTCATGACCATCCCTCACACATTTATTATTAGTATAGCAACACTACAGTCATTGACGATCTTTAATAAAGTCGAGTAAAATGTTTTATTTTTATTTTGTGCACTTGAGTAATCTGCATATAGCAGGCATCAAGCTGAAAGGTCGTATCTACAAACGTGTTTTTACAGGAGAGCAAAAATAAGATTCAAAATTAGTTAATTGCTGGCCAACTCCATGATTGCTGGTAACTTTTTTGTTGAAATGACTGGGTTTTTACCTTTTGGCAGGATTATAGGTAATAATCAGACATTTTTATCGGATTTAAATAAATAAATAAATAAATGAACCATTTATTTCACACATGAATTACATTTTACAAACAATTTAACTATGCTAAGACTTAAAATGAGTGAAAAAGGATGTAGGCACAGATTATACAATGTTATGAACATGGTCCATACCATTGTTTCTGATTTTAAGCCTACCCTAGTACACATAATTGATTTGACAGTCAAGGAACAACAGTACGTAAAGAAAAGAAGAAAAAATACTAATTTAACAACGAGCACACAATATATGCGTAACCAATAACAACAACAACGATACCCAATGAACAAAATTATAACAGATTAAAAGAAAAAAAAATATATAATACATGATCTTATACCCCGTTCATCCTAGGAACTAATGCCGAGCGGTTTTTTGCTCTCGCAACGGTTATTAGTTTATTACTCTTCTTTACACAGGACACAAGGTTGTGTTTGTGAGTCATACGTGTATGCGAAATTCATCTCAAAACTATAACTATAACGGAAATAAATCTTTGATTAGTTTGTACTAATGATTACATTCTATAAAATAGTAAATAAGAAAACAAAATTATAAATTTAATTTATTATTTATTTTTAATGCCAGTGAAGTAATAAACTTTGGTTACTATAATAGCAAATTAGCTTCCATTGCGCTTCTTTTTGGTCATTTTGGACTTCATTGCAGCCAAAGGAATCACTTGTGGTACTCCTCTTAGTAGCAGCCGCATGTGGCAAGATAATGTTAAAGTTTTTGTACTGCGAAGTTATAACGCCGCCGGCCGGGATCACACAAATGTTTTGAAGTCATAGTTACTTAAGAAGAACACTTTTGTAAGCAGCGTAAACTTTTTTATGTAATCTGGTATAGGTGGCTGAGTTGGAAGGGCTAAAGCACATGTTCCGACCAGCCAATATCACCTCCGAGAAGGTAGGTGCTATACCGGAGACTTCCCTTTGAATTTCTGGCTATACTGGACTAGAGGAGAACACAACCGCGGGCTGCTATGGGGCGATCTTACATCCGGTACAGTGTACGGTCGTCATTGTCATTTTACCAAATGAACTACGTTATACCAGTCCGAAGGTGAAAATATTGTTGAATATTCACTAGCATGTTCTGTCGTGGGGTGCATACTATCGCACTCCATGTGTGTGTGCCCTGGTTCCAAAAACATCAGGTCATAAGTTTCAATGGTGTCATAAGTGCGTACAGCGCATAAAAGTGCACACGCTAGGATATAATTTGATGTTTTGGCTTGGACACGAAAAAAAAATTAGGCATGTGTCACAGACCGAGCAACATTATTATTTAAGAAGTTCAATAAGCACGTTCCAATTTCATTCGAATTTTCGAATTTTATTTGATGTAGATTAAACACATGAAATAAAATTCTGGGGTCAAGAATAAATAGCGTACAATATTGTGTGCTCTTCCATACTAATTAAACTTATAAGGGCGAAACTCACAGGGAAAATGAACAAAAGAGCGTATCTCGTACATTTGCCCTTTCAGTATGAAAATGTTTAAGAGTTTTTGGGGCGTAAGTCCCCATAAGACCTTTTAGCTCGTAAGTGAGGTAAAGAATTGTGGAAAATACGCCCTTATGTTAGGGGCTATCTAGTACTTATAGTGGAGTTACGCTTACGCCATTTCAGTATGTTGTAGAGGTAGTTAAAATATGGCGAATCGCACCAAAAAACTTATTTTCGAAAATTCTGTAGATACGACCTTTCAGCTTGATGCCCACTTATATCATATAGTATTGATTAGATGTCGGATGTCACTGTAACTCGATGCCGCGTCGTAAGCGTTTCTCCCAGATTCATTTTCATTCCACAACATGCTGACCGCAGGTTTGTGCCCCTTTTCAACTTTAGCAAAAGTCTCGTTGAAAAGTACAAATTTTCTTGAGAAATAGAAACCATTCATAGCCAATTTTGGTACCGATATTACTTTTTAGGTTTCAGTCTCCCGTACGGAAGCCTATTACTAAGTCTCCGCCCTCCGTCCGTCCGTCCGTCCGTCTGTCCGAGGGCTGTATCTCTTGAACCTTAATAGGTAGCTCGTTGAAATTTTCACATAATATGTGTTCCTATGGCGGATATAACAACAAATAAGAAAAAATAAGAAAATGTTAAAAATTAAGGAGGGCTCCCATACAACATACATCCGAAAAATCAATTAGTCACGCTACTAAATAATAGATGGCGCCACAGGCTCTTATACATTGTATTGTTGAAAGACAAAAGATAGCCGCTCAATTTCCAACGACCTCATTGACGTGCTGTCATTTTCCCACCGTAAATTGCGATCGACCTCATCGAGGCTTCTCTTCGATCGTCCAACATAATATCTTCGACATTAAAATTCGAAGACCATGCCACCTGAGCGGATAGGCCGATATTATTGATAGCGGATAGATACGGAAACCTCCGTGCGCGAGTAAAACTCGCACTTGACAGATTTTTGCATTTCGGCAGTGTAGAGCGCGCTAGTAGGACTATTGTTTTTTTGTCAATGACGTGTTTGGGATAATGAACACAAGCATCGCAAGCACAGCTTTCACACGTGTGAGGTTCTTATTCTGAGGCTGTTGGGTGAGCGGTAGCATGAGCTTCACACTTGTCTTGTTCGGCTTGGGCTGTCGATGTGTTTTTAATTTGTACTCTCCTGTAGAGCACGGAACAGCAACGCGGCTTCCTTTACCTATAATAAAATCCAACGTCTGCTTTCTGTCTGAGTGTCTGTCTGTCCGCTTATAACTCGAGAACCACTGAACCGATTTTAATAAAAAAAAAATCTACGGATAGCTTGATTCTTCCCATCAACTATTATAGGCTACTTACTACCACGCTAAATGGCTTATCAGGTTAGCAGTGAAGTGAAATATGAGAGCGGGCGGAGCCGCGGGCACAGCTTGTCGTTTATAAAGTTGATAGATGTCGTTCAAACAATGAGTGCTATGTTAACACCAGTCGGCAAATATCTTCCATTTGGAGCATGTTCTAGTCATCGATGTTTCTAGTATAAACTGTGACTAGTACTAGTACTACATAGGCCCTACATATATTCCCTATTATTTTTTTGTTTTATTTTTGGCTCCGTTGTATCTACGATAAGAGGAGAAAGCTCAACTTTTGTATATTTTCTTTAATATCTTTTAAACTACCTATATTAATTACAATTATAAAAAAAAAATATTAGTATTTCTTATATAGTAATCTAGTATATCTTATGAACATGTTAGTTTGTTGCCCGTGGTCCACCTTCGTAGTCAACCCAGGTGGTCCATGGGAAATTTCAATTAATGCGTCACATGATGCACTTAAATTTTTTTTAACTTTCTAATTTAACCTCCAAAATTGAAATGCATTCATTATCGCTATGCGACCGTGATTGAGTCATCAAACTCTAAATATGTACCAAATTCAAAACTTTTTCTGCCGGTTAATAACACACACAACACACACAATAATAACTCACTTAATTACACTTAATTTGTTTAACATAAATAAATGTTATATTTGATATTAGGTATAAGTAGATATCCGGAGAGGTCGAGTGCGAGTCGAAAGCGTGGCGATGGTTTCGTACCATTCCGTTTTTTCGTGAGTACTTTAAGAGTTAGTATTTTCGTTTAGGTTTTCCTGTAAACTATGAGATGCCCTATATTTCCTTTTTTTACAAGTTTTTTTTAATTTTAGATTCAGTAGTTTCGGAGATAATATTTGTATTCCTTAGAATGAGCACTTTCCGTGCTTTCCTCTTTCTTTTCCTCTTCTGTAGTGCGGAACCCAAAAATCGATCCAAGCAAAAATATTTATAAAATGATGTGGGTAAGCTCTGGATACTTACTACTTTGCCTTAGGATCCGTGGGAAGATCCGGGACTTGTGCAGCAGTAGTTAGTGCCTCGCCCCAACCGGTAAAGAACTGCGGCTGGCGACAGAAGAACGCCAACATGGCCAGGGTGAACAGCCCCAGGACCATCTGCGAACAACATATATCATATCTTGAAAATGATGTTACCTCAAGATACAAGGTGCTAGATACAAAGTCGAGAGAGATTACCGATGAAAGAAAATGGTAACAACAAAACGAAAGACAATGAAAGTGACATAAGACTTTCAATAAGAAACACAATAGTCACTGTGAAAAAAAATATGTTTCAAATGAACCGTACTCTCGAACAGTAGCGGCAAGAGCGTTCACAGTAAAACAGAAAACCTAAATAAAATAGATGATGACTTTTAATATAATTTAATTTAATAGTGTCGACTGATTCAATCAGTTTGGCGCTACGGCTGACAATGGCGTCGTCGTTTTAAATATGTAAGTAAAGTAGGGTTATGATCTGAATATCTACGTACGACTCTACTCAGTTTCAATGATTGCGGATAGACAAGCAAGGAAATAAAACTCACATATTCTTGAAAGCTCATTTTTCCAAGGTTCTTCCATTTCTCATCTACGGATCTCTTCGCAGCCGCCACTCCTGCAGGAGAGAGCTGTACTCTTTTTGCTATTTCGCTCTTCGGTCTGAAGGTATAATCGGTATATAAATAAATGTTAATTAAAATAATATGTTAATCAAATAAAAAAAAATCAAACAGAGTAATGTTGTATTGTAAAACATATTCTTATTATCCGATGACATTCAAGCAATTATCTCATCAGATCTGACCCATTTTAAAGTTCAAACCTGAGAAATCCGAAGTAAAAGAAGACCATCCAGAAGTAGTTGGCTGCGTTCATGACCAGCATGAAAGGTATTGTGAATCCCGAGAAAAGAGGGAAAGTCACCAACTCCGGCGCAGTCGGATAGGTCCTGCGACAAAGACCGATCGAGAACGTATTAATATCTCCTTTAGAAAATAAAAAAACCCGACTGCGTAAAAAATTTACTTGAAATAAAAACTGAAAAGAAAAAAACAAGTCCAGTAGTCTAGAACTCTGTTAAGTAATATTGAATAACTACACCATTCAAATAGTTTCATTATCGATACACACGTATAATAAAACAAATAATAAACTCTAATGCGGAAGATAGCGACTTTAACAGTCGGGACCCATTATTGGGAAAATTTCAATGGGTCCCGACTGTTAAAGTCGCTATGTTCCGCATTAGAGTTTATTATTTGTTTTATTATATGTGTGTATCGATAATGAAACTATTTCAATGGTGTAGTTATTCAATATTACTTAACAGAGTTCTAAACTACTGGACTTGTTTTTTTCTTTTCAGTTTTTATTTCAAGTAAATTTTTTACGCAGTCGGGTTTTTATATTTTTTAAATAAACTTTTTTTATTTTACACTTTTTAGTTAGGATTATATTATAATACCGTAAATTTCGTAATCTTGTCATTTCATTCAGAAAGTTAATATCGTGGGGATTATTAAGTAGCTTGCGGTGGTGTAAACTACTGATAATTTTATTGATTACTAGCTTTTGCTCGCGGCTTCGCTCGCGTGAAATTCGTATTTCAAAAGAAGAAAGTAAGTAACTAAGGCCGATCTGCGTTTAGATAAACAATAAACCTTCTCAACTAAAGTAAGTAACTAACGGCGAGGCTTTAGGCTGAGCTGCATTCTGGAAGACAATAAACCTTCTCGAAGAAAGTAAGTAACTGAGGGCGAGGCCGAAGGCCGAGCTGCGTTTAGGAAGACGATAAATTTTTCGAAGAAAGTAAGTAACAGAGGGCGACGCCGAAGGCCGAGCTGCGTTCAGGAAGACCATAAACCTTCTCGAACAAAGTAAGTAACTAAGGGCGAGGCCGAAGGCCGAGCTGCGTTCAGGAAGACTATAAAACTTCTCGACGAAATTAAGTAAATGAGGGCGAGGCCGAAGGCCGAGCTGCGTTCAGGAAGACTATAAACCTTCTTGATGAAAGTAAGTAACTGAGGGCGAGGCCGAAGGCCGAGCTGCGGTCAGGAAGACGATAACCTTTTCGAAGAAAGTAAGTAACAGAGGGCGAGGCCGAAGGCCGAGCTGCGTTCAGGAAGACCACAAACCTTCTCTAAGAAAGTAAGTAACTAAGGGCGAGGCCAAAGGCCGAGCTGCGTTAAGGAAGACCATAAACCTTCTCGAAGAAATCAAGTAATTGAGGGCGAGGCCGAAGGCCGAGCTGCGTTCAGGAAGACGATAACCTTTTGGAAGAAAGTGAGTAACAGAGGGCGAGGCCGAAGGCCGAGCTGCGCTCAGGAAGACCATAAACCTTCTCGAAGAAATCAAGTAATTGAGGGCGAGGCCGAAGGCCGAGCTGCGTTCAGGAAGACTATAAACCGTCTTGAAGAAAGTATGTAACTATCGCCCATAGTTACTTACTGTCAGCGTCTTCCAGGATACAGCTCGGCCTTCGGCCACGCCCTTAGTTACTTACTTTTTTTTTTATGGAAATTGACACGGTTGGCTACATCACCTACAACATCCGTGATGTCAGCCCATAACACCGGATGAACTTGGTGCCACGTTAGTGCTTCCTTTTGAGAAGGTTTATGGTCTTCCTGAACGCAGCTCGGCCTTCGGCCTCGCCCTCTGTTACTTACTTTCTTCGAAAAGGTTATCGTATTCATGAACGCAGCTCGGCCTTCGGCCTCGCTCTCAGTTACTTACTTTCATCAAGAAGGTTTATAGTCTTCCTGAACGCAGCTCGGCCTTCAGCCTCGCCCTCAATTTCTTAATTTCTTCGAGAAGGTTTATAGTCTACCTGAATGCAGCTCGGCCTTCGGCCACGCCCTTTGTTACTTACTTTCTTCGAAAAGGTTTATACTCTTCCTGAACGCAGCTCGGCCTTCAGCCTCGCCTTTAGTATGTTACTTACTTTCTTTGAGAATGTTTATTGTTTATCTGAATCCAATGTTTTTAAGTTTACTGTTATTTTTTTTTTTTTATGTAATCCGGTATGGGTGGCTGAGTCGGAGGGCCAAAGCACATGCTCTAACCAGCCAATATCACCTCCGAGAAGGTAGGTGCCATACCGGAGACTTCCCTGGATTGCTGGCTATACTGGACTAGAGGAGAACACAACCGAGGTTGCTTGCGGCCATCTTACATTCAGTACGGTGGTACCAACCCAGTCGGCTACAATTTGAGCCTACCACCTAGTAAGAGGCAAGGGAAGGGACCTACAGTTTTACACCGGTTCCGAACGGTGAAGCAGCGGGTGTAGGTATGCACGTAAATTTTTTCGTCAGAAAAAACTCATTGGTACACGCCGACCGGATTCGAACCTCGGACCTCCCGCATGAGAAGCCGATGCCCAAACCACTCGGCCACCCGCCGCTGAATTATATTCATTGTTAAATTTCCGGATTAACAGTAGGTTTAAAGACTTACATAAGAAGACTTACAGTTTGACGTCTGGTACAACGGACACCAGACGTCGGCTCCAGGAACTCCCGCAGTTCCTGATGAAGCCCGTGACGTAGCGGGCGAAACGTCGACTTATACAGGGTGTCCCAGAAACCGACGATAATCCTTTGACAGCTGATAGGGCTGCTAATTACCTCTCAGAATATCTAATTATAGGTTTAGTAAAAATGGCTTAATTTTTGAGATATTGTCATTTTTGTAAAAATCCAAAATTTTCTCCCTCAGCTCATTTTTTTAAATGCCACGAGTACAAATGTAAGATTTTCTTAAATCTAGTTTTTGTCAAATATTCCCGAGAAGTAAGGCTTTCACACGGTATAATTTATTTTTTTATGTTTAATCCTGTTTAGCTGAAAAACGACTTAAGAGCCACATGTTAAAAAATGTTCAGCCTCATCCTTTGAGTTTGGCCCTTCGCGGTGAAAAAAAAAATTACTACACTAAAGTGGCATTATGCAAAAAAAATACGCCCATCTAATGTAGTTTTTAAAATGGTACATCACTTACCGCTTTGCCCAATAATTTATGAGATATTGTTATTTAACTGCAAAAAGACCTCGGAATTTGATAACTGTTCTACCAACTACGAATTGGAATAAAATAAACATTTGAAGTAATTGGTCTTTATTAACCTGTTAAAGTAGATGTTCAAATTGTTTACAACCTGCACAAATGCTAGCTCGATATCTTCTCACAAATGCCCGGTTGATGCGTCGAGCAAGTACTCGATGCAAGTGCAGATACGTGATACGTCCACCTCCGATCCATCTGTGGGGATATGCTTGGTCTAAAAAATTACGCACTTCTCTAGCGTAATGGGTTGGGCAGCCATCATTTTGCAACCACCTCCAATAGGTACATCTTCTAAAAGGCTCTGAAGCTCCTGTTTCAGAAACTCAAGATAATTCGCCCGTTTAAAGTCTCTACTATTCAACGGACGTCTTCTTGCCTCCTAGCCACTTGCATCCCCAAAGATAGACCGGACGTCTAGATCACCGGATTTAAATCCGTTAGATCTTTATTATTGGGGCTATTTAAAAGAAAAAGTTTACGGGAAACCGGTGGAAAACTTGATAGAGCTCAAAGAAAGAATTACAGAAAGTTTTTTTATGTAAACTGACATGGTTGGCTAATCACCTACAACGTCCGTGATGTCAGCCCATAACACCGGGTGAACTTGGTGCCACGTCAGTGCTTCCCTTCGGTCGTGCCGACTATAGTCAACTGGACGGAAAACACAAACTATTTACATAGCATAGGTGGACGTATCTGCACTTGCATCGAGTACATGCTCGACGCATCAACCGGGCATTTGTGAGAAGATGTCGAGCTAGCATTTGTGCAGGTGGTAAACAATTTGAACATCTACTTTAACAGGTTAATAAAGACCAATTTACTTCAAGTGTTTATTTTATTCCAATTCGTACTTGGTAGAACAGTTATCAAATTCCGAGGTCCATTTGCAGTTAAATAACAATATCTCATAAATTATTCGGCAAATCGGTAAGTGATGTACCATTTTAAAAACTACATTAGATGGACGTATTTTTGTTCCATAATGCCACTTTAGTATAGTAATTTTTTTTTCACCGTGAAGGGCCAAACTCAAGGGATGAGGCTGAAATTTTTTTAACATGTGGCTCTTAAGTCGTTTTTCAGCTAAACAGGATTAAACATAAAAAAATAAATTATACCGCGTGAAAGCCTTACTTTTAGGGAATATTTGACAAAAACTAGATTTAAGAAAATTTTACATTTGTACATGTGGCATTTAAAAAAATGAGCTGAGGGAGAAAATTTTGGATTTTTACAAAAATTACAATATCTCAAAAACTAAGCCATTTTTACTAAACCTAAAATTAGATATTTTGAGAGGTAATTAGCAGCCCTATCTCCTGTTAAAGGATTATCGTCGGTTTCTGGGACACCCTGTATAAGTTTTTAAACCTACTGTTAATCCGGAAATTTAAAAATGAATATATCTGAATCCAGTTCACCCTCCACTGTTGTGGAGAAAGGAATGTCAATCCCATTAAATTTTATGGAGGAAATTCATACATACATATTCGCCTCGCCCCGCTGCCCCCCTCATTTTCTTTTAAAAAGTTCGCTAATTTACGCCCTTTCCAACGGTATACCAAATGTCATACAAATAATTCACTATGTGGTCAAAATTAGGGACATAGACCAGAATAGAACGACAACACGGGCACTTTGTAACAGGGCCACTTACTTATCGGTGGTCGCTTCCCGTACTGAGAGCGTTTTCCGGAGCATTTTCAAATTTAGAACATGTACCGGTCGCGCGGGCACTTTGTTCAATTCTCCAATATTAATGTTTAGACTCTTGAAAATTATCTCTAATTTTGATCACATAGTGAATGATTTGTATAAAATGTGGTATACCTTTGGAAAGGGCGTAAACTAGCAAACTTTTTAAAAGAAAACGACGCTCTCAATTGGTGTTGTTTTTTTATTAAACGGTTTTATTTAGCTTGACTCCGTATATTTGTTTGTTTGTTTGTTACTATCTTTGTTTCAAATCTTGCGACTACTTTTTCAAATACTTCTACTGAACCGATTTTTATGAAACTTTGCACACACATTGAGTTCTCGTGACAATACAATATTATGATAATTTCAACTTGGTAACGAGGGTCTGATGATGGAGTCAGGAGGTGTACAGTGGAACTCTTCAACCGTTAATAGTAACCCCCTCGAGTTTGGGCTCATTTGGTTGGTTTGGACGAGTGTCCCATAGTTCTACCAATACACTTGGTGACGAGGGTCTGATGATGGAGTCAGGAGGTGTACAGTGGAACTCTTCAACTGTTACTAGTAACCCCCTCGAGTTTGGGCTCATTTGCTTGGTTTGGACGAGTGTCCCATACTTCTACCAATACACTTGGTGACGAGGGTCTGATGATGGAGTCAGGAGGTGTACAGTGGAACTCTTCAACCGTTACTAGTAACCCCCTCGAGTTTGGGCTCAATGGTTTGTTTGGACGAGTGTCCTATACTTCTACCAATACACTTGGTGACGAGGGTCTGATGATGGAGTCAGGAGGTGGACAGTGGAACTCTTCAACCGTTACTAGTAACCCCCTCGAGTTTGGGCTCATTTGGTTAGTTTGGACGAGTGTTCCATACTTCTACCAATACACTTAGTGACGAGGGTCTGATGATGGAGTCAGGAGGTGTACAGTGGAACTCTTCAACTGTTACTAGTAACCCCCTCGAGTTTGGGCTCATGTGCTTGGTTTGGACGAGTGTCCCATACATCTACCAATACACTTGGTAACGAGGGTCTGATGATGGAGTCAGGAGGTGTACAGTGGAACTCTTCAACCGTTACTAGTAACCCCCTCGAGTTTGGGCTCAATGGTTTGTTTGAACGAGTGTCCTATACGTGACGTATAGTGACGAGGGTCTGATGATGGAGTCAGGAGGTGGACAGTGGAACTCTTCAACCGTTACTAGTAACCCCCTCGAGTTTGGGCTCATATGGTTGGTTTGGACGAGTGTCCCATACTTCTACCAATACACTTGGTGACGAGGGTCTGATGATGGAGTCAGGAGGTGGACAGTGGAACTCTTGAACCGTTACTAGTAACCCCTTCGAATTTGGGCTCATTTGGTTGGTCTGGACGAGTGTCCCATACTTCTACCAATACACTTGGTGACGAGGGTCTGATGATGGAGTCAGGAGGTGTACAGTGGAACTCTTCAACCGTTACTAGTAACCCCCTCGAGTTTGGGCTCATTTGGTTAGTTTGGACGAGTGTTCCATACTTCTACCAATACACTTGGTGACGAGGGTTTGATGATGGAGTCAGGAGGTGGACAGTGGAACTCTTCAACCGTTACTAGTAACCCCCTCGAGTTTGGGCTCATATGGTTGGTCTGGACGAGTGTCCAATATTTCTACCAATACACTTGGTGACGAGGGTCTGATGATGGAGTCAGGAGGTGTACAGTGGAACTCTTCAACCGTTAATAGTAACCCCCTCGATTTTGGGCTCATTTGGTTGGTTTGGACGAGTGTCCAATATTTCTACCAATACACTTGGTGACGAGGGTCTGATGATGGAGTCAGGAGGTGTACAGTGGAACTCTTCAACCGTTAATAGTAACCCCCTCGAGTTTGGGCTCATTTGGTTGGTTTGGACGAGTGCCCCATACTTCTAGCAATACACTTGATGACGAGGGTCTGATGATGGAGTCAGGACGTGTACAGTGGAACTCTTCAACCGTTACTATTAACCCCCTCAAATTTGTGCTCATATGGTTGGTTTGGACGAGTGTCCCATACTTCTACCAATACACTTGGTGACGAGGGTCTGATCATGGAGTCAGGAGGTGTACAGTGGAACTCTTGAACCGTTACTAGTAACCCCTTCGAATTTGGGCTCATTTGGTTGGTCTGGACGAGTGTCCCATACACTTGGTGACGAGGGTCTGATGATAGAGTCAGGAGGTGTACAGTGGAACTCTTCAACCGTTACTAGTAACCCCCTCGAGTTTGGACTCATTTGGTTAGTTTGGACGAGTGTTCCATACTTCTACCAATACACTTGGTGACGAGGGTCTGATGATGGAGTCAGGAGATGGACAGTGGAACTCTTCAACCGTTACTAGTAACCCCCTCGAGTTTGGACTCATTTGGTTAGTTTGGACGAGTGTTCCATACTTCTACCAATACACTTAGTGACGAGGGTCTGATGATGGAGTCAGGAGGTGTACAGTGGAACTCTTCAACCGTTTACTAGTAACCCCCTCGAGTTTGGGCTCATATGGTTGGTCTGGACGAGTGTCCAATATTTCTACCAATACACTTGGTGACGAGGGTCTGATGATGGAGTCAGGAGGTGTACAGTGGAACTCTTCAACCGTTAATAGTAACCACCTCGAGTTTGGGCTCATTTGGTTGGTTTGGACGAGTGTCCAATATTTCTACCAATACACTTGGTGACGAGGGTCTGATGATGGAGTCAGGAGGTGTACAGTGGAACTCTTCAACCGTTAATAGTAACCCCCTCGAGTTTGGGCTCATTTGGTTGGTTTGGACGAGTGCCCCATACTTCTAGCAAAACACTTGATGACGAGGGTCTGATGATGGAGTCAGGAGGTGTACAGTGGAACTCTTCAACCGTTACTAGTAACCCCCTCGAGTTTGGGCTCATTTGGTTTGTTTGGACGAGCGTCCCATACTTGTCGAAAGCAAATGTATGAAACAGACATACCATCTGTTCAAATTGATTTTGAAAGGGACGGCGGACACCTTATCCATCCTAAAGCCATACAGTTACCAGCAAAGTTTAATTATGGAACAGCTGAGAGACGGATGTTACCGATAATTTTGTCATGGGCCTCCACTGTCCATAAAATGCAGGGCGTACTGTTGACCATGCTGTCGTGTATTTGGGCTCCAGACTATTTGAGGACGGTCAAGCGTATGTTGCATTGAGTCGCGTAAAGTCTTTAGAAGGGCTATGTATTGAGGAGTTTGATTGTGAGAAATTGACAGGTAAAAAACCGAGTAACAAAGATGCAATGAGAGAGTTGGAAAGGATGACGAGTTTGCGTAATGAATGATACGAGCCAAAAATCAAACTAAAAACGAGTAAATAAAAAAATAGGTAAAAAAACTTTTAAGTTAAACGGTTTTATTAAAAAAAAAACTAGAAAAAAAACAGCTGTACAAAAAACTAGAAAATAATATGGACACAATCCTGGGCCTTCTTAAGATTTTACGTCTGGGTAAGAAATCGTGCAATACTAGCGTGCTGTCTTCTCATGTCGGATGCCAAAGGGCACATTGTGTCGCTGCGTCAGCGGATTAAGTAATAAATTGAGACTTTTAACAGACTAATATAAAAACGTGGGGCGTATAATATGCGTAATAAATAACATGCGCCCCACGTTTTTATATTAGTCTGTTAAAAGTCTCAATTTATTACTTAATCCGCTGACGCAGCGACACAATGTGCCCTTTGGCATCCGACATGAGAAGACAGCACGCTAGTATTGCACGATTTCTTACCCAGACGTAAAATCTTAAGAAGGCCCAGGATTGTGTCCATATTATTTTCTAGTTTTTTGTACAGCTGTTTTTTTTCTAGTTTTTTTTTTAATAAAACCGTTTAACTTAAAAGTTTTTTTACCTATTTTTTTTTTAAATTAATTAAGAAATTAAGATTCTGTCATGTTTTTACTCGTTCTCGGGACTTTGGGAGGTCATAAGTCCTTTTCATGGTATTAACTTCCAAATAATCTTTTTTCTAAAACAAGGATACATCGTTAAATTCAATAAATTTTATTTCGTGCTGATACAAACATGAACAAAAAGGTTACAAGGGTTTAAAGCTGGGATTTTGGTAATTTTCAAAAATAAAGAAAAAAAATCGTATCTCGATACCACGTGACACCTGACAAAAGGTATGTTGGGTCAAAACGTTGCAAATGACTTCACTTACCTACAAAAAAAAAATTGTCTGTCGATGTGCCGAACACTCTGTATAATAAGAACTTTATCACAGCTCTATTATTATAAGAGTGAGAATGGTTGCTAACCAACTTTAAATGGTTATAGATCCTAAATGGTCATTCGAAATGAAAAATGATACGAGAAACCTAAAGATCATTTTCAAATACCTATTCAACGATACCCCACTTAACATAGTTAGCCAACTTTAATTTTTTTCTTTTTCACAATATGGCACCTAGTTGTCGCCATAGTGAATTTTGATTGACACTCGCAAGAATAAGACAAATCGATTGACGTAAGAATCATCAAAATCGGCCCACGCGTTTGGTCTCTAGAGTGCCACAAAGGAACAAACATACATACATACATACATATATAGGCTGATAAACACATAACCCTCCTTTGCATCGCGCAGTCGGGTAAAAAAGTAGGACTATATTATACTCTTTGGAACTGGTCTATAAATGTGGCTTCGTCTTTATCCTCACTATGGATATAGTGTCTCATTATAATTAAACAAGAAATTATGAATCTCTTATAATATAATATAATCAAATTAACCAAAAATATTCTTATTCTTTAGCACCAAGGCGGTGCTAAAGAAGGCTACACAAATCATAATAGTACAGGCATTTAAGCACCCACATGTATGGGGGGTCAAACAAATAGGTACCTAACATTTGTTGTATAGGTGTTCTCAATAAAATTTGTATGGAAAAAATATTTTTTGTTGTTTCAAAAAAATTTTTTTCTTCACAGAAGTTGTTTAGTTTCACATATAGAATAACCCCCTTATGTCAGTTAATAAAAATATTACGGAGGCAACTGCAACACCGGTTAACATAATTTTTAACTCACAATAAATAATAGTAATATGTAGAACCGAAACGCGATCTCTCGCCGCGACTCGTCACGTATCTGCATCGTTCACCGCCATGCGACAGTGACCGTGTTGTTTGATGGGTAGGATGGCCACCCTAGTGGCCCTAGAATAACGACGTAGCGTAGAACAGGTGTAAAGTCATCAGTGAGTCTTGAAGTTCGCCTAGATCTTCCAATCACAACATCATATTCACAGTTTCTGGCTAACTACAAAAATAAAGCCCTGCTTATTACTCGTGTTGCAAGCAGAAGGTGATGCCGATGTTTTTGTAGTCACAACAGCCTTAAGACTTTCGACGAGGGAACAACCTGTTGGCGTTGTAGCTACAGATACGGATATTTTGGCATTACTGATTGCAAGAGCAAGCACTGAAAACAATGTGTACATGTACCTGCCTGGAGGATCTACAACAGCTGTCAGAGTTCACAATATTGGAAAATTGCAAAAATCACTGGGAAATGGAATGATGGAAGCACGATTGTTTTGCCATGCCATGACAGGGTGTGATATAACATGTGCCATTTTGGTAAAGGACAAAAATCTGGATTTGATCTTCTTGAGAAAGATTCGAATCTCCTATCATCAGTGAGTGTATTTGCTGCACATAATTCAACTCATGAGGAGATAAGCTCTGCAGGTGAAAAGGTCATTATTGAGCTAAGTATATAAGAAAAGGACGCAGAAAATTAATTACGATACTTTTACTACTGCCAAGCAGTTGCTCAGCAAGCCTTGTCACGAAAATTTTACATTTCTACTCTTCCTCTAACCTGCGACGCAGCCCAATTGCACTCTTTCAGAGTTTATCATCAGGTATCTTGGTTTTTACTTGCATACAGATACAATAATTTTCTTTAAACAGTTGGGCTATTTAGCTTACAATTCACATTTAATCATTTTGTTTCCAGGTGCAACAATGGTTGGGGCAAACTCTCCCACCAACTGATTGGGGCTGGCGTAGTGGGAATGGAAATTCTCTAGAACCAGTACCAATGACAGCACCACCAGCTCCGGATAACCTAATGATTTTGCTGAGTTGCAAGTGCAAGATGTGCCCAGATCGTTTGTTCCCCCATGTGCAAGCACTGTCAGGGATTCGAGTGTTTAAATAATTCTGGGTGGTCGCCTCTTGAGGATGTGGATGAGGATGATCCAATACTATAATAAATACTAGTGTCACGAAAAGCGTTTTTATTACTCCTACACTCCCAACATATATTTTAGTGTTGTTTCCTATATCAAAGAGCCGAAAGTATGCATAACCGATAACATTTTCGTCAAGATTTCGTAAAAATTTATTTATAACATCGTATGTCTTACGATGTCTTAAAAATCTAAGTTGCTCTATAGCTACAGATTGGGAACTTTTTTAAAAAAATTTGGACATATATAGGTACAATTTAAAACAACAAAATAAATGTTAGGTATTTGTTTGACCCTCGGGACTCTTTAGGCCTGTACTATAATGTTTTCTTTCATGCATCATTTTTGCTTGCTTTAGCACCGCGTTAAACTCTAGGGTTGTTTTTTATTTTTCATACATTTTTGAAGGCGGTTTTTATATTTTTTTTAATAGTTTTTTATTTCACACTTTTTTTTTGTAATTTTTTGCTATTCATGTACTTACTCGGCGGAATCGCTTTCCATTCCAATCCGATCTTGACCAAATTGAAATGGGACCACACGGGAAGCACCAGCTTTCAAATAAAAAAGTGGTCAAGTGAACCATGTTCACGTGCTGAGGGTCCCGTTACCACACTGCTCCGCTTTCATCTATTTATTTTCTACCAGGGTGCGGTCAGGCTTTGGATGGGTAGCCGTACGACCGTGGTTCGGCTGGCTGTAGTTCGGATTCCACTTGAAACTGTAGTTTCATCCCTTTATGTACATATGTAGCTGGAATTGATCAACCGCCCGTTTTGATTGGTACACCAACACTGAACGAATGTCAGTCGAAGAAAACGGCTATAAAAATTATACATGTTTTCCATCCATGTCAATGTAGCTGGCACTACCAAAGGAGAGACTGGCATGGCACCTCTCTGAAACTGACTGACTAACTAACAATTACTCTGGCACAACCTTTACATGTGAAATAGCATCAAGTCAAACTTTATTTGCATGACTACGCCAATTTGAATAGTTTTCACAAAAAAAAAGTTTTAAAAAACATAAAACCGACTTCCTAAAAAAAGGAAAACTAAAAAACTATTCAAAATAAAAATATAAAAACCGCCTTCAAAAATATATGAAATAAAAACCTAAAAAAAAAAAAACGAACCCTAGAGTTCAAGGCGGTGCTAAAAAGGCTACACAAATCACAAAGGATATTATCATCCGCTCATGTTTTCTTTCATGCATCATTTTTGCTTGCTTTAGCACCGCCTTCAACTCTAGGGTTCGTTTTTTTTTTTTTAGGTTTTTATTTCATATATTTTTGAAGGCGGTTTTTATATTTTTATTTTGAATAGTTTTTTAGTTTTCCTTTTTTTAGGAAGTCGGTTTTATGTTTTTTAAAACTTTTTTTTTATTTCACAGTTATTTTTAGTAATTTTTTGCTATTAATGTACTCGGCGGAATCGCTCGGCCTTCGGCCTCGCGATTCCGCCTCGCTTTCCAATCCGATCTTGACCCAATTAAAATAGGACCACGTCAGCTTCGATAGCTCAGTGGTGCAGACAGTCAACTGTCGCTATTGAATTTTAAGCAACGCTGGGTGCGGTCAGTACTTAGATGGGTGACCGCTGACCGTTGGAGGCTGACCAAGGTTCGGATTCCTCGTAAAACTGTAAGTCCCTTCCCTCGTAATTTTACTTGGTGGTAGGGTTTAACCTTCCCGGGTTGGTACCACCGCACTGAATTAAACGTCGGTCGAAACGGCTATGTAAATAGTTTGTGTTTTCCGACCAGTTCAGTGTAGTCAGCACGATCAAAGGGGGAAGCACTGACATGGCACTGGTGTTATGGGCTGACATCACAGACGTTGTAGGTGATGTTGCAGAACTTAGTAGAATGGACAGACATAAACGTGTTACGGAAGCCTACTTTTATTATCAAATAACCGTCGGAGGACCTTGGTTGAAAATTGTAAAATTTAGTAGAACGGATAGACATGCATATGTTACGGAACCCTACATTCATTTTGCAGAACTTAGTAGAATGGACAGACATAAACGTGTTACGGAACCCTACTTAACAGTTGCACTCCGGGAGTGCCGGCAGATCCCGTGCCACTCTAACTTAACCCTTAACGCAATGACTTAAGGTTTCATTTTAAAAATGACGCTGACGCGATGTCGCGAGTTATACATTTTTACCCACCTAAAAAAGTGCCAAGAGCCGCTAAAGAAGTTTTCACTTCAAAAACCTCAGGGTTATCCCCTTTCAAATAAAAAAAAAAAGAATTTTCAAAATCGGCCCACAATTGACGGAGTAATCGCGTAACAAACATCCAAAAAAAGAAAACATACCGTCGAATTGAGAATCTTTTAGGTCTAAAGTAAATTTCTCGTGAAGACAAATGCAACGAGCCCAAACACGATGGGTTTATCATGTGTAGTTTAGGAGTTCCTATGGCCACCTTCTGTCTCCATCATCAAACCAGCTCGATGGTACTCGGTACAGTAGGTACTGGCCAGGTACCATAATAAATTAAACGCCGGTCGGAAAAGATAAAAAAATTTCAAATTTAGAATATTCATGAAACAAGGGTCCGAATATGTATCACTAGTATATCGATTCATGTATTTCAACAGGACAGAGAAAATTTCAAAATATTAGGTATTTAATACTTTTTAGTTTTTTTTTTTTTTGTTTTTTTTGGAAATCGGTTTAATATTTTTTAAAACAGTTTTTATTTCATTCTTTTTAGTAATATTACATAAAAAAGAATAATCGAAATCGAATAATCGAAATCGATTGAAGTGGTACAGAATTATTCGCCATATGTGTCAGACTGCAAATTGCTGAATAAGTCCACATCACAAATGTTTTGCTGAAGGTAACCACACACCATACTAATTTATCAAACTGAAAATTGCCGAAAACGACCACATCACAAGTTTTGCTGAAGGTAACCACACACCATAGTATTATGCTGATTTTTCGAAAACCACTGAACCAATTTCGATAAAATTGAAATGGGACCACCTCGGAAGTATGACCTAACTAACAAAAAAAGAATTTTCTAAATCGGCCCTCAATTGACGGAGAAATCGTGTTACAAACATACAAAAAAATAAAAAAAATAAAAAAAAAAATAAAAAAAAAAAAAAACATACAGACGAATTGAGAACCTCCTCCTTTTTTGGAAGTCGGTTAAAAATATGGGATATGCCACTTTGTTTAATAAAAAAGTCTTTCTGCGAGACAGAAACTGTCGAGTGCAGGAGACTCATTTATTGCACTGTATGATTTTATGTGTTAATAAATATTTTAATTTCATTTATTTCCAATTTATTTCATCCATATCTCCTACTTCCATCTTAATTATTATTTTGCCATATAAATAAATAAAGCGAAGTTTCTACGGGCGGTCGGCGGTGGCCGTTTATCGTAAGTATGTCAATTTATTTTAATTTTTTTATTTTATTGAAAGCGCAACCTATGGCGCCGTGCCACCCATAGAGTGTCTAACGACGCCTATGATTTCGCTTGGGATGGCTCTGTGAAATACTATCGCTGCATAATTCATGAGGGAGTACTCGGAGGATCTGTTTAACGCGATCACCGCGTTTTACCTCCGCACCACGCCCACTGGGCAGGGATTTCATCCATACACGCTGAACTTATAGCGGATGCGTGCCAATTGGTTCTGCTCATCTTTCCTCTACAGAACCGGTAATCTCTGGAACGCTCTCCCTGCCCATATATTTCCCCTTTATGCTGTACATGTACAGTCTCAGATTCTCCAAGGGCGTAAATAGGCGCCTGTGAGGCCGGCATGACATTCGAATAAGACAGAATGTCCATGGGCATATATGTGTATGAATGTCCTTATAACTCGTGAACCACTTTATCGATTTACATGCGGTTTTCACTGTTACATTTCGTTACTTCTCAGGATGATTTTAAGCTGTCAATCACGACGCTACGTTATCGGTGGCTTGAGCTATGATCAAAAAGTCAGGCGAAAACTTGAAATTTTGACTGTTCAGACATTTAACTTTATCTCCAAATGTATGAAATTTTGAGGAAAATGAATAATTTTGTGCACAACTACATAAAAATAGCTATATTGTTAATTTTTTTCAGAATTTTAAAACAACCCTTAATAGGTCAAAGTTCGGCGACAAAAGTGCAGTTTTTGTCAACTTTTAAACGAAATATTTGTTAAAGTAAACTTATTGATTATAGCAAAGTTATATATTTTTGAAATTGCCTTAACAATACCTATAGAATGACATGACATTTGATTTATATAAAAAAACAAAAAATATTTTTGGTTTACATTTTGGGGTAGCCTATACTTTCCATAGGACTATTAGACAAACTTATTGATAATATATCTAGCGGCAAAAAATATACGTAATTTGGCGTTAGTTTTATCGAAATCGGTTAAGTAGGTCCGGAGATATCTGCGTGTGACCGACAGACAGACAGACAGACAGACAGACACCAGAGCGATCCCATAAGGGTCCCTTTTTTCGCATTTTGCGACGGGACCCTAAAAAGAATCATCGAAATCGGTTCACCCAGTCGAAAGTTCTGAGGTACCTAACAAACAAAAAAAAAACAAAAAAAAACAGTCGAATTGAGAACCTCCTCCTTTTTTTGAAGTCGGTTAAAAATATGAATATCTGAAATGAAATATCTAGTGGAAATAAACCTTAAAGTCCTGGGCGGGCGCTATCGTTGTTGTGATAGAAGCACTGAGACATACCTCCAAAACCCTCGGTTTCCCCGAAGAGGTCCCCGAAGCGTAGCCAGTGCACGGAAGCAAGTTGGTCTACATCCGGTCCCGTGAGAGACCGGAAGTACCTACCGTGCAGCTCCTTGCCTTTCCATACTTCCATGCGGTCCTCAGTGCTCAGTACAACCGGCTTCCGCCAGTTCTCTTTTCCCATGCTCAGCGGGGTAAGACCTTTATCGCTGGTGACGACATCGCGATGCATCTCACAAACATCAGTCTTTTCCAAAAAGTACTGACGGAGATTGCATACCTCGCGGTTGTGCAGGTTCTTGGCATTTAACATACCTCGACCCCCACACTTCCGCGGGATATACAACCTCATGACCGATGATCGTGGGTGGTGCATAC
The DNA here is from genome assembly GCA_946902875.1 of Nematopogon swammerdamellus. Lineage (NCBI taxonomy): Eukaryota > Metazoa > Arthropoda > Insecta > Lepidoptera > Adelidae > Nematopogon > Nematopogon swammerdamellus. The sequence continues at coordinate 13,905,646 of OX336343.1, forward strand.
GGGATTTTGTCATCAGCGTCCTGACCTTTCTGTCCAGCGAGTCCAATTCGGTCTGAGTCCATCTGAGAATACCGAAGGTATATACGAGCACAGGCATGACCCAACCGTTATAGGCACGAATTTTATTGCCGCCTGACAAAAGGCTATTTAGCACTTTTGTAAGACGGTGAAAAAACTTTTGAGTTTCAAGCTGTGACCTCTTAGGTGAGTGTTTGAGTTTAACACAAACATGCTTTCTAGCTCTGGGCAGTCATAGTGCCGCTTCAGTATTTTGTATGTCTCTATGAGATCTCCTCTATGTCTTCGTTGTTCCAGCGTTGTTAGTTTGAGGATTTTTAATCTTTGTTCATATGGTTTTTTTCTTAGAGTTTTTGGCAATTTTGTCGCTCTGCGCTGTACACTTTCAAGTAAATTTATGTCTTTGGTAAAATAAGGGTTCCAGATTTGAAAACCATATTCAAGTAGAGGGCAAATGTAAGTTTTGTAAATCTTTATAAATGTTGTCATTGTTAGTGCTTGAAAAGCTTTCTTTACTAAATATAGAAGTGAATTTGCTCGCTTTACAATAATTTCAATATGGTTTGCCCATTTCAGGTTATCTGTTATTGTTATACCAAGGTCAAGGTCATCAAACCCAGTTGATAGTCGTGTTTGGGGTTGTTTCTACCAAGGTGTAGAACTGTGCATTTGTTGGGGTTAGTTTTAATAATCCAGTCTTGAGTCCATTTTGTGATTTCATCCAGAGCTTCCCTTAATATTCCACAATTCAAAACAGCATCAGCAGTGAGCTTGACATCATCAGCAAAGAGACTCGTTGATATTCCAAGGGGTTGGGGAAGATCAGAGATGAAGATACCGAACAGTGTCGGAGCCAGGACAGATCCTTGTGGTACACCGCTGAGCACTTTACGAACATCTGATAGTAATCCTCCCACTCTCACTTGGTATGTACGTCCCGTTAGATAATTTTCCAACCATGTCAGCAGTTTACCACGTATTCCAAGATGCTCTAATTTTGCAAGTAATCGGCGATGTGGCACCGTATCGAATGCCTTCTCAAAATCTAGATAGATAACATCGACAGGAATTTTAGCATCAAATTGTTTTGTCCAATAGTTAAGGCAAAGTAGGAGGTTAGAGATAGTTGATCGATTAGGTACGAATCCATGTTGTTGGTAAGGTATAATGTTTTCTGATTTTAGGAAACCTTGCAGTTTATTCGCAATGATTCTTTCCATGCATTTGCATACTATACTGGTCAGGCTTATGGGTCGGTAGTTAGTTGCCATCATCTTGTCACCTTTCTTGTATACCGGGGTTACGATTGAGTGCTTCCAGTTCATCGGTACAATTCCAGATTCAAAAGATGACATCGTGATGTCATGTATAGCTGGTAGGACAATATCCGAGCATTTCTTTAATACAGCGCCCGGCAGACCATCGGGACCAGATGACGAGGCTGGATTTATGTTGTTGAGAGCGCTCTGCACAGAATCCTGAGAGAAAATAATGTCAGAGATGGAGTTGGTTACTCTACGTAGCGGGTCAAGGGCGACTGATGCAATAATAGCAGGTTCATGTGAATAAGCTTTATGGAATTCGTCAGCAAAACAGTTGGCAATGGTTTTTGGATCTACTGTCATGTTGCCTTGTGCGTCGCGCATAGCTGGAGGTATAGTGACTTTAGATGAAATCTGGCTGCGCATATGTGCATAAAAAGTTTTTTGCCCTGAGAGAACTATTCTTGATTCAAACTCGCTTCTTCGTCTTCTAGTAAGAGCAACACATTTATTGTTCAGTAGCCTGTATTCTTGGTAGTTAGCAGTGGTTTTATTTTTGGTATAGGTTTTCCACAACTTTGATTTTGTTTTAATCAAAGCTATGGTTTCTGCATCAATCCAGGGTTTATTACGCTGCTTCCTATGCTGCATTAGAGGAGCATGCTTCTCTATGTTTATATGCATGATTTTCTCAAATGTCGACCATTTTATTTGTGCGTCTGCGTCATGAAGATTAATGTCGAGATCTGAATTCAAATCTGTTCTGAGTTTCTCATAATCAATATTGTGCAGTGCTCTCCTTGGTTCCGGATTATGTGTTGTGTTAACATTATTTTGATACTGAATCTGGAAATACAGGCATACATGATCACTCTTTCCCATTGGTGTTTCTGTCTAAAGATTGGTTATCAGACATTCATCATTGCATAGGATTAGATCAAGCAGCGATGGTGTGTTGTTTTCCCTGAATCTTGTCGGTTGGGTCACAAGCTGAGCTAGACTACTGTCCAGAAACATGTCTTGGAATAACTCAGCGGAAGCGTCACATCTCTGTGATGCTGTCAATGGCCAGATTATGTTTCGATAATTGAAGTCTCCGGCAATCACCACTGTGTTGTTTTCAGCGGCTAGTTTAAGGTTGTTATAAAGTGAGTGGTCATGTTGTTGCCAATCTGAATGGTCCGGTCTGTATACTCCGACTAGTAAAAAATGGTGCTGACTCACCCGGATGTCCACGTAAAGCGCTTCCACTGAGTCTAGAGTATACCTGGTGTTAACATTGGCCGCTACAGGAATGCCGTTGATGTGGTTACTTATGTACATTGCAATGCCTCCGCCACGTTTCTTGCTGTGATGCTTCCGGTCGTGTCGAAACAGGGTGTACCCAGGTATGTGGTATGTTCCGCTGCGATCTGCCCTTTTGAGCCAAGTTTCGACTAAGATGACAATTGTGGGTTTTTTCATATTTATTTCAAGCAAAAGTAAATCAAATTTAGGTGGTAAGGAGTCCAGATTCGTGTATAGCAGGGTTATTGTTATAAAGGGCCAGGATATCGGCAATGCTACTCGTTTTTTGGAATCTTGACAATTGTCGGACTGCCTCTAATATATTTTATTGTGAGGTCAATCTCGCCGGCTTCCGTTCGTGCAGCTAGCTCTTTGCGTAATTCCAACCATTGGTTGCGCTCCATAGGTGTGCGATCGGACGCAACCGAAATGGAGCCTGTTATTTTATTTTTGTTTCTCAAAACATTACGTGCATCTAGCCTGGATTTGAATACAATTTTTACAGGCCTAGGCTTATCACCAGGTTTACCCAGTCGAATGACTTTCAAAATTTTGCTTTTTGGATCGTCTATAGCACCCGTAAATGATTCATTGATTTTTTCCTCGTCTGATTTGACCTTATCTGATACAGAGCCAGTGGAACATTCTGGAATGTTATAGGCGATCACATTCCGGATTCTATAATCCCTTTCCTTAATTTCTTTTATGATTTCTTCGCTCGGGTCGGTGGCAACTGGATTGTTTACCTTATTTTTGGTGAGTGCTGCGACTTCCAATCTCAGTTGTGCTATGCTTTTGATAAGTTGCGGAACTTGGAACAATCCTACCTTGCATCCAGAGCAGAGAAACATTAACACTCTGGCAGTCTTCGATGCCATGCACCGGGCTTCCATGGCGCTCATTTCACTGCATTTGATGCACAATTCTCGCTTACAGCCATCACACACAACAGCATCATTTCCGAGCACTTTTTCACAAGTAAAACACTTTGCCATTTTATTGCCCACACTATTCGGGGTTGTCGAACATGAAGTTTGTATTTCAGGTTTATTTGGACGTGGAGTTTGATGAGCTGTCCTGATATTTCTCTGCGAGTGCTTTAAGCATATACATTGATTTTATAACCCTGTCGGGACAGATAGACCACTCCATATAAAAAATTTGGTAACGTTGTAAATCGTAAAACCAACAGAGGGCGCTAATAATTTTTCTTGATGTTGTCGTAAAACAAACAGGTGGCGTTAATGTTTGTTAATACTTCTATACTAAGGGCGCTATCTAGTTGAAATACAACAGTATCTAGGTACCTTTAATTTCCACTAGGCTGTAGAATTACTGCTACTAGACAAAAGATGGCGCTTTCATTTATATTTATAAAGAACATTATTTATGTAAATTCCAAAATTTTTAATTATATTTGAATAATAAAATTATGACAATTTACAATTAAACTAACACTTCTTATCAAATTAAATAAAATAAAAAAATGTTTTGAAAATAATTTGGTATACGGAACAAAATATTATTATGATTGTAATTTCCTGTTTGTGCGCTTTTAATTTAAGAACGTATTTATTTAGTTGAACACTCAGAGGAAGTTGAACAGTTAAACAAATACTCGTCACTCTTCATTCTAATAATGTCAGCATTGTATGTAAAAAAAAAAATATGAAAACTGCCTTAAAAAATTTATGAAATTAAAAAAATCGAACCCTAGAGTTGAAGGCGGTGCTAAAGAAGGCTACACAAAACACAAATCACAAAGGATATCATCCACGCATGTTTTCTTTCATGTATCATTTTTGCTTGCTTTAGCACCGCCTTCAACTCTAGGGTTCGATTTTTTTTATTTCATACATTTTTGAAGGCGGTTTTTATATTTTTTTTTAAATAGTTTTTTATTTCACAGTTTTTTTTGGAATTTTTTGCTATTAATGTACTCGACGGAATCGCTCGACCTTCGGCCTCGCGATTCCGCCTCGCTTTCCAATCTGATCTCGACCAAATTAAAATGGAACCACCTCATGGTTATCCCCTTTCAAAAAAAAAAAAAAGAATTTTCAAAATCGGCCCACAAAGGGTGGGTTTAATGTCTTTGGCCCACAATAATTGACGGAGTAATCGCGTAACAAACATCCAAAAAAAGAAAACATACCGTCGAATTGAGAATCTCCTAGGTCTAAAGTAAATTGCTCGTGAAGACAAATTCAACGAGCCCAAACACGATGGGTTTATCATGTGTAGTTTAGGAGTTCCTATGGCCACCTTCCGTCTCCGTCATCAGACCAGCTCGATGGTACTCGTACTCGTATTATAATATATTAAGCGCATCTGGCCGGTCGGAAAAGATTTCAAATTTAGAATATTCATGAAACAAGGGTCCGAATATGAATGACAATATCGATTCATGTATTTCAATACAATGACAGAGAAAATTTCAAAATATTAGGTACCTATTTAATACTTTTTAGTTCTAGTTTATTTTTTTTTTAAGTCGGTTTTATATTTTTAAAACAATATTACATAAAAAACAATAATCGAAATCGAATAATCGAAATCGGTTGAAGTGGTACAGAATTATTCGCCATGTGTCAAACTGCAAATTGCTGAAAAAGTCCACATCACAAAAGTTGTGCTGAAGGTAACCACACACCAATAGTATTTTGTTGCTTTTTCATAAACCGCTCAATCAATTTCAATAAAATTTCAATGGGAGCACCTCTGAAGTATGACCTACCAAACAAAAAAAGAATTTTCAAAATCAGCCCACAATTAACACGTTGAACGCCATACGACCCACCGGTGGGCCTAGCGTACTTTTCCGTTCGGGCCAAGCCAAACTCATTATATCCGTAATTTTCATCAACTTGAGATTTTCATCACAAAGTTTATAAAATGCGGTAATTTGTAAGGAAAATAAAAATTTGCGACTTTTACCGTCTAATTTTCGAGATATAGCAAAAGGCTCACGGGTGGATCGTGTGGCCTCCTATGAAGGATTTGTATTTTTCTGTTGGCTGGGGCCGCGGGGTCACGCCGCGGCCCACCCGTTGCGCGCGCGCCGCGGACGCAGCGATCAATCCCGGTCCGGCTGCGTCGACAATTGAGGATGTTTTACGCTTTTCTCGCCAAAAATGGATTATTTTGAAGATTTCGAGTTAACACAAGAAGCGCTAACGCAGTTAGAAAACATCGAGATAGATCTTCTGAACCGTAGTTTCGGAATAGATTCTATGAAGACGTAGTTCAACCAACGAAAAGAAGATGCTGTCGAATTCTTTTGTCGGAGAGTGAGGATAGCGACGATGAAATGCGTATAGAAAGACGGAAGAGAATGAAACACACTCTGGAAAGGAAAGAGGGATTGGCCAGAAAAGTGAGAAGAACATGTCACCAATGTTATGCAAAGAACGTACCAATAATGGGTAGCAAACAGGCTAAAACCAAGTCGAAAAAAGTATCCACTTATTGCCAAAGCAGCCCAACTAAACCATTCCTTTGTTTGCCTTGTTTTAACAAGACTCACGGATAATTCTTTATTGTTTATGGTTAAGAGCCAAAGGGTTAAGATGATTGATTATTTTAAATACTGAAGTGTCATAATGTTGTGATTGTTCAATTTCATAAATATTTTCTTTTGTTCAATTTCATAAATTATTTTCGTAATAAATAATGTCTTCTTATTTGGTAATGAAGAAAATATTATGTTCATTTTTATTTTGACGAATATTTTCTTATTATTTTCTGGTTTTATTAATTCTATTAATAAAAATATTATTTTCTACCTTATCGTTAAGAGCAGCCCTAGCATCGTTACAATTAACTTAATAAAAAACTACAAGTTTCTATTGGATTTGAAAACCACGCCGTCCGCTTCGACTACAAGGCCATGCGGCTCACTTCCATATTGGCTTTGTAGCTGCGCTCTGTGGCTTGTAGGAAGCGTTTACGTAGGACCTCTCACGCGGCTCACCGGTGACCCCCATGACCTGAATAGTTCAGTAAGGAAAGGCTCACCGGTGAGCGGTGAGCCCCGTGGCCCAAACGGAAATACTGGATTTTTCATGTGGCGTTGAACGTGTAAGATTGTAATTTCCTGTTTGCGGTTTTACTCCGGTCCAAAGAGTTTACAAACTCTTTGGTTGTACCTAGCTCCGCTTATTTGTTGTTATATCCGCTATAGTAACACATATTCTGTGAAAATTTCAACGGGCTTCCTATTACGGTTCAAGAGATACAGCCCTCGGATAGACAAACGGACGGACGGACAGACAGACTGCGGAGGCTTAGTAATAGGCTTCCGTACAGGGATACGGAAACCTAAAAATAAGGGGTGAAATAGGGGTGAAAGTTTTTGTATGGGGAATCCATGATTTCTCTAGGTAAGGATATGAAAATTTATTATCTAGGCTTTTGGCACAGATTACTCAATAGTTACTGCTTTTGGTAAGAAATCATGAATAATGGTCAGGAAGAGGAAGGGGGAGAGAAAAGAAGGGGGAGTGGGTGGGAGGTACGTTTGTCAGCCTCGGTAGCTCAGTGGTGCAGGCAACCCTGGGCGCGGTCAACACTTGGATGGGTGACCGCTCGACCATTGGAGGCTGACCGTGGTTCGGATTCCACGTAAAACTGTAGCACCCTTCCCTTCTTACCTTACTAGGGTTGGTACCACCGCACTGAATAAAACGTATGTCGAAACGGCTATGTAAATCAAAGAGATTTGATGTAAATAGTATTTTTTTTCGTTTTTGTCCGTCCAGTTCAGTATAGCCGGCACGACATGTCCGACATCACGGATGTTGTAGGTGATGTATCCAACCATGTCAGTTTCCATAAAAAAAAGAAGAAGAGGAGGAGAGGTATGGAGGGAGGAAGGGTTAGTGAATGAGGGCAGGTGTGGGGGAGGGAGGTAGTAGAGGGAACGAGGAGGAATGGATATCGAGGGAGTGAGAGGTTGGAAGGGGGAAGGGGCGGGGTAAGAGGGGGTTGCGGACAGGATGAGGGGTAGTAGGGGAGGAATGGAATGCGAGGGTGATGGGAAGGAGGGGCGGCATGAGGGGAGGAAGGGAAGTAGGGAGAGAGGGAGGGAATGGGCGAAAGGGAAGGTGGCAAAGAGGGGGTCCGTGAAGGGTGAGGGGAAGGAGGGGAGGAAGGCGGGATCGAGGAGAGAAGACAGGGAGAGAGGTGAGTGAGAGATGGGCGAGGAAGGAATCCCTTCCTTCCTCCCGAAAAAGATAGAGAATATAAGAGAAGCGATGGTTTATTATCAATTTTGCATTTAAATCAGATTTACTATTTTTTTATTTTATTCGTCGTCGTCAAAGAGATTTTATGTACATACATACATACATACATGATACGTCATTGGTCGTCGTCGGTAAAATCTACAATTTTATATAAAGTACTCGTATCATTGACTTATATATTCTGTAAAGTATAACACAAATACATTAAACCCACCCTCTTTTAATCTCTTTGGTATAACACCACCAGCAGCATCGTAGATGGAAAAAATAGCCCTGGACTCAACTTTTTTTAATTCGGTGCCTGGACTCCGTACTTCATACTCAAAGACATTTTGTTCATACTTCAACTATTACTAAAACGAGACACCGCGATTATGGTAGTGTGCGTATCGCGTGAATACAGAACCGACCGTCTCAAGAGATCGCATCGATATTGTGTCATCCTTTTTCCACGCGCAGTAACCCGTATCGCTTGCCTGCACGCTCCACGCAAACATTTGCGTGTTCCAAAACAAGCGAACGTCGCGCGTCGATCGATAAATTGCCGCAACGGCTAAAAACTATGGAGGTGGCTTTTTACTTTCGAGCGACTGTAAGGAGAAAGGAAGTATTGTGATCGTCCAAAATGTCGAAGTTGAGAATGCGACTGATTTTTTTTTTTTTTTATTGAAACTGGCACGGTTGGCTACATCACCTACAACATCCGTGATGCCCATAACACCGGGTGAACTTGGTGCCACGTCAGTGCTTCCCTTCGGTCGTGCCGGCTACACTGAACTGGACGGAAAACACAAACTATTTACATAGCCGTTTGGACCGACTTTTCATTCAGTGCGGTGGTACCAACCCGGGCGGGTTAAACCCTACCACCTAGTAATATAAGAAGGGGGTCATATCCCTTAGTCGCCTTTTACGACATACACGGGGAGAGATTCAGTGGGGCCATTCTTTTAAAGTACCGGCCCCACACAGTACAGATTTGGGCTATATATCTGTCAACGATCCCAAAAAAGTGGTTTTGAGAAACATGTATGTGTGTGTGTGTATGTGTGTGTGTGTGTGTGTGTCCGCCCAGCGACCTTGTGCCTAAACTGCTCAACCGATTTCGTTCAAAATTCGTATTTAGTAGTTTGAAATGATAATCTAGAGGTACATTTTTTTACTTTTTCAAAATTCGAAAAAATAAGGGTAGCCGTCATACAAATTTGTCTATGGCAATGTGTCCAGCGACGTTGCGCCTCAACCGCTCAACCGATTTCGTTGAAAATTCATATTTAGTAGTTTGAAACGATTATCTAGGGGTACCTTTTTTAGTTTTTTTTTATTTAAAAAAATAAGGGTAGCTGTCATACAAATTATTTCGATGAGGTCGATTTTCTTATAAATGGCTAACGATTTTTATTATTATTATTATATTTAATCCATCGTGTTTGTTTCCGTTTTCAAAGGTGGTGAGGTAAAAAAATATAATTTTAAAGAAGGTATCTCCACTTTATCCTAACCGCACGCGCGTATTTGAATTGCACGCAGGTTTGGTTGGTGGGTATTTGGCAACTAAAAATATAATAAGAAATAGGCATGCCATCTATAGACAAATAGGACAACTTAACTTTGGTCTGACATCTATGATGCAGAAGCGGCGAAATTATACATTTTATCCGCCAAGCTCACGGACTGACGAAACATGAAAATATTTATTGGAAAAATTATGAAAACCTTAAAATACACTATTTTGAAATTTTTACTTAATATAAAATAATCTTTAAATTTAACTATGCTGTTCCCACTTAGCATCGTTCTATAATTAGCAGATTTAAAAATATAATAAATTATTTAATTCAAATTCGATACTCCTGGCGCCATCTTAGGACATAATTGAAGACTAATTTCATGTTACCTTTAAAACATCGCTGACGGTACATCTGACTCCCCCTATAAAATCAATGGCATATATCACATTTCCAGTTATCTCCAGTCATTATTGTAAATAGAGCTAATGAAACCCCGGCGCAATCTATATGTAATTTCGCAGAACAGACTGTACAGGTCAGGTATTGCTTGTTTTTTATGTCATCCTTGCACTTCTCACACGCCAACGGGAACACGTCGAACGGAGGGCATATTTCCAAAGTAAACTCGCAATGAATTTACTACAAAAAGGAATATACTATTTTCTTTGAATTACTTATTAATAAACTGAATAATATAATATTTAATGTTTGTAAATAAATTTTTGATGTGATAGCCGTGACAACTGTCACTTTTTTTTCGTTCGTGTTTTCCGTCCAGTTCAGTGTAGCCGACATGAAATGAAGGGAAGCACTGACATGGCACCTAGTTCACCCGGTGTTTCCATAAAATAAAATAAAACGTTCTGTTCGAAACACTTTACTGAAATCACACGGAAATAAAATGTTTGAAATGTCTGTCACTACGCGTATAGCATGGACGGCCTAACCTGAGGCCGCACACACATGCATTTTTCTAATACAAATGCTTGACATGCGCATAAACATGGCCTGACCACTACTACACTCGCAGAATTGTATGCTCACCGTCATGCGAGAATGTATTTGTACCGCCTCAGGTTAGAATGAACGCTTTATAACTGCAGACACTGACCAAAGACCTCATGAAAATGTCGGTGTTGTCGGTGTGGAAGACTACATCTCTCTGTTAGTGTACGGTCGGAACGCAACGTGCAAATAAACATCTAGAACTGTTCCTCACGCCCTCAATATCGTAGTGCATTTTTAAGGGAGCGCACAGCAAGATAGTTTATATGTGGAAAAGCTCTAAAGATATAATATATATTTTACTCTTAGAGACTCTCGTACAATAATGAGTAGAGAGAACGATATAGAATTTTCTCGTAATTTTTGTGGAAACATGTGTGCTTAAGGTATTTCTCGAATAAAGACAGCAAGCAAAATTTTTATTTTAATTAAGGCTCAACTTACGATTCCAGCAATCCTTTGAACGCTAGATTGGTTCCCGTTCCGACTAGCGTACCGATTCCACCTGAAATGTTAAGGAGGATTCAGTCAGCCGTGCTCGTTGATGAAGTTTCTACATTAAAATTTATGGAATGCCGATAAGTTGAGCGAGCGAAGAAGCGAAGATACGCGAAGATACTCAAGTATTTGAGCGAGCAAACAGTTTTATTGCTGCGACGAGTTTCCACTGTTGGACTCATTTTCACAAGTGAGTGATTCACTTCTTCTGAAGTAAAGGAGACTACACAACTTTTGGTTATTATGTAAGCAACTTTAGCTTTTACGAGGTGGTAGGGTTTATCCCGGCCGGGTTGGTATCACCGCACTGAGTGAAACGTCTGTCGAAACGGCTATGTAAATGTTGTGTTTTCCGCCCAGTTCAGTGTAGCCGACATGAAATGAAGGGAAGCACTGACATGGCACCTAGTTCACTCAGTGTTATGGGCTGACATCACGGATGTTGTAGGTGATGTAGCCAACGGTGTAATTTTCCATAAAAAAAAGCTTTTATGAAAAAACGAAAGGAAGGTAAACCTCAAGACGTCGTGATTGTTTGTAAAATGATTAACGTTAATATTTTTCAATGTTCTAAACATTTCATTACTTGAGGGCGTGCTGCACACCTCGCTCCCCACACTAATGTAATCGAATGATCACTACAACAAAACTATTTGGCATAAAAGTCGAAATTTTATGGACCTTTTCTACTCGAGATCTGTGTCTGTAGGAATAATTATGAATATTAAGTTAATGTAATACCTACAGTAATTTTTTTTTAACAAATTTGAATGAAATAATTGTTCTTACATAGACACAGATGTTCAGTAGAAAAGTCGACACAAAGTAAAATTGTTATCCTATGCCAAACCATTTGAAGCGATCGCTCGATTCCGTTAGTACGGAAGCCGACGCGCACACATACTCTTAACACCGTTTCGAACTGATTACATAATGTAAAGAAAATAAAATGGTTTGACATAAGAATAAAGAGTCTACCTGCGACTCGTAGAACAATAGTTATTAAGATTGATTCACATACATTTATACTTTCAGTGATTGGACAACAATTTTTAAGACACAGCATATAAACAGAACTGAATTGATTTCAATACCCAGAAATCTTGATGTCTTTCTAATATAAACCTCGAAATGCGAGTAAGAAGAAGAAATCCTCACCAATTGTCGCGGAGTATGTAGCGGTGCAGAAGTAGCAGACTGTAATGTCGGACGGGATCATGTTCTCGGGGGACTTGCTGTCGCCTCGATACACATATACTTGGCCCATACCTTGCTGCAAGCGTTATATTGGACAAAATTATATTTAATCAGCCATCAATTATTCAGCAGACATTAAATGTATAATGAAGAAACCGTGCACACGGTAGCCTAGGGGTCTGGGCGTGGGTTTCTCTTGTGAGAGGTCCGAGGTTCGAATCCAACCAATGAGTTTACCAATAAGGCTTTTCTGTTGTGAAAAAATAAATACGTGCATATCTTCACTCACTACTCGATGGTTCGGATTCCATGTAAAAATGCAGGTCCACCGAGTTGACTGGAGGAAATTGCCTAAGGCAATAAGCCCCCCCCCCCCCCCCCCTCCCCCCTTGCCATACATTAAGTTGCATAAAGTTTAATAATAAATGCCATGTCGACCTGACAGGTGCCTATTCACGCCACTGTTGAAGCGCCAGATACTGTACTTTGGAGAATACAGTCAGGAAGAGCGTTCCAATCTGGGGTAATAACCCCAGATTTCCGATTTTATTATAATATCATTATGAGGATAAATATTTTTTCTCTTGGCATAATAAATAATGACATACCTCCTCGAACACCCGCAGTATAGCGAAGTTAATCGGTACCATCATGGTAACGGCGGCAGTATTTGTGATCCACATAGACAAGAACATCGTCATGAAAGACAGCCCGAACAGGAGCCTGGTCCAACCATATCATTGTTAGCACAAACCAATCACAACAGCGCTAAAATATCAGTGCTCTTGAATAACCAATTTACAACATTTGTAAGACTCGTGTTATCTCGTGATATTCGAATATCAATCGAACGAAGGTGTTTCTGAGACGACAAGGCAAGAGAAGAGTATTGTTGATAAACTAATAAATAACTTATAGAAATCACTTATTCAACCCAGTATTTTCAAAATAAACTTGGCTTTAGCTAGATGCTACCTTCTTTTTATTTGTGAAACCTAACATAGTTGGCTACGTCACCCAACTATGTTAGACCCATCACACCTTGGTGAACTAGGTGCCATGTCAGTGCTTGCCCTATGGTTGTTCCGGCTACTGGAGCGAAAACATGAACTCTTTTCAAAGCCGCTTTGACCGACCTCCATTCGGTGCGGTGGTGGTCTTTCCGGGAGGGTTAAACCCTACCACCTTACTAGGTGTAATTAACTCCGAAAATATACCTTACCACCAGGACCTACAAGCTGTTTTACAATACTGCAACACAAAATATAAAAACACATACTTCATGTGCGAGTACCCAACGATGCGAATAGTACAGAGTGCCAGCCGCATGTGTAATCCCGACAACTCTATTGCGTATGCCAGGAACAGACTTCCAATGAACATCAGAACAGCGTCCTAAAAATTATTCAAAGTTTTCCATGAATATTTATAATGCAAACAGTTCAAATTATGACAAAAACGTTCTTACCATAAACTAGCCATTTGAACTATTATTTAGGAAGCAAAACTTGTAATAAGCATCAATCACATTTACATAGGTACCTACCATGTAGGTAATGCCTATATTTAACAAATTAATTTATTAATTTATTAGAAAACAAACAGATTAATCACAAACAGATGAAACATATTAAGTTATGTATACAATGAAGTCTGGCCATCTTTTGTTTCCCTGCTAATCAGGGAAAATCATTGTTTAGTGGGATCAACAATTTACCTGCTACTCGAAAACGGTGTAATGTGTATAATTTCAAAAGGTGAATGATCTAAACAGAGTTACTTAGTTGCTGAGGACTACTTCAAGTTTTCGTTACAAATGAATACAAAGTCCACTATCGATACCCCTCACTATACCCCTAGCTGGAGCCACTGGTCACACTCTCTTCCCAATAACAAAAAGAAATAAATAAATGGCATACCGTGAAGTACGCCTCACAGGTGGATAAAGTATCGAGCACGCCCAGCATTGGAAAAGCGAACATTGGTATGAAGCATGTGATGGTGAGCGGTATGGCTTCCGTCACCCAGTATGTTGCCATTGTCATCATAACAAGACCGCAATATGACGACTTCTGAAAAATTTCATCACATTTTGTAATGATTTAGAAGAATTTACAAAGAAGTACCAAATATTGTAGTGATTGCTGAAAACCGAAAACAGGTATAACTAAACGGTCAGAAGATCGGATGAAAATTCCAATATTATGGTCTACTTTCAAATAGGGGCCCAAAGGAAATGTAAACTGATTCTCTGAAATCGGAATACACGCCCCTAGAGTGCGGTCGACTATTTTCCAATTGTCAATTTTATCTCCTTACGTTCGGCTATTCTGATCCTTAGTTACATTTTAATATTTACTGGATGTCGGGGAGCAAAGGTCGACTAACCTGCAAAGCAACTAGATAAGACACTCGTAACGATTGAAAAATTATGTACACACCTACACCTGCTGAGAACCGGTTTTGAAACTCTAGGTACTAAGTTGTTTTCTTCTTTTGTACAGTACAGTCTACAATCCAAAGGGAAGTCTCCGGTATGACACCTTCTCGGAGGTGATATTGGCTGATCGGAGCATGTTATCTGGCCACTTTGACTCGGTCACCAATACCGGATTACATACAGAAAGGAACATTTTCACCAAAATATTCAACTGGTTTTGCTTGTGTACTTTACCGACACGGGATCTTCACCACCCATGGTTGGTACTATGGTGATTATTGCGAAGAAGATGGGAGCCAACACCAACACCAGCCCCCGCCAATAGGACTGTAGGAACTGCTTCGTCTTGTTCACGCACGACAGCTTCGGCTCTTCTGCTGAACTGTATTCCGATTGTTGGATTATCATGGCTGTAGTTTATTTTCTACATATTTTTTGGGTTGACGCATTCAGTCCATTTCAGAGCGAGACTGCACGCGCCAGTCCCAAACGTTCTCGGCCAAAAGGACCGCGAAAATAAATCATGGTGAGTCTAGTTTAACTCAAATGTTAACCAATATCCATGGTAGACTAAAAATGTATCACATTTTTAGTCTGCTATGTACATACCGGTAAATACATGTTTTTTAAGAACATACACTTCTTATTCACTCTATTGATGTCATAAGACAGGGATAGGACCAAAACATCTTGCCATGGACATGAACTTAAAACGGAAACATTGTTCATTATCATTACAAATAACAAGAACTTCCCCGGAGACGTCAGTCCGCCTATAAGTCGGATTGGTAGCTCTTCGGGATGAAATTGGAAGTACCCGAGACTTAAAGAGTTTGAAGCCAACAAATTGAGACAATACATCGGACATACATCGGAAGTTAACACATATTAATCCTGTAATCCTGTCATTCAGTTGATTGTGTTGCACAACGGTACCACCGATCGATGTACATAATAATGTAAGTTTATTAGGTATATGCATATGGGTGTCCAATAAACCTTGTCTGACCTTATACCTGGTGATAGGTCTGGTCACGTACTATCATAATAACAAAACATGACCTCAGTAAAAACCGCGCCGTTTTCGAGATATTGACACTTTTTAAAATTTATAACAAATCTGCACCATACGGCGGTTTTTTAAATGCTGTGCCTACAAATGGCAATTTTTTCCTTTTCTTTTTTTATTGTGATTACCAAGGAGTAATGCTATCGAAAAAAGTAAATAAATATTTCAAAGTCACTAATGCGTTCAAGTAAAAAAAAAATGTATGATACAATGTGGCCCCTAATCTAGAAAACTTGACTGTTTCATTCCAATTATAAAATGGTATGCAACATCTTAATCAGACATTTAGAAAAAAAAATATTACTGTTCTCATAAATCAGGGACCCATTTTTATTTATTACGTAATATGACAATTTCGAAGGCCGAGCTGCGTTCAGGAAGACCATAAACCTTCTCGAAGAAAGAAAGTAACAGAGGGCGAGGCCGAAGGCCGAGCTGCGTTCAGGAAGACGATAAACCTTTTCGAAGACAGTAAGTTACTATGGGCGAGGCCGAAGTCCGAGCTGCGTTCAGGAAGAGGATAACCTTTTCGAAGAAAGTAAGTAACAGAGGCCGAGGCCGAAGGCTGAGCTGCGTTCAGGAAGACCATAAAACTTCTCGAATAAAGTAAGTAACAAAGGGCGAGACCGAAGGCCGAACTGCGTTCAGGAAGACTATAAACCTTCTCGAAGAAAGTAAGTAACATAGGGCGAGGCCGAAGGCCGAGCTGCGTTCAGGAAGACGATAAACCTTTTCAAAGACAGTTAGTAACTATGGGCGAGGCCGAAGACCGAGCTGCGTTCAGGAAGAGGATGGTTTATCCTCTTCCTGAACGCAGCTCGGAGCTCATCTTTAAGAAAGTAAGTAACAAAGGGCGAGTCCGAAGGCCGAGCTGCTTTCAGGAAGACCATAAATCTTCTCGAAGATAGTAACTTTTTTGTTACTTATGTTCTTCGAAAAGGTTTATCCTCTTCCTGAACACATCTCGGCCTTCCGCCTCGCCAATAGTTACTTACTGTCTTCGAGAAGGTTTATCGTCTTCCTGAACGCTGCTCGGCCTTCGGCCTCGCCCTTTGTTACTTGCTTTCTTCGAGAAGGTTTATGGTTTCCTGAACGCAGCTCGGCTTCGGCCTCGCCCTTTGTTACTTACTTTCTTCGAGAAGGTTTATAGTTTTCCCGAACGCAACTCGGCCGTCGGCCTCGCCCTTAGTTACTTACTTTCTTTGAGTAGGTTTATCGTCTTCCTGAACGCAACTCATTCACAAACTTTCGCGTTTATAATATTAGTAGGATGTATTTTGGGTAGATTTGGAGTGAGGCCTGATTTTATAGAAATTATTCCCAATTATCGGATGCATGCAAGCAAATCCGAAAGCAACAGCTACCAACGATATCTCATATTATGATAAGTAGTTTCGAAGTTATGAGAGAACAGATGAACATACATACATATATACATACCGGTCAAACACATAACTCTCCTTTTCGCTTCGCCGTAGTCGGGTAAAAATTATGATAAATAGTTTCGAAGTTATGAGGGAACAGATGAACATACATACATACATACATAAAGGTCAAACACATAACTCTCCTTTTCGCTTCGCCGTAGTCGGGTAAAAATAATAATATTTTCGCCAATATTGCGCGCATACTACACTACGTACAATATAATAAACATACGATCAATTTAACTTAAATCAAACAGGAACTTCAGTTAAGTAAATATCCGCTAACATCGACTCGCAACAACACTTTTACATAGGTTTGCACCTAAAATTAATCAAATAGATACCTAACGAAGTAAACCTACATAATATTATGAATCGAATTAAATAAGAAACTCTGCTCGAGACAATGCATACACACACCGCGCTCCGCCAGACCGCACCCCGCGCCGCGCCCCGCGCCTCCGCCGCCGTCGCACACTGTAATAATTTTGAAATCTAGCGGTACTAATGTCAAATAAAATATTTGAGACAATTTGAATAATACGTCAATTAGAGATTAGTTTAATAGATGTAAAATCATTCTGCATTCAAAGAAATATAATCTGGCAACACTGTTTTTAGGAGAAGTCTCGAAACATGACTCACGCGCTCATCAATGCGCGCCATTGTTTCAGTACGAGTGAAAGAGTGTGATACTAGTAAGTGACGGGTGTGCCACGCGGACGTGACAAAACAAGGAGAATAATCAGTTTATTTATTATTTTTACCGTTTTCAAAGGATTGTTTAGGGTAAGTTTGAAATTCTTAGCACATACACTTTATAAATATATTTTTTTTTATAATTAAATACTATACAACTTTTTGTTGTTTTATTTTTTATGTACACATATTTTAGTAATATTAAAAAAGCACATCTAGTGATATATTTCGCCTCGATGTCGTCGGTGGCGTCTTCAGTCAAGTGAGAAATAATATGATTATGATTTGATAGATATGTTTTTTTTTTTATTTTCTTCTTTTTTTATTATTTTTTATATAGAAATAAAAAGCAAATTATGGTTTTATGGAGGCATGGTGAGTGGATGAACGTAAATTAATATGAGTTATGAGATGTGTAAGGTACTGGTGATGTATATGTGGCCAGGTGGGATGGTTTAATTTAGTGAATTACGTTGAGGCCTGGTGAATGGTATGAGCCAAGGATCCATATGTATGACGACGACATCGGGGCGAAATATATCATTAAATGTGCTTTTTTAATATTACTAAAATATGTGTAAATAAAAAATAAGAATTTTTCGTCAACGTCAATATTTGTAATAAAAAGGTTGTTGTAATGTTCACTACGAAATCATGCAATTTACAAATATTTTTGTTTTTGTGTTGAGATTTAAAAATGTACCCACATGTATCCACCTTGAAATCATTTTTTTATATTTCTATGACTAATAGTCTTTTAAGTGCAGGTTTAATCTCCTGCCCCTATTTGCCCCACCCATACATTTTTTTTTACTTATCAGGAGCAGGGCTGACTATAAAAATAAGGGCTGTTTTCGAGGTGTGGAAGCGGGGCCAAAAATCAGCCAGGAAAAACGAGCGTAGAAGACACTAACAGAGACATTTTGAATCGGTTCCTCATAGCATCGGACCCTCTACTATCAAGCCAGTCCACCCGAACATCTAGACAAAGACACGCTCTACCTGCAGATACCATGAAGTTATTAAAATCGGCAGATGCTCTTGATGCTACACAACACAAACTATGTCTGATAGTGATAAGATAACGAATAACGCAAATAAAATCATTTTAATATGCAGCTTCTTAAATTTCATAATTTTCGAAAAAGTCATTTAAACATATTTTCATATGCAATACATATAAGTAATCAGTTTCTATTTTAATTTTTCCTTAATGCGGCCCTGGGCTTCCAGCTCACGAATATTTCAGAAAAATCAGCGCAGTGTTTGATTGCAATGAACTATTAACATGACACATAAATTACGACCGGCAATACGTGGGCAATATAGAATGGGGAGTTAAGTTCCGCTAGATTATGAAATTATTACAGTGTGCGCCGCCAGCCTCCGCCAGTCGCGCCACCAACCGCCGCGCGCCGCGCCGCCTACCATATCTTTATTTCGGCGCGTAGAACAATTCGATTTGTATGGGAGCCACATCTTAGCGTAGTCGGAAGTGAATTTTAGTTAGCCTATCATGTGTCCCGTATAGTAAAATGTGTTTTTACTAGGTTCATCGAATTCGGATGATGGCTTTAAGAGTTATGGAGGAACATACATACATACATACACAAAAGATTTCTAAAAATCGTCAATTTAGTTTTAGTATCATACATAGAGTCTACAAACGCAGTATTTCATAAAAAAAAGTAACTTACTCCATCACCCCCCCCTCACAGATTTATTATTAGTATTGATGATTGATTGATTCGTATGTAGTTTATCATACATATTTCTTTACAGTTTAACACATTGCCACAAACTATTCTTGTTCGCCTGCATGTACTTCTCCCACATCTCAAAGGTTAGTTAGAATAGCATGCCTCGCGGCATTAATCTCGCCTATTGTACCTAATTTTTATAAATTGGTGTTCAATAAAGAATATATACATACATATACATACAATAATGCCATAAGAACAAATACGAACATTGAAAAGGTTCAAGATAGACATATTTGAAGCCAACGCTTTAAGTAGGTATGTGTGATAGATATAATTCAATGTGTAACGACATAGGTATTAACACTTTCACTGACAATGAGATGATCTTAGGTTTCATGATATGACACTAAAAAATTCCGTACAAACTCACACGCCGCCTCTCGGCGGACAGTCAGTACCTGTGATATGACGGTTCGTCCACAGCCGCTAAAGTCCACAGCTTCGTTTCCGTTCAAATCAGTTCGATAAACACCTAATTTTACTCTCATAAAACTGATAGGTAAGTAGGATTCAGTTACACACAGGCTCGTAAACACATGATACCTAGTTGTAATTATTTACCAAACTCTCGACATATTTGTATATAGCTCTATACAAAACACCAACATGCGCGAGAAAATGTGTTTAGTAAATGTAGGTACGTAAGTCATTCCTATTTCTTATCATCTATGAACCTTAGAACGTTAGAGGTGCATAACTTATATTTTTGTTTTTATCTAAGGTTTGCAATGCATTCGTTGCGTGTTTCATGCACTAAAAACAATTATAAACACACCAACAGATGTGTAATTAAGTATTACACTATAAACTAAAAATATTATAAGAAAATTAACTTCTACCGTGGACGGAAAAAATTGATCGAGGCCTTTTACGCCTTCCGAATACAATAATCACTTGTACTGGTTCAGCGCCGAACAAAAAAAAACCCTACGTGACCTGTGTGCGTTGCAAAATGTAATACATAAACAAGTAATTTAATTCAAATTCGAATGCAAAAATTCATGCTCGAAAACAGGTTCGCTTTCTCCAGTCTGAACTGTCAAAGTTCCACAAATGTTAAAGAAGAAACTGTCCGAAGTTTGTAATAAGTGCGCAAGGAAGCGCCTGTAATCAATCCTACTGCTCGACTAATGGGGTCATAGGGGCCGTAGTGCGGGCCCTCCCCCCTAAGTCGTCTCTTACTTCAGTTGTTTGGATTTCTCTTCAAGTCGTCGCCGCCGTAGAGGGTCCAGTCGAAGTGCGTCGCCAGGCCACAGTGACTTTTAGGGTCGACATGTTGAATGTCAGCATGTTTATGGAAAAGGAATAGTCGCTTTAACGACCATTGAAGACTTAAAGAATTAATTGAGAGCCAGGAAGAAGAAGCACCTGAATACAAGACGAAAACGAACAGATAGAACAATAGGAAGAAGGTAGACCAAAAGGGTATTGCCTTTTGGTCTACCTTCTTCCTATTGTTCGGAGCAAATACCAGTCATGACGAAAAAGGACAAGCGAGGAGTATGACCATTGCAAGCAATTGCAAGCGATTCCTGAACATCATAGTTATTGACCACAACCGCGTCAGAACGAATTTAATAAAATTTATTCTCGCGAAAGTTATCCCGCAATTCCAATACACGTGGCGTACTTACCGAAACATATCGAAGAATTTCTTTCGTTGATCAACTTACAAAAGTATTTTCCTTTCCAACAATATTGTCAAAAAATGTCATTATCCGACGCATGCAAATCTGACATACAAGCGAAAGCTATGTACGTTCTAAATTCAAAATACATACGTAATCGTGATGTTGAGCAAGTTTTTCGTAAACATAATCTCGCGATCGATTGAAATTTTCCCACAAATAAAACTACGAGCAACTCTATGTAGCTATGGAATAGTTGGCGTTGGTTTATTTCATGCAGCAAGATAACTTCTCCGGCTGTTATTTATTATATAACTCATAATAATAATCTGCGGAAAAACTTAAGTCAACTTATAGTTTTAAGGATTTTTGAATAATAAGTTTTCTTCCTGTTCTAATAAGTCTAGACACTAATGAATGAAAAAATCTAATTAAAAATCTCTCCCACAAGATCACACGGTATACAGTCGGAGCATGTGCTCTAGCCTCTCTGACTCAGCCATCCTAACCGTATAGCATGAAAATACGTTTTCAAATATATAAACAAAAATCATTACTAAGCAGTTCTTTATTAAACACCATTCTCGTTTCGGCGTACCCACTACAACAAACACCAAACCTATAAAGCTTCGTACTCACAGAGCAAGAAATCGCGTCGCGGCCGGCTGGGGCAAGACGGCCGCCGCTCGCCGCTGTGTGTTCGTACTCTACGCCAAGAGTCAAAGTCAAAGACATCAAAGTCTTAAAACTCGTAATTATTTTTACACCAAGATTATTTATTGCTTCTTAACTTGCGCCTTTGCTGCGTCATCGCTGACGATCTGACGGGAGCCACCTGTATGCTAGGTGCCATTGCATCCACATTTCATCTATTTTGTATTTATTGAACCTGTCTACATTGCCTGCTAGGTACATCCGTGATTTCATTCTTGTTTTTGTCGAAACTACATAGGTGCCGTGTCAGCGTTTCCTTTGATCAGAACGAAGTGAGAACACCAACTGTCTGTGGAACTGTGTTCCGGCGAGTGTGTTTCCCGAATCCTTTAACCTGGATGTCTTCAAACGTCATATTAACAGGCTAGACAGCTTGGCAACAGTCCGCAAATTTGCTGGCATGGCATCTACCTGAGCATGTTTTCGCGAGGAGAGGTGATTATAACTCTGTCGACTGCACCGTTGGTCTATCAACACAGCCACCCATGTTGGTTTTTTTTTTTACGGGAAGCTCGACATTTCGCGCGCCAGACTAACGCAGAGGTGTAGTCCGACGGCGTCCACGGGCATTCGAATATTTACGGGGGCTGCGAATACCACGTCGGCCGGCTAGGTGCACCTTCACATTATGTTTGAAGGATCCCAGACTGTACATTAGAGGAAAAGATGCTGGTGGGAGTGCATTCCACATGTTGGCAACCCTGTAAATAAAGGATTTAAGGATCGATTTGTCCTAAGTGGGGGAATATCGACAGTGTGTAGATGCATTCCCAACCTGTTGCGCGTGGAACGATGGTAGAATGGGGATGGAGGGATCGCATCGTGCAGCTCCTTGGAACACTCTCCGTGGTACAGGCGATAGAACACACTCAAAGATCCAACGTCCCTGCGGAGCTGTAAGGTCTCTAAGTTCCGAGATACCTCGGGGTCGTTAACAAGGCGTACAGCGCGACGCTGAATCGAGTCTAAGGAGCCGAGCAGGTATTTTGCGGATCCGTCCCACAGATGCGAACAGTACTCCACGCATGAGCGAATCTGCGCTTTATAAAGTAGCAGTTTTTGGCTCGGCGTAAAGTACTGACGCACCTTGTTGAGGAAACCCAGCTTCCTTGAGGCTACCTTAGCTTTCTCCTCGATGTGGCGTCCAAAATTCAGGTCGCGAGTTAGTTCGACCCCGAGAATCCCAATGTGCTCCTCGACCTTGAGAGTAGTTCCTTGAAAGGTGGGGGCTGCAGTGAACGGTGTCCGCTTTGAGCTGAATACACACGCCTGAGTTTTACTCGCGTTAAACTCGACATAAATAGGTTTACATAAAAAAAATACTATTTCAGATCCAATGAGGACCCCAAACCCGAAAACAGCGCGAGAGGGAGGGAGAGCATTTTTACGGGTATTACCATACAAATAATTGCTATCAGGTTATGGGGGCTGAGAAAAGGTTGAAAGGGGGAAGGTAACGAAAGAATAAAAAATTCAGTAATAAATAATACAACATCTGAAAATTAAAAAATAATATCAAATCGTAAAAATCTGCTGCTTCGCAGTTCGGAACCGGTGTATAACTGTAGGCCTCTTCACTTGCCCCTTACTAGGTGATATGCTCCAATTGTAGCCGACTGGATGTCCGTTTTGGGACCCCCCCCCCCCCCCCCCCAAACGATTTTAAAAATATATCACGCAATATGATTTAGATCTAAAAAGTAAAAGATGAAAAACCAAAATTAAAATAAATAAGGCTTAAAAAAATTACTGTTAATAAAAATTAAGGAAAAAGCAGTAGAGAATGCTGTAGGGCTATTCGAAAAATTGAGTGTTTTTTTTTCATGGCTGTTGCAATCAACCTTCATTCAGTGCGGTAATATCAATGCAGACGGCATTGACCCTACGAACTAGCAAGGTAATGTAATTTGTCTTCACAGGAAATATACAATGTATGTGTGCGAAGAAAACAGTATGATACCCTCAGATCAGGAAAGGATCCTTTCCTGATCTGAGATGATACCAATCTACGCATAAAGTAGTTTTCTTGTTACCAGCGAACTTAGAGTAGGTATAACTACCTCCTCTCAGCGGTACTGGAACTTTCGTCGCTTGTAGTTCCAACTGTTGCAGAACAATGTGCCCTTTCCTCTCGTCTCTTCCAGCTTCACTACGCCAGCCAAAGAAGAGTTTTGTAAAATTATCCATATTGTGAAGATTTTAAAGTTCAAATTTGAATGATCGCTGCTTTCGTAAGGTTGATATTGTCTTGCTTGATTAATTTAATTTGAAATAACGCCACTTGAAGAGAACACAAAGCCCAAATTTAAATGTACATTTTCAACGCGTTGTGCCCGTAGGTAAACCTAGATTCCGAACTTTCTTTATCCCGAATGTTGTCCCGCTCTGGGGCGGGGTCGACGCCTATCTCCGTCCCTCTCGCGCGATGCCCGCTCGGAACGCGTGCGTGTATAAATAGCAACACACTCTTACTCTCCTTTATTGTTTGCAGCTAAAGATACGGTGTCCCGGAAGTTCGTTAGTCTCCGCTACTGTTCCCGTTTCAGGGAAACAGTTTTAGTATCATATTTTGCTTGACATGTATACTTTTGAAATACTCATATGTTCAGCGTTTATGACATGTTTATATTGAAATTATTTTTAATTAAAATGTTATTTAACACCCACCATTTGTTTATATTATTTAGAAATGAGAAATGTATTGATATATTCAATAAAACGAACGAAAAGATTGGCATGAAAGTTGACATGCAGCTCAAAGCAATCCTTATCGTGATAACTGAGCTTATCTTAAAGAAACATTAAAATACGTTGGTACTCAAACATTCAGTAATACAATGCCTCAATCGGACGGGAAGAGTTATAGTTAAACCAATAAAGCGTAAAACCGCGAAATTATCGATTCAATCCGCTAAACGCAGCCGGGGCACCGCGAGGCGGGAGCACAAAACCCAGCAACAGGCGAGCGCTGAGCTTTTTCAGCTCGCCCGCCTCAGTTCCACTTTCATAAGCTCGCGATCGGACGCCGCTCTAGCGTCGACCGCCCCCGCCCGCCCGCGCGCCGCGTCGCCGCTTCCACGCGCCGCACATTATTATCTAAATAAAAACATTAACTTTGCATTCATAAATTCTATGAACGAATTAAACACTCACTCTCTCTTTCCATCTCGTGGCGACAAAGCTAGTGAAAAAGGAATAAAAGTTGGCAATTTGGAGAATGTAACCGGTTCTCCTTCACGTGCTCCGACCCGGTGACGGTATTAGCATAAAGGAGATGAATTAATGAAAGTACTGTCGATGGGTGGCGCCGACCGGTCGCCGAGGAAGCGAGGCCCGAGGGTCTGAGGAGCTGACGTTTTACCCGAGTAAACCCAGGTCGGTACTGTATATTACATGTCTAACTATGAAACACATCCTTCAACTAGTTAATTCAATCTAATTTATTTTTGACAATTGTAAGATACTATTCAGGTTTCGTCGGAAACTATTTACGAAATAATTATTCCTATTTGTATATATATTTCTATTCCTATAGGGCAAAAAACAAGAGACGTTTTCGTCATAATTATATTTTATTGATGTTTGTCATACAAATAATTTTTCTGATATCCTGAGAAGTGCCTCAACACGGAATCTAAATGAATATATTTTAATGTGTACGACTGATGCACACATGATTTGTCCGCAGTTGAGAAAATCTTGTTTATTTCATATTAATATATAGTTTGTACCTACATAATTATTAAGACCAACACTCTGCAGTGGCGAACCAACTAAAAGTAATATTTAACTTTAATAAAGTAGTAATTGAATGCCATTAAAGTGCGCTAGTTCAATAAAATGCTTTATTACGTACGAAAAGTTTTATCCACAATAGCTTTTGGTAGCGGCCTCGTTCGTGAACAGTTCGCATAGCAGTTAGAAATGTTAAAGTGCCTATTTGCTGATTGGAAATTCAGCTTCCTTGCTCTTATTATCCGTCCGTTTATAGGTAATGGACACAGAAAATACCATTCGTATGGTATACCATAATATATAGGTGTATAAGCTTATTTTGTTGGATGGACAAAATGTATGAAGCGGCGAAATTTAATGCAATCGTAAAACATAATTTGGTCAAAGATTTGGTCAGACATTACCTTACAGGGCTGTTAAGACTAGAATACAATTAATTTGTTTATAGTACATTTACATTTTTCATTTTAGCGGTTCTTCGACATTATACATACCTATTACAAATAGTTTATTTTTTCGCTTAATGAAATGAAATGAAATGAAAATATTAATTTAATTAATACATAAAATCATACAGTGCAATAAATGAGTATCCTGTACTAGAAATTTTCTGTTCTTTTCAATAATTAACTATTCATGCCATCACTTACGTAAACTCTGCCTCAGACCCTATGAGTAATTACATAGAATATGTTCTCACAAAACTTTAAGGAAGATTTGATTTCTTTACACAAAACTCTCGTTCACAAGGCCAAAGTTCACAGCCCGCGGCTGTCTGAGTCATTTATACGCACCTCATCTGTTTGATTCATAACAGCTATCTATCATTTTATAATTCTGGTAATCCTCACCTACCTAATGAAAAACTATCGTGTAAAGTTTGCAATGTTTGAAGAGTAGATAAACAATGGTTTTATTTACTACCTAGTCACTGGCTGTTTAGTAAATTAGTAGTTTGTAATATTCTAGTATTGTTCCTGGTCAGGGTTATCTTGAATCTCACTATCTCACTTCTCATCTCATCTCATCTCACTAATATCATATTGTTTATTGTATAATTTCATCCACAGGTAGGTAACCTACGCTTGGACATGTCGAAAATTCCGCCAGTTCTAAATTCAATGCGAAGAAGAACTGACAAACAAACTTCGCAAGTCACAATGTTTTGTTAGTACCTTATAAGTATTATATTATAGTAACTTACAAATAATTAACCCATACTACCGCTCACAAGAGCATTAATATTTACAGCATAAACATGAATACTGAAGAATCTGACCACACTGCCTATTTAAATTACCTATATCTGGTGTATAGTGCCATCGTCAATTTTGATATTTCATATTATATCAAGTCAAATAAAACAATTAGTTTACGTTTATTACAAAGAAATGTAATAAGTCATATTAAAAATCAAATGATACAAAGTGTATCGAATTGTCAAAATTTGTTAGTGGGAAAAATAGTAGTCAGACTCTTAGATAAAATTACGGTCAGTTAATGCATCCTTAATACTGTAATAACTCTTTTCAATTAACATTATTTTAATCCGTCGTTTAAAATTATTGTCATCTAATTGTTTTATGTTAGGAGACATCAATCAATACTAATAATAAATCTGTAAGGGATGGTCATGGAGTAAGTTGCTTTGTTTTAGGAAATATTGAGTTTGTAGCCTCTATGTATGATACTAAAGCTAAATTGACGATTTTTAGAAATCTTTTCTGTATGTATGTATGTATGTATGTATGTATGTTCCGCCATAACTCTTTAACCGATCATCCGAATTCGATGAAACTTTGTACAAGCACATTTAAATATATGGGACACAGGATAGGCTAAATAAAATTCAGTTCCGGTTACGCTAAGATGTGGCTCCCATACAAACCGATATGTTCAATCCGCGCGCCTTAGTACTATACATACTACATAGGTATTTACCGAGCGAGCGGCAGTTGGCGGCGGCGGGGCGGAGGCGGCGCGCGGGAGGCGCGGCCTATAAACTCAACAGCGAACCGAGCAGCCGCACTATATTCCTCTTTCACGCAAAAACTACTGAACAGATTTTGATGAGCCTTTACAGTACTATAGCTTATACATCAAAAAGGCTATAATTTATAAAGACATTGTGTAAATTTGCCCAAATATCGATAAATGTCAAGTAAGTCGGAAAAAATCCTGCCTTCTGAGACCTATCTCGGCGTGCGCTGCATAAACCGTTAGAGTTACACGAAGATAGTGTATGGTGAGGTAGTTTCTCTAAAATAGTTCTAAAAAAAAGTCCGCGACAGCATATATCTACCTTTTATGTGGAAGCCACTATAGCCAAAATAGTGAACCAAAAATACATTTAAATTGCATACTGTATTTACAATGCACATTTTATAGTTTTGAATTAATTCTTATCAAAATACATACATATTTATCGCTTCTGGTATTTAAAGTAGATAAACATTGGCTGTTACACTAAGTAATTTGGACAAATAGTTTAAAAGTTACGACGACGAGAATGTCTTGAGAGAAGCGCTGCGCTTCTCTCAGCGGGGGGCAGCGGGGCGAGGCGAATATGTTTGTATGAATTTCCTTCATAAAATTTAAGCCGATCATCTAAATTCGATTAAAATTACTACACGCACATTTAGCTATACGAGACACAGGATAGGCTAAATAAAATTCAGTTCCGGATATGCTAATAATGTGGAGTATTTTACTTAGTTAGGTAGGTATCTAAAGTATTTGATTTATTTTAATTGAATTTTCTTATTTTAATATCGATAGCTTTTTCCCGCGGATTCGCTCGCGTGAAATTCGTATTTCATAAGAAGAAACTAAGTACATTACATAATGTGAAGGTGCACCTAGCCGGCCGACATGGTATTCGCAGCCCCCGTAAATATTCGAATGCCCGTGGGCGCCGTCGAACTACACCTCTGCGTTAGTCTGGCGAGCGCGATATGTCGAGCTTCCCATAAAAAAAAAAAGTAACTTAGGTCGGGACCGGACGGCGAACAGGAAGAGGTTAAACCGTTTCGAAGAAAATAAGCAACAAAGGGCGAGGCCGAAGGCCGAGCTGCGTTCAGGAAGACCTTCAACCTTCTCGAAGAAAGTAAGTAACTGAGGGCGAGGCCTAAGGTCGAGCTGCGTTCAGGAAGACTATAATCCTTCTCGAAGAAAGTAAGTAACTAAGGGCGTGGCCGAAGGCCAAGCTGTATTCTGGAAGACACTAAACCTTCTCGATGACAGTAAGTAACTATGGGCGATAGTTACTTACTTTCTTCAAGGCGGTTTATAGTCTTCCTGAACAAAGCTCGGCCTTCGGCCTCGCCCTCAATTACTTAATTTCTTCGAGAAGGTTTATGCTCTTCCTGAACGCAGCTCGGCCTTCGGCCTCACCCTTTTACTTTCTTCGAGAAGGTTTATGGTCTTCCTGAACGCAGCTCGGCCTTCGGCCTTGGACACGATTACTTAATTTATTCGAGAAGGTTTATAGTCTTCCTGAACGCAGCTCGGCCTTCGGCCTCGCCCTTAGTTACTTACTTCTTCGAAAAAGTTATCGTCTTCCTGAACGCAGCTCGGCCTTCGGCCTCGCCCTCAGTGACTTACTTTGTTCAAGAAGGTTTATAGTCTTGCTGTACGCAGCTCGGCCTTCGGCCTCGCCCTCAATTACTTACTTTCTTTGAGTAGGTTTATCGTCTTCCTGAACGCAGCTCGGCCTTCGGCCTCGCCCTCAATTACTTAATTTCCTCGAGTAGGTTTATAGTCTTCCTGAACGCAGCTCGGCCTTCGGCCTCGCCCTCTGTTACTTACTTCTTTGAAAAGGTTATCGTCTTCCTGAACGCAGCTCGGCCTTCGGCCTCGCCCTCAGTGACTTACTTTCTTCAAGAAGGTTTATAGTCTTGCTGTACGCAGCTCGGCCTTCGGCCTCGCTCTCAATTACTTACTTTCTTTGAGTGGGTTTATCATCTTCCTGAACGCAGCTCGGCCTTCGGCCTCGCCCTTAGTTACTTACTTTCTTCGAGAAGGTTTACTGTCTTCCAGAATGCAGCGTACAGCAAGACTATAAACCTTCTTGAACAAAGTAAGTCACTGAGGGCGAGGCCGAAGGCCGAGCTGCGTTCAGGAAGACGATAACTTTTTCGAAGAAGTAAGTAACTAAGGGCGAGGCCGAAGGCCGAGCTGCGTTCAGGAAGACTATAAACCTTCTCGAATAAATTAAGTAATCGTGTCCAAGGCCGAAGGCCGAGCTGCGTTCAGGAAGACCATAAACCTTCTCGAAGAAAGTAAAAGGGTGAGGCCGAAGGCCGAGCTGCGTTCAGGAAGAGCATAAACCTTCTCGAAGAAATTAAGTAATTGAGGGCGAGGCCGAAGGCCGAGCTTTGTTCAGGAAGACTATAAACCGCCTTGAAGAAAGTAAGTAACTATCGCCCATAGTTACTTACTGTCATCGAGAAGGTTTAGTGTCTTCCAGAATACAGCTTGGCCTTCGGCCACGCCCTTAGTTACTTACTTTCTTCGAGAAGGATTATAGTCTTCCTGAACGCAGCTCGACCTTAGGCCTCGCCCTCAGTTACTTACTTTCTTCGAGAAGGTTGAAGGTCTTCCTGAACGCAGCTCGGCCTTCGGCCTCGCCCTTTGTTGCTTATTTTCTTCGAAACGGTTTAACCTCTTCCTGTTCGCCGTCCGGTCCCGACCTAAGTTACTTTTTTTTTTTTATGGGAAGCTCGACATATCGCGCTCGCCAGACTAACGCAGAGGTGTAGTTCGACGGCGCCCACGGGCATTCGAATATTTACGGGGGCTGCGAATACCATGTCGGCCGGCTAGGTGCACCTTCACATTATGTAATGTACTTAGTTTCTTCTTATGAAATACGAATTTCACGCGAGCGAATCCGCGGGAAAAAGCTATCGATATTAAAATAAGAAAATTCAATTAAAATAAATCAAATACTTTAGATACCTACCTAACTAAGTAAAATACTCCACATTATTAGCATATCCGGAACTGAATTTTATTTAGCCTATCCTGTGTCTCGTATAGCTAAATGTGCGTGTAGTAATTTTAATCGAATTTAGATGATCGGCTTAAATTTTATGAAGGAAATTCATACAAACATATTCGCCTCGCCCCGCTGCCCCCCGCTGAGAGAAGCGCAGCGCTTCTCTCAAGACATTCTCGTCGTCGTAACTTTTAAACTATTTGTCCAAATTACTTAGTGTAACAGCCAATGTTTATCTACTTTAAATACCAGAAGCGATAAATATGTATGTATTTTGATAAGAATTAATTCAAAACTATAAAATGTGCATTGTAAATACAGTATGCAATTTAAATGTATTTTTGGTTCACTATTTTGGCTATAGTGGCTTCCACATAAAAGGTAGATATATGCTGTCGCGGACTTTTTTTTAGAACTATTTTAGAGAAACTACCTCACCATACACTATCTTCGTGTAACTCTAACGGTTTATGCAGCGCACGCCGAGATAGGTCTCAGAAGGCAGGATTTTTTCCGACTTACTTGACATTTATCGATATTTGGGCAAATTTACACAATGTCTTTATAAATTATAGCCTTTTTGATGTATAAGCTATAGTACTGTAAAGGCTCATCAAAATCTGTTCAGTAGTTTTTGCGTGAAAGAGGAATATAGTGCGGCTGCTCGGTTCGCTGTTGAGTTTATAGGCCGCGCCTCCCGCGCGCCGCCTCCGCCCCGCCGCCGCCAACTGCCGCTCGCTCGGTAAATACCTATGTAGTATGTATAGTACTAAGGCGCGCGGATTGAACATATCGGTTTGTATGGGAGCCACATCTTAGCGTAACCGGAACTGAATTTTATATAGCCTATCCTGTGTCCCATATATTTAAATGTGCTTGTACAAAGTTTCATCGAATTCGGATGATCGGTTAAAGAGTTATGGCGGAACATACATACATACATACATACATACATACAGAAAAGATTTCTAAAAATCGTCAATTTAGCTTTAGTATCATACATAGAGGCTACAAACTCAATATTTCCTAAAACAAAGCAACTTACTCCATGACCATCCCTTACAGATTTATTATTAGTATTGATGATTGATGATTACCCCAAGAAAAGTTAGTTCATTAGCAAGGTTTAATGACAAGTTATCTGCAGTTTTTAATATGCTATCATTGTTATTACGTCTATGAGTCCCAAGAGCAAAGTGCATAATATTAGTTTTGTTGACATTTAGCAATAGATTGTTGCACTCAAACCAAGATTTTAGAGATTCTAGTACAGTTAAAAAGGATTCTCTCAGTTTACTTATATCATTGTTTTTCAGTACAACTGAGATATCATCTGCAAACATTACCATCTCTATATCGTCTGTTATACAGCTCGAGATGTCGTTAACATATATTAGAAACAATAATGGTCCCAGGATAGAACCCTGCGGCACACCTAAAATAAATGTGAAAGTATGTTTGTTTGTTTGTTTGTTTGTTTGTTTGTTCCTCTTTCACGCCTGAACGGCTGGACGGATTTTGACGAAACTTTGTATAGTGGTAGTGTATATCCCGGAGTAACATAATTTTGAAAAAAGTGGTCAAGTTCGAGACGAGCTCGAGTAAAGAGGGTTCCGTACCATCCCGATTTCTGTGAGAACTAAAAAACTTAGGATTTTCGTTTAGGTTATCCTGTAAATTAAGTGTATATTAGGATTTTCGATTAGGGAGAGAGGGAGGGAGCGAGGGGGAGCTATGAACGCGGAACGAAGGGGGAAAGGGGGTGGGGGTAAATAGAGGCATAGAGGGAGGGAGGTGAGAGAGGGGCGAGAGGGGAGGTGGAGGGAGGTGAGGAAGGGCCGAGAGGGGAGGTTGACGTAGAGAGATGGAAGGGAGGGGGGAGGGGTCGGCAGAGGGGGGGGAGGGGATGGGAGGAACGGTCGGGAGAGGAGCGGAGGTAGGGAGATGAAGGAAGGGGAAGGAGGGTGGGGGAGAAGGAGAGGTACCGTGTGGGGCCGGTACTTTAAAAGAATAGCCCCACTGCATCTCTACCCGTGTATGTCGTAAAAGGCGACTAAGGGATATGACTCCCTTCTTATATTACTAGGTGGTAGGGTTTATCCCGCCCGGGCTGGTACCACCGCACTGAATGAAAGGTCGGTCGAAACGGCTATGTAAATAGTTTGTGTTTTCCGTCCAGTTCAGTGTAGCCGGCACGACCGAAGGGAAGCACTGACGTGGCACCAATTCACCCGGTGTTATGGGCTGACATCACGGATGTTGTAGGTGATGTAGCCAACCGTGTCAGTTTCCATAAAAAAAAAAAAAAAAAAAAAAAAAAAAGAGGGAGAGGGAGAGGGAGAGGGAGAGGGAGAGGGAGAGGGAGAGGGAGAGGGAGAGGGAGAGGGAGAGGGAGAGGGAGAGGGAGAGGGAGAGGGAGAGGGAGAGGGAGAGGGAGAGGGAGAGGGAGAGGGAGAGGGAGAGGGAGAGGGAGAGGGAGAGGGAGAGGGAGAGGGAGAGGGAGAGGGAGAGGGAGAGGGAGAGGGAGAGGGAGAGGGAGAGGGAGAGGGAGAGGGAGAGGGAGAGGGAGAATATAAGAGAAACGACAGTTTAATATCATATTTGCGTTTAAATCGGATTTACTGTTAGATCGAGTCTACAGCGAGCGAAGCCGCGGGCAAAAGCTATCCTCCATAAAATTTAAGCCGATCATCTAAATTCAATTAAAATTATTACATGCACATTTAACTATACGTGACACAGGATAGGCTAAATAAAATTCAGTTCCGGTTACGCTAATAGTTGGAATATTTTACTTTAGTATTTCATTTATTTTAACTGAAGTTTCTTATTTTAATAACGATAGTTTTTTCCCGCGGATTCGCTCGCGTGAAATTCGTATTTCAAAAGAAGAAAGTTACTTAACTTAGGCCGGGGCCGAAGGGTGAACTGGATTCACATAAACAATAAACATTCTCAAAGGAAGTAAGTAACATACTAAAAGCGAGGCAAAAGGCCGAGCTGCGTTCAGGAAGAGTATAAACCTTTTCGAAGAAAGTAAGTAACTGAGCGCGAGGCCTAAGGTCGAGCTGCGTTCAGGAAGACTATAATCCTTCCCGAAGAAAGTTAGTAACCAAGGGCCTGGCCGAAGGTCGAGCTGTATCCTGGAAGACGCTGACAGTAAGTAACTATGGGCGATAGTTACTTACTTTCTTCAAGACGGTTTATAGTCTTCCTGAACGCAGCTCGGCCTTCGGCCTCGCCCTCAATTACTTGATTTCTTCGAAAAGGTTTATAGTCTTCCTAAACGCAGCTCGGCCTCCGGCCTCGCTCTTATTTACTTACTTTCTTCGAGAAGGTTTATGGTCTTCCTGAACGCAGCTCGGCCTTCGGCCTCGCCCTTATTTACTTACTTTCTTCGAAAAGGTTATCGTCTTCCTGAACGCAGCTCGGCCTTCGGCCTCGCCCTCAGTTACTTACTTTCTTCGAGAAGGTTTATGGTCTTCCTGAACGCAGCTCGGCCTTCGGCCTGGCCTTCTGTTACTTACTTTCTTCGAAAAGGTTATCGTCTTCCCGAACGCAGCTCGGCCTTCGGCCTCGCCCTCAATTACTTAATTTCTTCGAGAAGGTTTATAGTCTACCTGGACGGAGCTCGGCCTTATTTACTTACTTTCTTCGAGAAGGTTTATGGTCTTCCTGAACGCAGCTCGGCCTTCGGCCTCGCCCCCTGTTACTTACTTTCTTCGAAAAGGTTATCGTCTTCCTGAACGCAGCTCGGCCTTCAGCCTCGCCCTCACTTACTTACTTTCTTCGAGAAGGTTTATGGTCTTCCTGAACGTAGCTCGGCCTTCGGCCTCGCCTTCTGTTACTTACTTTCTTCGAAAAGTTTATCGTCTTCCTGAACGCAGCTCGGCCTTCGGCCTCGTCCTCAATTACTTAAATTCTTCGAGAAGGTTTATAGTCTTCCTGAACGCAGCTCGGCCTTTGGCCTCGCCCTCAGTTACTTACTTTCATCAAGAAGGTGTATAGTCTTCCTGAACGCAGCTCGGCCTTCGGCCTCGCCCTCAGTTACTTACTTTCTTCGAGAAGGTTTATTGTCTTCCAGAATGCAGCTCAGCCTGAAGCCTCGCCGTTAGTTACTTACTTTAGTTGAGAAGGTTTATTGTTTACCTTAACGCAGATTGGCCTTAGTTACTTACTTTATTCCTTTGAAATACGAATTTCACGCGAGCGAAGCCGCGGGCAAAAGCTAGTTCTAAAATATCTACGAATGCATTTCGAAGCTTCTGAGACAGTATATTTTTAAATGACAAATTTTAAGGTTATGTTATTTTATATTCAAACTGCGGTTTACCCGCATGTACTATACTGTTATGGTGACTGGCGAAATGGCTTTAATTTTTTAATTAAAAAATAATTAAAACCTAAAATTTATATAAAAATTTGTTGTCTGTAAAGTCGGTTTACGGACAAAGATTTACGGACGATAATTTTACGTGATGACGTGGAATAATCGTAGTACATAGAGCAAAGATCAGTCATTCTATTTCCAGTAGAAAGATTGAATGTTGAATTGTCATATTGATGGCCAGTCATCTTGTGACTGGCCATCAATAAACTTCTGTTGTCTGATCTTGACAGTTTTACTTCTTAAGACGTTTCCATAGTAACTTCGACTATACCGATTGTGCCTCTCTATCGCTTGTTACGCGCTCTCACTTGCACACACAGGCTCAGATGGAACGTGACACTTTTTCGTGTGTGCAGCCGGTGTTCATCAATTTATAAGACGTGACGTCATCACGTCAAAACTATTTGAGCTAACAAGAATGGTTGAGTAGTTGTCTGAATTTTGTATCCTCTTCAAAAACACGTCACTTTTGTATTCTCTTCAAAAACTCTCTTCATCACTTCAACAATATGCGACTGACTACAAATTGTAAAGTAGTTTAGTGCGTGCAGGAGCACGTGACAAAGGGAGTGTCCAAACATGAAAAATTTACGGCTCGGAAACAGTAGCGCTTCACAGGTCATTTGTCATGGAATGTTCTGTTGGGTAATAAGTATAATGGATACAACTCAGAAGCCTTTATAAAGGTATTATTTATTAATATAATTTATGTGTTTAGGTTTTTATGGCGCCTTTCTCCACTTATATACGACTAGCTGTGTTCGCGGCTTCGCTCGCGGAAATGGACTTTTTTAACATTGGAAATGTTTAATGGATCGATTTTGCGTTATACACAAAAATTCTTATAACTTTGTTGATATAATATAAGGGTTACGAGGGTTAGTGAGGGCTTAATCAACGCAGAATTTATCGAGACGTAGTTAATAATATGAGATTTTGAAAATTTCGAAATGCTTTTTTTGAAAAATCCAAAAAACCAAAAAAAATCGGAAAAAAATCCTGTCATTTTTTCGTAATTATTTTTTTATAAGTTCCGGTTAAGGGTAAGGGCAAAAAGAATAAAATATGCATATAGAAAATGAATTGGGCTACTCGAGGGTATTTTTGGTTGTGGTGTTCGACTTATGGTTGATGAGCAGCGCGACCCCAATGTTCAGAAATTTTTAGAAAATTTGCACTGTTCATACACAAAAATGCAAGCGAGGGTTCAATCGACGCAGAATTTATTTGATGATATGAGATTTTGAAAATTTCGAAATACTTTTTTTGAAAAATCCAAAAATCAAAAAGTCAGCGTTTATGTGTCAGTCAGCGTTTATGTGTCAGTCAGCGTTTGTGTGTCAGTCAGTCAGTCAGCGTTTGTGTGTCAGTCAGTCAGTCAGCGTTTATGTGTCAGTCAGTCAGCGTTTGTGTGTCAGCCAGTCAGCGTTTGTGTATCAGTCAATCAGTCAGCGTTTATGTGTCAGTCAGTCAGCGTTTATGTGTCAGTCAGTCAGCGTTTCTGTGTCAGTCAGTCAGCGTTTTTGTGTCATCAGTAAGCGTTTGTGTGTCATTCAGTGTTTATGTGTCAGTAAGTCAGTCAGCGTTTGTGTGTCAGTCAGTCAGTCAGCGTTTATGTGTCAGTCAGTCAGCGTTTGTGTGTCAGCCAGTCAGCGTTTGTGTGTCAGTCAATCAGTCAGCGTTTATGTGTCAGTCAGTCAGCGTTTATGTGTCAGTCAGTCAGCGTTTCTGTGTCAGTCAGTCAGCGTTTGTGTGTCAGTCAGTCAGCGTTTGTGTATCAGTCAGTCAGTCAGCGTTTGTGTGTCAGTCAGTAAGTCAGCGTTTGTGTGTCAGTCAGTCAGTCAGCGTTTGTGTGTCAGTCAGTCAGTCAGCGTTTATGTGTCGGTCAGTCAGCGTTTGTGTGTCAGTCAGTCAGCGTTTGTGTGTCAGTCAGTCAGTCACCGTTTATGTGTCAGTCAGTCAGTCAGCGTTTATGTGTCAGTCAGTAGTAATAATTATAGGAAATATATCTTTTTTTCCACCAGTCGAAGTTAAAGAGAGTCTCGGGGCGTAAGTACTACTGTTGGCGACAGAGACTTATTGTCTCTGTTGTCATTAAGAACTTAACGCGATTAGGAAAATAGATGAAATCTATTATATTATCTAGAATATTATCTCATAGCTCGTTTATACACATAGATAGAGTTGAGATCTACGCGCGCCGCGTATTGAGGGCAGTGGGGGCTTTGACCTATAAATCTTAGTGAGGCGACTAAAAAATCCACCTACATTGCTATTACTTTATGATAAATTGAAAAACCTAAGCCTAATTTTTTTTGGCCCTAACAATACTTAACCAAAAACTACTATCGAATCGCGCACCGAGGGTACCGTATCGCCATGTCACGGCTAGCGCCACTAGATGAATTTCATAACACGCCACGCCATCTAGATGGCGTGTTATGAAATACTTCATATTAGTTAGTCACGATTAGAAAATGATTCATCATCTATTTGGTAGATGGCGCGCGCGCATACACTTTTTGAAACCAAAAAGTGTATGCGCGCGCGCCATCTATGGGAACCCCCGTGAGTTTTTTACTTTTTCTTATTTTCATTATTTTTTGTTATATCGGCCATAATAACACATTTTCTGTGAACATTTCAACGGGCTACCAAATTACGGTTCAAGAGATACAGGCCTCGGACAGACGGACGGACAGACAAGCGGCGGGTGGCCGAGTGGTTTGGGCATTGGCTTCAAATGCGAGAGGTGCGAGGTTCGAATCCGGTCGGCGTGTAACAATGAGTTTTTTTCTGACGAAAAAATTTACGTGTATGCATACCTACACCTGCTGCTGCCGCATAGCAGCCTCGGCTGTGTTCTCCTCTAGTCTAGTATAGCCAGCAATCCAGGGAAGTCTCCGGTATGGTACCTACCTTCTCGGAGGTGATATTGGCTGGTCGGAGCATGCGCTTTGGCCCCTCCGGCTCAGCCACCCATACCGGATTACATAAAAAAAAAAGACAGACGGACGGACGGACAGACAGACAGACAGACAGACGGCGTAGGCTTAGTAATAGGGTCCCGTACCGGATACGGAACCCTAAAAACAAAAAAAAAATAATTCGCAAAAGTGAGATTCGAACCAACGTCACTAGATTGAAAAGCTAAGCATATACCATTGAGCTATGAAACTTACCGTAACTAGTGCGAATTTCGCCATCTTAATCACGGAGGTAAAACAAACCGACTTATAGAAAACGTGAATCGCCCCATCTCGCTCTGCATTCTTTTAATTGGATATAGATGTCTCGTCCGGCGCCATTTATCAGAGCCTCAGCTGCTCCCTACATCCAAAGCCTCCAAGGTCAACCTGTTGTCTTCACGCTTGGTGAAGCGATATCAAAATAAGCGATTCGTCGCCGCACCGGACCGGGGTGAGTCACCATATGCCATGCCGTACGTGACACGTCACACGTCACGTCTGTGTGTGTGTGCGTGCTGTGTTGGTGGTGTTGATGCACTAACACATCTTTAACGTATTTCGTCGCGCGCGTCGCACCAGCCGCCTCCGCCTCCTCCGCGCCGCCGCGCTAATATTGTGATCTGATCGGATATACTTGACTTTTTTAAGTTTTCTTTCTTGATATTTTGAAATGTTTTTTTTTTCTTTACTTTCAAGATAATTAAGTGAGGCGGTGCTTCACTTGCTTCACCTGGGGAACCGCCACTGATTGAGGGGCCGGCAGCTGGGAGGTCACGGGCATTGTTTTGGTCTAATGAAGGAACACCATTGTCATGGACCCACCGCAGGGTCACGCGCGCGCGGCCGGGAGTAGGTATAATGTAAACAGGGCAATGGACGCAGAATTTATCGAGACGTATTTGAAGATATGATATTTTGAAATTTTCTAAATACTTTTTTTGAAATTGGAAATGTTTAATGGATCGTTTTTGCGTTATACATAAAACTGCTTATAACTTTGTTGATATAAGGGTTCCGTGCTCTGTGGTTACGAGGGTCAATGAGGGCTCAATCGACGCAGAATTTATCAGACGTAGGTATTCTTTGATATGAGATTTTCAAAATTTCGAAATAGGTAATTTTTCTGAAAAATAAAAAAAAACAAAATTTCGAAAAAAAATCTATATTACATTATATTATATATTAAAAGTATATTCGCTGCTCTGCGCCGCTTGACGTTGGATCGCAGCATGACTAAGCCGGGTGCAAAGGCGCGCGCCAAAGCTAGATTGCACATCAAAAGGACTATTCTACGAAAACGTCGCAATTTTTTGGACTTTTATATTTGTTGGGTTTACTAAATAATGAAATTTTCCAAGATACATTTCCAATGCAGCCATTGTTGCGTACACGTAAAATCTCTTGATTTTTTTCCGACTGCGTTCCCCTCCGATCGCACTGCCCAGCTAATGTGAATAATGGCGTGATGATAAATAGCCTATATAACCTGGAGGAAATATGTCGCATTACAGAGGCAAAAAAGTTAAATTACGAAATTTAAAAAACCCCCGACGCACCAACACAACAACCCTTAAAAGGTAAAAAATAATTTCAGCATAGCTGATTAAAGGTGTCGGTGTCCGAGTTTTTTTTTAACCCCCGACGAAAAAAACGGAGGGGTGTTATAAGTTTTTACGTGTGTGTGTGTGTGTGTGTGTGTGTGTGTGTTTCTGGCTGTGGCATCATAGCTCCCAAACGGATGGACCGATTTGGATCGGGATGGTTCTTAGCTATGTCTTCAATCAAGTAATCAAGTAATTAAGCAATAAAAAAAATTATTATGTTAAAAAGTGATAAAATGATTTTTTACTTATTAAGGGTTGTTGGTGTGTCGGGGTTTTTTTTTAATTTGTAATTTAACTTTTATTCGAACTTGTGATAATTTCCGTTTATTTACTTAAAGGCGACGAGTGATTATGTAGTAAATTTTGTATTTTACAGTAGAGATCCCTACTCCAATTAGGAAATGTGCGGATGATCTTTGAATCGGCTGACCTGAACTTCAGCTAATAACCATCCCCAGTTAGCCCCGCTTTCTTATAAAACACCACATCCAAATAGGCCCACCCGTTTGGGATGCTACAGATTTTTTTACGTAATCCGGTATGGGTGGCTGAGTCAGAGGGGCCAAAGCACATGCTCTGACTAGCCAATATCACCTTCGAGAAGGTAGGTGCCATACCGGAGACTTCCCTGAATTGCTGGCTATACTGGACTAGAGGAGAACACAACCGAGGCTGCTATGCGGCCATCTTACATCCAGTACGGTGGTATCAACCAAGTCGGCTACAATTTGAGCCTACCACCTAGTAGGGGGCAAGGGAAGGGACCTACAGTTTTACACCGGTTCCGAACGGTGAAGCAGCAGGTGTAGGTTAGATAGACGCACATAGAGATATATAGACGGAGGCGTATCTTGTAACACCCTTCTTTTGCGTCGGGGGTTAAACCGCAAGCGAATAAGTTGAGACGTTCTTGACTTATAAGCGAACTTACATACGCGCAAGCATACACACAGACGGCAGACGTTGACTTGCGTCTTATAATATGTAAGGATTCACATTATATACGAGGTCGCGGCCTCAGGCTCAGTCAATTTCACCTCCGTGGAGCCATTCCGGCTTGTAGGTGGAATAAAGTCGCTGGGGAAAGGCGATTTGAACCTTCGTGGATTGTAGGAGAAGGGAAACATGTTTCCCGGAAGCCCATTCCACAACTTTGTATAGCGACGCAAGAACGATTTAGAGAATCGTGCCGTTCGAACAACTCTTCTGTAGATTACAAGGGGGTGTTCCGTAATAGTTTTTCGAATATGAAACACGTGTAACGTGACTCTTATATTGTTTATTGTATAATTTCATCCATTGGTAGGTAACCCACGCTTGGACATGTCGAAAATTCCGCCAGTTCTAAATTCCATGCGAAGAAGAACTGACAAATAAACTTCGCAAGTCACAATGTTTTGTTAGTAACTTATAAGTATTATATTATAGTAGCTTACAAATAATTAACCCATACTACCGCTCACAAGAGCATTAATACTTACAGCATAAACGTGAATACTGAAGAATCTGACCACTCTACCTATTCACATTACCAGATATA
The DNA here is from genome assembly GCA_946902875.1 of Nematopogon swammerdamellus. Classification (NCBI taxonomy): domain Eukaryota; kingdom Metazoa; phylum Arthropoda; class Insecta; order Lepidoptera; family Adelidae; genus Nematopogon; species Nematopogon swammerdamellus. Next base: position 13,946,647 of record OX336343.1, read on the forward strand.
CCTAGGTAATGTGAATAGGTAGATTGGTCAGATCGGTGTATAGTGCCATCGTCAATTTGATACTTAAATATATCAAGTCAATTCAACAACAATTAGTAACAGTTTATTAAAAAGAAAAGTCATATTAAAAATCTAAAGATACAAAATTGTATCCAATTGTCAAGTTATTTAGTGGGAAAAACAGTAGTAAGATTCTTAGATAAAATTATGGTCAGCTAAAGCATCCAAAACAATTCAGTCCATCAGCATATAAAAAGGTATAGGGGGTAAGAGAGGAGAAATTTTAATGCTCTGAAAAGTCTGAACCTTAAACAAAAGACGAGAGGTGTCGTGGGACACCTTTCGCTGTACATTATGTATTATATAACAGACACAATGAAATAAATTAACAACGTTTGAGAGTGATTAAATGAAAAATAAAAATAAAATATTTACGTCTATAATGCAGTAATATACCTATACATAGATATACGCTTGCAAAATCAAAAGTGTCGTGACGGTCGAAGTCTTACACATTTTTCGGTCTAGCTCTCATTCGCAAAGTGTCTGGAGTGTAATGTGCGATGAGGAACTTCGTTCCAAAATCAATACAAAAAAAACATTTATTCTATTTAGAAAACAGTAAGGAAATACGAGTTAATTTTAGTTAATAGACTATCCGCCCGATCTGTATAATCCGGCACACTACACCTACATACATTCGTAATATGATCAACTTGTACAAACTTGTTGCGTTTGCACATAACTTGCGTTTATGAGGGCTCAAGTGAACCACGAAATATCTTCCCCCGCCAACCTGCTTCGTACATAACACGCAATGCTCAGTTCAGTCACGTTCACGTCGCGTCACGCGAGATAGTCGAGCGAAGCGAAGGTCACTTCTGCCGCAGTGTGCAACCTTACTACACAATGCAGTACTATCCAAGTGCTACGTTTTTTGGGCGGGCGGGTGCGCCCAGTGTAGAGCGCTGTTTATAGTCTCTTCTCTCTTGTTTTTATTAAGTACAAGCTGTGCCCGCGGCTCCGCCCGCTCTCATATTTCACTTCACTGCTAACCTCATAAGCTATTTAGCGTGATAGTAAGTAGCCTATAGTTGATGGGAAGAATCAAGCTATCCGTAGAATTTTGTTTTATTAAAATCGGTTCAGTGGTTCTCGAGTTATAAGCGGACAGACAGACACTCAGACACTCAGACAGAAAGCAGACGTTGGATTTTATTATAGGTAAGGAAGGAAGGATGCATTACACATTAGCCAGAATGGCCTGAAGCGAAACTCGAAAATTGTACATAATGCCAATTTTAACAGCGAAGCAATAATGATGAAAAAATATATATATTCACGTTGATATGCATGTTGTCCCTAATTCAACAGCTTGGACTTGGGTGAGATCACATCACCTTGCCAACAACGCGTTCACTAAAAGAGAATAGTCGAGAATTTTAGTAGAGACTTGGAGTTTTGGAGTACCTCGATGTAGCGATGGTCGATACGGAACCTCATCGACAACCCGTTGGGTGGGACGACGACATCAAGTACGTCGGCGGAACGCAGTTGTTGCGTACCGCTGATGGCCGGGAGGACTGGAGGAAAATTAAATAAGAGTATTGGACTCGTCCAAGCGAACTGAGTCACTGACACATTGGCCAATAGTCATGCAATAAGGCAAGCATTTTAGTTGTATCTTGCTCAAACTAAGCGATTTAAGGGAGATGAAACTATATTATTGCTTTATTTGGGCAATAAATAATATGTTTGGCAGGCTTTAAAGTTCTTAATACTGAAGCGGCAGTAAAGGGAAATTATACATCTTCATAATAGTCGTCACAGCATTCAAAAGAATGGAACTGTTATTGTCGATCAAAACTGTATTTTTAAATGCATATAATTTGCAGAAATAGGTTCATAACAAGCGTGTTGATGAAGATTCGCGAAGCCCAAAATTGTGAGATGTACCTATTATGCCGTAATTTCGTCTTTGTATAATTTTTTTTATTGCTGTTTTATTGCTCTCCTTTGTAATATTTTACTTCTGTATACCTTTTTTAAATTTTCTATTTTTTGGTTCTTTCATGTCCTTAAAATTTTTTTTCTCATTCATTAGGCAATTTTCATTTTCTTTTTCTTCTATCATGATTTACTAGTACACTAATTGTAATATTTGGTATATTATGCCTACTGTGTAAGGAACTATTGGCTAGGCTTAAAAACAGCGCCAATGTGTCCCTAGGAATAGGCACATTGAGCTGCGCCTAGGCCAATTTCACCAAAGTGATTTGTAATATTGTAATTTATATGTTTAATCATGTAACAAATTCACTAAGTTGGAATAAATATTTTCTATTCCTATTTATGTTTGTCTATCTTTCTATTTTTAGTTTTCTGTGTGTAAAATATTTGCATACTAATAAAACAATGCGAGAAAAGCTCGTTATGTTAATAATGTTGCAAGAGGAAACATTGTACACGAGAGTGGCCTGCTTGCAAGGAAAAGTAATTTTGTAAAAACATGGCAAAGGTAAACGGAAAGAGAGGAAGGGAAATGCCGGCGCAATTATATTTTTGTTGAAATATAAACATTTCTGTAAGAATACAGGCGAGGAATTTATTATGGGTCACTTAATTTTAATTATTTTAAAAAGTCTTATGTAAAACATTTTTTATTATTATATTTTCATATTGACCTAGCTATAATTATGTACTTATTTTATTTATACCTCTAAGTTGACTTTATTTATTGCACAATATGAAATTAACAAATAACTACTAAGACTAATAATAAACTAACCTAAACAACATAAAAAATTTCACACAAATTTTGGTCACTCTCTCCTCGTAGGGTGCCCAAAACGCTCGCAGCATTCCCGCGCTGGATAGCGATTGCTATCCGCTTTTTAAGGTATTGCCCTGCCTTAAGATTGCCTGACAGGTCAATTAATTTTTGGCTTAAAACGGAGGTTAGTGACTTTGCCTCTTTGCTCCAAGCACCTAAAGTCTCGACGGCAAAGGCCACGAAATCGTGATTGGTCTTAATTGTCGAGTACTTTAGGTGCTTCGAGCGAGCTGCTGATTCCGCGGCGGCGCCAGCATGGCGAGATGTGGCAGACACATGAGAATCTGCCAAAGTGTCTGCACACGTCGCATCCCAAACAATGGCTCTGCCTCTGGACCAAGGAATCAAAGACATTCCGTCTGGCCTCTTCCCGTCTTCCCTACTTAGGCCAACAGGTTCTCGAATAGATGGAACATGAATTGAATTGAAGGCTCTCTTTATAATTTCATTCAGCGCGGCGTGCCGAGAGAACCTACCTGCGCTTTTGCAACAGCTTAGGCCGTGGCGGCCTTTCGAGTTCACCGAATTTCCACAAACACATAAATGGGGTTGGCAAACGTCACAACCTAAGCGTAATGCTATTGCTATGCGGAGTGTGTTGCTATCCAAAAGTGTGCCGGTCTGAGGAGACGGGATAGCATGTAGCCAGCATCCTGATTCAGGAGTGGAGACTGCTTTTATCCGAGCTAGTTCGACGGGGAGACCGATTCTTGAAGAGATTCATGTAAAGCTTTAACTACGGGCAGGTCCCATACCTTTTGGCTAATTTTGGCGAGTGGTAAGTCCTCATTTGGGCACAGAGACTTCCAGACGTTTATGGCCTCATCTAGGAAGCAAATCACAGGCTTGTCACTAGTTTGTGGTAATATGGCTGTGACAAGTTCTGTGACTCCGAAAGCCGAGCCCAGAAACGCCGGGACTCCAACGTCCTCGATACGACGCACACCAATCCCTCCGCTGCGAACGGGTAAAGATGCCTGGATCCATTGGTCATTGTCTAATTTTATATTAAGGATAGTTTCTAAAGAATGTCGAAAAAGGTTATCTATTTTTTATTTATTGTATCAGAATATAATTATTTTAACAACTAACAACAATTAATTTGTACATTTACCAAATTCTAAATTTTGAACTAGTCATTCCTTATCTGTGATTCTTATAAAATAAAGTAAAGTAAGTATTTTTACGCCAAAGAATATGATGCCAAAATATTCAGTATGCATTATCATAGTATTACCTATACGTAACGTAGATTCAATCTATCTCAATCAATCTCTATATCTACAAATATGTAAGAAAAATTAATTATCTATAATATCTAAAAAAAAAAACACGACCACGGCAACGGCTGTGGCATTGTTCGTCAGTTTTATTATATTTCTTTGCTCGCCTATTGTATATCGTATCAGCGAGTAGAAGCGCAGGGAAGTAGCGAGCGAATTGAAAAGCATCGAGAATCCGCAGCCGACTCCGTCTCCCAAGCACTGGCGACGCGGCGGCCGGCGGCGGCCGCTGCGGAGGCGGGGCGGCGCCATTACAGGTATCTTGCGGTTTTAATCTGGACGGAGAGCGCGTAAGTCTCGAATAGCTACCATATCCAGATGGTTACATTTTATTTAGTAAAAACAGGTCAAGTGCATGTTAAACTCGGGTCCTTCAAGAGGGGCACCTGTCAGGCCGGCAATGCATTCGCAACCCCCGCATACGGCCGAATGTCCATGGGCGTCGTAAGACACCTTATGAGTGGCTCGGCGCCATATGTCGCGCTTTCAATAAAAAATAAAAAAAAACTAGCGTACCTAGGTTTTTATATCAGTCAATATATTTGCTATATCATTAGATCATAGCACTGAAGGAAACTGACTAAATTTACTTACTGCCAGAGAATACATCGCTCATCTGAGCTCGGCCTTTGGCCTTACCCGTATAATTTATATACGAACTGGCTGTGCGTCGATCATACAGCGTGATGTTAAATATTATAGCCATCCTCCATATCGTCGTTGAGATTCGTAAAACTCGTACCTCAAAAATCGCGATTTTTCAGGAGAGCAAAAAAACCGTTTATTACGAAATTTTATTAGAAAACATGAAAACTGTTCTTCCGAAAGTTGTAGATAATATCAACAGAAACCTTACCGTGCACACTCATTCAAGGTATTTCTTACACACATAATGTTATTACAATTAAAGCAAGATACGAGGTTTTTGTGTTTTTAATTTAACGATAAAGTGCCGACATACGAGGTATTCGGTCCCAAACTAAGAATAAAATTACTTATTTCGAATTTTTTTTAGATAATGTAAAGACATTCAAAACTTGTAGATAATTATATAATATTATATAATAGAATTTTATTCAAAGTTTCACAATTAAATCGAGATACAAGGTTTCGTTATTTTATTTTTTTATTTTTGCCAACGCATGTAATACATGCGTTGGCAAAAATAAAAACTAACTCGTATCTCAAAGCACCATACTATGGTGTTTTGAGATACGAGTTATTCGTTTTGCTTATATCTTTGTTAATACGTATCGTATTGAGATACGAGTAAAAGTGGCCTATCCGCTATGATTTCGAGGAACATTTTATGAAAATAAATGGTATGGTGATACCCCACTGACTTTCTCGCTTGTTGGGCGAACTCAAGGTTTTTATGTTCGAAATTTAAAATATACTGACAGGACAGTTCCGTTGAATTAGTTAGGCGCTCGCAACAAACATTTTGTATGCAATATTTAATAGAAAGAAACCTTCGTTTGTATGACAACCACCTTTTTTTGAGTTTTCCTGGAAAAACTGAGAATGGTATCTTTTTAGGCTAGTAATAGGGTTTCTATGTGGAATATATATTAAAAATCGTTAGAGCCATTTTTGAGAAAATCGACCTTATCGAAATCATTTGTATGACAGCTACTCTTATTTTTTCGAATAAAAAAAAACTAAAAAAAGGTACCCCTAGATAATCGTTTCAAACTACTAAATTTGAATTTTAATAGAAATCGGTTGAGCGGTTGAGACGCAACGTCGCTGGACACATTGCCATAGACAAATTTTGTATGACAGCTACCCTTATTTTTTCGAATTTTGAAAAACTAAAAAAAGGTACCCCTAGCTTATCTTTTCAAACTACTAAATACGAATTTTGAACGAAATCGGTTGAGCAGTTTAGGCGCAAGGTCGCTGGACGGACACACACACACACACACACACACACACACACAACCTCACACACATACACACACACACACACATAAATGTTTCTCAAGACCACTTTTTTGGGATCGTTGAATGATATATAGCCCAAAACAGTCGAAATCTCAACTTCAAAATTTTGGACGATCACAATACTTCCTTTCTCCTTACAGTCGCTCGAAAGTAAAAAAGAAAAATCAAAAATTTTGAGATACGAGGTTTTCGAATCTCAACGACGATATGTCGCCTTAGCGAAAACAGTATGAAAGCAGCCGTTCAGTTCGAAAGTTCAGTCGTTTTAATTTAAGTTACAGACATACAGACGCCAGTAAAGAGCAGAAGAAAGAGATGGGTATAATCTAGATACATCATTTAAGCGGCGGGTATAGCTGATTGGTCTGGGCGTGGGCTTCTTGTGCGAGAGATCCGAGGTTCGAATCCGGTCGACGTGTACCAATGAGGTTAAAAAAATTACGCGGATACCTACACCTGATGCTTCACCGTTCGAAACCGCTGTAAAAATGTAGGTCCCTTCCCTTGCCCCTTACTAAGTAATAGGCCATACCGGATTTTATTTAAAAAAAAATTGTGAGATGGCGAAAATTACTAAAATCAATATTATCTAGACACACGGCAGTGTGTCAGCCAAGTTCGCAAAGCAAAAAGGCGAAACACCGGCCGTGGGTTATATACACGGTGTTGCAGTTGCCCCCGTAATATTTTTAACTGACATAAGGGGGTTATTCTATATGTGAAACTAAACAACTTCTGTGAAGAAAAAAACATTTTTGAAACAAAATAAAAATTATTTTTTCCATACAAATTTTAAATACCTATTCTCAAAATGTAAGGAGAAAAAAATTTTTTTTTCTTCAAATTAAAAAGTCGTAGAACAAAAGTTGTTGTATATAACTTAAAATCTATTTGACCTACGCACTTGAAATTTTGCGTGTCTAGTAGTAAGACCCTCTTCTAATACCAATTCTGAAATTTAAATTAAGACCCTCTATTCACGAAATAATGACGTCCGAAAATCACTATTATTATCACTGACTGACTCACTCTTTTTTCAAGTTTTCTCTTATTAAAATTTATCTAATTGAACTAGTTCTTTGTCAATGAAATACTTGACTAAATTGTTCTCAAACTCAAAGATTAAAGTAGGTGGATAAAAACTTGTCAAGACGCACTATTTAGTAGCAAAGAACATAATACATTTTCTTTTAAAGCAACTGGCGAACGTTATGCATAACAGAAGCTATGATTTATAGAACTTCGAAATTCGAAATTTGGTATCCAGTTAGATCTCACTTATTTTATTAGCGAAGCCGTTATCCGAGTACTTATCTTGCAAGTTTTTTTTTTTTGTTGCGAAGTTGGCTTTTTTTTCACATTTATGTTTTTGGTGGGATCATAATTATCTCAGTACATCTGAAACCAAACGTGTGAATCCGCCGCAAGCGTGCCTGCTCGTAGGCTTTGGCATAGTCGTCCGCACCGCCCGGCGACGCGGCGGCGTGACGCTCAAAGCGTGCCGAGGCTTTCCGAGATGTGTGCTCTCGGGAGATGAAGGACCACCGCCGCCGCCGCCGTCGTGTCGGTCGCTTACTGCTCTAAGCCAACGTCCTCGGCTTAATGAGCTGCCCTTATTGTACGTGCGCCGCATTAGCGAAAGCTTTCAAACGTATTCGTTTAAATGGTTGGAGAGAGAGAAATTTTCACTTTAAGTTCAGATACAAGGTGCTCTAAACTTCGTCTCCTACTCTCTAGACTCTAGATAATCTATACAGAACTTTGACGTCCCTTTCAAAGTGTGAACTCAAAGAGTTTCTAAGTTCGATTACACATTTCAGTATTGCAGCATATTTTGTCAGCCTCGGTAGCTCAGTGGTGCAGTCGGTCGACTGTCGGTCGTGATCATAAGCACACCAGGGCGCGGTCAGTACTTGGATTGGTGACCGATCGACCGTTGGAGGCCGACCGTGGTTCGGATTCCACGTAAAACTATAGGCCCGTTCCCTTCTTAGGGACTTCCTTCTCTTAACTAGGTGGTAGGGTTTAACCCGCCTGGGTTGGTACCACCGCACTGAATGAAAGGTCCGTTGAAATGGCTATGTAAATACTAAATAGTTCGTATTTTTCCGTCCAGTTCAGTGTAGCCGGCACGACCGAAGGGAAGCACTGGCATGGTACCTAGTTCATCAAGTTGTTATTGGCTGACATCACGGATGTTATAGGTGACGTAGCCAACCGTATCAGTTTCCATAAAAAAATACAGCTATGCTTATGCTATGTTTAATTAGCATTGTGATGATAAACCTGTGCTATATTCAAGCCCCTAAATAACAATTTTAGTAACAAAGGGAAAGACAAACATAATTAACACGTGAATTAAGTCTGGAGTAGGATGAGGCCGATTTATAATCCAGTAATTTATCATAGCACCAAGCGAGCACCCACGACAATTTGGAAAAGTCGGCGCCTATGAGTTCTAGACTAACTCAGCGCCTAGCTAATGTTGATAAATATGCCTATCATCATTTATCCTGAACGCTTTGTCAAATATGCGTTGGACATTTCCCTTTGATGAATATTTAATATTTGCCGGATATTCCAAATTCAAAATGCGTACCGGAAATGATGGAACAATTTGTCGGTGCTGCCCCGCGCCACCGTCTCCTCTCTTTCCCCTCCCCTAACGGGCCTGAGCTCGGCTGGAAGAGGACATTGCCTTTTGCCAAAAGTTTGCATCTGTCTGTCAATGTGACATATGTATTGAAATCATGCTGACACACCATACATTATAAATTTATTGTATTAGCTTATGTATGACATACGGCCCGTATGATACGGGTGTGAAACGTGGACTGTGACGGTCGTTGTTGTCTAAAGGTTGAAAGTTGCCCAGCGAGCAATGAAGCGAGCCATACTGACATGACAATATCGATTCGTGATATGGCGCGTAACGAGGTAATCCGCCGACGCACCAAAGTAGTCGATGTTGAACACCGGGTGGCGCTCAAGTGGCAATGGACTGGGCACGTCAGTCGAAGCGACGATGACCGTTGGAGTAATCGCGTCGTTGGTCTTACCTACACTGGCGGCCGTGGACAGGAAAACGAAGTGTGGGAAGGGGAAGACCACCCGCCAGATGGAACGACGACATCAAGTACCTACGTCGGTGGAAAGCAGTGGTTCCGTACCGCTGAAGGCCGGGAGGACTGGAGGAAAATTGGAGAGGCGTATGTCTAGCAGTAGACGCTTATACGCTGATTGACTAACTGCATTAGGCACCTTTGAATTATCGGGTGTATTAGTCTAAAAACCTACATAAAAATACTCAAAAATCTTTGAATTCACACTAAAATTAATTAATAACGTGATTTTTTAACAATCAGTAACTTCACATTTCACAATAAAATTAAAAAAATATAAAACTTTATTTGCCTTGACCGGTATCAAAATAAAATTATGGATGGAACATACAAATGGTAACAGGAATGATGGCAAATAGAAACAATATCTTTCCGATTTTAGACACCCGAGGTCGAATATCACTTAATCTACATATTTATGTACACTGCTATTTCAAAATCCGATCGAGGCCGAAACAATTAGCGGGTGATCCGAGTCCGAACTAATTGTCAATTACTGGCGAGATGAGATGAGCTGAGGCCGCCGCGGGGCCTTCGGCGATCTCCGCCCTACCCCCCGTCCCGCCCTCTCCAGCCCTCGAACAATGAATGCATTCTCTGAACACTAATCGAGAGCGCTCCACTAGAAGTGCCCAATGAGCTGTCAAGTGAGACTCAAGCCGTAGGTACAGTTCCCGGCAGCAAATAATGCGAGTCGAGATTTAGAAAGAGACAATCCGATTGTAGAGCGCCCCGTCCCTGTCGCACCAACTCACACGTCTCTGTGCCGGGAACTGTACCACCGAATGTAGAATGCAATGTAGTGTTACTTTGACGTACGAAATCGCCAATGTGATTTGCTTTGCATCAAATCAAATTGTCGATTCCGCTGAAGATGATTCACTGATGAAGGACCAGGCGTTACGTTATTTTATTATTAAAAGTCCATGCCGCGGCATGAATCTTAAGAAAATGGTAACGGTCCCCGTGCCTAGGATGGATTATTTTCATTATATTGAAGTTTTTGAGTAAATTGTTTTCATAATTTTCTTGTAAGTACTATATTTCTATATCTCGGAAAGTATAATAGCGAGGATAGTGTTTGTAATACCATACTATAGCATATAGAAGAAGGTTCCGACAAATTATGGGGATGTGTTAAAATATTAAAATATTATTAAAATGACATATTAAAATAGAAATTAAAACTACCTATCAAATTTAAATTACCTAAACTAAAACATAACAAACAAACAAAATATATTTCTTATATAGTTCAATGGGTATTTTGCTGATCACAATTTTTTTTTATATTTTAATTCGCACTTTTACCCGACTATGGACCTCTGCTAGAGGTGGTTTGTGGAGCTGTTTGACTAGATATTACATTTATGGCCCTTTATCGTCAGTATTCTGTGATTAAATGTATATGTACATATCTATATTTACATGCCGTCTCCATATAGGTATTCTTTCCTTATTCAGCGGATGCATTGTTAGCTGGGCGCCTGTCTGACCTTCCGTTCTCTGCACTTCTAATATAGAACATACTCTATCGAATTACCTCTTCTCAGTTGGAGGGAGAGTAATAAGCAAAAAGGTTTTCTAATGTATTTTAGCTGGAAGGTCTGACGTAGAGTGGATAAAAGAAGGATAAATAACTTAGCATTATGTAGTTACTTACCGCGAAAGTGGCTGCTGTGTAAATAAATACACGAGGCCATTTTTACTTACTGGCCTATTAAGGGAAGATTAGAGACCATTTTTTTATCCGTTACGCAAGGCGGATTGTAATGAAAGTGCTGATATCATATTTGTACATACCTACATACACTCCGACATTCGGGGTAAGCAGAGTAGTCGGTGTTGTGCTGCAAGTACTCTTGTAAATTACAGCACAACTCCGACTACCATATTTAGCAAAGCATTAGGACAAGATAAATATCTAGCAGCAAATAAGGCACGGAGACCCACCTGCTACATGACTCGGTGGAAGGACCGTGTCAAGGTGAGAGGTGGCTAGCCTGTCGCCCTTACACTGTCACCGCACGGCATGTTGTCCTTATCCCTTAGTCGCCTTTTACGACATGCACGGGGAGAAATGCAGTGCAGAATAGCCCTATTCTTTAGTATACCACAAGGTAATATTTGTGTTGGATGTAGACGTCAGCCGAAGAGACGACGACCGTTGGAGTAACCGTGTCCTACACTGGCGGCCGTGAACAGGAAAACAGAGTGTGGGAAGACCACCCGCCAGGTGGGACGACGACATCAAGTACGTCGCCGGAAAGCAGTTCCGTACCGCTAAAGGCCGGGAGGACTGGAGGAAAATTGGAGAGGCGTATGTCCAGCAGTGGACTCTCACACGCTGACTGACGACTGACATGTAGTGGTGAATTAAGACGTTGAAATTAGATTTACTGTAAGACTAAGCATATCATTTTCCATTGCAATAAGATGTAGGTACAACTTCGTCGCACGCGGGCTGGTGAATTTTGCCTGGAGTGTCCAATGCCGGTGCAGAAAACTAGAAATATAAATTTTCAAGTGCAGATTGAAATCGGACATACGCTGATTAGAGAGATAATTCAGTTCTAACGTTCATATTGCGAACTATGGTTGTTTAAAATCACACCATAAACTACAAAACAGCTTTCGAACATCGTTTGAGACCGTCACGACAAGAAGGGTCACGATCACAATGATCGTAAAAATAAATAAATGTCCTCGCCGGAGTGACTGCCGCAAGAAACGTAATTGTGAATTGGTATACGTGACCAAAACGTAGCGGGATTGTTTATTTCCGTATCAAGCAAATGGCGCCATGAGGGGGACTCTTCGAGACACGGACGAGGCGTTTACCCTCGAACGCTATATCGATACAATGATCCAGACATACGTGTGGATCATTCCATGTTCTATCAAAATTTACATCTGACTATTATTCACACAAGTATTGTGCTCTAATATTTTTGGAGTGTCTGTCTGTCTTATGACAATGTCACTAATGTTATAAACGCGAAAGTATGAATGTTTGTTTGTTTGTTCCATTTTCACGCCTAAACGGCTGAACGGATTTGGATGAAATTTGCTAGGTAGATGGATCAACCACTGAATTAACATATAGACAAATTTATCCTGAAAAAATTTATGGTTCCTTTAGGATAGCTACTATTGCATTGAAATTATTTAACTGTAATTATTGAACCATGTGGGGCCGGTACTAAGAATCCTCTCCCTAACCCTCTCTCCCTCCCGAAAAAGAGGGAGAGAGAGAGAGACAGAGAGAGAGATAATACAACCTACATTTTTACATGGCATCCGAACCATGGAGCAGTGGTTGAAGGTATGCACGTAAATTGTTTTCAAATCTGAAAAAAACTCATTGGTACAAGCCGGTTGGATTTGAAGCTCGGACCTTTCGCACGAGAAGCCGACGCGCAGAGCACTCGACCACCCACCGCCTCTTTTGATTGTTTTTTTTTTTTTTATATTTACAGGATTCATGGTGAAACGTAAATTTTTTATGAAGAAAATGGCGACATATTATATTCACTACACGACACCGGAAGAAACGTTTCCTCGAATGCGATTCGATATGACGATAGACATGCGAATATCTGCGACGCTTGCGACGTGCGAATACGTAAGACTTTTCTAACGGCCTAAGTAAGTGTTTAGTAAAAACACAGTACTGTTCTTCATTTCTAAATCATGCCATGTGCACGCGCGATTTATCACTGAACAGGAGGTAATAACAATTTGTCTGAACAGATTTCAATCTCACACGTGTCGCGACACTAAAACAAACTGACTGAAGTCTCCAAAGCGGAAAGCGACGCGAGGCGTTGACCTTGTCGACTGATTGTTAACTGTAGTACCTATATTAACTTTAGTATCCGTATATGCGTTATTCTTTTCGCAAATTCAGACGGCGAACCTAAGGAAAAATGTTACGTATTCCTGTCACCCTACCACCTACCACTACCAACCGCAGAATATAGAATTGGGCCCATTTATCTCTTCCGCTTTCTCTAGTTAGAAATTAACACATTTGTAATGTTTGGCAATGCTCCAAGAACAAAAATGTCAAATACACATTGACATAGTATTTTAGTTGATCAGCATCAACATTGAACAGCATCAACATTGAAAAGCATCAACATTGAACAGCATCAACATTGAACAGCACAACATTGAATGCTCGCTTTTCTTCCGCTTCCCTTCGCTTATTCGCAGTACACACTACACAGTACGCTTAGAAGCAGTTCCAGTTTGAGAAGCAGCAAGTGTGAAATAATATTTACACCGCCGCGCCGCCGCGCCGCCGCCGGTGTACTGGCTTGACATTCCTGTATAATTTGAGTCGTGTTGACGTCTCGCGCTGAGTCGTCGTGCTTTACAGACGAAGGTGGCTCCTTGTAAACACAATCGTTTGGCAACACTCCATCTCGGCCGAGACCAGCGGCGACCACGACTCCGGCAGTCGATGCCCGACAGCGATTTAGGAAAAACCTGTTGATTTGTCTATACAGTGAGTATAGGAACACAATGAGGAATTTTGATCAATATGCCAGTCAAACATAATGTCGGCCTGATCACGATACGAATATATGTACTTCTTAACGGTAGACTTGATGAAATCACTTATACTGATATGTTCGCAATTCCCTCAAGAGGGCCGTTAATAGGCGTCTGCAGGTTCGGCATAGCACTCGCGACCCCGGAATACTACTGAATGTCCATGAGCGTCGGTAGATGCCTTATGGGTGGCTCGCCTCCGCCTCAAGTTGCACTCTCTATAAAACTAATAAAATAATTATATTTTATTTTTTAAACCACGTTTTTAAAACTGACTAAAAAGTACAGATTTGAAACCAAAAAAACCCGGCCAAGTGCGAGTCTAGCGCACTTGGCCGGTTCAGAGAAAAGAGCTAATAATTACTATAGTCTGTTCCAAATAAGCCTGGATAAAAAGTAATTGACCTTTGAGGTGCACAAACGTGAAACGCTAAGCGCCGTCTCTCTCTTGTGCCACGACACCGGCGCAGGAGAGAGACGGCGCTTAGCGTTTCACGTTTGTGCAAGGGAGCTAGCACTCAAAGGTCAATGACTTTTTATCCAGGCTTATTTGGAACAGACATTAGTTCAGACTTTGTGTGAACTTGGCGATTTAAAAGTTCACCACTTTTACGTATAAGACATGTATGCATAATATTCTTTATTGAACACCAATTTATACAATTACCTTTTTTTTATAGAAACTTACACGGTTGGCTACATCACCTACAACATCCGTTATCAGCCTATAACACCGGGTGAACTGCCATGGCACCACTGACATGGCACCTAGTGCCATGTCAGTGCTGGATTCAAAAGTTTTATTATGGCTTTAGAATATATTAGTATTTCTTATAACGAGCCCTTTCCACTAATATGTCACATGATGCAGTTGAAAAAAAATGACACCCAAAATCGAAATTCGTTCACGCTATACGTCACGGATATCAAACTCTATACAGTACCAAATTTCGACTTTTTCGTCGAGTAGATTGGGAAAAATAAGCTTTGACAAGCAGATAGATAGACACGAGAGGTGATCATAGAGGATTTCGTTTTTTTTTCTCCCTCTTTTGAGGCACGGAACCCTAAAAATTTACTTAATGTTTTACGTATCAAAAAATACATAGGCCCATACCGCCCATTCTATTAAGAATCATCTTCCGTCTGTTTGGTTCCTGGCCTAATTACAGGTTGTCTGCAAGACATATTTCTATTCCTTCTTTAATTTGATGCCACGACTCGGTGGACTTGATACACTATTCTCTCGTCCCCGTTGGCTCGCACCGCGCTCCGCATGACTCCGCCACTGATTGATGCCGTAGATATTTTCACATTGTTGTGGGAAATGTGAATAGTTCTAGACGCTGAACATGCGCTGAATATATTTAGTGGTCGAAAACGTGGATTGAAAAAAATTAGATTTACGGCACGCGTAAAGTTATAACGACACTGTTAGTTGCGGCCACTGGCGGCTGGTCCTAAAGTGCGCTCGTGCGCCGCACTACCATACCACGAGAATTCTTCACTTCACTCAAAATAAATAATACCTTACAACATACTACATTAAAACCATAAAGATCGTACTCCAAATAAAGACGAATGTGAATACGACCTTATTTTATAGATGCCAAGGCACGTTTTTGCGAGTAAACGCGCGCGCCGTGCGGAATATAAATCGCACGCGGGTCTCCCATACTGAATGTATGGGGATCGGCAAAACACCGCTCGCGCGTGAGACAGAAGATACTTCATAGAAACAGTATGGGCCGAAAGGAGTTCTGCGTGCGGCGCACGAGCGCCAAACAAGGACGCTATATCGTGAATGCCCGCGCGTGCGACACGTCGCGTCGCGAGCGATTCGTTTTGCACGAGTCCGTCTTACAAACTCTTTACCGTCTACCTCAAGGCGAACCGTCTACCTCGAAGCGAGTCAGCGCGCTCGCGCTGTCATGTGATGTGATGTCACATACCCGTTAGCGCGCGAATATTTAAAATGGGATATGGTTAGGTTTTGTGCTTTCTGTCACGTGATACTGTGAATTAAGTGATGCCGATATTTGCCTAAGCGTTGGTTAAAGGTAAGGCTTTACAATCAGGTGATCGCGGGTTCAATTCCTACTTTTCAAATGCTTTTATTTTCATATATTTTTTTGAAGCATTTTTGGGACATTACTACTGTTTTCTTTTTGAAAGCTGCAGTAGTGTTGTGGTCTATGGGTGTATTCATAAAGGTATTAAAAATAAGTTAAAAAACTTGTTTGGATTTTTTTTTTTTTGCAACTCATTGAGGGTCTTGAATATTGAGAATATTCATACAAGGTACGTACTAAAACGCAGGAGTTTAAAAAATTCGGAAGTCCCGATCTTAAAATAACATGACGGGAATGTGTATTATTGTATTTAAGTATGTAGGTACTTAGCGCACTACCGGTCACTCAAGTCACCAGCCGCCACTGGTTGCGGCTAACATTAATCTTCGCTGTATTCAAACGTTTTATTATAGCTAATTATATAATTTTATTTCAAGCGAATGTTTTCAAAATAAACGTGAAACTTTAAGAGATCGTCGCCCTAATGAAGATCCTTCACCGAGCACAAGTGTACCAAATTAAAGTGTGAAAGTATTCGTTTACGTCAGTACCGAAAGCAGAGATACACCTTTGGAAAATCTACTTATACCTCGCTACATGTATTTGTAAGGAGACGTGTGCATACAGAGCTAGTGAGTGCGTGAGTATTTATAATTTTAGAAACTAGAGCCTTCCATTTAATTCTCCATCCACTGCTTTCGAATCTTGCTTCCGCCCAGGAGCCCCGGGAGATGGGTAGCTTGGCGATCTTCTTATCTTAAGCTGTGGGATTCTAGCTCTTCAAGGTATCCTACCAAGGTATATACGATTATTAGGGATGTATTTATGACAGCTTCATTCTTAAGAATGAAAATTTTTACTTTTGCTTGCAACTGGCTGACGAATGTAATCAAATTTCTGGCGACTCCAATGCAGCCACGACTATGGGTATAATTTTCGTTTTCGTTTATTTAATCATTCAACTTCATTGTTAGCGTGTAATATTTTGCTATTTTCTCGGTTTTTCTTATCTTTATATTGTAGCCTGATGGTACTGTGACGTCGTAAGTCTCATTTATAATTTTGTTAATGTATGTGTTGTCTGGTCTGGTCTGTTCTGGAGATCATGGCCTTATCGTTTTCTATGACGTGCGGTTCACTCAGCAGGCTTTTCCAACAATCTTTGGTAGTATCAGAACCATGTTTTTTCTTCTATCTCCATCAAATCATTGCACTTTATTGCCTAACGGGAAATGCAGCGCTGATTTTCAGCTAGCCTCGCTCTAGATTAACCTCTCCGCCACCACGGTGAACCTGAGCTCCCAAGCAAACTGATTCATACGGATAACAAAAAACCAGCTCTATGCCCAGCACTCAACCAGAACAACGGATGTATCAAGTTACCTTTATTAAGCATGCAGAGTATTATGTAGCGATGTGTCTGTCCATTATCGTAATGTTTTTTTCCGTTACGCGGTATATTACTCAAAGCGACTTACATACGTCGACGTTTCATCCCTCGCTCTGGGGACATCGTCAGGATTGAACATGAACTGAGACGACCTGAAGGACACCCGTCACGTCGTCCAGTCAGATGTCAACTGCCGGTCGCCGCTGACGCAGATTGTAGCAAGAGAGGGTACTTCGACCGATACGAGTAGGTTCGACATCTCTTGGTGGAAAATTCTTCGGTCCTGGCAATGTCCCCAGAGCGAGGGACGAAACATCGACGTATGTAAGTCGCTTTGAGTAATATACCGCGTAACCGAAAACATTACGATAATGTGTAACAGTGGGAAAAGTCTAAACGTGTCTGTCCAGTCTATTGTACAGCCAGCAGCGATCGCTCAACGTACACTTCAGGCATCCAATCGCTCTATCAGGGTACTCCCTTGAGAACTTCCTACATACCTACTTCAGAGTTAACAAATAAATAAAAAGGCGAGAACAAGCATCCCTAGCGGAGCAGGTGACGTCATTTAAAATTGTGTGCACAAAAAATTAATTGCAATAAAAGCGTGAAACTTGGTGCGATTATAGTGCAAACTCTAAAGAAAAACAACAAATATTAATAAAACCGTTTAAAAACTAGCCAATTACGTGGTGGTACGGAGCCCTCGGTGCGCGAGTCCGACTCGCTTGACCGGTTTAGTTAGCTCTTTGTGTGTGGGCTATGAGGGTTTTCTTGTCAGTATCTCGATGGAGGCAAAATTGTTATCGCCGCGTCGTCGTCGACGCCGCCAGGCGAAGCTAAGACGAGAGATTCATCTTGAACCTTAGATTGCTTACTTATCTCATCACGGGCGCTACCGACGCTCCTCTATCTTCTATCTTAAATATTCTCTTTAGCGAAGAGAGCCTCCAATACTTTTGGGCTCAAACTTGTCAGCCTCGGTAGCTCAATGCGATCGGTCGACTGTTGTTATCATTAGCACACCTGGGCGCGGTCAAAACTTGGATGGGTGAATAGGGTCACTGAAGGAAAGGTCGGTCGAAACGGCAAAGTAAAAATAAAATAACTTCGTGTTTTCCGTTCACTTCAGTGTTGCCGGCATGGCCAAAGGGATTTACCTCGCGTGTTCCCTTGAGAAGACACTAGGCAAAAGCCATTTTCATCTATGGGAAAGTGGTGCGAAATTTGTTTTTGTTTATTCCGAAGCATAAACAGAAGACACAGGACTTAACTCCGGCCAATTTTCCGAGGATCATTTTCGGTTTAAAGAATCTTTATTAATCTCAAAGAACGTTACAAACATTCGCTTATAGAGATAGGTACATTTATGCGGTTACAAAATAAGTACAAGTATAAAATAAAAAATTAAACTATTAGTAAACTAAAATTATTGTAGGTACAATAGACAAGGTTATAAATATTCGGACGACAGACAGACAGACAGATACATAGAACTGAAGACTAGTAGGTAAATAATCCTAAAATATTGACAAAATGTGTTTACGTAGTATTTATTACGTACTCATGTTCAGCTCTAGTCATGTTCATTTTATAAATTCGCCATAACGATAAGTTTTTTTATGCACATACTTGATGATACGTGATGTAATCCAATAGCACGTAGTTCCGATGAACTTATTGTCGAGCCGCGTTTCCCTTTGTTCGTGTCGGTTACACTATCATAGCTTGTTTTGACAGACCTTCATTTAATGCAGTGGTAGTAATCGAGTTTAACTCATGGACTAATATTGTATGGGGGGAAAGTTTAACTCCACTACCTGGAGTAAGGTAAGAGAAGCGATCTACAGTTTTACAAGGAATCTGAACCATGGAAGTTGACGTGCATTTGTTTCACAAAAGACATTTATATATCAAACTCGGAAAAGGAAATAAAGTATACGCGAAGGAATAAAGTGTACGCGAATGGGTGTCGAACCCTTACTTAGCAAGCCTCTTCACCACGAGCTGCTCAAAAGTTGATTTATTATTCCTTTTGATGGAGCTCCTTTGTTACAGTCAAGTTGAGGCGCTTGACCCTGTTATCTCGCGTGGAGGCCTAACTATAAATAAATTAATTTTAATCAAGGCTCGTGAGGTTGAGATTGAAGTTTAATCTAATTACCTGGCTGCGCGAAGCAAAAAGAAGGGTAAGGTTTTTCGAGTGTATGTATGTAGGTATGTGTCTGTTTCTATGGCACGATGTAGCCTGAACGTCTTGAAGGATTTTAACATATAAGGTGTCGTTAGACTCGTCGCAATTGTGGAAGTGCTATAAAAAAAAATTTAATTCAAAATGGCGGTCGTCAGGCGCCATCTTGTCAAACGGTGAAAATAGTTTTTCTTCAAACCCCATCGAGTGGGGTATCATTTGTCAAGAGCTCGAAAATTATACAACTTTGATGTCTTGCGCAATCAAAGAAAGTAAGCCAAATAAGGGCGAGGCCGAAGGCCGAGCTGCGTTCAGGTAAACGATATATTCTCAAGAAGCTATTAAGTAACTATGTGCGTTAAAATAAAACATCACAGGCATATAGGTTTACATTTTAGATAGGTAAATTTATTTCATAAGTTAATTATATCTTAGATTTAGTTTAGACTTACACATAAGTTAGTTTTTAATTTAAGGAAATTAGTTTTATTTGTAATTTTTTGTTTTAATTTATTATTTTAATATTGTAATTTGTATTAATTATGTAACATTACGCTACATTGTATCTACCTACGATGATCATTTTATATAAAAATTATAATCTAACTCACAGGCATGAAATGCATGACTGCGTAAAATACTCGTAATTTGATTGAAATTAAATGAATGGCAGAATATTCGCTTAGCGCGTAGTCGCAAACTAGAGCCGTCGAGTATCGCTAAAAGAGCGATGACAACTCTGACGGCAGATGGCATGTGTGTGCCAGCCCTCACCGGCAGCCACTCTTGAACTGTCACTTGTAATAGAACAAAATGTCTGTTGTTATTAATTCGAACGTTTGTTATACGTTCTACTCGTTGAAGCGTTTCTTCGCGTTACCTGAGTATGTCGGTCGAGTGAGCGAACGCTAATGTGAGCGTAAGAGATAAATTCTAAATAATACGAGTACTTAAATTAATTTCAGTTACTTAAGCGTTTACAACCTAAATGATAATGATAATGATAGACGGACGGATTAAAAAATATTTAACTTTTTTTTACTTTTTACCCCACGAAACATGGTACGAAAAAGTCACTCGCACGTTAGAGACCACGCTTTCTCTTTTTTTATTTAACTCACTACCGTATTTAAATGAATGGAATATATCCTGGAATGAATTGGGTCAATGGTGATATTGTTCTCTGTAGAATTTCATTCAGACATTCCAGCCGCGCATGCGAAGCGCGTTTTGAATGTTCTCATTTTCATTCTGTTTGCTCACTACTGATATAATTGGAGTTTCTGGACACAGTTCATTCTATTCCTGCATTCTATGTGCATTCTTCTGTTCCTGCATTCTATGTGCATTCTTTATGCATCCCATTTGATTTAAAAAGCTCGTCGTTATGTTACTTTAAACGCAATGTTTAGGCCCCTAGTTAACCTGCAATTTTGCACTTGTGACCAAAAAACTCAAAATCGCATGCAGGCGAATTCGCTGGTAACGACCAGCGGCAACCAACTTTAATCTTGCTCAAGGCAAGTACTTTGCCAACAAATTCAATCATAGTTCTGGCACTTTGAACCTGACCTCGCACGTCGCCAATAGCCATCGTAATATCGTGAACCCGTAAACTTCGCGTAGTCGGATCAATAATGAAATGATACTCTGACTCGACCGGACGCTAAAGGTCAGGGGTTGATATTTATTTGCCATCACCCCACACCCCACGACAACATTCCCCTGACTCCGCGGTCATAAAAAATATTTCAAATTCATAAATAACAAGTAACTTTGAGTTTCTAGACTTCGCGGTGTGGAGACCCTCGGCGTGCGGTCGCCGGACGCTGAGGATTTCGCCAAAAAGTCATCGACGAAATTCTTATCGAGAAACACGGCGACAAACGCGCCTGCGCTCAGATTTCTCTCTCCATCTGTCTTCCTCGGCACGCCTTTATTATTTTATTATTAACTAGCTTTTGCCCGCGGCTTCACTCGCGTGAAATTCGTATTTAAAAATAAAAAAAGTAAGTAAGAACGCTACCGTACCTTTATTTCGGCGCGCAAAATAATTCGGTTTGTATGGGAGCCACATCGTAGGGTAACCGGAACTAAATTTTATTTAGCCTATCCTGTGTTCCCTATAGTCAAATGTGCTTGTACTAAGTTTCATCGAATTTGGATGATCGGTTTAAGAGTTATGGAGGAACATACATACATAAATCAATACATACATACAGAAAAGATTTCTAAAAAATAGGTCAATTTAGATTTAGTATCATACATAGAGTCTACAAAAGCAGTATCTCATAAAACAAAGTAACTTACTCCACGGCCCCATCCCTTACAGATTTATTATTAGTATTGATTCTTAGATTCAGTTTTAAGTTCATTGGTATTAGAGTAAATGTATCATTGAAATAAGAACGTTACAAATTAAGTATTGAAACAAGTAAAACTATTTCAATTGTCTCTCGCTATAAATTAGCGCATTGGTAGCTACAGTCACTTTATTTTGCCGATCAGAAGTTATATATAGTATTATGTGGTAATCCATTAGTATTATGTGGTCATCAGTAAAAATTATAGAGACTACTTCCACAGCACGCTTACTTCTCTATGCGTCTACTACATGGTTTCACAGATGTGGCTTCAGTTTCATAGATAAGCGTGCATCTTGCCACGCGATCCGCCGGCTGCGCTGCGCCCAAATCTCCGAAGATAATAATGGCAATAATAATATTAATGGCTCTCATCTCATCTCGCCGGCTCGCCAGCTGTG
Organism: Nematopogon swammerdamellus; assembly: GCA_946902875.1. NCBI lineage: Eukaryota > Metazoa > Arthropoda > Insecta > Lepidoptera > Adelidae > Nematopogon > Nematopogon swammerdamellus. The sequence continues at coordinate 13,968,809 of OX336343.1, forward strand.
ATTTATGCTCTAGCACGGCAGGAAAGAGGGGGCGGGGGTAACGAGAATGATATCCCCGCTCCCCTCTTCCTCCTCTCTACACGCGCTCTATCAAACAATTTTAAAATGTTTAAATTTAATTTAAACACTCTAAAATAGAGCACTAATGTAATGTATATATATTCATTGATGAGGTACGATTTCCACTGTTACATTAATTTAAAAAGTGTGATTATAAGAAAATGTTAAATAAACATTCGTAAATGGGATCTTGCAGCTTCTGAAATAACTAGCAGTAAAATTGGTTCTTAGTCTTACTCCTTATGCTAAGATGTAAAATGTAAGAAGAACAATCTCAACTACTATTAAACATACAATTTCATATACATTTTTTTATAAAAAAAAATGATGTTTTTATTTTTATATATTTTTGTCACCGAAATCCACAAATCCGTATTTCAGTATTTCCGTCCATGCTGCGCGGCGTCAGCTCGCGTATCTTCCGCCATCTAGTCTGGTAGAACGTAATAAAACTGAGGAAGTAATCTCATTTAAAGAATTTACAACTTATAATAATAGTACATTTATGTAATTTATTAACCCTTCGCTAAATTCATGGGCTGAAAGTGAAGGCTATCAGCATTCTTACATCGTCAGAAAATTTTGTGAAAATTATTAAACACATTTTTTTAAAACATTTCTACATTATTAAAATAAAATGTTTACCCGACGTCATTTTTAGGGTTCCGTATCCGTCGTACGGGACCCTATTACTAAGCCTACGCCGTATGTCTATCCGTCTGTCCGAGGGCTGTATCTCTTGAACCCTAATAGGTAGCCCGTTGAAAACCTAACCAGGAGGGGTTAGGTTTTCACTCAGCCTACCTGTTTATATAAAAAATCGGTCAAGTGCGAATTTTACTCACTATCAAATAAACCTATATATACCTATCAAAAAACTATATCCGTCTATCATTTGTCTGTCTGCAATGCAAAATACCTGTGGCGCAAACTATTATTTAGTAACGTTAATATTATTATGTACTAATCGATTCTTAGCGCAATTATTGTATGGGGTATCCTTATTTTTTTACTTATCGCTTATTTTATTATTTGTTGGCATATCCGCACTTATTCTGTGAAAATTTCAACGCTACTGTAATACGGTTTAAAAGATACAGCCATCTAACGGACGGACGGACGCCCGAACAGACAGACGACGTAGGCTTAGTAATAGGCTTCCGTATGGATATATGGAACCTTAAAAATACATACATACATATCACACACGCTGAATCCCGACAATCGGGGTAAGCAGAGTAATCGGTGTTGTGCTGCAAGAACTCCGGTCAATTACAGCACAACACCGACTACCACGTTTCGCAAAGTATTCGTACCAGATTAAATCGATCAAGCAGCAAGTAAGGCACGAGCTGCATGAGTCGGTGAAAGTACCGTGCCAAGGTGAGAGGTGGCGAGCCTGTCGCCCTTCAGCACGGCATCTTGTCCTTATTCCTTAGTCCCTTATAGCTAGTTTAAAATGTAAGTACATTTTAAACTAGCTATGCTCGCTCGGTGCCCCCCACACAATCAGCTTGAAAGTATTTCAAATATTCACTCGCGCATTGCGTCGAGTGAGTCAAGTGAAGCCTCCATTCCGATACTCAGTGCTCCCCCTACCAGGCGACACGAACGCCACACGCAGTTGACAAGAAAAATACTGCCCAGCATTTAAACTTTATTCCGCACAAGAAGCATCTAAAAGCATACTTTAGTCACAGCCGGTCCGCCTAACAACATTAACATGTTCGCCCGGCTGGGGGTCGTAAAGCTCATTTGGCGCTGACGTCACAACCTTTATTCCAAGTTGGTACGTACAACCCAAACTTCGAACGAATCATTTATCTAAATCGTTACTGTGTGGCACGGCGAAGGTATGGAACGGTCTTCCGGATGAATATGGTAACTTACATAGGTGTTTAGAAAGGCATAGCACGACCGAAGGGAAGGCTGACGTGGCACCAAGTTCACCCGGTGTTATGGGCTGACATCACGGATGTTGTAGGTGACGTAGACAGCCAGTTTCTATAAAAAAAAAATTGGAAAACAACCTTTTTGTCACCTCATACCTGACATGGCATCACATTGTGCGTGGTACTTCGAGTGGAATTATTGGCTGTCAGTCCGCGACGCGCATGGGACGGCCGATCCGAATTCCGGCCGTAAATTCCGGTGCATCTGCTTTTGCTTATTTAGTCTGGGTCCTTGCGTATAGTTTAGATAAATTACGCACATAAAAGCTCATCGCGCTCTGCTCGCGTGCACAATCTACATGAGTATCATTCGTTATGTCTCGAGTTCGCGCGCAAGTTGGAATTGGTCTGAAGGCTAGCGCTTCGCTTTCTTATTGCAGCTTCCATTCCCTTCCACATCCACCCGACGATCACAAAGAGAGCATTTCCATTGATATAGCCTAAGTAGAAAGGAAATAATATGTATGCCCAGAGAGAAAATCTCTTAATCTGGAATATTTTGAAAGAAATGCATGCGTGTTTACACTGTGACCCAAACATATTAAAATTAAATGTCTTTGCTGTGTGACCGATCCTACTGCCGAACTGAAAGAGGAAAAAATATATTGTTTGACTGTTTGTTTATTTATTTAATTTTATGTTAAAATTGGGTGCTGTCCTTTCAAGCTATGTCGAAAATGAAAAAGAGGAATACGTTACTCACCCTCGTAAGATGTAAAACAGGTGTATCTTACATTCTTACTGACTCGTGCTTACATTACCTAACCCACACTCACTCCATTTTATAATGCACTAGCTTTTGCCCGCGGCTTCGCTCGCGTGAAATTCGTATTTCAAAGAAAGCAAGTAAGTAACTAAGGCCGATCTGCGTTAAGTAAGGTAAACGATAAACCTTCTCAAATAAAGTAAGTAACTAACGGCGAGGCTTCAGGCTGAGCTGCATTCTGGAAGACAGTAAACCTTCTCGAAGAAAGTAAGTAACTAAGGGCGAGGCCGAAGGCCGAGCTGCGTTCAGGAAGATGATAAACCCACTCAAAGAAAGTAAGTAATTGAGAGCGAGGCCGAAGGCCGAGCTGCGTACAGCAAGACTATAAACCTTCTTGAAGAAAGTAAGTCACTGAGGGCGAGGCCGAAGGCCGAGCTGCGTTCAGGAAGACGATAACCTTTTCAAAGAAGTAAGTAACAGAGGGCGAGGCCGAAGGCCGAGCTGCGTTCAGGAAGACTATAAACCTACTCGAGGAAATTAAGTAATTGAGGGCGAGGCCGAAGGCCGAGCTGCGTTCAGGAAGACGATAAACCTACTCAAAGAAAGTAAGTAATTGAGGGCGAGGCCGAAGGCCGAGCTGCGTACAGCAAGACTATAAACCTTCTTGAACAAAGTAAGTCACTGAGGGCGAGGCCGAAGGCCGAGCTGCGTTCAGGAAGACGATAACTTTTTCGAAGAAGTAAGTAACTAAGGGCGAGGCCGAAGGCCGAGCTGCGTTCAGGAAGACTATAAACCTTCTCGAATAAATTAAGTAATCGTGTCCAAGGCCGAAGGCCGAGCTGCGTTCAGGAAGACCATAAACCTTCTCGAAGAAAGTAAAAGGGTGAGGCCGAAGGCCGAGCTGCGTTCAGGAAGAGCATAAACCTTCTCGAAGAAATTAAGTAATTGAGGGCGAGGCCGAAGGCCGAGCTTTGTTCAGGAAGACTATAAACCGCCTTGAAGAAAGTAAGTAACTATCGCCCATAGTTACTTACTGTCATCGAGAAGGTTTAGTGTCTTCCAGAATACAGCTTGGCCTTCGGCCACGCCCTTAGTTACTTACTTTCTTCGAGAAGGATTATAGTCTTCCTGAACGCAGCTCGACCTTAGGCCTCGCCCTCAGTTACTTACTTTCTTCGAGAAGGTTGAAGGTCTTCCTGAACGCAGCTCGGCCTTCGGCCTCGCCCTTTGTTGCTTATTTTCTTCGAAACGGTTTAACCTCTTCCTGTTCGCCGTCCGGTCCCGACCTAAGTTACTTTTTTTTTTTATGGGAAGCTCGACATATCGCGCTCGCCAGACTAACGCAGAGGTGTAGTTCGACGGCGCCCACGGGCATTCGAATATTTACGGGGGCTGCGAATACCATGTCGGCCGGCTAGGTGCACCTTCACATTATGTAATGTACTTAGTTTCTTCTTATGAAATACGAATTTCACGCGAGCGAATCCGCGGGAAAAAGCTATCGATATTAAAATAAGAAAATTCAATTAAAATAAATCAAATACTTTAGATACCTACCTAACTAAGTAAAATACTCCACATTATTAGCATATCCGGAACTGAATTTTATTTAGCCTATCCTGTGTCTCGTATAGCTAAATGTGCGTGTAGTAATTTTAATCGAATTTAGATGATCGGCTTAAATTTTATGAAGGAAATTCATACAAACATATTCGCCTCGCCCCGCTGCCCCCCGCTGAGAGAAGCGCAGCGCTTCTCTCAAGACATTCTCGTCGTCGTAACTTTTAAACTATTTGTCCAAATTACTTAGTGTAACAGCCAATGTTTATCTACTTTAAATACCAGAAGCGATAAATATGTATGTATTTTGATAAGAATTAATTCAAAACTATAAAATGTGCATTGTAAATACAGTATGCAATTTAAATGTATTTTTGGTTCACTATTTTGGCTATAGTGGCTTCCACATAAAAGGTAGATATATGCTGTCGCGGACTTTTTTTTAGAACTATTTTAGAGAAACTACCTCACCATACACTATCTTCGTGTAACTCTAACGGTTTATGCAGCGCACGCCGAGATAGGTCTCAGAAGGCAGGATTTTTTCCGACTTACTTGACATTTATCGATATTTGGGCAAATTTACACAATGTCTTTATAAATTATAGCCTTTTTGATGTATAAGCTATAGTACTGTAAAGGCTCATCAAAATCTGTTCAGTAGTTTTTGCGTGAAAGAGGAATATAGTGCGGCTGCTCGGTTCGCTGTTGAGTTTATAGGCCGCGCCTCCCGCGCGCCGCCTCCGCCCCGCCGCCGCCAACTGCCGCTCGCTCGGTAAATACCTATGTAGTATGTATAGTACTAAGGCGCGCGGATTGAACATATCGGTTTGTATGGGAGCCACATCTTAGCGTAACCGGAACTGAATTTTATATAGCCTATCCTGTGTCCCATATATTTAAATGTGCTTGTACAAAGTTTCATCGAATTCGGATGATCGGTTAAAGAGTTATGGCGGAACATACATACATACATACATACATACATACAGAAAAGATTTCTAAAAATCGTCAATTTAGCTTTAGTATCATACATAGAGGCTACAAACTCAATATTTCCTAAAACAAAGCAACTTACTCCATGACCATCCCTTACAGATTTATTATTAGTATTGATATCTCTGTTACTTTCGTATATTGTCTATGCTACCATGTGTTTTTGTTTGTGTGTTTTCGGTCGTTTATTGTGTTTTTTTATTATCTGTTGTTTTAAAGGGGGGCCGGAAAACAGCTTCGCTTTCTTGAATAGTGAATCAGCTGAGTGGGCTCCCTTTTCGTCACCAATTGCATGTTTATAGGTTAAGCAGTTTTTTTTGTTTGTTTGTTTTGTACCTATAATATGTGTTACGTATAATCGTTATTCTTTCCTTCTTTATTTCTTTCTTATCCTGAGTTCTACTTTTATATTTATTATATTGTATGTATAGTCTTTCATTCGGGAAAATTATCGTTGTTTTGATTTTTTTTTTAGTTCCGATATCTCCCAGTGCTAGACAACTCCCAGCTAATCAGCTGTTTCACAGCATTAGCACAGAATAAACAAAACCCATGAAAGCCTAATTCTAGTGGAGAGAAATGTCTCCACAGCACCATATCTCAAATGGGAACTCGTAGTTGAAACGAGTTCAGGTTATAATTTGCCTAATTTCACTACCCACAACATATTCCTTTGTAATATGTTCAGTCAAGTAAGATCGCCCCTTCACAGTGTGCAGTGATGAGGCTGCCGAACTGGGTGGCTGTGCTCAAGGTCGGAGTCCCGTGTGTAGCCAATTTCACCCCCGAGGAGGTGCCAGTCAGGCTTGAAGGTGGACTGATGTCGCTGGGGAAAGGCTGTTCATCCGCGATTTGAAAATCCGTGAATTGTAGGAATAGGAAAATATATTCCTGGGAAGCCCATTCCACCGCGCGTTGACCGTGGCACTACCGGTAGCACTACTAGTAGTGCCACGGTTAAAATTCATTCACCGTAGCACTACTGATATAATATAGGTAGTGCCACGGTTAAAATTAATTTACCGTAGCACTACTGATTTAATACAGGTAGTGCCACAGTTAAAATTAATTTACCGTAGCACTACTGATTCAATTTGATAGCGTCGAGGTTTATATGGCGCCGAGTCACCTAGAAGGTGTCTAGCGACGCCCATAGACATTCGGTCGCATGCGGGGGTTGCGAATGCCATGCCGGCCTGACAGGTGCCCATTCACGTCCCTGTTAAAGGACCCGAGACTGTACTTGGTGGGAAATATGTGGGTTGCCAGGTGTCCGCTTTTACCGCAGACAGTCCTCTTTTTTGAAGTCTTGTCCTCGACTTCCGCGGACAAAACAAAGGGGGATAGATTTTTCGTAAAAGTTTTACCCGAAAAATCAAAGGGGGAACCTTTGGTGAAAAATGTCCTCTTTTTTATCTGGACCATCTGGCAACCTTGTGGGTATGGCATACTGAGAGCAATCAGGATAACCATCACATCCACATCTTGAGAAACTATTGCTGGCAAGTGATGTTCAGATTTATTTGTTTTGGGTATAGCACCGACTTCGAAAAGTGATTTCATCGGAGTCGGTGTTTGGTTTTTGAAAACAGTTTTTCGAAATGGAATAATCGAAATCGTTTGAAGTGGTACAGAATTATTCGCAATCTGTCATGCACATCGATAACTCAGTAATACACTGCAAGTACTGCAACAGCTCTGAAATGGACAAATGTATAGAAATTGCTTTGGAAACAGAGGAACACATCTTTGTCACTGTATGTGTGAGGGTCCTTTGAAACTAAGTGCTTTATTGAACTGATGGATTGGCCTACAAGCTTCGACTGTGCCACGGTTAAAACAACAAAATTTAATTTTTTTTTATTTAGAATCTTATAGTAATAGTGCGAAAAAGTTTCACTTTGGAATCTCACACAATGCAGGTTTCCCGGGTTTTCCTAGTGTTTTGGATTATCGTATTTTGGGAGTAAACCTATAAAATTAAATCAGTAGTGCTACGGTTAATAAATTTCAACCGTGGCACTACCTGAATTAAATCAGTAGTGCTACGGTAAATAAACTTTAACCGTGGCACTACTAGTAGTGCTACCGGTAGTGCCACGTTCAACGCCCCCATTCCACACCTTTGCCGACTGAACATAACTATCACTCATCTAATTTATAATAAAAAGCTGAAAGATGGCGTTGACTTGTAGCCGTGAATAAGCTGCTTTAAGTAAACTATAGAAAAAAATTTATTTGAAAAAAAAACTAAATAAACAATTAATAAAGGAATCTAAAACTGCATTAACATTAAAAAATACCTGCAACGAAACCCGAAGATCCCCAAGAAATAAGAAATACCCTCGTCACGCTCAGTATTCAGTAAATAACTAATTTGTCAAATGAAATATTCAAGTTCTCTCGCACTTGGCAGCACGAGTTAATCATAAGACATGAGAGAGACATTTAGCGACTGAAGGTAATTTTGCGAGTTAATATACTGTAGAAATTGCTGCAGACGAATAGACAATACCTCTTGGAACTGGGTCGTGCGTGACATCGTTTGACGTTCCAACGTTCCTGGGGTTGAACAACGAATAGATGATATCACCCACTAGATACTAGTTAGCTGTAAGGGGCAACCACACGCATGGCCCAGTTTTAAAATGTATTATCAAATTTTCATGTGAAACAATGAGCAATCTTAATTTTATCTATATTAAAAAAAAATCGCGGGCACTCTAAAGCACCTGCCAACATGTGCCACTCGTCAGCCTTCTAACGCTACATAATAATTTGTTATTATTTGATCTATTTATTCACACGTTCATCTTAAAATTAACTTTGTACATTTTGAAAATACAAAACGTTAGAAACCTTCAAAATGAACCTAAAAATAAACGGAGCTTCCACCAGTTAATAAGTAGTTTTGTAGCGGCGGATCGGAGACGGAAGCAGCGACAATTTCTATTACCTACCGGTAATAGATTGCTGCCTACTACTTAGATATATCTTCTCTAGGCAGCAACGGAAAAACAATATGATAAAAAAACAACCCTTAAGGGGGTGAAATAGGGGATGAAAGTTTGTATGGCGGACCCAGCATTTCTCAAGTTAGGGATATGACAATTCATATTTAGGCTTTTGGTATGAAATAAAGAAGCCCCGACACCAACAAACCTTAAAAAGTAAACAATAATTTCCGCTTAGGTAATTAAAGGCGTCTGGGGACCGAGTTTTATCTGTGACATTTGCTTGTAGTTTTGCAGATATGAGAGGCACGCGCATGGGTCATATCATAAGTCAAAATGTGCGTCTGCCGGAGGGCTTTAAAGTGCAACTTAAATTTACCAAAATTTCGCCGACTTTGATCGAGAATTTCCCAATAACTTTTTTTTGAGCTCGCTATTCAAGAAATGGAAAAAATTGTATCACGGGATTGAATTAAGCTACAGTTTGAGCTATCTTAGGAGGCGGACGGACAAAAACTGTAGGCGGTAGCGGGTCCCTTACGCGCGAGGTCAGTCTGCGCTCCGTTTCACTTTATCGTCAGTACGATAAAGAATGAATTCCTATTAACAAATTTGAAAAATTTTATCATGTGCTATATTTTTAAATTACATTTTCAATGCCTTTGATAGTTGCGCTTAGTGTGAGATCTGTAGATTTTTGAATTTTTGAGGGTAGTTGATGTGTCGGTTTTTTTTTAAATTTGTAATTAAATTTCTTTTTAAGTAGCGGCCCCACACGTACTATGTGAGTGTTATATTTTTGTATTATGTTTGTATTGTATTCATTTTAATGTTGTCATAAATTCATTCACGGTTACACAGAATTGTCATCGAATGTATTGTAGGATACTAATAACAAGCATGAAGTTTGAGTACTGCGATTGTCATCGGAAGCATGAATTTTTAAAACATTCTCGTAAGACTAACTTGCTATCGATATTACGCAAAAGTTACATAACCGAAACATAAAATAAGAATGTCTGATAGTAGTGTAAGTGCCTACCTAGTCGATATCTACCGGTTGTGTTGAGTCACAGCACTCGGACATATTGTCGGTGCGGTATCGGGAAAGCTAGCTACAAGCCAATATCGTTGGAAAAACGATTCCGCAGTCCCCGCGCGCTCCGTCAGAGCAATAGAACTGTTCAGAAACGACACATGTCTAATAGAAAATAATTAAAAACTTAACTGACCTTACCCTAGCCGAACTAAACCTTACCGAGTTAAGGTGCAAAAATACAAAACAATTATCTGTCTCTTAATTTATTCGTAATCTTGAAAATATTTGGCTCATATAGCGTTTTAGATTATTTCTATACCGAGAGCCATCCCTATGTAGAACCTAAATAGTTTTTTAGGGTTCCGTAGACACCTGGCCTTAATAATCAATCTGGTGTCTGTCTGTCTGTCCGTCCGTCCGTCTGTCGCGCGTGCTCTCTGAGTTGATTACTCCGGAATATAAAGCTCAATAAATAAAAAACATAATTAATAAATCAGTATTTTTTTAAATTTATGTTTTAAACCTGTTAATGAGAAAATATCATTAGGTAAGAGCGGCGCCACGCACGAGGCGAACTAAGTATGTAAAGATTTGGCTACCTCATCGTCGCCGTCGTCCATAATCATTCTTTCTTAGAAACTAAAGTATGTAAGTAGTTACGAGTCAGAACATACGTGCGTACATGAAACGTGTTAAAGTAAATAATTTTATGTGTATGGAGAAAAGATGCAGCGCCTCTAGCGGGCCAGTTAGTGCTTATATTGCCATACAAAAATATTTACTTGACAAGTTACTTGTACGCAACGAAATGTAAAAAAAAATCATAATCGAGCCTGAAATGTGTTATTATTTTTATTTCAATAATGTTTTTTTTTTCTGCTAGCCTGTATTTTATGTCACACCTCTAAGTCAATACATACATCATTCTATATACCACATGTTAGGTATCTCTAACTCTATCGAAATCCTTCCATTATTTTCCCTTCTTTACAGATTTTAAAAATGCACGAATGTTTTCCAACTTGAAAAAGGTTAGCACACAGGCACTACTTTACCCCCGACTGACAGTTGTCTTTTTTGAGAACTGACAATACGCGATGTAATGTAGAACGCGCCCGATGAATATTTAAAAGACCTCCATCGTGTCGTTTCTTCGCGAGTGCCTCTCATACTGGCTCGTTCGCGTAATCCGTTACAAGTGGATACGGTAGCGGGAATGTGATATCTTTCATACCTATACATCCTCACTGATGTGCTAGGTATTATTATGTGTGACGCTCTACTGCGTTTGTTACACTGCCGTATTATATTTGATCTGCTCTGTGAATTTAGTACTGTACTGTGTAGACAGCGGTGTGTCTGAAATTATTGAAATTAAATGAAACTGTTTTATTTTTCTCGTCTTACACACACACACACATATATATAAATATAACACATACAATACAGATTAGTAGACAAGTGTTTTTACCTAAAACACCACTATGGGCCTCTACCACCGAGCCCGGGAGCTGGTAGGAGGGACGCTATACACAATAAAACAGAAGAAAAAGTTTAATTACTAATTTAAAAACCACTTAAAATCCCGTGAATTTTGGCCACATAGTGAATTATTTGTATGACATGCATGACATATGATATGACATGTATGTATGTATACCGTTGGAAAGGGCGTAAACTAGCAAACTTGTTAAAAGAAAACGAAGCTCTCAATTGCTGTCACTTTTTTTTAATGAATTAAGAAATTAAGATTCTGTCATATTTTTACTCGTCCTCGGGACTTTGGAAGGCCATAAGTCCTTTTCGTGGTATAAACTTCATATGATATTTTTTCTAGAACAAGGATTCATCGTAAAATCCAATAAAATTACTTCGTGCTGATACTCGTACAATGATAACCAAAAAAGTTACAAGGGTTTAAAGCTGGGATTTTGGTAATTTTCAAAAATTAAGAAAAAAAATCATATCTCGATACCACGTGACAACTGACCAAAGGTATCATGGGTCAAAACCTTGCAAATGACCCCACTTACTTACAAAGAAAAATTCTCGGTCGATGTGCCGAACACCCTGCATATCTGCCCTACGACTGTATATGTAGCGCTAACACGAAATTGTGTATAACCATAACTACCCTTTTCATAAATACGGTGAATGTGGCAACATCCCGCGAGGGGCGGACTGCTATTTCAGATAAAGAAGCATCTACCTACCTGCCCTACATGTACCTAACATCTTCTACCCTAATAATACTAATATTGAGAGTGCGCTCACCGTGAGTAATGTTACCTGACAAACTCGAAGCGACCTATCAGAAGGCGTCGCCATATTTGAAAGTAGTGCTGTCAAAAAAAGGTATTCATAAAAATGTATTAAGAAAGTGAAGTTTATTTTTAAAAATCTCCGTTTCAAGCTCTAGACAATGATTCTCATTGGGTTTTAAGAAATGTTATTTGTTCAGTTGGCCATTTTGATTTTTTTTTTTTTATGTTACGTGAGACACTTGGCGCGCCGTCAGCGTGGATTGTTGAGCCGACGACTCCCAAAAGCATACGGATTAGAATGGGAATGTGTGTCTGAGTCAGAGGGGTGAAATCACACGCTCTGACCAGTCAATATCACCTCCGAGAAGGTAGGAGCCATATCGGAGACTTCCCTTTGAATTACTGGCTATACTGGACTAGAGGAGAACACAGCCGAGGCTGCTATGCGGCCATCTTACATCCAGTATGGTGCTACCAATCCAGTCGGCTACAATTTGAGCCTACCACCTAGTATGGGGCAAGGGAAGGGACCTACAGTTTTACACCGGTTGCGAACGGTGAAGCAGCAGGTGTAGGTATACACGTAAATTTATTCATCAGAAAAACTCATTGGTACACGCCGACCGGAATCGAACCTCGGACCTCTCGCACGAGAAGCCGACGCCCAGGCCACTCGGCCACCCGCCGCTTAAGTATATATGTATATGTATTCTGGTAGGCAACTCATGGGTGTCTCGGCACCACAAGTGCGCTTCCTGTAGAAAAAAAATGTACATTACTCGGGAGCACAAAAGAACAAACCACATAATTGAAATATTTTTGAAAATCAACTATTATATCGTAAGTAATCAATGTAGCTTCACACATCGATGGCTTCACATACATTGTACACCGAATGTTTGTGCGAACCGTACAAATGGATGTGTCAAAGAAAACATCGTACGTAGTTTGGCGCCTCGCGAACGTCGTCGTCACAAGTATTTCGAATTTCGAATTGAAATCTCGCGAGTCGTTCCATCGCGCGTCACGTCATCTACCGGAACCTCATTCGTGCGTGCGTGACAGAAGCTCGTAACAGAGCATACGCCTTTTTATCCCGGCCACTGTTTACACTGCACCGCGAACGCAAACACATCTCGCTGCCGTAAATACATCAGTTGCCGAATAAACACACACAAAATCCAGCGCATACAATATTACAGCCCGCTGAAGCTAAACAAATGCAAGTTCGAGCTCACAATATGTCGGTATTGAGTCCGTTATAGAGTATGAATGAACTAAGACCGAATTTATGAGGAGGAAAGTATTTCTGAATTTATGTATTATTATATTAGTGCGTAGTACCCGTAACCGACGAGCATGCATGAAGAACATTATGGGAGTGTCAGGATCGTGGCACGTGGAGATCCGTTGTCTCTGTCTACCTCACCGGGAAACAGGCGTGACGCTAGGTATGTATGTACATATGTATATATAATGTAATATCGGTAAAGATGTTGCGGGCGTAATGTCTCTTGAAGTATTCATTTTTGATCATTACAATCTCGATAAATCATGAGTCAGGAACGAAACGATGTAAAAATAATAATAAAATGTACATAAAACCTCTATAAATAAGTATAATTATAAGTTAAATGCTTTTCACGTTTAAATGTTTAAAACTAGAATTGGTGGCGAGATAGCTCCGCTATTTTCCATGAAGAATTTTGTGTTAATGAGATGATAATCATGTTAGTAATAATACACTTTATGCCACTTATTGTGTGAGAAGGGCGGGCTTATTGCCTTAGGCAATTTCCTCCCGTCAACCCGGTAGGACCTACATTTTTAGATGGAATCAGAACCATGGAGCAGTTGGTGAAGCTATGCACTAAAATTTTTCAAATGAGAAAAAACTCGCTACACGCCGACCGGATTCGAACCTCGGACCTCTTGTTATTATGTAATGTAATGGGCGTCGGCAAGAGAAGCCGACGCCCATTACATTGGCCTGATTTAACCCCTGTCAGAATAGTATTGTGTAAATATATTTAACCTGTAATAATTTATGTCAACTCTATTCAAAATATAAAAGCAAATTCAGCGTTTGCGAAAATGATGTGTAAAATTTAATATTCATTTCCGATAATACGAGTACCGCAAATATCTCTGATGTAGGTACTCCGACAATAATTTATTGTCGGTAATAAATCCTGCTTCTTTCCTTTCTTATTTTTTACAACGTCATTACATAATCGTCGACATGAATAAGATGCTACAGAATGTTTTAAACCTGCCGTCGTAAATTGCAACTGTAGCTACGTTAGATGAAAACATTAGCTCTCGTCACTAACAAGCAGATCAAACAAACGTTATTGTTTTAGTATTATGATTATGAGACAACGAGCTATGCAACGAGCGTGCACGTATGAAAAATATTGAGTATCCTTTATTGTCCGTGACTACCCCGTCGAGATACTGGTGTGATGTTTAGTATCTGAGTTTAGGCAGAGTAAATTGCTATTTCGCACTACAAAAGTGTGAAATGGGCTTCTTTCCCCCGCTCAAACAAATCCACGCATCTTCAAATCGGGGGTTAATTTTCCTTTGGCGGTGAATTTTATTGGCCCACAATACGTGCTGGCACCTCCTCGGAGGGTGAAATTGGATTTGCCTGAGATTTCAACTTCGAGCTCATCCATCCAATACGGTTAGCGATGTTTTCGTTTGGCGAATGCACTGGGGTATGAAGCGCTTCCGTCTTATGAACCGAAACGCAAGGATAGTACTACTCGCTCTAGAACGATAAAAAAGGTATGGACGCCGGACTGCCAAATGCTTGTATGAGAACTAGCGTCGCCGAGTTGCGGGGAGCGGAGTGTACTTACCGATGATAAGATATTCCACTATTGTGCACACTAAACTTGGCTGTAGTGTGTTTACACGTAAACATAGAGCATGCGGGCATTTTAAACAGGTTTTTGCGAACGCGGCCGATGACAGACTGACGGGCCAGCGCGCGACAGTCCAATGAAACAAGTATGCTTTTACTTATATCGTGTTACGCTGGCGAGGATAGGGTTCGGGGTCCATACCTTTTTTATCGTTCTATTACTCGCTACGGCGTTTAGGTTGTTCTATCTGACTTCCATATATTCGACAATAGTTCGCGTTTTCCGTCCAGTTCAGTGTAGCCGTGGCGTCTAGTTCACCAAGGTGTTATGGACTGACATCACGGATGTTATAAGTGATGTAGACAACCGTGTCAGTTTCGATAAAAAAAAAACTTCCCCCCGCGTGCCTTTGTAAACGAAAACATCTTTACCAATAAAAAAATTTTGCTCGTGCGTTCGATTGTGAAAAATAAAAAAAATACTTCAATATATTTATTTCTATATCTGGCCATAGGAAAGTTGCAAGTGTGCTTCGCCCTCCTCATATGTAGCTGACAAGAAATGGTTGCGTAGCGTAGGGAGTCTATAGTTAGCCACAGCACCAGCAGACATTCAACACATGACTTGGTTATTTGGGGATGTCTACCGCCGCCGCCGCAAGCTATTAAGAAGAAGTGCTAATTGATTCTATCAATTATTTCGGGTCAAAGACCGGCGAGCTTTTAGTCCGTCCTGAAACTAAATATATCTTGCCTAGACGTAGACAAATGTTTAGAACTAATTATTTTTGAGATGTTGGTATATAATAATCTAGATTCTAGAGCTATCCTTCCTTTCTTTCTTTCTAAGCCTGATATTTTTACTAAACTATGTAGATATTGTCTTAGATTTAATTTACCTAATAGATTTACACAATTTTCATAAATGACATTATGATTTTCTTGACAATTTCTTTTTTTTCACCAAGCATTTATCTCTATCTCTACTTTGTATCTTCTCTATGTCTATCTCTACTCTCTTCTTCTTATAAAAGAGAACGTATGTCTGTATGTATGCATGTTTGAGGTAAACTCCAGAACCACTGGACAAATTTTGAAGCTGTTTGAACCAATGAAAAGAGTAATTCTTGACGCTCACTATAGGCTATATACCACCACGCTAAATAGCCTTAGGGCTTAGCAGTATAAAAAAAAGTATAGTATGAACGTAAGAGAGAGAGAGAGAATAACAAGAGAAGCGGTAGTTTATTATCATATTTGCGTTTAAATCTAATTTACTATTAAACCGAGTCTACCGCGAGCGAAGCCGCGGGCAAAAGCTATCCTAAATAAATATAGCGATTCTACGGGCGACCGGCAACCCGCAGCAGCGGCCGTTTAAAGAACATCAATATATTAATATCCTTATAGCTCGAGAACCACTTCATCGATTTACATACTGTTTTCACTGTTACATTCTGTCACTTCCCAAGAGGGTTAGGTTATAAATTATATGAATATAAATCAGAAGCCGCGGACAAAAGCTTGTTAAATATTAATAAAAAAACTGCAGCGGAAATAATGTATTATTTATAATACATATAACATATAACATATAACATATAAACAACTCGCTATGATTCTGCCTGCACACTTTCTCTGCGGGCTTTCTTGATTTTATTTCTAGACAAACACGAGTACTTATTATAAAGTTATGCTATGTATGCTCCCAATCGCTCGGTTATTTAAGTCAATTTTACTAATACGTTTAATGTGTCCATTTCTATCTAAATAAGTAGAGCGAGCGTCATAAATATAAATTCGAGTTTATCGCCGTTGGTGTATTGAACTCGGTAGGTATGTTTGCAGTGCATTAAACGTATCTTGACTCGTCGAGCAGAACTCTAATCCTTATGCTCTTTTTAAATGTTATACATACATACATACATACATACCTACCACACGCTTGTGATGTCGATCCCGACAATCGGGGTAAGCAGAGCAATCGGAGTTGTGCTACAGGTACTCTTGTAAATTACGGCACAACACCAACCTCCACGTTTAGCAAAGTATTTGGTCAAGATAACTATCAAGCAGCAAGTAAGGTACGAAGACCCACCTGATGCATGACTCGGTGGAAGGACCGTTCCAAGGTGAGAGGTGGCTATCCTCTCGCCATTTAGCATGGCATCTTGTCCTTATCCCTTGGTCGCCTTTTACGACGAAATTTTATATTAAAGAAATATTCCAATTTCATAATTTTGTCCAATATATATAGTTCATATTAAACTCTTGGTCCTTTCCCGGACGACACTGGTTAGGAACGTGCCGGCACTACCATTTCGGCATGCCGGGCGCTCTGCGAAAATTATTGGATGAACAGTAAAAAAAGTTTGTGCAAAATTTCAGCTCAGTTGGGTGGAACTGGTTAAAATTCAGTTGAAAGATTTGACGACATACTAACAAGTGAAGATAAATAAAAGCTTTTGAAATAGGTATAGATAGCACACTCTAACTTTGTCCATGTGGAAGTGGGTGGGTGTATAACGCGCGCTCACTCTAACAGTATAAGTATGCATTCAGTGCTCTAGCGGGGTGATAACCCCATGTACCTTTGAGGAAATATGTATAGAGTTATCGCTCCGAAGAAATAAACAGAGAAGCGATGTCCCAGCGGCTGAGGTATGGGGTAAGGTAGCGGGGAGGCGGAGCACAGAGTCGAGCGGAAGAGGGGAGCGCGCGCGGGGCGGGAAGCGTGCGGGAGACGGTCTGGCGGCCGGTGTGGGGGGGCTCGCGCCCAACGACGTTACGACGAAAATTTCAAATGTGCGACGCGCGAGTCTCGAGTCAGCATCTGAAAAAAGGTATTAGTCTTACGACTGTTACACCGTTACCGGGCTTTTTGGCGCGGTTTCCCGCGCGAGGCCTGCCGTCACTTTGTCCGCCCTATATAAAATAGGGCAGTCGCCATGGCCGGCCGGCTGACGATTTAGTAGCGGTCACTTTGTCCGCCCTAAGTTAGGGCGGTCGCAGTGACCGACTGCTGGCTAGGGGTGAGCGGCATCGAAGCCGCTACTGCTGCTGGCACGACGCGCGAGTGGGACGGGCAGGGCTGCAGCGATGTTTCGAAATTAGAAAGTCTCCCAGGAAACCTCTTGTATGTGAACAACGTCCCCAGTTAAAAGGCTTTTAATTTTAGTATCATTTCGTGTGAACGTCGGTCGGTAATATACCCTAATTATTGCACCGCAACACCGATTACCTTACCCCGATTGTTGGTATACTTCGTGATAGTATATCTATGTAGTTGTATGTATGTGAATGCCGTATTAACACATCTCACACACGCCCATAGAGTAACTTATATGGGGGAGTTTCACACGCCTCACCAACTACACACATTCTCAGTGTAATAATTAAATAATAGAGAATTAATTAATTAGTGTAAATAATAGAGAGAAGAGGATCTGTCTCCTCGTAGTTAATGAATGGGAGCGAACTGTATACTTTCTAGCTTGTTAGTTATGTGAGTAAACAGGCGTGTATGACAATGTGGAATATTAATATTTTGGGTTTGAGCCAAAATAATATGTATGGTGAGAATTACCCGGTGACATCGGCGCTTGCGCATTATTACTTCATCACTGTTATTATTCTTATCTATTACGCCAAGAGTCCGAGAAATATACGACGTCTATTTAATTTTACGTGTTTTCGTTTTTCTTTATTTAATGCGCACTATGTGGCGCCGAGCCACCCACAAGGTGTCTAGCCGGGAATCCGAGGAATCCGAGAAATTTGAGGTGGCAGGCGCTGCCACCTCAAATTTCAAGGAGCAAGAGGGGGACCCCCCCCCCCCCCCCCCCCCCATCCGCCCCATAAAATGAGCAAGAAAAACATACACTTTAGAGAACATCTGCAGCGAACAGTACCTACGTTCGCAGCAGATGTTCTATGGCTCTTCCACACGAGCACTCTGGTCGGCGCGACGGTTGACAGAGAACTCAAATTTTCTTAACTATAAATCAGGTGTGATAATGAAAACGTTTAATTTTCCAGAAATCGAAACGGAATCGTCATGGCGGACTCATCCTTCGCGTCCCATTTCCCGATTTACAGCAGTACGTCCGCCACTTATATTCCTAACTCAATGCTAAACCACTAAACCTAGGCTAGTTGTTAAGCTGAATTGAGTGATTTAATCTGTGACTGTAGAATTTTTAAAATTGTATTGGTGATATGACAAAGCCTAAATACATGAGAGGTACATCTAGAAGTAACTACTAAAGGAAAACCCGCAACAGTTCCATATTTTTGCAGTTAAAAATATTACACACAAATTTACATATAAAAAAATATTACTCATAATATTATGTAGTGAAACAAATTATTTAATTCAGCATACTACACACATATATAATTTCTAACCACAACAACGTATATACTTTACTATATAAATAACTTATGTATTTATACAGAATGTGCTAACCTACGAGATGCTAACACTATGTATATGCACTGTAATAAATATAACACGAAATAAAAAACTTATAACAACCTTAATAACATAATTTCATAATATTAAAACAAATACAGTGTTGCATGTAATCGTTCGTACAATATCATTGTATTTTATTGTACGTCTATTGAAAACACTTATACTGTAAACGTTCTTTATGCCAGGGCCGTAACTATGCAGCGATAACTGGGGCACACACTTACGAAGCCATTATGACTGGTGTTTTTTCATCAAACAATTTATAAAATAAATAAATGGGGCTACGGGCACACTCCGCGCCCCGCCGCCGCCGCCGTTTGGGAGGACTGAATAGAAAAAGTATTTATTTTGTGGCATGTTTGTGTTTTAAATTGTAATCGTCATAGGCCCACTTGCACCAACACGAATTTAACGATATAAACCAGTTTAACTCGTTAAGCTAGTACCCGTTGACTGTGGGAACCGCGTTTAAATCCATAACTCGCTACTTAACTCTAAATTCGTGTTGGTGTTAGTTAATTTTATTCAAGTTTGTCATAAGTATTTCCCAATTTTGGAATGGAATAATAATGGAACAATAGAAAGAAAGAAAGAAACAAAGAAATTTATTAATGAAAAAAGTGCGGAAAATGTATGACAAAGTCTGAAATAGCCTAAGATAATTTCGCCCGTTTAGAGTCTCTGCAATTCAACGGACGTCTTGTGGCCTCCTAGCCCCACAGATGGATCGGACGTCTAGATCGTCGGATTTAAATCCGCGGAAAAATCTAACGCGTTAGATTTTGATCTTTGGGGCTATTTAAAAGAAAAAGTTTGCGGGAAACCAGTGGAAAACTTGACAGAGCTCAAAGAAAGAATTACGGCAGTAGCTCAGGTGGACGTATCTGCACTTGCATCGATTACTTGCTCGACACATCATCGGGGCATTTGTGAGAGAGAAGATGTCGAGATAGCATTCGTGCAGGTAGTAAACAATTTGAACATCTACTTTAACAGGTTAATAAATACTAATTACTTCAAGTGTGTTTATTTTATTCCAATTCGTAGTTGGTAGAACAGTTATCAAATTCCTATCGGTCCTTTTGCATTTAAATAACAATATCTCATAAATTATTGGGCAAATCGGTAAGTGATGTCTGATGTACCATTTTAAGAACTACATTAGATGGGCGTATTTTTGTTGCATAATGCCACTTTAGTGTAGTTATTTTTTTTCACCGTGAAGGGCCAAATTCAAGGCATGAGGCTGAAAAAAAATTACATGTGGCTCTTATCACGTGGCTCATGTGGTTTTTCAGATAAGCAGGATTAAATATGAAAAAATAAATTATACCGTGTGAAAGCCTTACTTTTTAACCGTGTGAAAGCCTTACTTTTTAGGAATATTTGACAAAACTAGATTTAAGAAAATCTCGCATTTGTACTTGTAGCATTTAAAAAAATGATCTGAGGGAGAAAATTTTGGATTTTTACAAAAATGACAATATCTCAAAACCTAAGCCATTCTTACTAAAATTACATATTCTGAGAGGTAATTAGCAGCCCTATTTTAGTTAGTTTTGTCGACGGATTATCGTCGGTTTCTCGTCTGAATAGAAGCGCTGGCTATGGCGCTTGTTAATACGTTTGAAAAGTCCCATGTTGAAAGTATGAACATTATGCCTTGGAAACACACTTGCCGGTGGACAATCTCTATAAAATAAAATCGAAAGACCAAAACGAGATAAACAAAACGAAACGGAGCGGGATGGCGCTCTACAAAACTTTTTTGTCACGTTTCTCCCAAACGGCGGCGCACTACTTCTCGGGAATTTGCATGTAATTCGATTCCTTGACCTCGGGAATCGCGACAAACTTGAGAAAATATGATATCGGGTGTGTAATTTTTGCATGTTCTAATTTCGAGCCAAAAGAAAGCGAATCCATCGTCAATGCCAGTGTTACCGTTTATAGTCATGACATTGCTTTGGTTGGTACTTAGTAAGTATAGTAGCGAGTTAAGTTAATGTTCCGACTGTCGAGGGTGAGGAAGGGGGAGAGGGAGGGGGAGAGGGAGAGGGAGAGGGTGAGGGAGAGGGAGAGGGAGAGGGAGAGGGAGAGGGAGAGGGAGAGGGAGAGGGAGAGGGAGAGGGAGAGGGAGAGGGAGAGGGAGAGGGAGAGGGAGAGGGAGAGGGAGAGGGAGAGGGAGAGGGAGAGGGAGAGGGAGAGGGAGAGGGAGAGGGAGAGGGAGAGGGAGAGGGAGAGGGAGAGGGAGAGGGAGAGGGAGAGGGAGAGGGAGAGGGAGAGGGAGAGGGAGAGGGAGAGGGAGAGGGAGAGGGAGAGGGAGAGGGAGAGGGAGAGGGAGAGGGAGAGGGAGAGGGAGAGGGAGAGGGAGAGGGAGAGGGAGAGGGAGAGGGAGAGGGAGAGGGAGAGGGAGAGGGAGAGGGAGAGGGAGAGGGAGAGGGAGAGGGAGAGGGAGAGGGAGAGGGAGAGGGAGATGGAGAGCGTGAGCGAGAGCGTGAGCGAGAGCGTGAGCGAGAGCGAGAGGGAGAGGAAGATAAATCGAGTCTACCGCGAGTTAAGCCGCGGGAAAAAGCTAGTACACTTATATATGACAATATACTTGTGCATGTACAATCTACTGTATGTACGAATGTCGTTGTACATAATTATGTAGGTACCTACTCTTAGTTGCCAATGAAAGGGACAAAAAACACGATCTCATTGACTTTTTGCTCTAATCGACCGCTTTGTGATAAAGCCAGGCCGTATCGTTACAAAAGAGTAACTCGCAAAAGGAGCCTGTAAATATTGACGAAGGATCGTTAGCAGGGATTCGGACAGGGGGACGAGGGTCCAAATTGAAGGGTAGGGGCAAAAGAAATCTATACCACAGAAGTCTCATTATCATACATTGCACAATTGCACATTGCACATTACCAATTGTTGGCTGGGATGCACTTCATTTATCGGGCTTTCCGCGGATTCTTACCTACCAGTCGGTTCTGTAGATCTTTCCCTTCTATAGAACCGGCAAACTCTAGAACGCTCTCCCATATATTTCCCTCCAAGTCAGGTCTCAGATCTTTTAAGTGGGCCATGAATGACCTGTCAGGCTGGAATGGCATTCGCAACCCCCGCATATGATTAGTAAGCAAATGAGCAAAGACAGACATGTTTTAATTTCGTCTTTGTGCACTTTACTCTCGTTTTTTTTTTATGTTAACTAGCATGGGTGGCAGTGCCGAGAGACCAAAGGTGCAGTCGACAGAGCCAAAATCACCTCTCCTCGCGAAACCACGCTCAGTTAGGTGCCATGCCAGCAGATTTGCGGACTGTTGCTAGGCTGTCTAGCCCGTTAATACGACGCTTGAAGACACCCAGGTTAAAGGATTCAGGAAATACACTCGCCGGAAGACAGTTCCACACTCTAGCGGTGCGACAAAGAAACGATTTAGAGAACCGATGGGTTCTCAAAAGCCCAATGTCAACAACAAAAGGGCGCTGAGTCTCTCTGCGACGAGTCATGCGGAGATAGGACGGGTGGCAGGAATAAGGGATACTAGTTCCGCAGAGCAGGGTCCGTGATAGTATCTGTAAAACAGACTAACCGAACTCGAGGAGTCTGTGTCTCTTCTGTCCTTTTCAATTGTTCGGTAGCGGCGATCAGCGGGTCGCCCGCCGGACTCCAGAGCGGGTCCTGCGGACCTGAACAAACACATTTTGACGGCGCTGTTGCTGAGGCTCGCTGCGTGTTTATGAGGGTTTGATTGAGGATCACAGAAAGTGCCAAAACAGTGTTCGGCCTACTTTTTGGTAATTTGCATTGCTTGCTTTATTTTACGACGCACATGCTGCCAACAGTAAATACGTACGTTTTTACACATGCAATAACAAACGCTGTGGAATGTTCAAAATAAATTTCTAAATACCTACAGCTTTGGTTTTTTTTTTAATCCAAAGGAATGAAAGAAAGAAACAATAGAATTTTTTTAAGACAGTACAGTACGCTTAATAATGAGTAACATACACATACAAGAAGGAAAGAGATAATTATTTAAACAAACAAAAAACAATGTTTTTAAAAAGGACTAAACAGTTTAAAAGAAAAATTCCTAGACCCTATAGATTTAAAACGAAAAACGTGGGGTGCGTCCAATAGATAATTGATGCATGAATATTGAACTTCACTTCACTAACAATTTATATTGCACTGTAAACGATACGAACTGCCGCATGAGTTTTCTCAACGGCAGCTTCTCTCTAAACTCCATAGCTCGCTTTGTTGTCTGTCTTTTGTTCATTTGTTTGTGCTGTACAAATAAAATGACTCGCTGTCTTGTCTAATTGTTTTGTACAACATTTTGCAATTGAAATTAAAATAACTTCCCGATGAACTGGAGACTTGAAACTTTAATGCGTCTCACAGGCTTCCACGAAACAGTTATCGCCCTCAGTTATTTATTAATTATAGGTACAAATTTTTTATTTTCATATATAGAAGGTCAGAGGTCACTGTGACTACTATATCTCAAGTTGCAAACATTTCAATATACTTTCTTCAGAAGAAAGAAGGCGCCTGGCAGACATGACATTGAGATTTGACGTGATGGGCGGGCGCGTAGACAGTGCAGAACTGCTGGGGGAATTGGCACTGAATGTCCCGACAATCCGGACGCGTCGTACTCCACTGTTCCGCGAGCCCGCGCATTGCACCAACTATGCTCAAAATTCTAAGGTTCGAGATTTAAATCTATAGATTCGCTCTGCATAATAATTAGATATTGCTCAGAAGATCTTCGGCTAAGCCGAAATATACTTAATTTGCTGAGAGTAAGGTTAATACACTTTACGTTTTCTCTGCTACTCGCCAGCCCATTCATGAGACGACGTAATTATTTGAATTTCTTTAAGTATTTCTAAACCATTTTTATTTTTTCTGCAACGCATTCGCTCGATATAAACACACTCTTCAATGTACATTTTACCAAGATCCTTACTAAGAGGTATTCAGTGCACTAAAACCACCGAATACCTACTAATTCTTTCAGGTGGTCATTTGGCAGGTTGCCATCACCACTCCACGGCCGCCAGAAAAAAACTCATTCTCTGGTCATCTCAAGACAAATGTAGCCGGCCCAGTGCCATTTGAATTTTACTGCTAGCTTGTGAAATCCCATCCTTGCTCGTCCACTTTCTTATGTTGTTCGTGCGTCTGTATTACTCTGAAAAATTCTCATACTTAGTACCTGCTATTAATAGTATCTGCTATTTTAAGTACTTGACTGTTGAAAATTGCGTACTTTTATGAGAGATACCTGATCAGAAAGGCTGTCTTCTATTTTTGTGTCACTCTCAAAGTCAGAATTTTTTTTTATGGAAATTACGAATTATAATAAATTATGGGAACCTGCGCGCGCCAGACTAACGCAGAGGTGTAGTCCGACGGCGCCCACGGGCATTCGGATATTTACGGGGGCTGCGAATACCATGTCAGCCGGCTAGGTTATTTTACTATCAATGTCAAATACTTCCTGTTGTGAAAGTATCTCCGTTATAGTTTTATTTGAATAATATATATTAGCAATTTAGAATTCTCAGATGAAGTACAAGGAACCTGGCACCTAGTCTAATTCTGACGAGAACATGGTGTGATGGCCTGTCATTACGGATGCACTAGATGACGAAGCCAATGATTTTACGTTCCATAAAGAAGTATCCGTGTGCGCAGGAAACAAACAAATGGAGACGGACAAGATGTCGACGGCGTCTTCCGTGGGGGCGGACCGGCGGCCGCTGATGCAGGCGCTGGTCTTGGAGCGGCGCACCCTCTTCGCCTGCACCGTCCTCGTCGGTCTCTGTACCTTCGTCTGGATAGCCGCCGTCTGCACAGAGCAGTGGGTGCACATTGACGGCGGAGACGGTGAGTGGCGGAGTAGTTGGTCCATATTGACGGCGAATACAGTGAGTGACTGAGGAGTGGGTTCATATTTACGGCGAAGACAGTGAGTGACGGAGCAGTGGGTTCATACTGACGGCGAAGACAGTGAGTCCATATTGACATCAGAGGAACATGCTAATGGAGCAGTGGGTCTACATTGACGGTAGGGACGGTGAGTGACGGAGAAGTAGGTTCATATTGCCGGCGAAGACAATGAGTGACGGAGCATTGGGTTCGTATTGACGGCGAAGACAGTGAGTCCATATTGACATCGGAGGAACTGATTAACGGAGCTGTGGGTCCACATTGACTGTGGGAACGGTGAGTGACGGAGCAGAGGGTTTACATTAAATACTTATAAAGGCGATGACCTTCATCGTCGACCAGTTCTGCATCTATGCTAAGATCGGCGACTCTTTATACAGAGCAGTGAAATCATATTTCAGGAGACGGAGATTCACTACATACGTCATCGTTACCATGTTATATAATTTGTATGGTAATAAAGTAAATAATTAAAAAGGCGTATCGTCAAGTTTATCTCCCAGTTTTATTTGTCGACCTGGCGATGTGTCTATCTATTTAACAATTT
Organism: Nematopogon swammerdamellus; assembly: GCA_946902875.1. NCBI lineage: Eukaryota > Metazoa > Arthropoda > Insecta > Lepidoptera > Adelidae > Nematopogon > Nematopogon swammerdamellus. The sequence continues at coordinate 13,994,201 of OX336343.1, forward strand.
CAATATTTCACTACCGAATCGTTTATATACCGATCAAACCACTGCCAATATAAATCAGGCAGGAATATGACATTAAAACAGCTATATTAATATCATATATATATAATATTGGTAAATATAACTTATGTCCGTCCGCTTAAAGCCCAACTTCAAATAGTGTCTTGAGTAGAAAAGGACCTGTAGAACTTTGCTTAAGTCTGCTCATTTTGCGAAGTCACTTGCGAAAATCATACATTCTGTCCTTGTCTATACCATTTGAATTTGGGACATACAACAATGTCTCAGAAGCGAAACGCAAAACACTCGCTTCTCGGAGCGGCGACTTTAGTAGGTACCTAAGTAAAATGCACGGAAAAGTGTCATTGTTTGAGACCGTATAGTTGATTGACCACACCAAAATCAAATAAATTTAACCATTCTCTTCCTTATCTTGTTTGTATGTTTGTAACGCCACTGCTACCATTTGTCAGCCTCTGTAGTTCAGTGGTGCGACCGGTGCGGTGGTGTGACCTACCCGGATTGATACCACCGTACTGAATGAAAGGGCGGTTGAAACGGCTATGTAAATATTCATATTCATATTTTTATTGATTCCTTTGGTACCACGGTACACTTGAATAAGTCAGGCATAACATTTACACACATAGAGGACTCGAAACGTCGAGCTGCAGCGATGCGCTCGCCATTATCGCACCGGTAAGCCGAGTTCATTATTTAATTTACACACACATTGAATAGAACACATATAAATTATTAATATCTAGGTAACTAATTATAAGTAAAATGTTTGGGTTCGAGCAAAAAATAGCCTTCGTCAATACTTTAAAACCTAATAATAACAACACAATACCATTTAGTTCGTGTTCCGTCTAGTTTAGTATAGCCGGCACAACTGAAGGGAAGCCACTTACATGGCACCTACTTCACCAAGGTTTTATGGGCTGACATCACGGATGTAGCTAACCATGCCAGTTTCCATAAATTTTTTAAAAAAATACTACATGAAATGTTACGGGTCAGCCTTGCAATGTTCAGAATTCCGATGTCTTCCAGGCACATACATGCCAAAGACGAACCGCTACTTCTACTACGGCACATCCGGTCTCTGGCAGACTTGCCGACATGTGTGGCCTCCGCCTTCGGCCCGCCTCAACCTCACGAACCACGTGCCGGCTGTGCAGCCTACTCTCGTCGAGATGAAGGCGGCTTCGAAGAACAACTCCGGCGCGCCGAGGAACGTCACCTTGCAGCCGATCAAGCCGGAGAAACCAGATCTGACCAAGGTCATTCTATACACAAGTAAGTAAGCGTCACTTTTACGCTTGAACGCTGCGGAACACAAATTCAGGCGGTGTATTTGGTTTATGATGGATTTATGAGATATGAATTTATAAGGTAATATATGAATATTATTCATACACAGTTTAATTCATATATTTCGACTTATGTCTTATTTCATTCAATCAATGCTACACCGTCCGCATCATTAAATCATTCAGTCACAGAAATAAAATTAAGAACTTGGGAATCATCATACATATGGAACCTAGGTGCGCATCATTCACCAGGATTCAAATATCGTTCATTAAAAAAAAAATATTTATCACCATATCAACCTCTCATGTCGAAAAATATATCAACACCATTTCATATTATATTATATATCATAATTTTCACTGAAGACGACATATTAAGTCGGAATATATTAATTAAACTGTGTACATTTTATGAATAATATTAATATAAAAAATTAATTTCAAACAAATATTTTGTACTTAAATAAAGATAATTTATTATTAGTTATTTATATGGACTATCTATGCGTGTAAGACACGGCACCTTACATGCTAAGGTGACGTTAAACCAAATAATCAATTTGTGTACAAATCTCTGTGGTGCGGCGCGGCAAAAGTTCTAAACTATGATTTTGCTCGCGGTTTCGCTCGCGGCATTGTAGGTAATGCTTAATTTAAGCCGAGGGACGCAATATAATATTCTCCCTCCCTTCCGCTCTCTTTCCCTTTCATTTTGGGGTGAATTTCTCATAATTCCGATACAACTGGCTTTTATTTATAAATAGTGAGCCTAATCCACTACAACACCGTAGGTATATCGGCTCCCTAAGTGTGTTCTTTCGCTTATTCCATGGGTTGTGCTCGGAGGAGCTGTTTAACGCGATCCCGCCGTCCCCTTTCCACCTCCGCACCACACGCACTGGGCAGAGATTGCATCCCTACACGCTAGACTTACCGCGGATGCGTACCAATCGATTCTGCAGTCTTTCCTTTACAGAACCGGTAAACTCTGAAACGCTCTCCCTGCTCATATATTCCCCTCCAACAGTCTCGGATTCTTCAAGAGGGGCGTGAATGGATACCTGTCAGGCCGGCATGGCATTCGCAAACCCCGCATACGACCGAATGTCCATGGGCGTCGTAAGACGGTGGCTCGGTGCCATAAGTCGCGCTTTCATTAAAAAAAAACACCATTTTCCATTTATAACTTCAAAAAATTACAAACTTCAATACAAACTTAAATCCTCTATTTTAACCTTCTTATTGGATGAATTTTCAGAAAGCACTTCTTAGTGCTCATCTACGTTATATAAGGAACGCCTATGAAAAATTGAATGCTTCTAGAACCACCGGTATAGGATGTGCGTTGTCTGTCAGTCAGTCAGTCAGTGTTAAGAAGTATGATGGATGAGAGAGGCTAACAGGAAAACAGTCGCCTGGAAGATTGATTGGCTCTGATGTTGTCGGGTTGTAAAGCATGAATGCATAACAAAATTTGTTGCGAAGGTCTGGCTTATTTTCCTCCTGCTGTCCGGGTTTAGACCGGGCAGACAGTACGGCCCTTGCGCTGCTTTTGTTTCGCACGCCGAGATCTATGAGAGCGTGCATATTTTGGAGCGTGGAAAGTTATTGTTTTCACGAAGTGGTTTACTATGTAGTATGTTTCTTTAAACAAATTAATCGTTGACCTTGTAGGCATCTTCATGCTTCCAACAACAAAACGTCTTGTCACGTCGTTAACGTCTACTTTTCTACGTAACACAAATCATAGATCGCCCAAAATTGTATACTCGCCCACGGCCCCGCATATTTATGTACCGGGCTGTAAAAATACCTGCACCACACCTAAACAGCGTCAATTTCGAGGTCTCGCTTACAAGTCTAGTACAATTTAGAGTTCGTAGCTTTGTTTTCTTTCGAGCGCGTCTGTTCGTCGTCTCTCAAGTCGGGGCCGCGTTATCCCACGCAAACAGAACGCCGCCGCCGCTCGTGCGCTCGATGTATACAACCGCATGCAACACCTCGTTTCACGTTGAGACCGATTACACAACTTGTCAGCGACTTCGAACGGCTCCTCGGTAGACTTTTTTCCAAAAAACATGAGGATTGAGCTGGCGAAATGAATGTACTGGCCGTTACAACACCCTGTATATACTAAGCATACAGACATATGATATGTATAGTAATAATAGATAGGAGCCTAAGCAAGCATATACTCGCTTTAACTTCTTCACTAACTTGATGCAAAGCCGAAAATAAAAAAAAAAAACGACCTAATACATATACGTCCTAATAGATAATACAATTTGTTTAAACATTTTTAGAGAATACGTTATCGACCTAATGGCGGAATCGGTAACGCGCTAGCGGCTCAAACCGAAGTTCAAAGTTCGAATCCTGGTCGGGACGTATTTTTTCTCTTCATTTTCGGCTTTGCATCTATCTAGTGAAGAAATGTTCAGTTAAGGTTTGTTGGTTTCGAGTTGGCTTACATAATTCCCATAATCCTGAGCAGGCTGTTAAAATGGGGTTGCTCTGTCCATGGTCGACTTACAAAATTGTGATATTCGAGCTAAAAATGTAATAAATGCGTCTATTACCGAAATTACTTTTATATTAACTCGTGTAAGAGCTGTTTTGTCTGGCCTGTGGTCCCGGGAACTCTCATTACTCACGTGCTCTTTTATCCATTCACGAAGCAAACCAACCCTCAGCTATGTACACTATATAGGTACACCGCAGTGCGAAAACCGCTACTGTGAGGGACGTTAGCCACTAACCCGTCACCCCGTCCCTCCACCGCGCCTCCGCGCCACCACGCCTCGACCGCGGCCGGCGGGGACCCAATACAAGTCCGGAGGGAGAATTCTCTTATTTGCTATCCGATATATTTTATATCCGCGTCTGTACCGCAAATCCTTCACTTCGAAACGGGAGATCTCGTTGGGCCGCGGAAAATAGCGAATCCGTGCATTATTTTTTCAGCAGTCGTCCGATCGGTTTAGAAACGAAAAAAGCGCTGAATCGCGCTACGCAAACAAACGGTACGGCGGCCGTCTCGCGCCGAGCGAGGAATGCGCTGCTTTTACAGAAATCCTATATTTCACTGCTTTATTTACACAGATGCCTGAATACTGAAAGAATTAATGCCGTTCCGCTTGAACGCGTTCTGATGCTCCCCATAAGTTTCTTTTTTTTTCAGTTTTCATCTACAATCAGTCGGATGACTTTTATTAGATGTGATGTGTGAAGATTGTCGTGAAGGTGCCACATCCATCAATGCGGCTCCCCATATTGTAGTAGGTACAGCTTCCTCAGTATCCTCAGTTAGGTATTTCGAGAAAGACTGTCCGTTTTAGTCTGTTCACATTGCCTGTTGTATTCAGCAGGCTTGCTGCAAGTTGATTGGGGTGATGTGATAAGCGCTTGCTGTAGCTGATGTTACGTTGGCAGAGTTCTCTTCTTCCCATAAGTTTCTGAAGAGAATTTTCATTTAAAGGATGAAGTCGATAGTGTTCTTTTATTAATTTATTAATTTAATTATTAATTTATTATTAAGAAAACATACAGCCAATAACCAGTTACAGTAGGTACATTGTTTTATGCAAGACGTATGGCCAATTACATGTTTCCCTGTTTAGTCATTTATACATGTTTAATTGTTTATACATAACATAACTATTGTTAGGAGCTTAAGTTACCTAAATGGGCATACACTTTGATCTGTCTAAGTATGTGTGTATGAGGGTGTGTAGGGTGTGTGTGTGTGTGTGTGTGTGTGTGTGTGTCAGGGTGGGTATGTGTGTGTGAGGGTGTGTGTGTTTTGTTTGTGTTATTTTGTTTCACTCGTCAATTCATGTACGACTTTACTTTTAAATGTTTGTTTCGAGCATGTAAATATATCTAAATCAGCAAATCTAGTGTTATATGTGTGGGTTATCCTAGGAATTACACTATTTTGCGTGTAGTTGGTGGCGCAGAGCCTTTGGAAAAATAATGTGGTGTGTCTCGTTCTGCGTGTAGACGCGTTCAGGTTCAGCTCCTGGAGCAGTTCAGCGCAGTCAAGGTTCCCCCGCAGAACGGGGGAACCTTGACTGCGCTGAACTTGTGTGCAATGTTACTGTCAACGAGCTCGTATACGTCTCTGTGCGACAGTGACGACGCTCTACAACCGTATTGTCTCTCTCTAAAGCTCCATGTACATTATTTACTGCCGGGTACTGTACAGGGTTATAAAGACGTGCAGTGGACCTTTCGCCAGCATTTTCTCCAGCCTACTTGGAGACGAAAATGTTAAATGACTTTTTATAAACCGAGATATCAATCGAGATATCATTTTTAATGTTTGTTTATTTTGAATGAAAAAACGACAAATTTTGTGGGTATTTTTTAAATTTTTGTATGAAAGAAAAGTTTTAAAACACATAAAACCGACTTCCTAAAAAAAGTAAAAAGATCTTGTAGGTCAAAGAGATTAAAAGGGGTTATAGAGAGGACATTGGCAATATTTCCATATAAATATTTTGAGCTCAAGGTTATAATACGCCATCTAGCTTTGAATAGCAAAAACAACTCATCTATCGGTCGATAGGTGACGCCAAGGAGGGTTCATCGAGGGTTACCAGATGGTATCCCAAACGAGGACATGTCCTCCTTTTCGGATCAATTAGAAACGTCCTTTTTTTTTTTATGGAACCTGACACGGTTGGCTACATCTCCTACAACATCGGTGATGTCAGCCCATAACACAGGGTGAAGTAGGTACCATGTCAGTGCTTCCCTTCATTTTATGTCGGCTACACTAAACTGGACGGAAAACACGAACTATTTACATAGCCGTTTCGACCGACGTTTCGTTCAGTGCGGTGGTACCAACCCGGCCGGGATAAACCCTACCACCTAGTAAGGTAAGAAGGGAAGGGACCTACAGTTTAACGTGGAATCTGAACCACGGTCAGCCTCCAACGGTCGAGCGGTCACCCATCCAATCACTGACCGCGCTCAGCGTTGCTTAATAACAGTTGACTAACCAACCGCGCCACTGAGCTACCGAGGCTGACGAATTTTCTTATCCCTTAGTCGACTTTTACGACATGCGACGGGGAGAGATGCAGTGGGGCTATTCTTTTTAAGTACCGACCCCACACGGTGCGAACGTCCTCCTTCCGTCCTCAATTTGTCCTCTTTATTTGAATTAAGCCAATTATTTAAAGTTCCCCCCCGCGTTGCATTCACCCGCTCAGTTTTATTTTTGTATTTCATCGCAAAATGCAAACACTGAACGAGAGTTTTCCATTATTAGCGCACAATGGACAAAGAAGTTATAATCTTTACTCAGTACAAATGTTACATTCTCTAACTTTTATACGTATTTTCTAAAAAAGTGACCAGTTATCGTCAAAAATATGTAGTTCTGAAAATATAATGCAAAGTTAAAATAAGTTTTATTTTATTAATAACATTTCTCTAATTCGAACCTTTCCAGAGTAAATGAAGCGGTGAGTTCCATAAGGGCCCAATATGTTTTTTTTTACGAAAATGCTTTTTTTTCTTTTTCGTATTCTTTAAAGGTAGAACGAATCGCCTTGATGTATGAAAAGAGATCAAAATAAATTATGAGTGAAACAAGGGCCCAATACCTTATTACATAATTGGGCTCTTTTACCGCAAATTTGATTTAGGCGATTGTAACTGTTAGATGTCAATGTTGAAGTGTGGCATCAGTTGAATGTCAAAGTCCGTTATTGTGGTTCTGTGCGAGGTTAGGTTTCTTGCTGATTGTTTATTATTATTATTATTATTATTTGGTAATGAACTAGCAGCTTAATATGCTGATGGGTTCATGTCTATGATGATCACTGGTGTTGCTAATTGTTATATTTCTTCGCTTTTTAAGTACTTGTCAAGCCTATTTTTGAATGTGTTTATTGAGGGTGCTTCAATAACTTCCTCGGGCAGTTTTTTAGTTTTGTTGTACTTTTGTGAAAGTTTTTGTTAATACAAAGTGTGAAAAATTTTGTTGGGTTCGACAAGGGCCCATTCAATGATTTTTTTAAAATTTGTCCATAAAATCACTTAAATTTTTTTATGTATATTTTTGCAGTAATACTTACATAATATAGTTTAGTTATAATAAAAAAAAAATACAGAAATGTTTGTTGTTTCATTTCAAAGTTATGAAGTTTTTACTCTCTCCTGTAAAATTTTTATTTTCTGTTTTTGACCATATTGGGCATTTGGGCCCTTATAGAATTCACCGCTTCAAATGTCCTCCTTTTTCAATTTTGCATCTGGTAACCCTAGGTGCTTCTCATCACATCTCTATCTAATAGGACGAGAGCCAACGACCAAAATGATAGTTGATTTCATATAAGCGATAAAATCGTTAAATTTTATTTACTATTCCGTTTTGATCAATTGACCCCAATTCACTTGTAAAAATGATTTTGAGACTGTTTGAGCTACAATATTAGGTGCTTACCTATGAAATTGCCGTTTCTACAAACTGACCACTTTGAAAGTGGCAAACTTTTTTTTGCGTAGGAATTCGAGATTCAAATATTTTCTGTTATAAAGGCAAATTATTCTTTCTTAAAAATCTGTTGTTCGTTTGTTTTCCCACCGTTCGGTTTTTTTTTACATCGCTGGTTCTGTGACCCTGGAAAACTCGAAATGAATCTCGAACTCGAATATGAATCCCATCACGGCACCAACGCAGCACAGACGGCATACAATATCATCGGCGTGTATGGACCAGGTACCGCAAGGGAACGCACTGTGGTTTGATCGCTTCCGTTCTGAAAAATTTCATCTCAATGATGAGCCCTGTGGCCGACCGGAGGCGAAAGTCGATAACGATGAATTGAAAGCCATAGTTGAAGCAGATTCATCACAAACCACGTCGGAATTAGCAGCAGCCTTCAATGTAAGTGATAAAACGATACTAATTCATTTACGTCAAATTGGAAAGATAAAAAAGCTCGGAATTGGGTACCGTATGAACTCACTGAACAACAACAACAAAATCGCGTCGAAGCTTGTCTTAACTTGTTGAATGGGCACAGAAATTCTGAAACATTCTGTTTTTGTAGAGGCATCAATGAACTTCCAGTAAAATGGCAAAAGTGCATTGATAATAATGGCCAATACTTCGATTAAAAAATATATGTATTTTTCATAAAAAAAACGATTGTTTGATTTTTTCTATATGTAACGGCAATTTCATACGTTAGGTTAGGTTAGGTTAGGTATAATAATATTTTTTTTTTGCCTCATTTCCTACTTTTGTAATGGTCTGGTACGCGCACCGCTACTGACGTCTGAAAAACATGCTCTGGTTATCTTAGATCGGTAATTCAACAACATTCCGAAAATCAGACGGAATACTATGACACGGTTCGCTCAAATTGGTTGCCATTTTTAAAAAATACTGTCAGGAGACGCTACACGAAAAACATTTAGTATCGGGTTGCTTGAGAACAATCGAAGTTATGGATTTTGCGGTTTTGAACGTAATACTATGAGACAAAAATATTGGTTGTGGGATCTCGTACTATAACAGTAGTAAAGCTACTGTATAACAGAGGGCGCTTTTTATTGTTTCAATATGGCATAGTTGATCGTTGTTCTAGAATCATCTATGGAAATTATGTATTATATTCAAATATTGAATAAATATACACAATACTTATGAAAATAAACTGATTACATGTTCAGTCGTATTTTTATATCGAGATTTGCAATACCGCAATGCGCAACTCGGCATATTTTCTTAGATTTTATTCTTTCTCTAGCACACGAATACGACCTCACATGCGGACTGGTGGCGCTAGACTGAACGACTTTGTACCACTAGGATCTAAGTAGTAGATTACGATTTTGTTCTTGTTGTCCGGTCTATATGGAAGAGGGTGGGTTTAATGTCTTTGTTGTAGGTGATGTAGCAACAGTGTCAGTTTCCGTAAAAAAAAAAATCACCTTTTCACTTCCTCGACGACTTAATGCCATTTCTATATGTTTGCATTCTGCTCAGTAGACTCTTCGCTTCATTTCGCGGCGGAGTTTGGCGGCGTTGTGTTTCAGCGTTAATTAAGCTGTTTATTGTGGGGCGAGAAATAATGAGATCGTAAATCGAACACTTGTGGTGTGTGCTGCGGCGAGATGTGCTATAGTGAACGAGCTGTAATAACAATGTTTTAATAGCATGCGCTTACACAATACACTACATAAACTTTTAAATATTACTACTATATAAAACGGACATATGAAAAAATAATTGGATCCGAGAGGTAAACATTTTTTTTTTAACTGACACAGTTGGCTACATCGTCAGCCTCGAAAGCTCAGTGGTGCGGTCGGTTGTGATCACAAGCACACCTGGGCGCGGTCAGTCCAAGGGTAGGTGACCGCTCGAGCGTTAGAGGCTGACCGTGGTTCGGATTCCACGTAAACCTTTAGTTCCCTTCCCTTCTTACCTTACTAGATGGTAGTGTTTAACCCGTCCGGTTTGGTACTACCGCAATAAATGTAAGGTCAGTTGATACGGCTATGGTAAATAATTCGTGTTTTCCGTCCATTTCAGTGTAGCCGGCACAGCCGAAAGGAAGCACTAACATCTAGTTCACCCGGTGTTATGGGCTGATGTAGTGGGTGATGTAGCCTACCGTGAATATTCTTGTTCGCCTGCGTGTACTTCTTCCACATCCCAATGCTTAGTTACTAACTATTCTAACTATTACCTAACTAATTAATTGGTGTCAAATAAATAATAAACACTATCATAAGCAGATTCACGAAGTAAAACTTGCGATTTGTGTTAGGATTTTACAAACGGGGAAATGAAGAAACAATTTTGTTTTTTTTATTGTTATGCAATTTTTTAACTAATGTTGCCTGTTTAACTCATTAAAATGTGCGTAATTACAATTATTATATAGATTTTAGGTATAAATTGTTATTTTGTTTAAGTGCGCATAGAATTCGTTCATAAATTCATGTAATACCATACTTGTTTGTTATACTTATGTAAGCGAACTGTAACCTTATCTGGGATTATAAAAAGGAGTAAAAATAGCAGCCATTATGTCTCCGGCTCCGTAAGCCGGCCGTGATATGTTGAGAAGATAAGGTTGCCGGACGAGCCGGAAGTCGGCAGGGCGGCGCGCCGCGGGGGGCGAGCGAACTGTGTTCCGGCTAGGGCGGCGCGGCGCGGCGGTGGAGCGGGGCGGCTTTCCGCCTCACCGTCCTTAAAATGGACGCACCGAAGGAAGTTCATACTTGACGATCCACGAGCTCAACAATCGGCGTTACACAGATTGAATAAAGTAGAGACAATTCATCCGTATTCACGATTCAAAATACGAAATTCGAAATTCAGTTAGTATCTTAAATTAAACAGATAAACAAGACAATTGTTTTAATTTAACTTTAAAATATTAAGCGCGTATCTCTATGTTCTATTTTTTTATGGAATTATTTTTAATGAAGTTAAGTGTTATTTAATTAATAAATGCAATAACAGTAAATAAAATAATTAAAGAAACGTGTCTGTTCTGCGGTTAATTTTAAAATATTGCATTCTAAGGCCCACTTGCACCAACACGAATTTAACGATATAAACCAGTTTAACTCGTTAAGCTAGCACCCGTTGACTGTGGGAACCGCGTTTAAATCCATAACTCGCTACTTAACTCTAAACTCGTGTTGGTGCAAGTGGGCCTAAGGCCCACTTGCACCAACACAAATTTAATATATAAACCAGTTTAACTCGCTAAACCAGTTTAAGCTAGCACCCGTTGACTGTGTGAACCGCGTTTAAATCCATAACTCGCTACTTAACTTTAAACTCGTGTTGGTGCAAGTGGGCCTTAGTGTTTATATCTTTATTGAATCGGATTAGCGCAATAGGGCAAGAGGGGCATTCATTATCTTGAAAATTTCGCCGAAATAAAATAGCATAATCATATTTAGCATATAAGATTCATAAATTGTTTATGAATAATTGTGCTTTAACATTCAACATCAAAGACTGGACAAACAGAAGTTGTATATAAAAACCGGCCAAGTGCGAGCCAGACTCGGGCACAGAGGTTTCCGTACCACAAAAATATATTTGAAAAAACACGTTGCTATATGGGGACCCCATAAATTTTTCAAAAAAATAACACATATTCTGTGAAAATGTCAACCGGCTAGCTACTACGGTTCCAGAGATACAGCCATCGGACGGACAAAGAGACAGACAGACAGACAGACAGGCGTTGTAGGCTTAGTACTTCCGTACGGGCTACGGAAACCAAAATGAGTGACGATTATGTTTATTGTTCCAGAATGTACGAACTACCTGTCGCAGGATCTGGAGAATGGGACCATCAAAGACCCCGCCTACCACGTCGATGTCGCCAGTGAGTTTGTTAACATAACATAAACGTCACGCCTATTTTCCAGTGGCGTAGGCAGAGACGACGGCTCACCGCGCCCCAGCCCTGCGGACACATCTCCGATATATCTTCCATACTCATCCATTCTTTATACTTATACATGCTCTTCGGTTACGGGTACTAACTACGCACTTAACCCTTTGAAGCTAATTGCCGTATCGTTCGCGATCATTAACCTGTTCGTGATGGCTATAGGTTGCGGCTTCTCTGCCTACACCTTCATCAACCCTCGGTACATGTTCATATTGTATGACGCAGACTACAGCCGCACCATGGTGTCGTTTGCGATCGTCAGCCTGTTCGTCATGGCGATGGGTTGTGGCTTCTCTGCCTACACCTTCATCAACCTTCGCTACATGTTCGTATTGAATGACGCAGACTACAGCCGCACCATGGTGTCGTTCGCGATCACCAGCCTGTTCGTGATGGCGATGGGAAGAGGCTTCTCTGCCTACACCTTCATCAACCCTCGCTACATGTTCGTATTGTATGACGCAGACTACAGCCACACCATGATGTCGCTCGCGATCATCAGCCTGTTCGTGATGGCGATGGGTTGAGGCTTCTCTGCCTACACCTTCATCAACCCTTGCTACATGTTCGTATTTAATGACGCAGACTACAGCCGCACCATGGTGTCGTTCGCGATCATCAGCCTGTTCGTGATGGCGATGGGTTGAGGCTTCTCTGCCTACACCTTCATCAACCCTCGCTACATGTTCGTATTGTATGACGCAGATTACTGCCGCACCATGGTGTCGTTCGCGATCATCAGCCTGTTCGTGATGGCGATGGGTTGAGGCTTCTCTGCCTACACCTTCATCAACCCTCGCTTCATGTTCGTATTGTATGACGCAGACTACAGCCGCACCATGGTGTCGTTCGCGATCATCAGCCTGTTCGTGATGGCGATGGGTTGCGGATTTTCTGCCTACACCTTCATCAACCCTCGCTACATGTTCAAGAGACTCGCAGCCGGCATTCACTTCATAAGCAGTAAGCAAAACCGTATCTATTGTCTAAATAATATTTTGTCTCTTTTTAACAAAATCTGTATGGAAAAATATAGGTGTCGCCCATCTAAAATGGTTATATAACCTAGACGTTATTTTGTAAGGAATGTATATAATGGCATTAAACTCGCCTTTTATGTCCCTTGTTTGTTTTATTTAAGTATTTAAAATGTTTTGATTTTGATGAGGACTTAAAATGCGCAGTTAAAAAAAATATTTTTTGGAAAATTTCGAATATTTTTTAAGATCGATAACTTCATACCTACCATAACACAAACAGAACAAAAAAAACCTTTTATATTAAAAAAAAATAATAATTTTAGAAAATTTAAAAATAATTATTATTTTGCAACCTTTAGGGACCACTTTCATCGACTAAGGGATTGTAGAGCATTGCGCCGCCCTAGCGCCCCGCCCTACTGCTTTTAGAAATTATAACTTGCTCTTACATTCCCCCTATTGTAATAATGTTTTTATTGCGCTGTAACGAATATTCAAATTCTTTTTTTTTCTGTTGTACATACAACCGACGAATAAAGATCGAATTTGAATGTTTAACTTTATTATTGAGCGACTCTGTTGTGAATAATTTTCGTTCACCTGAGATTACTCACTACGATACGCATTTATATAAAAGAAAATAAATAATGAAATAACATGAACTATGAATATTACAGCATCGTGCACGCTGGTCGCCACACAAATCATTATGACGACAGTTGACTACTTTAAGAAGAACGTCAAAGTAGTCTACCCTGAAAATGCGTGGCATTAGTAAGTACCTTGCATTCAATATTTTCAATGTATTGACCAATATTTTTAGTAGGTATAGGCCCTTACTAATGAATGTAAGTACCTGTACAAAACATTTTGGTTCGTGTCTGGCTACACTGAACTGAAAAAAATAGGTTTTTCATTATTTTCATAGTCGTTTCCATCTACTCTCATTCAGGGTGGATTCATCTTTACCACATTTAAAAGTGACTTGTGAAGTTTGTTATGTCAGTTCTCCTTTGCATTAAAATAGAACTGGTGGAATTTTCGACATTTCCAAAAGTTGGTTACCTACCAATGGATGAAATTATACAATAAAAAAATAAACCAACCCGGTTTTACCCTATCCCATCACCTAGTATGGTAAGGGTGGGGGCTTACATTTTCACATGAAATCTGATCCATAGAGCCACTCGTGGTCATCACAAGAATATACTTTCTCCAAGCCAGAACAAGAAATAAATTGTGCACGCTGGCCGATTAGAACCATTCTGCCTCTTGCAAGCAAATCTTTCACCCGCAAGCCGCTGTTTCGTTATTAATTTAACTTGGATTCCCCTCAGTTACGGCGTGAGCTGGTACCTGGCTTGGTTCGTGGTACTCGTCAACCTGGTGGCTGGCCTGGTCTTCCTCTGGTACTCCAGGAAGCGCAAAGGCAACAAGGCGGCGACGGACGAGCTCGCCATGGCCGACGAACCAACCATCATTGGGCGATGACGCCCCTGGCGCTCTTCCTTCGACCTCGCCGCCCGCGTTCTTCGGGAGTGCTCAATCGTTTTGTTGTCTGATGTCGAGTAAATGGTCGCAGTCTTCCTTCATAGTAATGCTATTGCAGTCGCTAGTCGCGTGCGGCTATCTGTGAGATTTTAAACGTACATGGTGATGTTTCGGTGAAGGCGCTTAAAGTGCAAATAAAAAAAGTTCGAAAATGACATTTCGAGATGAGACGTCGCAGAAAAAAAAACTACATTTTTTTGTTATAGCCAGGATATGGAAAAAAATTGTTAAACAATTTTCAGTTAGATAAAATTATAATCTGTTTAAAGTATTTTTCATGGAATTTGTTAAGCAAACAAATTTTTTTTTTTTCACTTTTTATTAAAGTTTAAAATTAATTACAACCCTAGAATAAAATCCCACAAAAATCACCATGTAGGTTACCTGTATAGGCTATAATCTGGCTCATCTTTTACCGAAGAATTTTCCGTGATTTTCCAAGTTTAATATTAATACCTCTAAATAATAATTGTATGCGCACTGCACGAGTAAGTTAGCATATTGCATCTTATTATTTAAAACTGTTATGCGCGTATTTATTTGTATCGAGACGCGTGAGTCCAAAGCAGTGCCCTAATTCTAAACAAATTTGACAACTTTATCAATAAAAAATTCAATAAACTCGGAAAATTGTTCAAAATGCCTGAGTGAAATGGCGAAGAAAGTTCTTTATCGAGTTGAAGGCACGCTGGGGAAAGCTCTCAGCTAAATCTACGTGTTCCGAATGAAAGAACTGCTTTCCGAATGCGCTGCGTAAGAAAATTGTAAGCAAACATTTTTCTGTATAACTGACATGGTTGCCTACATCGCCTGTTAGTTTTAAGACGTAGTATTAAAAGCCATGTGGATGTCCATTGTCTATGTCGACCCTATTGGGGCACATGCGTGACGTTTTGTGTGAACAAGTTCCCATGTCAGCATAACACATTTGTCATGACAGTTTCATTTCGACCAATGCTTCATTCAATACTGTCGTTACTAATCAAATGTAAATAACATTCAATATAGGCGACATAATATTTTTTTCAATATTCAATCATTTGTGCCTCGAAGTACATAAATGTAATGTTATGCTTGTAATTGTAATTTACGAAGCTTCGGCCGTAAGAATGCCAAATTGTGTTCAAATGGTGATTCTGTGAGTGATCTAGTCAACTTGTAAGAAACTAATATCTATATTAGTATAGAAACATATTCAGCATGGGTCCATGAAACCTACGTACTTATTCTGCCCGTAGCATGTAGCAAGCTCGGCTGTAAGGTTAGCAGTTCTCAATAAAATATATTGTTACCTACATATATTCCATTGCGTTTTTTTAAGATTTCTCAATGTAAAGTCAGATATTGTTTTAAATTTAAGTGACTTTTTAATAAAATCCTGTTCTCAAAATAAGAGGCGCATTTTTATTAGACCGACATACGAATACCTACATGAAGTAATGTCAGTGCGCAAACACTGGAATGGAACAAAACTCCTGCAGCTCGAACTTTTTTTACAAAAATCTGTTAAGATTCAGAACAAATTTTTCAAACAAAAAAATTACATAAAATTCTTCCTATGAATTCACAGAAAATCACAGACAAATATTACATACACTGCTGAACATAGAAATAAATTACCAATGCTGCCGAAAGTGGTAGAAGTTATAGCGTGACTTTTCGTTTCTTCTATGTTAGATAATGAACATTCACATTTATGTACCTACTAGCTCAATCTAGCCTAGCGTCACGCTGGGCGTAATTTCTGCCGCGTAAAGGGTCGGGTAAAAATCTGTACTGCGACATAACGACCCATTTTGCGCTCAGTATGGCGCGTAGTAGAAATTTATATGTATTGCAATGTATGTTCGTAACGCGACGCATTCATTTATACGGCAGAAATTACGCCTAGTGTGGCGCTAGGCTAAGTGAAGATAAGTACGTATAACATTCCCAAATTAATTTGCTCGCTGTGCGTCTCTATAAAGACTCTGCTTGAGAGGGAGTAGTGTGAAAGTTCGATGCACAGAACACCGATCGGCGGCCGTCTGCTCTCTGTGGTCCGATGCATAACAATATGTAGCTATGTATTACTTATGTATGTAATAAGCATTCTTGACGGACAAGTACCTTCGGGCCTCGGGTAGTAGTTTTTGCCGAGTTTTACAATGTCGCACACTATTTCGAGGAGACATTTGGCAAGAATCTGGCACCGCCCCAGCGCTCGGCCCGACGCCGCCGCAGCGGCGCGCCGCTGCTGTGCCAATGTAAACAAAAGATGAGAAATGACAATTGTCTCAGGGCGAGCATATTTTGAATATCTGGCATTTACAGGGAATGCTAATTGTTTCTCATGATTAGCGTAAACATCCACGTCTGGAGCAGATGGAGTGTCGGCTGAGGTCGCGGCCTTACGAAACCAACACTCGCTTCAAATCCACATTAAAAATACAGCAATCTTTAAAGTAGTGTCTGCTTTCAAAGTATACAGGAGAATACTGTTCTTAAATTATATGAGCAACAATTTTTTTTTGTGTAAACCGGAATATGTGGTTGTGCCGAGGCACGACTGCGCGGGAAGGCTGTGCGAGTTGACTGTGCCAAAAACACCTCTCCCCGCGAAACCACGCTCAGTTAGGCGCCATTCCATGATTTGCGGACTGTTGCGTGCTGTTTGCTAAGCTGTCGGTAGAGCCTGTTAATACGACGCTTGAAGACACTAGCATAAAGGATTCGGGAAACACACTCGTCAGAAGACGGTTTCACACCTAATATTGTTCCAATCACGAAGAAAAAACCAAACGAAGTATTAAAACAATGAAAGCAGGGAAGTAAACTTTTTCCATGACCTACCCATAAACATACGATTTTATTTTTTTTAAATCCGGTATTGATAACTGAGTCAGAGAGAGGGGCACGAAAAACATGCTCCGACCAGGTCAATATCACCTCCGAGTAGTTAGATGCCATAACGGACGCTTTCTTTTGCATTGCTGGCTATACTGGACTAGAGGAGAACCCAGAAAAGGTTGCTATGCAGCCATCTTACATCCAGTACGATGGTACCAACCCAGTCAGAACCCAGAAAAACTTTCGGCAGAGTTTTAACTAACCTACTCAGTGACTTCTCTAAACAATAATAAATAACGTACAAGAACCCTTGGCCATTCCCAAAAACAATTTAAAATTGCTAAGTCAACTTACGAAAATTCTAAAAATAAAAAAATACAACTCCCCCACTTTCGTATCTAACTCCCTTTTTAATATCACCTATAGAAGTAATTATCACCATCAACCCTCAACTGCCGCTCAACCTTCAAGTTTGTGTATGAATGGAACACAAATATTGATTCAAACAGCCTGTTGACGGGTCGCCATAGCGACAATGTCATCCCTCGAATAGTGCACCGCCCTCGCAGTTATTACAGCAAGAAAGAAATATTGAACTTTACCCCCGAATATCAATAGCAGACGTAATTGGAGGCGAGCACGCGACATGGATGAATCAAAGGTACGACCCAGTAATATTATATTGCTTAAGACATTATGCGGTACGAATTTCTTGACATGCAAACCCAGAGCCGGTGACCTTTCACATTGCCGCATAGTCACGTTTTATGCAGACCGTGCAAAGTTAAATTTCCCCTTTCGGACTCTGGTCCGAAATTTTAAATGAGTTTCTTCGTTACTCGCTTTTATAAACCTAATAAATTCATTAGTCATTCAGTCGGCGTGTACGAGTCCACTGCTTAACTTATGTATCTTGTCCTCCCGGTTTTCAACAGTACGGAACCACTGCTTTCCGCCGACGTACTTGATGTCGTCGTCCATTTCTCCAAAATATTTTACAGAAACAAGCTCGTTACCTATATAATTTACCTACATGAGGGGAATATTTAATCAATAGTTATTTATTTAAGGCGGTCTTATCCAGAGATGGCGTGAGTGGCGCTGACCATGACATGGCGATACGGAACCCTCGGTGCGCGAGTTCGACTCGCACTTGGCCGGTTTTTTTACGAAGACCGAACGTACTGGATTTGTACGTACGTTCGGCCGAAAGGACGTCCGTTGTTTTCAACGTCTTCGTGAGCGTGTAACCGCGCAGGCACGTCGAAGTTTCAGCTTCTGACGACACAAAATGAATATTTCATCGTATAAAATTACCCGTGGGTTAACTTGCGTGGCCTCGGCTTGTTATACCTGCATCCGAGCCGCCCGCAAAGACACGCTTATGTATTTAACATCATCAATTTACATTTTCATGAATGATAGCGAAATTCGTGTTTTCCTCTTTAATGCTAATATGTATCTTACGCCCTACACATGAGGTGCTTGTGTTATGTGCTGCGGATTTTGGTAGACAGGCAAATTATAGTTATCTAGTGGTCTTAAAAATGAACTATTTCAAAGGTACTCTAAATTATCATCTACATTAAAGTAAAAATCTCACCACAATGGTATAAGCCTGCCAGCTCAGTGGTGCGGTCGGTCGACTGTTGTTAAGCAACCCTGAGCGCGGTCAGTACTTGAATGGGTGACCGCTCGACTGTTTGAGGCTGACCGTGGTTCAGATTCCACGTAAAACTGTAGGTCCCTTCCCTTCTTATCTTACTAGGTGGTAGGGTTTATCCACAGAGCACGGAATACCCCCCGCGCGCGCCCCCTCCTAGAGACGCCCTAAGCGATAATATTTGAAACCCAATAACTGGACGCAGTGCTACTAGCGCTTCGTATGTGTGTGTGTGTGTGTGTTAGTATCGACACTACACACAAAGAGGAGCAAGTTAGGCACACGCACAAAACAAATGCACACGCACAACACACATATGTAAGTCATAGGCCACGCCTACAGGCTTCAACGCCGTTGTAGGGAAATCGCGCTCAGGGCGTCTCTAGGAGGCGCGGCGCGCGGTATTTCGTGCTCTGTGGGTTTATCCCATCATAACATTGTATCTGTGAAAATCGTTTCTTAGGTTTTATTCGTGTATTTTGCTAATGTGTTTTGGTTTTAGCATTGGGAAGAAATTTCACTATGTTGCAGCAAATTAACCGCAGTAAAAGTAGCTTTTTCATCTAATTAAGCTTCAAAATATATTTTAAATCCTACCGCAGAAAGTCAAATATGGAGCAGATATAAGTCCGAGGGTAGCCATCAGAGCTATAATCATGAAACGTTTGATTTGCAGAAACGTTCCGTGCCTGATAAGAAATCCAAACTCGTCATCGAAACAGCCTCCTCTAATGGTAATTTTATTTATTTTAAGCTTATAGAAATAGTCTATGATTTTAAGCGATAGAAATACACAGGATTCACAGGACCATTTTTAACTGAAGTATGAAGAGTACTCTTTGGGGTCGATACTTAAAAAGAATAGCCCCACCGCATCTCTACCTGTGCATATCGTAAAAGGTGACTAAGGTTAAAGGAAAAGGTGCGGTGTAAAGGGCAACAGTATAGCCACCCCACCTTGGCACGGTCCTACCACCGAGTCATGCAGCAGGTGGGTTGTCATGCTTTTACTTGCTGCTTGATAGTTAACTTGTCCTAATACATTGCTAAACATGGTGGTCGGTGTTGTGATTTAATTTACAAGAGCACTTGCGGCACAACACCGATTACTCTGCTTACCCAGCTTGTGAGGATACAGAGCGTGGTGTGTATGTATATATATGTCAAAAGTTAAATTATACGTACTTTACCAAATTTTCTAGTCTCGGTACCTACATTTCTGGTAAGGAACGCTTATAATTGCAAAAAAACTCGGTAAACTTCTCAAAGAAATGCAATGACCATCATCACTCCAATTGTTTTTTTTTTATTAGGATCCAAAGGAAACGCCGCAAGCGTACTGGCATCTTTATGTATTCGAGTGAGAGAAGGAGATGTGGATTTTTTTTAATGATACGAGCTTTCAATTTGGTTCAAAATAACTTTAAATCTTTCGGTGTGAAAAGTTGGCTCGTTACCCTCCCACCGCGACGTGACTCGCAACATTCAAGCAGCAGATTGATGGAGCTCAGCTGAATGAACTTGTTGCTCCACATACTTGTACATTCATCCATTACGTTAACCAATATGTTAAATTAAGTAACTGGGAAGTATATACATCGAAAGTATTGGTATTCCGCATATAGGTAAACATTGTTTTATTGAAAATTTGATAAAAAAGAGATATTTGTTCCTATTGTATTTAATTTTATAAAGTGTTTCTTTATCAGCTGCAAATATTTTGGGAGGGGTGCATGCATATCCGCCATACTAAACATGTTAAAAAAATTTAGCATTACTTTTCGAGAAATTTGACAGGGCATGTCCATCTTCAACACAATCAAAACGTGCAACAAGGTACCTAAACAGCTGATTATTTGAGGTAATTGACTCTCCTGTGCACGCAGGGCGCGCGGCGGCATGGCCGGGAGAGTCAACGACCTAAGTTATTAGCTGTTTAGATACCTAGTGGCACGTCGTGGACCACAGTTTTGATTGTGTAGGTAGAACATAGACATATCTTATAGAATTTCTGGAAAACTAATTCTAAAACTTTTTTTTGCCTAATGCGTTTAAAATGGTGCGCGTGTGGCCCTCCCAAAATATTTGCAGCTAATAAAGAAACAACCTATATATTAGATACATATCACGGATGGTTATATTTTACGTCAGAGTAGTTAGGCCTTGATCATATAATAATTGGATAGACAACTGTAAAATAAAATTGAATCGCTTAGTTTCCAAATCGCACTTCTCCAAAAAGCTCTTTTTACAGGAGAGGCTAAAAACTGTTTAAATTGTGAAGTTTATGGCTATGCAAACATATTGCTTGTGTAAAAAAAAGTTCTAATACATTCTTATTTAATTTGGAAAAAAATAATTATTCAGCTTTTGCGGTTTTTTTTTATTAAAAAAAATTTAAATTTGGACATGTGTTCTTTGGAAACTAAACGTGGTCTAGTCACACCTTTTCTTCGTTTTCTAGGTCCAGGCAAATCGTTTACATTATTTTCCGGTTCCCTTTTGCGTGCGTCCCATTCACACACAAGGGAATGAAAATAATCTGAAAAACTGTCATTTTCCAATGTGCACAATTCCCGGAGAAGTGTTGTTTGGAAAATAAACGGTGAATAAAATAGCTCTAGATCTCATACGTGCTCGTGCTTATAGTGGGACTAGCGCTGTTTAGTCATAAAACCCCATACATACAGTTTTCGATCGTCATACTTTGGACAGACCAGTTATTCCAAGGCCTACATTTATAAAATTCAATCAATAGCTAAAATATTATTGAATAATGCATCATCGTAGATGGTTTGGGAATTGAATAATTTACATTCTAGGAAGTAGCGACGACGCAGACTCAGAAAATCAGATAACTGGTGCGGGGAAGTTGGGCTTAGCGATAGATCGTGACGCTTACCTGCAACTCTATCGAGACCTGCAGACGGAGCAGTCCCAGGTGATGCTCAAGAACAGCATTCTTCAGAGGCGCTTGGCTGAGTACTACAAGTATGTGACCGCTTAATGAATAACATTTTGGTAGGTTCCGTGTACCGTGTGGGGCCGGTACTTTAAAAGAATAGCCCCACTGCATCGCTCCCCGTGTATGTCGTAAAAGACGACAAAGGGATATGACTCCCTTCTTATATTACTAGGTGGTAGGGTTTAACCCGCCCGGGTTGGTACTACCGCACTGAATGAAAGGTCGGTCGAAACGGCTATGTAAATAGTTTGTATTTTCCGTCCAGTTCAGTGTAGCCAGCACGACCGAAGGGAAGCACTGACGTGGCACCAAGTTCAACCGGTGTTATGGGCTGACATCACGGATGTTTAAGGTCAACGGTTAGCCAACGGTGTCAGTTTCAAAAAAAAAAAAGGTTCGTCTAAAGAAACCTAATCATTAAACATCAAACCTTTGGTTGTCCTGCTGATGAAAATCTTCACGGCTAGAAATGTGTATTTTACAGAAAGCGCAAGTTGGATCACGCGTTGAAGGAGATCGACAACGTGGGTACAGAGCTCGAGGAGAAATACCACCAGAAACTTATTTCGTACGAACAGCTCAAGGAAATGGAGAACACTGAGATGGCTGAGGTTTTATTCTCTTCAACCAAATATACTTCACAGTTACTGCTTAGTCGTTAATCCAGTCATCAAATATTACATCCTGTCTGTCTATCTGTTGTTATATTTAAGCTTGGAAAAAGATGAACCAATTTACACAAATATTTCACTCATGGAGTCTCTCCCCACTAATGATATCTCGGGATGGTTTCAAGCTATGTAATTTAAGTTATATGAGTACAACGATGATTCTCCAATTAATTGAGCAAACCCCTTCGCTTAAAACCGACTTGACTCAAGCAGAGCTGCGGGCAAAACCGAGTAATAACTACATAATAAAGTTGAGAATAAAAGTATTGTTCTACAAGACGTGGCAGTTTAGAAAACTAATGAAGAACAAAGACGTGACACAAATTTGTGTAACGACAAAAAAATATTCGCCTCTCGTTGTATTATGGCAAGCAAGGCACGTCTCTGAAGGCTCAAATATTGTCTCGAGTCTGAATTAATTAAAATAAGACAAGAAATGTATTTTTTCCCTCTTTATAAATTACTAGCTCCGCCCGCGGCTCCGCCCGCTCTCATATTTTACTTCACTGCTAACCTCATAAGCCATTTAGCGTGATAGTAAGTAGCCTATAGTTGATGGGAAGAATCAAGCTATCCGTAGATTTTTTTAAATTAAAATCGGTTCAGTGGTTCTCGAGTTATAAGCGGACAGACAGACATACACTCAGACACTCAGACAGAAAGCAGACGTTGGATTTTATTATAGGTAAGGATAAGGAAGGATTTGAGAAATGCTCCCATATTAGCAACATGGTACCAAAAGCTTACTGATATAATCTTAGCTGAATACGTAAAAGTCATTCATTTGTGTAAGAGTGAATATTCACATGGACAATACATTCAATACATTTTAAATATTCTTGCGAAATTAACTGCATTTGCTATATACCTACTGTTATTGACGTTCAGATTACGGAGAAGATAGAAAAAAGCGAGCAACTGCATGAGGATCGCCTGCAAGATGCTCAACGCAAATTCCACGATCTTCAGCTTTTGGAGAAGGTCACGGGCTTCGGACTAATCTATTTTAATAAGGGGAAGCCTATTGCCGATAAAGTTAGTACACATTTTTAAAACTTTTATGACTTCTATACTTACAAGTTTTAGAAATATATACGTGTTGACCGTGCCAGCTATATTTTGATTAAATATTAAATGCAACATTACGAATTAATGCATTACTTACGCATAGCAGTTATTCATATAAATCTATTCACAGCAAAAATACTATTTCACATTCGAACTTGATGGTTATGGACACGATTTATTTTACCCTTGTTGTTATGGCATTGTTATGACAAATCACAACAACACATTTCTAAAAGCATAAATAAACATATATTATTAGAACCGACCTACATATATACGATCGCAGAAAGAGTTGACATTGAAAGTAAATAAAAATATAAACATTCCCACAGAAACTATGCGCAGTGAATCCATTAGGTTGTCGTTTCGCTTACTCATCTGTAAGTCACGCCCAGTAATCACATCGTAAAGCTAACGTCACGAACCGAAGCTATTTTGGTTCACACGCCCCGGATCTATTCCTGAGACAATTTGAATTCTTGGAGAGATGTTGATCTTTAATACTTTCCGGTTAGTGACACCGGCATCTTCCTTGGGGATCCTGGTGGCCTCACCCCTTTATCCCTTGCTCCGTTGGATGGTGGTGAAATTCTTTTGGGAAACATGCAAATAAACCTATTGAAGATACTTTTATGTAAAGTACCTAGCTGTCGAAGACAATTATTGGTCCACAATTTGTCCATATTATCTTCTGTTACAGCCAATTTATTTGGTCGACTCCTGAGTCAGCCTATCCAAATATTCGTCATCTTGTACAGGTTTCGACCTGCTCCGTCCAGTCTCGACTCGTAATCCTTTTCACGTCATTGTACTATCTCGCTGGATGGTGTTCCCGACCTTCTCCTACCAGTACGTGGTTTCGCATCTGATGTCTCACGTCTCAATAACACTATTACTACTTGTATGCCCATGACTTACAACTATATCTGGCAGGTAGTATTGACAATATTGCTGGAATCGTTGATGTGATCAATGCTGATTTGGCCACCATTTTTGGCTGGACCAGATCCTTTGGACTCGTCGTGAATAAGTCTCAGGCAATGATTGCCGGAAGTCCTCGATCGATCGAGGATTGATCCTGCCTCGTTGCCTGAGATTGGTACTGCCATACCATACGCTAAGGTTTTCAAATACCTGGGAATCGTTATGGATGATACGCTATCTTGGCAGGCTCAGGTCAATGAGGAATGATAAATTTATAAATATATATGTTATGATAATGAGGAATGATAAAATGATAATGATTTTATCGTCAAAATTTTTATTAGTATTTAATAATTTAATATGCTAGGTATATTCCTTTATATAATAAATATTACAAAAGGTGGACTTATTACCTAAGGCAATCCCTTCCAGTCAATCAATATTAAATTCCAGTCAATTAAACAACAAACAATGTATTCTAAGAGTTCCCCACCTGCAGGTTACGTTCCGCGTGCGAGTTCTAATTTATGCCAGAAACTTATATAGTTTTATGTCAAGGTTGCCTCATTCATTGATTTATTGATTTTTTTTATGGAAACTGACACGGTTGGCTACATCACCTACAACGTCCGTGATGTCTGCCCAGAACACCGGGTGAACTAAGTGCCATGTCAGTGCTTCCCCCTTTGATCGTGCTGACTACACTGAACTGGTCGGAAAACACAAACTATTTACATAGCCGTTTCGACCGACGTTTCATTCAGTGCGGTGATACCACAGAGCATCGAATATCGCGCGCGCCCCCTCCTAGAGACGCCCTGAGCGCGATTTCCCTACAACGCCGTTGAAGCCTGTGGGCGTGGTCTATGACTTACATATGTGTGTTGTGCGTGTGCATTTGTTTTGTGCGTGTGCCTAACTTGCTCCTCTTTGTGTGTAGTGTCGATACTAACACACACACACATACGAAGCGCTAGCAGCATTGCTTGCTGTTATTGGGTTTCAAATATTATTATTACTTTCGCCTCTAGAGAGGCGCGCGCGGTATTCGATGCTCTGTGGGTGATACCAACCCGAGCGGGTTGAACCCTACCACCTAGTAAGGTAAGAAGGGACCTACAGTTTTACGTGGAATCCGAACCACGGTCAGCCTCGAACGGTCGAGCGGTCACCCATCCAAGTACTGACCGGCCCAGCGTTGCTTAACCATCAATAGCGACAGTCGAATGTCTGCACCACTGAGCTATCGAGGGTGACATACTGATTAATTGGGTGAATCAACTTTTTTTGTTTTTGGTATCTGTCCGAAAACAGGATGTTATTTTGACAATTCACCTTATCCTATTACTTTAAGTGAGCTAAACTTGTATATATATACATATATAAATCCTCGTCCAAGTTTTTTGAACCTCAGCCATCGTTGGGTTTTGGCTGGACAATCTTCATCATCCCCGCCCAAGATCACCTTGGGAGAGAGGGTAGATGTTGTAGATATTAGTGGTAGATGTTAGTCATCATTGGTGTGATTGTTGTTTCCTTGTAATTTTTCCAAATAGCCGGTCATAAATTTTGTCATTATATTGCATGTATGTATAGCAGCTTGTTGTTGTAAAATTTCAATTTTGATATCTGCTTTTAAATCCGAAATGTATTTGTCTATAGATCTGCCAACAATTCCTGTAGTTCCAATCACTATTGGTATAATTTTTGCTTTCGTTTTTCATAACCTTTCAATTTCAATTCTGAGTGCATAATATTTGGTAAGCTTTTCTGTCTCTTTTTTTATAACATTATAATCGGAGGGCACTGTAACATCTATGAGGAAAGTTCTATTATTTATTTTATCAGTATATATTATGTCCGGTCTATTATTCGGTAGAGGATAGTCGGTGAGAACTGGAATTTCCCACATTATTTTTGCACTGGAGTTTTCTTTGACATGTGGTTCACTAAGGGGGCATTTCCACCACATAGTTGTTGTCTCAATGTTATGTTTTTTGTTGAGGCACCAATATACATATTTTACCAGATGGTTATGTCTTTTTAGGTATAGTGGCTGGACAAGAACTTTGCAGCCAGAAACGATATGCATTGCAGTTTCATCTTTTTCATTGAAGAGTCTACACTTCCCATCTGTTGCTTTTTTTATAATATCCCTTTCAAATTGTCGTGTTGTTATAGCTTGATCTTGTATTGCAAATAATTGTGATTCTAATTTTGCAGTAATTGGTTTTTTTTTTAAGCCATTGGAAACTTTTTATATAATTTATGTTCTGATTAAACAATACTTTATTTATTAATTGCCCATGCATTGGTTTATTTTTCCATATCTCGATGTTATTTTTTATTTGTTTCGTCAGTATGTTTCCAGAAAAGCCATTAATATTTAACTCAAGTTTGAATTGTACACTTTCCTTTTCTATGCTATGTAGTAATTTACATGTATCGTGATTTTTTATAGTTTCTTTCACTTTGTCTTGATTTTCGTTGTTTAAATATTCATCGAAGTTCATAACAGTTCTTTTGTACAGATTTTCTATGTTTAATAATCCTCTTCCACCTGAATCAATTGGTAAATATAATCTTTCTCTGTCAGCATTTTTTTGATGCACATTGTAGATTTGTAGCATTTTTCTTGTTTTTCGATCTAACTTAATCATGTCACTGACATTATAATTAATTACATTGAATGCGTAAAAAAGTACCGGAACGGCGTAGCTGTTTATCGCTTTGATTATGTTTCTGCTGTTTAGTTTTGTTTTGAGGAGTTTTTTAATTCTATGTGTGTATTCTTGCCTCCTATTATTAATAATTTCTTGGTGATTTATTTTTCCGTCTTCTTCAATTCCTAAATATTTGTACTTCTTTTTTATATTAAGGGATTCAAATGAGTTCCCATCTAACAGTATGTGAGCATCACCTGCTGTATGGATTCTTTTTCCAGCTTTCAGTTCTAGTATATTACATTTTTCTAATCCAAATTCCATGCCAATATTATTTGTAAAAATTTCCACTGTATCGATCAATACTGCCAGATGGTATTTGCTTTGTGCATATTTTTTTTTTTTTTTTTTTTTTTTTTTTTATGGGAACTGACACGGTTGGCTACATCACCCACAACATCCGTGATGTCAGCCCATAACACCGGGTGAACTTGGTGCCACGTCAGCCTTCCCTTCGGTCGTGCCGGCTACACTGAACTGGACGGAAAACACAAACCATTTACATAGCCGCTTCGACCGACCTTTCATTCAGTGCGGTGGTACCAACCCGGGCGGGTTAAACCCTACCACCTAGTAATATAAGAAGGGAGTCATATCCCTTATATAATTTTATGTCATCCATATACAGTAAATGATTAATCTTTTCTCCATTTTTCATTGTATATGTAGCTCTATTATATCGGTTGAGCATTGTTGAAAGCGGATTTAGGCATAAACAGAAAATCAGTGGTGATAGGGAATCTCCCTGATAAATTCCTCTTTTTAACCGACTTCCAAAAAAGGAGGAGGTTCTCAATTCGTCTATATGTTTTTTTTTTTTTTTTATTTTTTTTTTTTTTTTTTTTATTTTTTTGTATGTTTGTAACACGATTTCTCCGTCAATTGAGGGCCGATTTAGAAAATTCTTTTTTTGTTAGTTAGGTCATACTTCCGAGGTGGTCCCATTTCAATTTTATCGAAATTGGTTCAGTGGTTTTCGAAAAATCAGCATAATACTATGGTGTGTGGTTACCTTCAGCAAAACTTGTGATGTGGTCGTTTTCGGCAATTTTCAGTTTGATAAATTAGTATGGTGTGTGGTTACCTTCAGCAAAACATTTGTGATGTGGACTTATTCAGCAATTTGCAGTCTGACACATATGGCGAATAATTCTGTACCACTTCAATCGATTTCGATTATTCGATTTCGATTATTCTTTTTTATGTAATATTACTAAAAAGAATGAAATAAAAACTGTTTTAAAAAATATTAAACCGATTTCCAAAAAACAAAAAAAAAAAAACTAAAAAGTATTAAATACCTAATATTTTGAAATTTTCTCTGTCCTGTTGAAATACATGAATCGATATACTAGTGATACATATTCGGACCCTTGTTTCATGAATATTCTAAATTTGAAATTTTTTTATCTTTTCCGACCGGCGTTTAATTTATTATGGTACCTGGCCAGTACCTACTGTACCGAGTACCATCGAGCTGGTTTGATGATGGAGACAGAAGGTGGCCATAGGAACTCCTAAACTACACATGATAAACCCATCGTGTTTGGGCTCGTTGCATTTGTCTTCACGAGAAATTTACTTTAGACCTAAAAGATTCTCAATTCGACGGTATGTTTTCTTTTTTTGGATGTTTGTTACGCGATTACTCCGTCAATTGTGGGCCGATTTTAAAATTCTTTTTTTTTTTATTTGAAAGGGGATAACCCTGAGGTTGTTGAAGTGAAAACTTCTTTAGCGGCGCTTGGCACTTTTTAGGTGGGTAAAAAA
Source organism: Nematopogon swammerdamellus (assembly GCA_946902875.1). Taxonomy (NCBI): domain Eukaryota; kingdom Metazoa; phylum Arthropoda; class Insecta; order Lepidoptera; family Adelidae; genus Nematopogon; species Nematopogon swammerdamellus. The sequence continues at coordinate 14,023,112 of OX336343.1, forward strand.
TGTATAATTCGCGACATCGCGTCAGCGTCATTTTTAAAATGAAACCTTAAGTCATTGCATTAAGGGTTAAGTTAGAGTGGCACGGGATCTGCCGGCACTCCCGGAGTGCAACTGTTAAGTAGGGTTCCGTAACACGTTTATGTCTGTCCATTCTACTAAGTTCTGCAAAATGAATGTAGGGTTCCGTAACATATGCATGTCTATCCGTTCTACTAAATTTTACAATTTTCAACCAAGGTCCTCCGACGGTTATTTTATAATAAAAGTAGGCTTCCGTAACACGTTTATGTCTGTCCATTCTACTAAGTTCTGCAACATCACCTACAACGTCCGTGATGTCAGCCCATAACACCAGTGCCATGTCAGTGCTTCCCCCTTTGATCGTGCTGACTACACTGAACTGGTCGGAAAACACAAACTATTTACATAGCCGTTTCGACCGACGTTTAATTCAGTGCGGTGGTACCAACCCGGGAAGGTTAAACCCTACCACCAAGTAAAATTACGAGGGAAGGGACTTACAGTTTTACGAGGAATCCGAACCTTGGTCAGCCTCCAACGGTCAGCGGTCACCCATCTAAGCACTGACCGCACCCAGCGTTGCTTAAAATTCAATAGCGACAGTTGACTGTCTGCACCACTGAGCTATCGAAGCTGACGTGGTCCTATTTTAATTGGGTCAAGATCGGATTGGAAAGCGAGGCGGAATCGCGAGGCCGAAGGCCGAGCGATTCCGCCGAGTACATTAATAGCAAAAAATTACTAAAAAAAACTGTGAAATAAAAAAAAAGTTTTAAAAAACATAAAACCGACTTCCTAAAAAAAGTAAAACTAAAAAACTATTTAAAATAAAAATATAAAAACCGCCTTCAAAAATATATGAAATAAAAACCTAAAAAAAAAAACGAACCCTAGAGTTGAAGGCGGTGCTAAAGCAAGCAAAATGATGCATGAAAGAAAACATGAGCGGATGATAATATCCTTTGTGATTTGTGTAGCCTTTTTAGCACCGCCTTCAACTCTAGGGTTCGTTTTTTTTTTTAGGTTTTTATTTCATATATTTTTGAAGGCGGTTTTTATATTTTTATTTTAAATAGTTTTTTAGTTTTACTTTTTTTAGGAAGTCGGTTTTATGTTTTTTAAAACTTTTTTTTTATTCGTATTGAATGTGTTGTTACTGTACAATTAGTACCAGATGCAGTCATTATAATTTGCCATTTTTGCAATGCTCTCTGTATGAAATTTATTATTACGTCTGGGCATTTATATATTTTAAGTATGTGTATTATCCAAACATGTCCACGCCATGTTTAAATTTTTCTTGTTGATGTGTGAATCCTCTAATGTGGATTTGTTCAATATAAGGTGATCTTTGCAACCTCTGGAAATACGTTTGCAACCTCTTTGGAATGGCGTTATGAATGAATTTATTTCACAGTATCTATACAGTTCTTCATTTATAATACTAGTTAGTAATTTGTACATAGTAGGTAGACACGCAATTGGTCGCCAATTTTTCGGATTCTTTGTGTCTGAATTTTTTGGTAGAAGAGTTACTTTTCCTGTTACAAACCAATCATCAATATTCTCTTCGTCTCGTAAAATCCTATTAAAGCTTTCCATAATATATATGTGTGCACCTGTAAAGTATTTTAGATAATAATTTTGAACTTTGTCATTTCCAGGTGATTTCCAATTAGATAGTTTTTTTGTGCAGAATGTGAACATTTCAATGTCAATTTTATTAAAATTATGAATTTCTTTGTGATGTATCTGTGATTCTAATTCTTTTAACCAACTGTCGTCCTTATTTATTTCACCAGGTTTGCTGAAAATGTTACTCCAAAAAAATTCGATTTCATCTTTTGTTGGAATTTCTTTTGGAATATTTTTGTTTTCGAATATATTTTTATAAAATTTGCTTTCATTTTCTCTAAAATCCTTGTTTTGTTGTACTTTTAAATTTTCTTCTTCGTACCTTTTAATTCTGCCAGCATACATTTTCACCTTTTGTTTTATCAATTCTATCGAGTTGTCACATGATGTAGTTGAGTCAATTGTATATTTATGAAACAATCTACTCTTTATATTAATCATTCTTCTTGTATTTATACCTCTTTTTATTTCAATTAATTGTCCTAAATCTTTCCTCAATAATTCAATTTTGTTTTGAATTCTCATTTTCCATTGTGGTGTATTGTTTCTACCGTAATTGTTATTTGTTGTTTTTATTTTTTGGTTGTTTTCTACAATTAATGTGTATGCTGCACAATATATAATTGTGTTGATGTCTCTCATTGTCATATTTGTTTTCAGTATTTTTGGCAAATATTTGTTAATGATTTCTAAATTTTCAATGAATTTCTTATTAATCTTTGCTTTTGGTAAATAGGATCTCTCGCATATTTCATAAATTTTCATTATTTTTAAATTTTCCTGAAATTTTTTAATCAGACCAATTTCATGTTCAGTTGAATGTGTATTATTTTCATCATTATTATTATTGTCTTCATCTTCATTATTTTCTTGTGTCTCTGGATATACTAATGTTTCCGTTGATTCATTTCCATTTCTAAATAGTATTTCACGTGGTTCATCTTGTTGTATATTTAGTCGTAAATGATATTTTTGTGGTTCATTTTCACTGGTAGGTATAATTTCTGTTGCATTTTCTTGTCTAATGGTCTCATGGTCCTCATTAGTCAGTATATGAATTTGTCTATCAATGGTTTCCATAGTATTAATTTGTGTAATAGGTAGTACCTCAATTGTTCTATTGTTATTTTCAAGTAGCCTTTCATTCAGTATTGGATTTTCAGTATATTTCAATAATTCATTTTCATTGACACCTATAATTTCTTCATCTTGTAATTCATTTAATTTTTCTATAATATTGACTGTGGTGCTTGGTAAGTGTTTAATTTTTTCTATGATATCGTCTGGTATCATTTTGTATATAACAATTTTTCTGGCTTGATTTGAGAGCGTATGTCCATTAAATTTGTAAACTTTTTGATTATTTGGGTTTCTACTACGGAACATTTCCTCCATTATTTTCATGTATCCACGTCCTCCCTCTCTTGCTTTAAAATAACAAAACATTAGTTCACACATTTCATCATTGGACCACTGTCTGCGTCCGTCATCGTTGTTTTGGATAAGATGTATAGCTACTCTTTGATTTATATTATTGTTATGATTGAGGTCTGGAGGAGTTCTGTTTGTAACTTCATTTTTGTGGTCAATTCTGGCGGAGTTTTCTATCTGTAACAATAACTCTTTTGATAACATTTCGTATTGTATAACTCTCTTTGATTGGGTTGATAGTTTTGCTCCATTCAATCTTGACGACTTCAGATTGTCCGGGTTTCTGCACTTATATAAATTTTCGAATCGTGCCAAGTATCCAATTCCTCCTGCTCGTGCGTGGAAATAACAGTACATTAACTCTCTTAACTCGTCTTTCGTCCACTGCCTTCTTCGATCATTTAGGGTATCGTTTTCTGTTATGGCAGTAATATTTCTTGAATCAGATGTGCCGGCAGCATCGTTCGAAGTCAGTGCTTCTTGCTGCAAAGCATCATCGTTTGTGTACGAAGTATGTGGCGGGCACGAGTCCATATCAAATTATTTATGGTATTGATTGTTAAATACTCTTTTCGCTTTTGGCATTGTCTTAATCAATCATCTGTCATAACTTGTCAAAGTTGTTTATTTATCTTTTTCCACTTCAAAACCCACAATGCTTTTATTTCAGCGAAATATCAACAAATCAGTGTTTTGATATGATATTCTTATTTATTTACCTCTTGTATCTTTATTCTCTTATGCACTCTCTTCAAATTTCATTTAATATTAGGTATATTTTCATATTTTTGTTACCTTGTGGAATGTCAGTGTTCACTTTCGATTTTCAGATGTACATATTTCCATAAAAAACAATAAAAACAGTAAAACCCCAACTTGTACGATCGTAGAAAATTACACACTATTCAATAATAAATATTTGAAACCCTAAAGCCTTTTAGTAATAAATTTAAAATGATAACACTCTTAGCCACATCACTTCGTACGGATGACATTGACGTATATATATATGTATAATTGGTTTCTCGGAAACGGCTCTAACGATTTGGATGAAATTTTGTATTTAGATTATGTGATTTTTTTCAAGTTTATCTAGATAGGTGTAGACGCCGAGCGAAGCTCGGTCGCCCAGGTACTTTTAATAGTTACAGCAACTCTCAGATAAGTAATTGATTAATAAGAAAGGAGCTGCACAAAGAATTTTGAGTAATAAAAAAAATATATTGGTTACCCTGAGGACAACCCCTTTTTTCCATACAAAACTGGGGACAAAATTGTCCCCTGGGTCACACCTAAAAATTTGGTTAATGTTTAATTTTAAATAGTTCTCTAGTTTTATTTCATTTGCCTATCAACCTAAGTATTTGATACGTATTGATTTTTCAACTAAGTAATAAATTGTAATGAACTTTTTTTTATTTGACTTCGCAGCTGGTTTTTACGTTACAAGAAAAAGTTGATCCACCCAATTGCATCTTGTAATTCAGACAGTGGAAAGACTGGTTTACCTGCAGCGACGAAAGAGTGAGCAGACGGCAGCGCTTCGCTTGCGATACATCCGCGTCCGCAACGCTGTCGCCGAGCTGGAGATCACGATGCGTCGCCTGGAGACAGTCGCGCCAGGCCTCACCGTTGCATACTACAACCAGCTGATGGTCGACAACCAGAACAACATCGACAAGATCGAAGGTGTTCCTCTTCATATTCCCAGCCAAGCCCACCTGTACGCTTACAACGTTCCTAGCTTCTTCCAGGTTGAGTCGCGCCATCTCTTACAGTTTCGTAACTCTAACGCTATCTGTTTGTACAACATTTTTAGGTTTCCGTATTCCGTACGGAAGCCTATTACTAAGCCTACGCCGTCTGTCTGTCCGTCTGTCCGTCCGAGGATCCGTAATAGGTAGCCCGTTGTTTGTAGCCGAGTTATTATGGCGGATATAACAACAATTAATAAAAAATAGAAAAAGTAAAAAATTAAGAGGGGATCCCTTACAAGAAACGTGTTTTTTTTCAATGTTTTTTTTTTGTGATGCGGAAACCTCGGTGCGCGAGTCCGACTCGCACTTGGCCGGTTTTTATAAATATTCACGCGGCGCCTAGTGACTGAAAAATTTCATATATTCCATTGTCCCTCTGTTGTTGGTAGTAGGTACCGAATTGCCTTTCATTCATGTCATCCGGCATGATATCACGCAAATGTTTGAACGGTGGTTTGAAGACATTAAAAAGAAAAAAAAACGGCCAAGTGCGAGTCGAACTCGCGCACCGAGCGTTCCTTATCGCCATGTCATGGTTAGCGCCACTCACGCCATCTATGGCGTGTTATGAAATGCTTCATATTAGTTAAATGTCATAATTAGTTAAAATGCTTCTCACTCTATTCGGTAGATGGCGCGCGCGCATACACTTTTTGGTTTTTTATGGGAACCCCCGTAAATTTTTTACTTATTCTTATTTTTTATTATTTGTTGTTATATCGGCCATAATGACACATATTATTCTGTGAAAATTTCAACGGGCTACCTATTACGACTGACTCGACCGGTCTTCTGAGAGACTCCATTAGCAACAATGTCATCTAGCCTTTTAACGTAACCTACACCTTTTTCATCTTAGGGCTACTTTCATCATGCAGCAATCTAAATGCAAGTGTCCTCTTGTCCGCTTTCTCCAAGAAAGAACATTTCCACGCCTCTGATGTCGTGACTTCTTACTGTACATATATAATATATAGATTATGTCCGCCAGCACTTAATAGAGAAAACATTAGTAAAACATTTGTAGCTCCCGCAGAAACGTGGTGTAATTGACTGACATCAAGAATGTAGCTGGTTGGTGGTTTAGTCATTAATTCACAAAAAAAAAATTGAAATTTTATTTCCAGAGCGCGATGACGAGCTGATCAAGAACCGAAATAAGGTCACAGAGCACAACCAGATGCTGGCGCACATCCGAGAGAAGTTGGACCACACCGACGAGGCCATCGACTCCACCGAGTGCGATTTTGGTGACGTAGAGTTGGAGTGGCTTAGGGCTAGAGAGGAACTTAATCAAGCCAAGGTAATTTTTGTCTACTCCACGCACAGTTTTGTCTTACTAACCTTAAAACTAAAATTTAATTAAATTAAAGGAAAATATACCTTATTAGTTATTACTCAACACAAAAGTAGAGAAAAGGCAATGAATTGACGCTGCCTTTAGTCTACTGCGTCGCATCAAACTTGACATAGATCTAGGTAACTCCAATAGAACAAATATCTTTGCTACTGTTTGATACCAGTTGGAGTTCACCACGTTCTAAGTTTTTAAGTGCATTTTCTTTGGCATAATGATGTTCGTTATGATATGAACTAGAATTATAAATATGACGTAATGGGCTGGTATCGTGAATTTTGCATGTGATGTAGAACGACCATGTCACTGCCAGGTAACATAATTAACTTTAGCTTCATGGTGTTTCAATGTGCACAGGCTCGCCGAGATTCGCTGCGCGGCCAGTTGAATTTGGAACACCAGAAAGCCGGATTACTCACTCGACCAGACATGCTGTGGGACTATGAGACTTCTTCCCAAAAGGTGATTCAGTGATCACTTAATAATTTACATTAATTCTCCACTTAGAATATCAACATCGAACCAGTTTAGAGTATGGTTTTAGGAGCTTTGTCACTATATCAGCCCCTTGGAAATATCCTATAACTAAAATACTCCTCTTTGAATGTACCCACTGAGAATCTCAGTGAATTTACCACACTTTTGAAATTTTCAGTTACATTTTTGTCCAATGGTCTCAACATTACTTTCATCACTAATAGATACTCTCAAAATTATCGGTGATAAGTTTACAAATGGATTTATATAAAGCCACATGATGTAAACCAAGACACTATTTAGTTAGAACCATATTTTTTTACATATTTCAGGTCAAAGAGCTGCTACAGCAGAAGGCAGATCTGGAAGAAAGCATCAAACGAAGTACAGCGGAACTGCGCGATGCCCGGAGGAAGATACGTGATCCACACGGCACGGACAGCGTCGAAACAATCTATATGAAGGAGAATAAAGTAAATGCAGCTAAAGTACTGCCAAATGCCGATCTTGCCAATCTTTCTCACAATGAGTAAGACAAACATTCCCCATGTTAGAACAATGATGGCACACGACTGTTGATGCATCCACATATGAGATGATAATTTTGGCCAGTGGTGTCCCAGATGGAACTTGATGGAAACCAGAAGGAAATACAATCTAGGACTTGTTTTTGAGATATTTAAGATGTTGCAGATATGTATACAAATGTTGAGGAAAAATTGGTTAGAATTTGTATAATTTTCGAGGAGCGTCTGACTAATGGGCACCGAAAAAAATTAAACGTGTCCACGACTTCCTTTGTTCGTACGACTCAACGTCAAGCCTAGCACCAGTACTAAATAGGTACTCAATTGTTGCAGGACACGATTTTCTAATTAGTTGTACAATGTGCATAGTTATTGCTTATTTAAAATGTCACGTTACTTCATACGATTTCGTTGTTCAACAATGTTACGTATGCATGTATCCGTGATTTAAAAATAAATAACTCGCTCATGTTTCGAAAAGTTTTATTTAAATAAATTACTTTACAATATACGGTTCGACTTATTGGAATAAGTCTTTAATGATCATGCGAGGTGAAGAAACAGTTTAGTCCTAATAATGCGGCGCGATATATGTTTTTATGAAAATCGCGGCAAGTGGCATCGTTTCACCTACGAGTAGGTGTCTAACGATGCCCATGGACATTCTGTGACAATGGCTTGACGGGAGCCTTAGCACGCCCCTTTTGAAAAACCCCAGGCTGTATTTGGAAGGAAATAGAGGGAGGCAGGGAGTGTGTTTAAAATTTTACCGGTTCTGTGAATTAAGATCTACAGAACCGGTTGGTGCCGTCACGCATCCGCGGTAGGTCGATTGTGTAGGGGTGCATCCCGTGCCCAGTACGCGTAGTGCGGAGGTGGAATGGGGACGACGGAATCGCGTTAAAAAGCTTCTCCGAACACATTTTGGCGAACCTAACATGTGTTGGCACTTGTTAGGATCGCCATACATACAACACAGATAAAATTTGATCACGGAACATCTAAATGGAACAGGTGGAATTTTTTTTTCCACTAGTTCCATGATGGAACTAGGCAATGGAACTACTGGGACCTGGCGGAATCGAGCACACAGAACTGGACGGAAAATACGAACTATTTGTATAGCCGTTTCGACCGACGTTTCATTCGGTGCGGTACCGAGGCTGGCAAAAACAATTTAAATAAATATTAGAAACTGTGGCGAATTGAAAGCTAATTTCATAATTATTTTGACATCATTTATAAATGTCCTATTAATTTGTTTCAAGACCATAGAAAACAGTCCTCTTACACAATATTCCTTATCTTCCCACTAAACCGGCATCGTCAGAAAAGTAAAGTCATCGCAGATAAAGTGAACTCACGTTGTATTTCTAGAGCACGTCTTCCGCTTGCGTCTTTTGAATTTGTAAGTTATCTAGAACGCTTAACTCAGGTTAACCTGATAACAACAACAACAGATACTTATTTCTCGACTTATTTTGTACTCATCGTTACTTACCGGACAACTAACAACGAAGCTGTAACTGTCCTAATGTAAATAATAAGACGTACTATGAGTAGTAGGACAAGAATCAGTAATTATTTCGAATTTCTTAAAACTGGGATAAATTTTTATGGAACTAGGTAGGTCGTTTCGGTTTCCTCGAACTTAATTGTGCCTAACTAATGTATATATTAAGTGCTTATTCATTATGTCTAAGTAACGCCTAATACTTATAATAATCACAAACTATGATCAATTCAAACACACATTCACATCTGCACATACAGGTCATACATAGTTTAAATAAATTAAGCGTTTATTAAGTCCTACGTTTCATTTAAGCTTTCACGAATTGCCTACACATAAATAATTTCATCAGCCAGAGTCAAGTCTTGCATCGTGATCGATGTCTATGGCTTCGACTTCAATGAGTACCGTCGAGTTGTTTTTTGTACTTATGTGTGAATTTTGTTTTCTATGTTCCAACGCCGTCGATACGCTTTATAGTAGCGGCCTTAGGGCGGTCAACTTCTCATTCATTATTTTGATTAGTCTTTAACGATTGCTCATTTCTGCTTCCATCTGTTTTTCATTGTTCCTCTCCGTGTCCTTCTGACTAGTTTTGGTGAGCGGTCCGTGCTTCCAGTCGTCAGGGTAGCCACATTTGTGAACGTCGTCCCACCACTGTTGCTCTCCGTCCGCCCAGATTATGTAGATAATGTTGGTCCCCACCAACACGGCGAAGCAGATCCAGAAGGCGACTCGCCATTGCACCAGAGTGGACTGCGGAATATTTCAGAGTTAGATAACTTGCCGTGTTACAGTTTTGCGGAATAATAGATTACAATAGAAACATTTCATCGTCAGAAATAGCCCGTATTAAAAAAATTATATCACACAATTAGTACAAGCACAGATACTAAATTTTAAATCCTGAAAAAATTAAGATACAACATAAATAAAAAAATAAATTAAACTATTAGTTAATTATGCAAAATATACCTAAACCTCGTCAGAATATACGCAATAAAAATAAATTTAAACACTATATATGAGATATTGCTCATAAATATTGTTTAAAGTCAAATAAAAAATAAAGTGTCGAAATATCACAGATTAAGTTTATAACGTTCGGGCAACATAGTCAAATTCACTGAGTAAAACGTATATATGGCGTATCCAATAGGTGCCGCAACGTATTCTCAGCACTTTCATATCACATTTACGAAAGGAGTTTAGGATCATTCAGCGAGCCCTGGCGACGTGCTGCAGGCAACAAGCGATCTGCGCGTCTGTCGTCTCGTGTTGTACCCGTCCGTGGTTCGTGATCTTGCTTGACGTACGGCGCCCTCTCGAACTATCCGATATTCACACACAATATTCGTGCAATATCACATCATAATAATGAATTGAGATGAGGCTGTGAGAATACTCAGAGCGCGGAATCGGTCACGCACATAGATTATTTCTCTATGGTCACGCACGACACTGCTAAGCTCACTAATTAGAAGCAATGAAGGTTTAATTTATACCAAGATTAATTAAAAATAAATGTTCACACTATTCATTGCACCAAGACGAAAAGGAGGAAATATTAATTCATATTTAAGTAAAACCTGCCAAAACTACATAATACTTACTATAAAGACCCAAAGTTAAAACAAGAATATAATAGAACAGAGAATCAAAACTTACATCAGGAGTGAGCAAGCCGATGAGATACGGGGTAATGATGCCAGAGATGGTCGCAGTTCCATTGACGAGAGCGGTCACCGAGCCAGCGAAGTTGGGAGCCAGGTCGAGAGCGTTGACCTTCATCCCGCTGTAGAAGCCTCCCATGAGCGCCATGGACGCTATAAAGTAGGCAACAGCCGCCATGCGGTCACAACCAGAGTATGATGCCAGGATGATGCAGATGGCCGGGCCGGTTGCAGCTGAAACGTTTTAAACATCCCGATTATATTCTGGCAATTGAAAGAACGAACAAAAATAAAAAGAGCGTACGAATAGAAAGAAGGTATTTGCTTGGTCATTAAAATGAGATACGTAATACATAATAAAGATACGCGATAATAGAATCCGAAAGGTCTTGCAAAATATTTACTCGGCTAGGTACCTTGTAAACTCAATTCTTCTATCTGTAGTGTAGTGTGTAACATTATTGACAATCTACGCCCATTGTTACGCCAGTTGAATTGAGTCAGAGTATTAATTAAAACCACAGATAAACGATCAGCGGCCGTCTTCCCTCAGCCGGCCGTGACGCAGTTTCTTGCGCTTTGATTAAAACCCAACTACATGAAAACTCATGACCAAACTCATAGTTCTGCGTTTTGGCTTCCCAATAGTCAGATCAAAATTATATAAAAAAGAAAGATGGTCACCGATGGTAGTATGAATGATTCGGCCAGTCTTGATGGTGTGCCATCCCTTCTTAACGCACAGGTCGCAAGCCCAGCCGAATATGAACGAGCAAACCCACATGGCCATGTAGGGAATGGCGGTGAGGATACCGGTCGTGGCGATATTGAACTTGAGCACGTCGGTCATATACTTAGGCAAGTCCGTCACCATGGTGTAGTAACCCCAGTCATGACCAACCTGGAGATTGAAAAAAGTCAAGTTAATAAAGGGATTCTATGCAGCATTATTAATCTGAAAACACATAATCTGATCCGCTCAACGACATGGTTAATCCTAAAGTTTTATAGCATATAAATGTGCCCTGGACATAAATTACTGATATTTTCGTATATTGATGTCTTTTATCTATATATCTTAACTATGAGCATGGGGATTTTTTTTTCGGATCACTTTTATCGTAAATAGTCTGGATATAGCTGGAAAATATCTCAGTAGAAATGATTTTAGTTACTCATAGATAGAAGCAACGATCGAATCATGGTTGTTGTTTCTAAATTTCAAGTTTTTTTGGCCATAGAAAAGAAGGAACTCACAGCAGCGGCTACAAGAGCCCAGACCGGCACAGACCGGAGAAGACCCTTCCACGGCACAGGGTCGCCAGACTTCTTGGTCTCAGCACTCGCGACCGTGGAGTTCAGGTACTGCAGCTCGGCGTCAGAGATGTACGGATGTGTTTGCGGCGTGCTGAAACAGAATATGCTCTGGAAGCACGCATACAATGGAGTCAGTAAAATAAATAAATCTAAAGGTAATCTTTTAAGAATTAAACAATTTATAGCCATATCACCTTAGATTAGAACGAACACTAAACGTAGCGGGGGCATCCAAGATATCCTAATGAGGTTTACGTAGGTACGCATTGACCTCTTTAATCGTTTCCCAATGAGTGGTGAGATGACACAGTTTGCTCTGTAAATGTAGAATGATATGTAACATTCAATGGTCATTGCAAAACCATTGCATTTTTATCTGGATAATGACTTATTGCTAAATTTAAGAAGCACGACAGTCTAAACTGGCGGTAGAATTTAATTTCATATTTAAAATAAGAAACTGGACACGCCCTGCTGGAAATGTACGCTACGAATAAATTTGTTACATGCGTTCGATTGTTCGAGTTAACAGGCGTCACTGTCTCACTCTGCCACTCATACAAAAAATCCAATATACATACAAGGCAAATGCGATTGACAATACTTATCATATTTCATTGTATTCTTTTCGCTTCGGACATATGTTTATTGCAATATTTACTACGTGCCACATTCTTATTATATAACACTAGGATTAACATTATTTTACGTCAAACGTCTTATTTGCACGTAGCTCCGTGATTTCGTTTAAAATATTTTAGATCGGCTGGTGCAAAGTGTTTTCAGTACAGTTATCTATAAGTTTTGGTAAGAATAAGGTAGGTAAGGTAGTCAGCAGCTCTCGTTTGTTTCAACGTTTTGTGTGGCTACTGCGACACCCGGGAAACTACTTATCAACCAAAAACTCCAGGAATAAGGGATATGACTCCCTTATTATGTTACTAGGTAGTAGGGTTCAACCCGCCCGGGTTGGTACCACCGCACTGAATGAAAGGTCGGTCGAAACGGCTATGTAAATAGTTTGTGTTTCCCGTCCAGTTCAGTGTAGCCGGCACGACCGAAGGGAAGCACTGACGTGGCACCTAGTTCACCCGGTGTTATGGGCTGACATCACGGATGTTGTAGGTGATGTAGCCAAACGTGTCAGTTTCCATAAAAAAAAATGTATCAATAGGAACTCTCCAATCAGCTACTATTGCGATTTCTATAGAATTCTCGATCGTATCGGCGTAATAAGCGTATTTAAGGGCTCAAATATCCATGCAGTTGTTCTTGCGTTCTACGTTCATATTGTGTTGAGCTCTGCCGTTCTCTAACTATGAGAAAGAGCTTGAAATTTATATGAAACAGAACTCACCCAAGTCACAAACCACAAAACGCCGAAACAGCCGAAGAAGTAGAACACATAAGCCCAATCTTTGTTGTCGGCAAGAAGGTATCCCGACATAAATGAGCCGAAGATGTTTCCGATTTGCGCACCTCCGAACACCATTGCACCCTGACGAGAGCGCTCCGATGGTGGAACCCAGCGAGCCAGCACTATCATCAGGCCTGGCATCGTTGGCCCCTGCGCGTGGTCAAATTCATACATTTTGGTAACTTCGGTCGTGTTGAAAAAGAAGGAAAACAGATTTATGGAGCATACGTGAGTGAAAGGGTCAGGAAGAGTAAATAGGTTCGCCCTAAACGTACGTTCCTAGACCAGATCTACTAAATCGAAGGAATAAAAGATATTTTGAGAGATCTTTGAGAGATCTATGAGAGGTATTTGAGAGATTTGGAATGTACTGTATTGTGAAGGTCCGTTATCCGTGCACACCCCTTTGGGGAACAAGCTTAACATTATGAATGAATGCATGTACCATTTAAATGTTAAAGAGAAGATAATATTTTTATCCTCTACAAATTAAATGTTATTATAAGGTCAGGGGCACTTGCTAAGTTATCTCTGCTTATCTGGCGGCAACATCTATGTAAAATGCGGATTGACACTAATCTCAGTTGATATTCACGGCAATCTTAGAGTCTATTGAATGTCCATATTGTGTGTCAAGTGCTTTGTCAACATGTTTTATCACCTCGGTATAAGAGCCGATGAAACGCCACTACACAATTTCAATGGAAATATCGTCGGCTTTCAAGGCTAGTCGAAAAAACTCGTTAAATAGAAGGATTCTGTGTGGGCTTAGTGGAATCCATACTGAAATTTCAATGACCGCAAAAAATTCAATTCACACCTACTTTACAAGAATCGCACGCAATGTACGCATACCAAGAGCACGAACCAATTATGGCAAAATAAATATATGTTTGAAGTGCTTTAAGTTTAAAATAATCTCCCAAATTCAAATAATATAACAAATTTAAAATCAAACAATTATGAAAACCCTGCTATCGTACTGTATTGATAGCTCGGCGAAAAAGGGCAAAAATTTTGTTTAATCTCGCTCTAAGCAATTAAACGAAGATGAGTCTAATTACTTCTCTTATTTGACCTATGTGTAGGTATGTACTGCCAGCACAATGAGTATTATGTATGACTTAAAAATGGATAAAGCCAAAGGGATTTAAATATCGTTACTAGTTTGAATGTCTTTGAATAAATTCCTTACCTCTCCCATTCCCTGGAGAACACGGAGGATGAAGAGCCACGTGGCTCCGCCGGCGTTGACGACCAGCGGAGTGAGCAGAGTAAAGATGGCGGTGCTGAGGAGGCCCAGGCCTAGCACCCACTTCCCCCCATACCGCTCGGCCAGGATACCGCCCGGGAGTTGAGTGATCGCATACCCGTAGTAGAAACCGCTCAGGATCAACCCTTGCGTCGACTCGCTCCAGTCGAACGTTGCGTACTGAAAAGTTAAATTCGATGTCTTACTTTTTAGTTTTTTTAGTTTTTTTTTTATTGATAATTCAATTTCAGATTTATAATATTTTGGTCGGAAAAGGATTTATGTAACAAAATAATATATGCGTATTAACTTCTTTGTCATTTCATGAAAGATAAAATGCCCTGTACACATCCTGTACTGCAGTGCTACTTTTAATTTTTCATATGAGCAGAACAAGGTTATTTAACTAGACTTTTTTTCTTGTTGTATTGAAATACAACATGGTCAAAACACCTTAATTCTATGTGCAGAACATTTATTATTTTAAAAATACATTCATCCCACTCTTAAGTGTATTATTGGATTTTACCCAATTTTAGATTTATTCAGCAATGACTTCAAGCGAAGATTTATGAATAGTGTAGGTAGATGAGTGCGAGTGTACGTACGTGGTTGTACTAGGAGAGAGGGCTGTGTCGAGCACCTTTGGACCCTCGGTGCAGCCAGCCATACTGGCTGTCATAAAAAAGCTATGATAGACGGACAGACAGACAGACACAAGAGTGTTCTGTGAGTGTTTTTTAACCCCCGACGCAAACGGAGGGGTGTTATAAGTTTAACGTGTGTGTGCGTATGTGTATGGGTGTGTCTGCTGTGGCATCGTAGCTCCCAAACGGATGGACAGATTTGAATGCGGTTTTTAAGGTTTCCGAACCCCGTACGGAATCATATTACTAAGCCTACGCAATTGCATATATGTAAACTTGTATGGCGATTATAACAAAAAATAATAAAAAAGAGAAAAAAAAAATTAAGAGGAGTTCCATACAAATAGATATCTTAATTTTCAGAAAGTGCCAACTACCGAATTATCCAAACATTTTAACAACAACAGTATGAACTTTCCCCGATAGATGGCGATATATCGCCATTATATGCACATTATATGTGCCAGTGCAATTCTAAAGTAAAATAACAAATAATAAATAACTGACCATTTACGTGGGGGTACGTAAACCTCGGCGCGCGAGTCCGACTCGCACTTGGTCGGTTTTCTCCTTTATTGAGGTACGGAACCCTTAAAACTATAGCTCTTCTAAGAAATGATACAATAATTTGTCGAAAAGAACGGCCACACAAAGTTACCTGGAACATTATCTCGGTATAAAATATTATCTTACATGATATCACTAACTTATTGGCTGAATTCCTAAACGGATTCTCGCTAGGCAACCCTTCGTTGATACAAAACGAAACGAGAGCACGGCGTAAGAGATACAAACATCACAAAGTCACGGATTACGAATGATAAGCTATCCGCAATATTAAGAAACTTGTCAATAGCGACATGTCTTATCTTTATGTTATCTTTCTTCGCAATGGGAAAACAATCTTAAGAGATGAAACGGTATGCGTCGAGTAAGTAGTTTTTTTTCTTCATCATATAGTATTTAATGAATATGTCCTCAGCAATACATCTGTATTAGCATATTTTTAATCTTATCTTAACTTATTTTAATCTTATCTTAACTTATTGTTAGTCTAACAGGACGCCGTGGTTGTTAAGTCTGTTAATTCCTTTATTTCAATTTTAACGCATGTCATTATGTGATCAAGCTGTTTTAGCAAAAACATCCTCTCGCAGTAGCGGGTGTAATGAATAAATCGCTCTATAGGGTTTTTAAGGATTCCAACTCTAATGATTAAAACAATTTCATAAAAATAATCTAACCTAACGTAACCTAACAATTTATGTTTTTTTTTTCTTATTCGAGTTCGATGGGTTTAGTTACTATTCGTCATAGTGAATATTTTCTCGGTCGTCGTCTTTACGCATGATTAAGAATTTGACTGCGCGGTTCAAGGTCCCGGTTTCGGCTGCAAAGGAAATCGTTTTACAAATGCATGTCACTATGAACAGTGACCACGATTACATCTTGAAGCACTAAGTTCCGTCCCGTTCAGTGTAGCCGGCACGACCGAAGGGAAGCACTGACATGGCACCTAATTCACCCGGTGTTATGGACTGACGTCACGGATGTTGTAGGTGATGTGGACAACCGTGTCAGTTTCCATAAAAGAAAAGAAAATTTTTCAATTCTCTATCCCTGAGAAAGTTTGGGCCTTTAAGGGTAGAGTACCTTAGGGACTCTGGGCCTTAAGGCTAAACTGCCAGCAGCGTACCGGCGGTACCACGAGGATAGAATGCCTAAAAGGTCTAACTAACCGGACTGGCAACGGTCGTGCTGTTCTGGGCATTGGTGATATCATCAGCCGGGCAGGCGTCCGGATCAAAATGCTCGTTGCCCTCCCCGCCGCTGCTGCTCCGCACCATCTGCGTGATGGCCAGGTTGAGGCAGACGCGCATCGTGTACGCGTTGCACACGCCCAGGAGTCCCATGATGCCCAGCACATACCGCTGGGGAATTATGAATACTGTAGAGTGGAGAAAATTGTGGGTGTCAGTGAGAGTTGGCGGTTCTGGCCGGGATGGGGGTTGGGTTGATGGGTTCAAATTTTTTAGCAAATAGTTAGTGCCTTTCTGCCAGTTCAGTTTAGCCGACACGACCAAAAGGAATCATTGCGAAGGCGCCTAGTTACGACAGGAATAAGCTGTAACGGCCTAAACATCACGTATAAAAAAATAAATAAAACATAAATAAGTATTCAATTTAAAAAATCAAGGTGCCGAACGGTCGGAGCAAAATTTGGCCAATGAGATAGGTACCCATCACTCACAAATGTCATCTATTCTCCGTGTCAGATTCTACAACGTGCATACATCTCTATGGGACCAATCAAAACAAACAAATAAACATATCACACGCTGCATCCTGGCAAACGGGGTAAGCACAGTAATCGGTGTTTTGGTGCAAGGACTCTGGTAAATTACAGCACAACATCGACCAACACGTTTTGCAAAGTATTCGGATGATAACTATCAAGCAGCAAGGAAGGCACTAAGGACCTTGATACAGTGGAAAGACCGTGCCAAGGTGCCACCCTGTCACCCTTTAGCATGGCTTCTCGTCCTTATCCCTTAGTCGCCTTTTACGACTTGCATGGGTTCAGTGGGACTATTCATTTCAAGTACCGACCTTATACAGTAAGTGAATTAGCGCAGACCTTAGGGAACTTATAGTGGGTGCGATTTATTTCCCTCAGTTCACGGTCGTCAGGGTAGAGTTAAAGCTCTGCTGTTATCATCATACATTGTGTGCCGCTGTAGAACTTATGTTATATGAAAAGGAAATAACGAACATAAATTCAATAAAAATGCCCCCCTTGTAAGTAAGACGTTCATCGATTTCACGTCAAAATAGCTCCATATTTTCAGAACGACTAATGCAGGAAAACCCTTTCAGTCACGCTTATTAAATTCCAAATAGACAAAAGTGTATGACAATGTATTCGGCTTTCCCTATTCCTATACAATTCAAATCGACTCTAAAATATGGACCTTGTCACAAACTTGAAGTTTTCTAAGGAGGCTTAGCGTTTACACGCGTTTTTAATGCTCTAAGTAAGGAGGAAGACGAGTATTTAACTTGTTTCCCATCAATTAAGCCACTACATATCAAGTTAGATAATACCTAGAAGTATATCTACTTTTGGAGGCGACTGTACATTTATACACCCTTGTACAAATGTGTGCTTCAACATGTAATGTAATTAGCTGTATGTATCCATTCATTATAATAATATTACACTCACATGCTGACGCTACTAATCTAGTGTCTACAGAGGGCCTATTGAGGAAATTGGTTTCCCGAAAAGGCGCGACTTTTTAATTCTTGAATGAATGTGCCAATTTTCAAATTCAAAATTTAAAAATGTATTTATTAATATAACACAGATAAAGAATTAAAATTAAAATTCATAAAATAGTGTTCCGTCTAAACTAACGTACGCGGTTGTCATATTAGACGGTTGTTTTTGTTTTGCATAATTTTGTGTAACTAAACCTGAAAATATAGTTCTAATAATCTTATAATGCACTAACAGCCAGTTCCCTGCAAGGCAAACTTCTGAACACCTGCCAGCTATCATTTCCATACAAGAATTACAACTTAACAGTTTACAGCAAAGTCAGTCTCTTTAAACTCGTAACATTTGGTACTTAAGACATCAAGACTTTATACATAAATTACGTTGATGAGACCGAGCAGCTTTGTCTTCATAACAGAAGACGCTGGCGTTATTGCTGCGGTTAATATATTCCATTTTATTGTATCATTGGTGCAGCATAATTTAAATGCCATTTATATAACTAAATTTCTTACGGAGATAGGGTAATTGTGATATTTCACAGTGAATTTATAACTGTGAGCGGAACGGTCAGTAAATAGAACGGTGGTCGTTAACTTCACTGCTAAATCATTTTTATATTATAACGAACTGTTTAGCACCTAATACCCGTGGTAATACGAAACATTTGTGGGAGAAACTGCTTATGGTACGTTGATTACATTTGGATGTGTTCGATATGAAAACGTTTAAATTAGGAATTGGATTGAAAATGGTAACAGATTGTCCAGATTGTAAAGTTGGGTAAGAATAACCGTAACTATTTGGTTTAAACCAAAGTGTTAAGTACCGTTAAAGAGTATTTCACTACAATAGAAAATTTAAATTACAAAATGTAAAAACCCCCGACCCTCAAAAAGTCAAAAATTATTTCCGTTTATTTACTTTTAAAAGAGTCCTCCGACTCCTTTAGGAGTCGGGGGACCGCTAAGTAAATTCCCGCGCAGCTCTGAGTTGTTATATTTTATTTACTTAGCGGTCCCCCGACTCCTTTAAGTAAGTAAACAGAATTTTTTTTTTTTACATTTTAAGGGTCGGATTTTTTTTAATTTGTAATTTAGCTTTTATTTCAACCTTTTTTTTAAAACCGCATGCAAATCGGTCCACATTTTAAGATAATTAATTTTGTTATTACTTTTAATTACTTAATTACAAACATAGATAACAACCATCCCGACTAAACCAGCTTTCTAATAAAAAAAACCGCATCCAAATCGGTCCATCCGTTTGGACACCCATACACACATATTTACACCCTCACACACGTTAAACTTTTATAACACCCCTCTTTTTAATTTCGTCGGGGGTTAAAAATAGTACGCAGTACTAATAAAAAACATTATCCACAAATACGTAGATTTCGTTCTTTTTTTATTTAATTCAATTCTCGACACGAAATATGGGGATTTTAAAATATTCACTAAGGCATGTAAACAAAAATGCCAACTTACATTTGGAGACGGTGAGCCTCCATCCTGTCAACATCCTGCCCGGCTTTCTCGAACCCGCTACTTCTTCCTTCTGTAACGACAAAGCTATCTTGTAACTTCCATTCATTCACAACGCAAAGTTGTTCACGCGAAACACTCTTTGATATTCACCTGTGAATTATTATAATAACACCCTTGCAGCAACCTATAAATTGGAATCAGGGTTGCCACAGAACGCTTAAACATTAAATTATTACCTATAAAACTAAATAATACTCGTATGCGGACTTCCGAGTTCCGGCGTTCGCACTTCCAGTGTTATAGAAAATAATAATTATAATACCTAGCACAACACGAGCGTAGTAGTGTCGGCACGTGCAAGCCGGTAGGTTCCACGCACGCACGTGCTAGACGGTTGCGCATACGCTCGACACTGCGCGCGCAGTACCTAGAGTAGTCCGCGACGCAAGCGGGAAAAGGACAAACGTGTTGCACGCTCATTAACATTCTGAGCATAGCCTGGTGCAGCGCGAGACTCCCATTCGAAATTCGAATGCAGCTGGCTCAAGGAGAACGAGCTCATCATGTATCAGGTTAAAACTACTTCCGGTACAGGAGAATTTGGTTTGGTGGACGGATAATGTTTTGTCATTTTATTTTATTGTATTTATATATTACCTTGTATTTATGCAGTTTAGTTTAGCAGAGCACATATAAGTAACAAGAAAGTTTTCGGATGGTGCTCTGCTTGAGAATTTAATAGTCACGATTTATTTTGTCAGCTATTTATGAATTTCTAATCTACAACGAGCGCCGTAGATGGGGCATAGATCGTAGCAAAACGAATAGGGTTCCTGGTTTTAACACAATTTTTTTGTTTTATTTTTTGTTTTCACAATTGTATGTTTTGTTCTTAATGCGATAAAGTCTACTTTTCCTCGAAAAAGGTTAATCGAAAACGAAGAGTGCATACGGTTAGGCTAAGGCCGGCGCATAATTGCGAGGTCTCTACAGCTGGTTCTGAGTTGACTTTCTTTTGACAGCTGCATGTACCACGTGTTTGATTATCGGGATACCGGACCGGTACAGTCGCCCTTACCATACGAGTATATGCTAGTTCGTACCTTTATGAGAAACTAATCAATGGTGTACGTCAAAAAACTCCTACAAGATTTCAAACCAGATCTTTCTTCTGTGGTATGACTCTGCCTTATAAACTCCATTTCTGAACTGAACAGTGATAATGAAAAGTACATACATAAAAAACCGACCAAGTGCGAGTCGAACTCGCGCACTAGTTTATTATATGGGGACCCCCGTGAATTATTATTTTTATTATTTGTTGTTATATCGACCATAATAAATAACACATATTCTGTGAAAATTTCCACGGGCTACCTATTACGGTTCAAGAGATACAGCCCTCGGACAGACGGATAGACAGACAGACATTGTAGGCTTAGTAATAGGCTTCCGTACGGGGTACGGAAACATATAGATTCCGACGAATTAAAACCCTCCTCCTTTTTAATTGGAGTAGGTTAAAAACAATGCCACCTATTATTGCCTAGCTAGACTATCCTCCTCAGAGTGTCCTTAAGCTGCAAAAGAAGTCGAAAAGCAAGCTGTAGCTACCAGTTGATCCATTAATTTGTTGACGTTTTCTGCTGGTCGTGTCCGGCTCACTACTGCGCGTGACCTGAAAATACGAAGAACAGATCCTGAGATTCGAACCTTCTAGTATGTCACTAATCCAGCTAGATTTTATCCTATATCGACTAAATCAAGGAGAAGTATAGTTTTCACAGTTCCGTAGCCCTCCGTAGTTCCGTAGGGACAAGCTATTCCCTTATAAAACCGGTCAGGAACCTGTCTGTCCGTCAGTACGTCTGTCCGTCCGTCCGTCCGTCTGTTTGTCTGTCATTCATAGCCTGTCCCTTTGATTTTGGTCTATATGTGTTTAATTTTTTTGTTTTTTATCAATTTTAAAATCGGAAAATCTGCCGTTGGAAGCATTGTATTACGTATAATTAGAACATGCTTTGTATTTAAACTGTACATATAAATAAATAAATAAAAATACAAATATAAAGTGTGTAGATTTATATAGAGTGTGTAGCTGTGTACAATGTGTGTAAATGTGAGAAAGTGTATTGAATTCTATCTATATTGCCTCGTAGCGATTGCCAAACTGACAATGAAGTGACACTAACAGGTATAGCTGGTGCCGCTCTATTTACCACACATCGCCTTTGGCTTATCAGAAAAAAATAATTACTTGTAGGTATAGGTAAAATCAACAGGTTTCATTCGAAAATATGTACACCACACTATTTTGTTCATTGATTTTATAATATGAAAAACGCTCGTGCTGGATGAAGAGTAACCGACGCACGGAATAAAAAATTACCCAGTTGTTCTAGACTCTACATCTCCCACCTAAAGAGTTAGAGCGCAATCGGTCCAGTGATCTGCATGAACAAACATAGCGAGACCGTTTCGTTATCATAGTGTATGTAGATTTGTCTGATGTTCGAACCAGATTCGACCAAATCAATTTGTGCAGCGGAGTTTGCAAAAAAATCGACCTTGACGGTAGCTGACGGCCTCGTGTCCGTTCCGTCGAGTATTTACTCTCTCCTCTCCTACACCTTGACGGGACCTAGACTGCGTAGTCGGAGGCGATATGCGCAGCAGACGCAGCCGCCGCCCCGCCCCCGCCTCCACCGCGCCAGTGCATTGATCTTCGGCATTCACTCTCACGCGTGGAGTTTTCCGTCTCTGGAGTTGTTTGTGGGTTAGATATTGGTATTGTGAAACTTCCAGCTTGTCGCCTTGGTTGGTTTCGTCTACTAAAAAAAATAGGTAAAAAAACTTTTAAGTTAAACGGTTTTATTAAAAAAAAATAGAAAAAAAAACATCAGCTGTACAAAAAACTAGAAAATAATAAGGACACAAGCCTGGGCCTTCTTAAGATTTTACGTCTGGGTAAGAAATCGTGCAATACTAGCGTGCTGTCTTCTCATGTCGGATGCCAAAGGGCACATTGTGTCGCTGCGTCAGCGGAATAAGTAATAAATTGAGACTTTTAACAGACTAATATAAAAACGTGGGGCGCATGTTATTTATTACGCATATTATACGCCCCACGTTTTTATATTAGTCTGTTAAAAGTCTCAATTTATTACTTATTCCGCTGACGCAGCGACACAATGTGCCCTTTGGCATCCGACATGAGAAGACAGCACGCTAGTATTGCACGATTTCTTACCCAGACGTAAAATCTTAAGAAGGCCCAGGCTTGTGTCCTTATTATTTTCTAGTTTTTTGTACAGCTGATGTTTTTTTTCTATTTTTTTTTTAATAAAACCGTTTAACTTAAAAGTTTTTTTACCTATTTTTTTATTTACTCGTTTTTAGTTTGATTTTTGGCTCGTATCATTCATTACGTAAACTCGTCATCCTTTCCAACTCTCTCGTTGCATCTTTGTTACTCGGTTTCTTACCTGTCAATTACTCACAATCAAGCTCCTCAATACATAACCCTTCTAAAGACTTTACGCGACTCAATGCAACATACGCTTGACCCTCCTCAAATAGTCTGGAGCCCAAATACACGACAGTACGGTCAACAGTATTGCCCTGCATTTTATGGACAGTGGAGGCCCATGACAAAATTATCGGTAACATATCCGTCTCTCAGCTGTTCCATAATTAAACTTTGCTAGAAACTGTATGGCTTTAGGATGGATAAGGTGTCCGCAGTCTCTTTCAAAATCAATTTGAACAGATGCTATGTCTGTTTCATACTTTTGCGTTCGACAAGTATGGGACACTCGTCCAAACAAACCAAATGAGCCCAAACTCGAGGGGGTTACTAGTAACGGTTGAAGAGTTCCACTGTACACCTCCTGAGTCCATCATCAGACCCTCGTCACCGAGTGTATTGGTAAAAGTAAGGGACACTCGTCCAAACCAACCAAATGAGCCCAACCTTGAGGGGGTTACTAGTAACGGTTAAAGAGTTCCACTGTACACCTCCTGCCTCCATCATCAGACCCTCGTCACCAAGTGTATTGGTAGTAGTATGGGACACTCGTCCAAACCAACCATATGAGCCTAAACTCGAGGGGCTTAGTAGTAACGGTTGAAGAGTTCCCCGTCCACCTCCTGACTCCATCATCAGACCCTCGTCACCAAGTGTATTGGTAGAAGTATGGGACACTCGTCCAAACCAACCAAATGAGCCCAAACTCGAGGGGGTTACTAGTAACGGTTGAAAAGTTCCACTGTACACCTCCTGACTCCATCATCAGACCCTCGTCATCAAGTGTATTGGTAGAAGTATGGGACACTCGTCCAAACCAATCATATGAGCTACAAACTCGAGGGGGTTAATAGTAACGGTTGAAGAGTTCCACTGTACACCTCCTGCCTCCATCATCAGACCCTCGTCACCAAGTGTATTGGTTAGAAATATGGGACACTCGTCCAAACCAATCAAATGAGCCCAAACTCGAGGGGGTTACTAGTAACGGTTGAAGAGTTCCACTGTACACCTCCTGACTCCATCATCAGACCCTCGTCACCAAGTATATTGGTAGAACTATGGGACACTCGTCCAAACCAATCAAATGAGCCCAAACTCGAGGGGGTTACTAGTAACGATTAAAGAGTTCCACTGTACACCTCCTGACTCCATCATCAGACCCTCGTCACCAAGTGTATTGGTAGTAGTATGGGACACTCGTCCAAACCAACCATATGAGCCCAAACTCGAGGGGCTTACTAGTAACGGTTGAAGAGTTCCCCGTCCACCTCCTGACTCCATCATCAGACCCTCGTCACCAAGTGTATTGGTAGAAGTAAGGGACACTCGTCCAAACCAACCATATGAGCCCAAACTCGAGGGGGTTACTAGTAACCGTTGAAGAGTTCCACTTTACACCTCCTGACTCCATCATCAGACCCTCGTCACCAAGTGTATTGGTAGAAGTATGGGACACTCGTCCAAACCAACCATATGAGCCCAAACTCGAGGGGGTTACTAGTAACGGTTGAAGAGTTCCACTGTACACCTCCTGACTCCATCATCAGATCCTCGTCACCAAGTGTATTGGTAGAAGTATGGGACACTCGTCCAAACCAACCATATGAGCACAAACTCGAGGGGGTTACTAGTAACGGTTGAAGAGTTCCACTGTACACCTCCTGAGTCCATCATCAGACCCTCGTCACCGAGTGTATTGGTAAAAGTAAGGGACACTCGTCCAAACCAACCAAATGAGCCCAACCTTGAGGGGGTTACTAGTAACGGTTAAAGAGTTCCACTGTACACCTCCTGACTCCATCATCAGACCCTCGTCACCAAGTGTATTGGTAGAAGTATGGGACGCTTGTCCAAACCAGCCAAATGAGCCCAAACTCGAGGGGTTTACTAGTAACGGTTGAAGAGTTCCACTGTACACCTCCTGAGTCCATCATCAGACCCTCGTCATCGAGTGTATTGGTAAAAGTAAGGGACACTCGTCCAAACCAACCAAATGAGCCCAACCTTGAGGGGGTTACTAGTAACGGTTAAAGAGTTCCACTGTACACCTCCTGCCTCCATCATCAGACCCTCGTCACCAAGTGTATTGGTAGTAGTATGGGACACTCGTCCAAACCAACCATATGAGCCCAAACTCGAGCGGCTTAGTAGTAACGGTTGAAGAGTTCCCCGTCCACCTCCTGACTCCATCATCAGACCCTCGTCACCAAGTGTATTGGTAGAAGTATGGGACACTCGTCCAAACCAACCAAATGAGCCCAAACTCGAGGGGGTTACTAGTAACGGTTGAAAAGTTCCACTGTACACCTCCTGACTCCATCATCAGACCCTCGTCATCAAGTGTATTGGTAGAAGTATGGGACACTCGTCCAAACCAATCATATGAGCTACAAACTCGAGGGGGTTAATAGTAACGGTTGAAGAGTTCCACTGTACACCTCCTGCCTCCATCATCAGACCCTCGTCACCAAGTGTATTGGTTAGAAATATGGGACACTCGTCCAAACCAATCAAATGAGCCCAAACTCGAGGGGGTTACTAGTAACGGTTGAAGAGTTCCACTGTACACCTCCTGACTCCATCATCAGACCCTCGTCACCAAGTATATTGGTAGAACTATGGGACACTCGTCCAAACCAATCAAATGAGCCCAAACTCGAGGGGGTTACTAGTAACGGTTAAAGAGTTCCACTGTACACCTCCTGACTCCATCATCAGACCCTCGTCACCAAGTGTATTGGTAGTAGTATGGGACACTCGTCCAAACCAACCATATGAGCCCAAACTCGAGGGGCTTACTAGTAACGGTTGAAGAGTTCCCCGTCCACCTCCTGACTCCATCATCAGACCCTCGTCACCAAGTGTATTGGTAGAAGTAAGGGACACTCGTCCAAACCAACCATATGAGCCCAAACTCGAGGGGGTTACTAGTAACCGTTGAAGAGTTCCACTTTACACCTCCTGACTCCATCATCAGACCCTCGTCACCAAGTGTATTGGTAGAAGTATGGGACACTCGTCCAAACCAACCATATGAGCCCAAACTCGAGGGGGTTACTAGTAACGGTTGAAGAGTTCCACTGTACACCTCCTGACTCCATCATCAGATCCTCGTCACCAAGTGTATTGGTAGAAGTATGGGACACTCGTCCAAACCAACCATATGAGCACAAACTCGAGGGGGTTACTAGTAACGGTTGAAGAGTTCCACTGTACACCTCCTGAGTCCATCATCAGACCCTCGTCACCGAGTGTATTGGTAAAAGTAAGGGACACTCGTCCAAACCAACCAAATGAGCCCAACCTTGAGGGGGTTACTAGTAACGGTTAAAGAGTTCCACTGTACACCTCCTGACTCCATCATCAGACCCTCGTCACCAAGTGTATTGGTAGAAGTATGGGACGCTTGTCCAAACCAGCCAAATGAGCCCAAACTCGAGGGGTTTACTAGTAACGGTTGAAGAGTTCCACTGTACACCTCCTGACTCCATCATCAGACCCTCGTCACCAAGTGTATTGGTAGAAGTATGGGACACTCGTCCAAACCAGCCAAATGAGCCCAAACTCGAGGGGTTTACTAGTAACGGTTGAAGAGTTCCACTGTACACCTCCTGACTCCATCATCAGACCCTCGTCACCAAGTGTATTGGTACAAGTATGGGACACTCGTCCAAACCAACCATATGAGCCCAAACTCGAGGGAGTTACTAGTAACGGTTGAAGAGTTCCACTGTACACCTCCTGACTCCATCATCAGATCCTCGTCACCAAGTGTATTGGTAGAAGTATGGGACACTCGTCCAAACCAACCATATGAGCACAAACTCGAGGGGCTTACTAGTAACGGTTGAAGAGTTCCACTGTACACCTCCTGACTCCATCATCAGACCCTCGTCACCAAGTGTATTGGTAGAAGTATGGAACACTCGTCCAAACCAACCATATGAGCCCAAACTCGAGGGGGTTACTAGTAACGGTTGAAGAGTTCCACTGTCCTCCTCCTGACTCCATCATCAGACCCTCGTTACCAAGTTGAAATTATCATAATATTGTATTGTCACGAGAACTCAATGTGTGTGCAAAGTTTCATAAAAATCGGTTCAGTAGAAGTAGTTGAAAAAGTTGTCGCAAGATTTGAAACAAAGATAGTAACAAACAAACAAACAAATATACGGAGTCAAGCTAAATAAAACCGTTTAAAAAGCTATCGATCTGCGCTGATGTATTACTGAGATGAAGTATTACAAATATTAAAACTGAATCTGTCAGGTGAGTAATATTGGTGGTAAAGTTCTTGAAATTCGAGTCAGACTCAGCCTCACGTCACCTTAACAAGCTTTTTTTAAACGGTTTTATTTAGCTTGACTCCGTATATTTGTTTGTTTGTTTGTTACTATCTTTGTTTCAAATCTTGCGACTACTTTTTCAACTACTTCTACTGAACCGATTTTTATGAAACTTTGCACACACATTGAGTTCTCGTGACAATACAATATTATGATAATTTCAACTTGGTAACGAGGGTCTGATGATGGAGTCAGGAGGTGTAAAGTGGAACTCTTCAACCGTTAATAGTAACCCCCTCGAGTTTGGGCTCATTTGGTTGGTTTGGACGAGTGTCCCATAGTTCTACCAATACACTTGGTGACGAGGGTCTGATGATGGAGTCAGGAGGTGTACAGTGGAACTCTTCAACTGTTACTAGTAACCCCCTCGAGTTTGGGCTCATTTGCTTGGTTTGGACGAGTGTCCCATACTTCTACCAATACACTTGGTGACGAGGGTCTGATGATGGAGTCAGGAGGTGTACAGTGGAACTCTTCAACCGTTACTAGTAACCCCCTCGAGTTTGGGCTCAATGGTTTGTTTGGACGAGTGTCCTATACTTCTACCAATACACTTGGTGACGAGGGTCTGATGATGGAGTCAGGAGGTGGACAGTGGAACTCTTCAACCGTTACTAGTAACCCCCTCGAGTTTGGGCTCATTTGGTTAGTTTGGACGAGTGTTCCATACTTCTACCAATACACTTAGTGACGAGGGTCTGATGATGGAGTCAGGAGGTGTACAGTGGAACTCTTCAACTGTTACTAGTAACCCCCTCGAGTTTGGGCTCATGTGCTTGGTTTGGACGAGTGTCCCATACATCTACCAAAACACTTGGTGACGAGGGTCTGATGATGGAGTCAGGAGGTGTACAGTGGAACTCTTCAACCGTTACTAGTAACCCCCTCGAGTTTGGGCTCAATGGTTTGTTTGAACGAGTGTCCTATACGTGACGTATAGTGACGAGGGTCTGATGATGGAGTCAGGAGGTGGACAGTAGAACTCTTCAACCGTTACTAGTAACCCCCTCGAGTTTGGGCTCATATGGTTGGTTTGGACGAGTGTCCCATACTTCTACCAATACACTTGGTGACGAGGGTCTGATGATGGAGTCAGGAGGTGGACAGTGGAACTCTTGAACCGTTACTAGTAACCCCTTCGAATTTGGGCTCATTTGGTTGGTCTGGACGAGTGTCCCATACTTCTACCAATACACTTGGTGACGAGGGTCTGATGATGGAGTCAGGAGGTGTACAGTGGAACTCTTCAACCGTTACTAGTAACCCCCTCGAGTTTGGGCTCATTTGGTTAGTTTGGACGAGTGTTCCATACTTCTACCAATACACTTGGTGACGAGGGTCTGATGATGGAGTCAGGAGGTGGACAGTGGAACTCTTCAACCGTTACTAGTAACCCCCTCGAGTTTGGGCTCATATGGTTGGTCTGGACGAGTGTCCAATATTTCTACCAATACACTTGGTGACGAGGGTCTGATGATGGAGTCAGGAGGTGTACAGTGGAACTCTTCAACCGTTAATAGTAACCCCCTCGAGTTTGGGCTCATTTGGTTGGTTTGGACGAGTGTCCAATATTTCTACCAATACACTTGGTGACGAGGGTCTGATGATGGAGTCAGGAGGTGTACAGTGGAACTCTTCAACCGTTAATAGTAACCCCCTCGAGTTTGGGCTCATTTGGTTGGTTTGGACGAGTGCCCCATACTTCTAGCAATACACTTGATGACGAGGGTCTGATGATGGAGTCAGGAGGTGTACAGTGGAACTCTTCAACCGTTACTATTAACCCCCTCGAGTTTGGGCTCATATGGTTGGTTTGGACGAGTGTCCCATACTTCTACCAATACACTTGGTGACGAGGGTCTGATGATGGAGTCAGGAGGTGTACAGTGGAACTCTTGAACCGTTACTAGTAACCCCTTCGAATTTGGGCTCATTTGGTTGGTCTGGACGAGTGTCCCATACTTCTACCAATACACTTGGTGACGAGGGTCTGATGATGGAGTCAGGAGGTGTACAGTGGAACTCTTCAACCGTTACTAGTAACCCCCTCGAGTTTGGACTCATTTGGTTAGTTTGGACGAGTGTTCCATACTTCTACCAATACACTTGGTGACGAGGGTCTGATGATGGAGTCAGGAGGTGGACAGTGGAACTCTTCAACCGTTACTAGTAACCCCCTCGAGTTTGGACTCATTTGGTTAGTTTGGACGAATGTTCCATACTTCTAACAATACACTTAGTGACGAGGGTCTGATGATGGAGTCAGGAGGTGTACAGTGGAACTCTTCAACCGTTTACTAGTAACCCCCTCGAGTTTGGGCTCATATGGTTGGTCTGGACGAGTGTCCAATATTTCTACCAATACACTTGGTGACGAGGGTCTGATGATGGAGTCAGGAGGTGTACAGTGGAACTCTTCAACCGTTAATAGTAACCCCCTCGAGTTTGGGCTCATTTGGTTGGTTTGGACGAGTGTCCAATATTTCTACCAATACACTTGGTGACGAGGGTCTGATGATGGAGTCAGGAGGTGTACAGTGGAACACTTCAACCGTTAATAGTAACCCCCTCGAGTTTGGGCTCATTTGGATGGTTTGGACGAGTGCCCCATACTTCTAGCAATACACTTGATGACGAGGGTCTGATGATGGAGTCAGGAGGTGTACAGTGGAACTCTTCAACCGTTACTATTAACCCCCTCGAGTTTGGGCTCATATGGTTGGTTTGGACGAGTGTCCCATACTTCTACCAATACACTTGGTGACGAGGGTCTGATGATGGAGTCAGGAGGTGTACAGTGGAACTCTTCAACCGTTACTAGTAACCCCCTCGAGTTTGGGCCCATTTGGTTGGTTTGAATGAGTGTCCCATACTTTTACCTATACACTTGGTGACGAGGGTCTGATGATGGAGTCAGGAGGTGTACAGTGGAACTCTTCAACCTTTACTAGTAACCCCCTCGAGTTTGGGCTCATTTGGTTGGTTTGGACGAGTGCCCCATACTTCTAGCAATACACTTGGTGACGAGGGTCTGATGATGGAGTCAGGAGGTGTACAGTGGAACTCTTCAACCGTTACTATTAACCCCCTCGAGTTTGGGCTCATATGGTTGGTTTGGACGAGTGTCCCATACTTCTACCTATACACTTGATGACGAGGGTCTGATGATGGAGTCAGGAGGTGTACAGTGGAACTCTTGAACCGTTACTAGTAACCCCTTCTAATTTGGGCTCATTTGGTTGGTCTGGACGAGTGTCCCATACTTCTACCAAAACACTTGGTGACGAGGGTCTGATGATGGAGTCAGGAGGCGTACAGTGGAACTCTTCAACCGTTACTAGTAACCCCCTCGAGTTTGGGCCCATTTGGTTGGTTTGAATGAGTGTCCCATACTTTTACCTATACACTTGGTGACGAGGGTCTGATGATGGAGTCAGGAGGTGTACAGTGGAACTCTTCAACCTTTACTAGTAACCCCCTCGAGTTTGGGCTCATTTAGTTTGTTTGAACGAGTGTCCCATACTTCTACCAATACACTTGGTGACGAGGGTCTGATGATGGAGCCAGGAGGTGTACAGTGGAACTTTTCAACCATTACTAGTAACCCTCTCGAGTTTGGGCTCATATGGTTGGCTTGGACGAGTGTCGCATACTTCTACCAACACACTTGGTGACGAGGGTCTGATGATGGAGTCAGGAGGTGTACAGTGGAACTCTTCAACCTTTACTAGTAACCCCCTCGAGTTTGGGCTCATTTAGTTTGTTTGAACGAGTGTCCCATACTTCTACCAATACACTTGGTGACGAGGGTCTGATGATGGAGTCCGGAGGTGTACAGTGGAACTCTTCAACCATTACTAGTAACCCCCTCGAGTTTGGGCTCATATGGTTGGCTTGGACGAGTGTCGCATACTTCTACCAACACACTTGGTGACGAGGGTCTGATGATGGAGTCAGGAGGTGTACAGTGGAACTCTTCAACCGTTACTAGTAACCCCCTCGAGTTTGGGCTCATTTGGTTTGTTTGGACGAGCGTCCCATACTTGTCGAAAGCAAATGTATGAAACAGACATACCATCTGTTCAAATTGATTTTGAAAGGGACGGCGGACACC
This sequence comes from Nematopogon swammerdamellus, assembly GCA_946902875.1. NCBI lineage: Eukaryota > Metazoa > Arthropoda > Insecta > Lepidoptera > Adelidae > Nematopogon > Nematopogon swammerdamellus. Next base: position 14,054,895 of record OX336343.1, read on the forward strand.
TTATCCATCCTAAAGCCATACAGTTTCCAGCAAAGTTTAATTATGGAACAGCTGAGAGACGGATGTTACCGATAATTTTGTCATGGGCCTCCACTGTCCATAAAATGCAGGGCGTACTGTTGACCATGCTGTCGTGTATTTGGGCTCCAGACTATTTGAGGACGGTCAAGCGTATGTTGCATTGAGTCGCGTAAAGTCTTTAGAAGGGCTATGTATTGAGGAGTTTGATTGTGAGAAATTGACAGGTAAAAAACCGAGTAACAAAGATGCAATGAGAGAGTTAGAAAGGATGACGAGTTTGTGTAATGAATTATACGAGCCAAAAATCAAACTAAAAACGAGTAAATAAAAAAATAGGTAAAAAAACTTTTAAGTTAAACGGTTTTATTAAAAAAAAAACTAGAAAAAAAACAGCTGTACAAAAAACTAGAAAATAATATGGACACAATCCTGGGCCTTCTTAAGATTTTACGTCTGGGTAAGAAATCGTGCAATACTAGCGTGCTGTCTTCTCATGTCGGATGCCAAAGGGCACATTGTGTCGCTGCGTCAGCGGATTAAGTAATAAATTGAGACTTTTAACAGACTAATATAAAAACGTGGGGCGTATAATATGCGTAATAAATAACATGCGCCCCACGTTTTTATATTAGTCTGTTAAAAGTCTCAATTTATTACTTAATCCGCTGACGCAGCGACACAATGTGCCCTTTGGCATCCGACATGAGAAGACAGCACGCTAGTATTGCACGATTTCTTACCCAGACGTAAAATCTTAAGAAGGCCCAGGATTGTGTCCATATTATTTTCTAGTTTTTTGTACAGCTGTTTTTTTTTCTAGTTTTTTTTTTAATAAAACCGTTTAACTTAAAAGTTTTTTTACCTATTTTTTTTTATTGTTAAAAACGAACTCATGACGGTAAATGTTATTATGTGAATGCTCTTAAGTGCATTAATTTGGAGTGAATGAACTTTTAGACTAAGAAAATAAATATTTTGTATAAATACTTATAGCACAACTTTACTGTCAAAAACGATACGAAATTATTACTTGTTATAGCGTTAATTTCCGATAAAATAGCTCTGAATATATAAGTATGCAAATTTTCTTAGTTCAATGTGTTGTTTTGCGGCACGTTTAGGAATATTTTACTAAATACGTCATAAAGGTCTAAAAACCAATAAGTATACAGAAAAAACCGATATTTACCTAGGTCACTAAGTCCGTGAAGTAGGTCAGTTGGCTAGGTCAAAAAGTTTCAATATTTTGTTTAGATATTATTCCAATACAAGTATTTTGTCGAATAATGCTTCATACAGTAACTATAGACGTGGCTCCTCACGCGTTAATGTTATCATTATTGTATAAAGCTTACAACCGTTCGGAGATAATGCCAAATTTCATTATAATCGTGATCTTGATTGAATTGTAATCGGAAATGGTGACAAATAAACGTTTCATTCGGTTTATTAGTGAAAACCGCATTTGAATAGGTTGAGACGTTCAAGCGAATATAAATACTACACATACATATATACATACATACAGACGGAAGAAGTTGTATTTTATAATGGGGACAAAGAATCTCCAATGTCACGTTTTGCTATAGTCATTGTATGTGCATAACTAGTGTATGTCCTAATATGCTAGCACATAGTTAGGCATCCATGTTCTAGTTAAAAAACCTAAACACCAGGCTGGACGTTCAACATTTTATTCAGGTTTTTACAGGTGCAATCTTCAGTTACCAATAAATTAATTTGTAGAAACCGGGCCGAAATAGAAGCAGACGAAATTTGTACACTTTGCTAAAATTATAGAAGCTATAAATAGTCAATTAGTATCTAGCTATAAGCGGATTAATTCGGTATTTGAATACATTATCATAACTTATTGTACTTATTGCGATCGTAATATCTATACCTTAGTACCTATAACATCATGATCATCAATGCATATAATAAAATTCTAATCTGTGCATTTAAGATATTTGCAAAAAAAAATTGCTGATGAAGGATAAGTAATATAATGCATTGAGATAATTTTTGCTTTATTGTACGTTTGTATGTGTGTATGTTTATTATTTTTTTTGTGCGCGCATCACGCAAAAACTACTGAACTAATTCGAACGGAGCTTTTGCAAAAATATAGGTCTTAACTCGATGTAACATTTAGGGTATATAGAGCTGAGCATTTGGAGAAAAATCTTAACTTCGGTTTGCATTGATGCACGATATGACTCCCTTCTTATATTACTAGGTGGTAGGGTTTAACCCGCCCGGGTTGGTACCACCGCACTAAATGAAAGGTCGTTCGAAACGGCTATGTAAATAGTTTGTGTTTTCCGTCCAGTTCAGTGTAGCCGGCACGACCGAAGGGAAGCACTGACGTGGCACCAAGTTCACCCAGTGTTATGGGCTGACATCACGGATGTTGTAGGTGATGTAGCCAACCGTGTCAGTTTCCATAAAATAAAATAAAAATTATACGTGATTTACTCGAAAAATACTACCGTATTTATATATAAATAGGGTTTCGAGTAAATGATCTACTCGTATGATGTTTTACAATTATTGAAATGTTTGTAACATCACGCCATCTTTTACAGCGGATGAGTAGTATGGTCAAAAGGTAATTGAAGTCACCATTTAGCCTTCTTATTATCCCACTATTAGACATGGGTACTTCACGCCCTTACTTATATGACCTGATCAGTAGGGTCGAACAGAAGTGAACGCAGGCTCCCAGTCTCATAATAAACTCTAATTTGTCAAAAAAGAAAACCAGGCGAGCGGAGTCGCTGGCTCGGCTACATACAAATAAAAAATCCAGTGAGTATTTACAAAGAAAATCGCGAATATACAAACAAATTAACTAACTAACCAACTTACATACAGGTCGAACAGGGAATCTCCTTTTTTTAGTTAGTTTTTTTTTTTAGATTATTGAGCTTTACGTTCCTATTTGATTTGATCGTCACGAACAGCGCCCATCTTAACAATTAGCAAAACACGTTTTTCAGTTTTTTTTACTGATGTGTAGTAATTATAAGAACAAATATTACCATGGGGCTGATATTGACGAATTGTTTTGTTAAAATCGCTAAAAAAAATTAAATTAAAAAAAATTGTTAAACACTTATAGAAGATAGTGATATCTGATAATGATATCTAATTAGATTATGAAGGAATATTTGTTGAGATCAATTGGCATTTATGATGATGATGAAGCGGTGGGTGGCCGAGTGGTTTGAGCATCGGCTTCTCATGCGGGAGGTCCGAGGTTCGAATCCGGTCGGCGTTTACCAATGAGTTTTTTCTGACGAAAAAAATTTACGTCCATACCTACACCTGCTGCTTCACCGTTCGGAACCGGTGTAAAACTGTAGGTCCCTTCCCTTGCCCCTTACAAGGTGGTAGGCTCAAATTGTAGCCGACTGGGTTGGTACCACCGTACTGGATGTAAGATGGCCGCATAGCAACCTCGGTTGTGTTCTCCTCTAGTCCAGTATAGCCAACAATCCATGGAAGTCTCCGGTATGGCACATACCTTCTCGGAGGTGATATTGGCTAGTCAGAGCATGTGCTTTGGCCCCTCTGACTCAGCCACCCATACCGGATAACATAAAAAAAAAATTATAATGCTAGCTTGGACTGTATTCTTGCCTGGATACACTGAACTTGACATAAACTTGTTGCAGCGAGCGACACACAAACTAAGGTTCTAGCTGAAAAGAAAAACAATGTTTCTACTAATTTTGAAATAACTTGCATACTTTGAAGTTCCTTGACCTTTCCAACGAATCATCAAATATAAACAGGTGATAACATTTACATTAATTACATTACGTGTATTTGTCCCTCTCTAATTGTCTAAATTTTCATGCACTAATCTTAGTCCCATAAATTGTATGGAATTTTCCTTTTTCATTTTATTTCAGACGAAGTATCGTCGTTTGTGATCGCGACAATACATATTATGTCATTATGTTTACACAAATGTCAGTAATTAGATACTGTGTTTCTCTGGCAAACAAAACACTGACGAGTATGTATTTGTTTGTTTCTTTAGTTTAGTTAGACATTACTTTTTTTAGGCATTACCCTGTTATACATTTTAATCATTTTAAAATTTACAGATTAACAGTGGATGTGACTTAATTTGTAATTTTTAAATTAAGTTAGACATACTTATAATTATGTAATACAACTTAAAATGCACTATTGTTTTTGTTTTTGTTCACCTGTACCGCATATGCACATAAACCTGGCTTTGGACGAAATATAATATTAACGCAAAAGGAGTAGGTACGCCTATTCGGTAAACGCAAAAAAAAGTATAAGTCAAGGTGCTCACCTTGACTTAGGTATACTTTGACTTACCTTGCTCAAGAGACTGAAAACAGTGCACATGATTGAACGTTAAATTTCGAAAGAATATTGTTCGAAATAGTGTGACAAATTATTATCCACATGGGGATAGTTCAATATTTGCATTTTCACTGCATTTTTTGGCATTAGATTATCTCTTCTTTTACCGTAGTGCTCGGACCCGGTAATTATTTTATTTTATTTGCATACCACTAGAAAGGCAAATAATAATTCACTGACTCGTCAGCCTTTATTTTTATTACTATTCATTTAACACGTCTTTCGTTGTGTTATTACAGTACACAATAAAAACGTATTTCTCAATCATAATATTAAACTACAACCTTCATTTATAAATGCATTTTTACGCATGCTTGGCAATCTTCATTACCTACCAGTGCTATGTAGTAAAAAGTATCAAAAGTAGAGGTTCACAATTCACATCCAGACACCACCATTCACCATCAACACATTTCAACTAGCATTTCGTATTCAATAAGAATTTTCTAAATCCCCTGCTAGCCTTTTCCCGGTGAGTCCAAGTCAGTAAAACTTATGTAATCTATTTTTTATTTAAGACGAGAGCTGGAACCCACTCTATACTGCGATTGAACTGAGTAGCGCTTTTCGAGCCAATAGGCGCCGATCAATGTCGGTGCCCACAGTAAAAGAAATATTGTCATTTATCTTATCATGAATGATTCGAGAATCTCTCACTAGTTTATTTTATTACAGTTTGCCTTGGGAAAAATTTTGATCGTTTGCTTTCATCAAATCACCTACTGAAATGATTTTCCAATAGACCCTTGTCATCGGCGTCACAGACATTAATAAAAAATCGGTCAAGTGCGAGTTGTAATCACGCACGGAGGGTTCCGTAGCTTCGCTATACCATTACTATCAAAAAACCATATCCGTCTATCTTTTGTCTGTCTGCAATGGAAACTACTTATGGCGCCATCTATTATTTATTAGCGTGAATATCTACTAGTCGATTCTAGGCACGTTCCTTATATAGAAACCCCCCTTCTTTTTTACTGTTTTATTATTTGTTCGCATACCCGCCAAAATAACACTTAAACTATTAACTTTTAAAATTTTAACCGCCTAACTATTACTATTACTGCAAAAGATATAGCCGTAGGACAAACGGACAGACGTACCAACAGACAGACAGCCGGCGGCGTCGGCTTCGTAATCGGCTTCGGAATGATACGGAACCCTAAAAATAGACGCCTCAATCATAATTCATAAATGAAAAATTGCAATTAGATACCTGTCTCTGCAACGCGTATTAGCAATTAATAAGATGGTAATAAAAATACACCACAGAAAAACATAACAAACTGTCCGAAAATGGACTTAACACTATAAGTGATTTCTACCAATCAAACGTTGTAATAAAACCGTTAGTATGCAAAATATGACGAGATATATTAGAACAAAGTACTTACAGTTCCAACGAGAGAGCAGCGCCTCGAGCTCGAAGAGTCAGATAAAATGTCAATGTTCCCTTTTATACGAGTAGGTGATGTCGACGCGATGAAGCTGACGAGATTATCTCGCATTATCTCCTCTTGTCACTCCGATATTGACCCCGATCATCTGTCACTTCACCTATTAAGTATTACCCATAGTTGCGCGTGCGCCTTTATCGATACGCATTACGCACCTAACTATATAATAATGCATAGCCAATGCACGTGTACTAATTAGAAAACCCAGCCAACATATTGTACATAATATCACAGAAAACCTCAGGCGCAGTAAATAAGAAAATTAAATAAATCGGTCAAGCCGACATGGCATTGGCAACCCCCGCACGCGTGTCCATGGGCGTCGTTAGACACCTTATAGGTGGCTCGGCTTCACATGTCGAGCGTTCAATAATAAAATAAATAAATATGAACCCCTGCTGATAGGTTATGTGTGTGTCGCGTTGCGGTCGTACCGTGTGGGGCCGGTACTTTAAAAGAATAGCCCCACTGCATCTCTCCCCGTGTATATCCTAAAAGGCGACTGAGGGATATGACTCCCTTCTTATATTACTAGGTGGTAGGGTTCAACCCGCCCGGGCTGGTACCACCGCACTGAATGAAAGGTCGGTCGAAACGGCTATGTAAATAGTTTGTGTTTTCCGTCCAGTTCAGTGTAGCCGGCACGACCGAAGGGAAGCACTGACGTGGCACCAAGTTCTCCCGGTGTTATGGGCTGACATTACGCATGTTGTAGGTGATGTAGCCAAAAGTGTCAGTTTCCATAAAAAAAAAACCCTAGCTAGAGCCCTGTAGACTGTAGTGCAGATGCAGAGCGGTGCCTTTCTGAAAAAGCTAGGCTCAACGTTATTGGAGATGACGCGCGTACCCAGATCAAAGGTCTACTTTATCCAGCAGTGAGCCATGCCACTCAAAGAGCAAACGCCGCGTCGTCGCTGGTGTTCTTGGGACACTGAGAGTTGATAATTTGGATAGGTAGTTTAGTTCTTACTTGTAAATCAAATCATACACATAATTAAATTTTAAACTAGACATATGTACTCATTTAACATTAAAGTTCTGTTAGTGTAATTATTATTATCGCAATGCTCCTGGCAGGTTTAACGCTACACCACCCCACCTCACCGGTTCAGGGCAAACCATGCATGCAGCAGTCGCCAACATTGTTGAGGTATGTATCTACATCATTTGATTCATGGCCATGTAGTAAATGAAAATGTATATTGTTTTCAGAATGTATCTAACGTATCGGTATAACGTACATAAAATGAACATTAAAAATATTTCTTTTATATATTATCTTTTATTTAATTGCATTTTTTATAGAAGCAGACGAAAATTGACTTTCTCATTTCAAAAAAACCTATCAAAAATCTAAAACGTTTATTGAACTAATAAAGTACACATACATTATTGGTCTCTGTCCTCTACACCGTAGAAGCCGTAGCCGTAGTGCCGTAGAAGACACCATAAAGTAGGTAGTTAGCGGTAATATTTTAGGTGTGCGGGATAAATCGTTACCTTTATCTTACTAGCTTTTGCCCCCGACTTTGCTCGCGTTAGGCTCGGTTAATAGCAAATCAGATTTAAACGCAAATACGTGGGCTGTTCCGAAAATTGTTAGCCACAGAATAAATAAAAATTTTTTTTTCCTGAAACTATTTTGATTTGACGGCTAATTTAAATACAAATCTCCTTGATGAAAATTATTGGCCACCTATGTGAAGTTCTTTTTTTAAATATTTTTAACCGTTATCCGTCACTCATATTTTATTTGCAACAATGGACGTCTCGCGAGAAGCTTTTCGTGTTATGATTTTCTATGATTATAAACTAGGGTTAACCTTCAAGGAATCTCACGAAAATTTACAAGCTGCTTTTGGGGAGTCTGCTCCTGCGTTAGCAACCGTTACTTTTTGGTTTCGTGAATTTAAACGTGGTCGAGAGAACCTAAACCATGACCCCAGACCCGGCCGACCATCAACTGCAGTCACTCATGAAAACGTCATCAGGGTAAAGTGGCTATTGCGGGAGAATAGACACATTACACATCGGGAGATTCAAGCTGAACTGAAGATTGGTATTGCGAAGTTTGCCTGCCTCAAGCTTTCCGGGAGTTGAATAACGAGCGCTCAAGGAGCGGCGTTCGTGGCATTCTTTTTCACCAAGATAACGCGCCCGCTCACGCACCGATAGAAACATGGACTATTTGACAACATCGGGAGTACAAAGGTTATCCCATCCTCCGTACAGCCCAGATTTAGCTCCATGCGTTTTTTTTTAATTCCCACGGTAAAAAAAATGCTTCGCGGGCGAAAATTCAACACTGCAGACGAGGCCGTCGAAGAATTTCGGCGGTTATTTTTCGACCTCCCGCAAGATACGTTTTTTAAATGTTTTGAAACCTGGTCCACCCGAATGCATAAGTGCATAGCGATTGTAAGGGAATATTTTGAAAAGCTGTAAATAATTTTTTTTCATATTCTAACTATTTTTCATTTCACTAACAATTTTCGGAACAGCCTATGTATGATAATAAACCATCGCTTCTTTTATATGATGTCTCTCTCTCTATACCTCCCTCCACCTCTCTTTCTCTCCCTGCCCCCTCCCTCACTCGCCTCCTCCCCTCCTGCCCCTCCCCTTTATCCCTCCCCATCCGGCGCTACCATTCGACACTAAATTCCGTTCTATACTTTCTTTGATACTGCTCAGCCCTATTGATATTTAGCGTGATGGTCCATATTGACGGCGAATACAGTGAGTGACTGAGGAGTGGGTTCATATTTACGGCGAAGACAGTGAGTGACGGAGCAGTGGGTTCATATTGACGGCGAAGACAGTGAGTCCATATTGACATCGGAGGAACATGCTAATGGAGCAGTGGGTCCACATTGACGGTAGGGACGGTGAGTGACGGAGAAGTAGGTTCATATTGACGGCGAAGACAATGAGTGACGGAGCATTGGGTTCGTATTGACGGCGAAGACAGTGAGTCCATATTGACATCGGAAGAACTGATTAACGGAGCTGTGGGTCCACATTGACTGTGGGAACGGTGAGTGACGGAGCAGAGGGTTTACATTAAATACTTATAAAGGCGATGACCTTTATCGTCGACCAGTTCTGCATCTATGCTAAGATCGGCGGCTCTTTATACAGAGCAGTGAAATCATATTTCAGGAGACGGAGATTCACTACATACGTCATCGTTACCATGTTATATAATTTTTATGGTAATAAAGTAAATAATTAAAAAGGCGTATCGTCAAGTTTATCTCCCAGTTTTATTTGTCGACCTGGCGATGTGTCTATCTATTTAACAATTTCAATATTTCACTACCGAATCGTTTATTTAACGATCAAACCACACGCTATCACGCTAAATATCAATAGGGCTGAGCAGTATCAAATAAAGTACAGTAAGAACGGAATTCTTGACGGATGGTGTATAGCCTAGTACCGTGTGGGGCCGGTACTTAAAAAGAATAGCCCACTGCATCTCTCCCCATGCATGTCGTAAAAGGCGACTAAGGGATAAGAACAAGATGCCGTGCTAAAGGGCGACAGGCTCGCCACCTCTCACCTTGGCACGGTACTTCCACCGAGTCATGCAGCAGGTGGGTGGGTCTTCGTGCCTTACTAGCTGCTTGATCGATTAAATCTTGTTCGAATACTTTGCGAAACGTGGTGGTCGGTGTTGTGCTGTAATTTACCGGAGTTCTTGCAGCACAACACCGATTACTCTGCTTACCCCGATTGTCGGGATTCAGCGTATATATGTATGTATGTATGTATGTATGTACATAGCCTATAGTGAGCCCCAAGAATTACTCTTTACATTGGTGCAAACCGAATCAAATGTGTTCAGTGGTTCCGGAGTTTACATCAAACATACATACATACATACAGACAGACATTCCCTTTTATAAGAAGTAGAGAAGATAGAGATAGAGAAGATAGAGAAGATAGAGATAGAGAAGAGATAGAGATAGAGAAGAGAAGAAGAGATAGAGATTCAGAAGAGATAAAGCATACAGATTTTGTTGGATGAGGGAATGCATTTCAAATTGTGATTACTTATACATAAAATCAAAGTAGTAGGTAAATGTAATTCCAAAAAATGTAAACTTTTATTAACATAACAATATCTTAAATTTCCAGCAAATACGAACAAACATCAGAAATGAACATCGTTTTCAGTTGCATTTTCCTTCGCCGCCGTCTTCATCTCCACGTCATGTTGTCTCTGTGGCAACTTGCCGTGACTCCAGCTCTCCGGGTAGCCATGCTTATGTACGTCGTCCCACCATTGTTGCTCGCCAGATCCCCAGATCCAGAACACGATGTTGGAGAAGACGAGCAATCCAGAAACCAGCCAGAACGCGGATCGCCATTGTGAAATGGTATGCTATAACAAAATTATAACAAAAACGTTGCTTGCATAAATTTTGAGGCGTTTTTGAGTGTGTTCGACTTCGAACCTGCTTGTGTTACTGATAAACTGCCTACTTCTGTGACTAAACTATGAATACTAAGATACTCAAAGCATTTTTGTTATGTCAATATTTATGGTTGACTGGTTTAAGTTTTAAAAGAAATGTCTGTAAAGGATGAGTAAGTCTGTGCACTTCATGTAAATTGTTTTTTGTTGTTTGACCTTTGTTCGGCAAAGATACATATTTTTTTTTATAATTCTATTTATTTATTTATTATTGATAGTTATTTTAATGTTTTTAGGGTTCCGTACCTCAAAAGAGGAAAAAACGGAACCCTTATAGGATCACTTTGTTGTCCGTCTGGCTGGCTGGCTGGGTGTCTGTCTGTCAAGACCTTTTTTCTCAGGAACGGGTAGAGGTATCAAGTTGAAATTAATATCAAATACTAAGGTCTACGTTTCCTCGGAGATGTAAAAAAATTAAGCTTATAGGTTCACACAATCTCTAGATACGCCCATTTAAGTCACATATGTTACTACCGGCAAACCAAATCAAAACCTATAGAGTACTTCCCGTTAACCTAGAATAATGAAATTTGGTAAGAAGCAAGGTCTTATAGCACAAGTAAAGGAAAAAATCGAAAATTGTAAATTTATAGTTATGTGACATTAAAAAAAAATTTTGTTTGTTTTGTATGTCAAGGTCCCTTTTTCTCAGGAACGGATCAAGATAACAAATTGAAATTAATATGAAATACTAAGATCTACGATCTCTTTAAGGTGTAGAATATTCAAGCTTCTAAATCAACGTAATTAAAAGATACGGCCATCTATGTCATATTTCATACTCGCAAACTCACTCAAAACAAATCAAAACCTATAGGGTATTTCCCGTTAACATAGAATCATAAAATTTGGTAAGAAGCAAGGTCTCATAGCACACGTAAAGGAAAAAATCCTAAAATTTTAAAATTGTAGTTATTGACATAAAAAAAAATTTTGTTCTGTATGTCAAGGTCCCTTTTTCTCAGGAACGGGTAAAGATAACAAATTGAAATTAATATGAAATACTAAGATCTACGATCTCTTTAAGGCGTAGAATATTAAAGCTTCTAAACCAACGCAATCAAAAGATACGGCCATCTATGTCAGATTTCATACTCGCAAACTCACTCCAATCAAATCAAAACCTATAGGGTATTTCCCGTCAACCTAGAATCATAAAATTTGGTAAGAAGCAAGGTCTCATAGCACACGTAAAGGAAAAAATCCTAAATTTTTTAACTTGTAGTTAAAATGTCATAACATTAAAAAAAAATCTTGTTTTGTGTGTCAAGACCCTTTTTCTCAGTAACCAGTCAAGATATCAAATTGAAATTAATATGAAATACTAACGTCTGCGATCCTTTCGAGCTATAGAAAATGAAAGCTTCTAAATCAATATAATCAAAAGATACGGCTATTTATGGGAAATTTTAATAATTGCAAACTCACTCAAATGAAATCAAAACCTATAGGGTACTTACCGTTGACCTAGCTAGAGTAATGAAATTTGGCAAGAAGCAAGGTCTCACAAGTAAAGATAAAATCCGAAAAGGATATGTCGTTATGTCATATAAGAAATATATTTTTGTATATTTCAACTTCACGAATGTCGCACAGTCAAAAACCATTGCTGTAGTGTTTATTTAGGCGGTTCGGGATTTTCCAAAACAATAGTTTTTGTACATACATAATACCTACAAAAATATATTGAGTGATGCTGATGATACGGAACCCTCGGTGCGCGAGTCCAACTCGCACTTGCCGACTTTTTTATATTTTATGTAAATAAAGTGTAAGTGGTCTTTATTATTAGTTATTTATTATCCTAAGTTTTATTCTTTTCTGTGCACATTTTAAAATTATTTTTACACGTGTCTTTTATTGCCTAATTTTGTTTTTTTTTATTACTTAGTTTAGTTTTAATGTGTAAGCAGTGTTAATTTTAATATGTATGTTTATCTATTTTTAAGTTATGTATCTGAGCCAACAATAAATATATTTCATTTCATTTCATTAATATTCTTAGACCCACTTGCACCAAACCCAATTTAGACACTAAATACAGTTTAGTGCACTAAATAGAATTAAAGTCGAAATATGTCTTGCACCATTGCCGAGTGTCAATTATTGCAAGCTTAATTGCATTTAAAGTTAAATGGCGATGCCCATTTAACTCGCTAAACTGAAATTAAGAAACTTCAAACTGACACTCGACCGTTTTTTTATTTATTTTTTATTAAACTCTTAACGGCTCTGGATACAAAGTCTGTCATCAGTGTTACCAACTCCTTTACGAAAAGAGCCAAAAAAGTTTAAAAATATACCGTGGGGCCCGGCCGGTACTTAAAATAATAGCCCCACTGAATCTCTCCCCATGCATGTCGTAAAAGGCGACTAAGGTATAAGGACGAGACGCCGCGCGCCGTGCTAAAGAATAAGAATAATTTTTTTACCCTACAACATTACATTATTTTATTACATACTGACACACATAATGGGCGACAGGTTAGCCACCTCTCACCTTGGCACGGTCCCTCCACCGAGTTATGCAGCAGGTGGGGTTTCCTGCTTACTTGCTGCTTGATAGTTTTTTTTAACCCCCGACGAAAAAAACGGAGGGGTGTTATAAGTTTGACGTGTGTGTGTGTGTGTGTGTGTGTGTGTGTGTGTGTCTGCCTGTGGCATCGTAGCTCCCAAACGGATGGACCGATTTGTATGCGGTTTTTTTTATTAGGAAGCTTGTTTAATCGGGATGGTTCTTAGCTATGTTTGTAATCAAGTAATCAAGTAATTAAGTAATAAAAAAAATCATTATCTTAAAAAGTGTACCGATTTTCATGCGGTTTTTTTAAAAAAGCTTGATATAAAAGTTAAATTACAAATTTTAAAAACCCTCGAGCCTTAAAAAGCCAAAAATAATTTCCGTTTACTTACTTAAAGGAGTCGGGGGACCGCTAAGTAAATAAAATATAAAAACTCAGAGCTGCGCGGGAATTTACTTAGCGGTCCTCCGACTCCTTTAAGTAAGTAAACGGAAATTATTTTTGGCTTTTTAAGGGTCGGGGGTTTTTTGCCCTAATATATTACTAAACGTGGTAGTCGGTGTAGTGCTGTGGTGTAATTCTTGCAGCACAATACCGATTACTCTGCTTACGCCGATTGTCGGAATACAGCTTGTGGTATGTATGAATACAGCTTGTGGTAGAGCTGAATCTTGCTCTAAAAGAGCTGATTTGGAAATACTGCTGTCGGTAGTTTTACGTTTGTATTACAAGGGGGCGCGCTGTTCGATGCTCTATGGTTTGTTTGAAAGAAGTATTACGGGAGGACTGATAGCGCTTGGAAAATTTTGCTATCTTTGTTTGCCGCATGACGCACGCACGACAGAGATTGAGCTGGAGTACATGTAGTTAATAGTACATGATCAAACTAAAATTTGTTAAATAGAGATTAGCTAACTAAATGGACACCATTTTCGGTTGGTGCAACGTACATTTACGTGATTATTAAATGTCATTTAACTAATTTTAAAATTAGTGCTAAATAGAGATTACACAATGCACGTGTACGTTGGTGCAAGTGGCCCTTATTCTGTTGAAACAGTCTGTTATACATGAGTAAATAATTTTATTCTGGTATGCTCCTCCATAAGTGTCTTCAGTCACACACATTGTTAACCAAAACAAAAACCTAGTGTAATTAATTCTCTTGAATGTCAGTCGAGTGGAAAAATATTTTCGCACCAACCAATTTTAGCATATTAGTTTTTAGAAATCGCTGAAACTTACACGTGCGGAATCCTATTACTTAGCTTACGCCGTCTATCTGTCCGTCTGTCCGTCCGTCTGCCCGTCCGTCCGTCCGTCCGTCTATCTGACCGTCTGGCTGGCTGTCCTACCTATATCTTGTCCAAAGAGCTTTGAACCAGACCAGTCGCAGGCCCGGGCGGTGTGGCCCGATCGTTGTTCTGTGATCCTGTCTATATCTTTTGAATAGGTGGCAGGTTAAAATTTTCTCAAAATATGTGTTATTAAGGCGGATGCACTAACAAATAATAAAATAAAGCGGTCAAGTGCGACTCGAACTCGCGCGGAGAGGGTTCCGTACCATTCCGTTTTCCGTGAGAACTTTGGACTTAGGATTTTCTTTTAGGTTTTCCTGCAAACTACAAGAGATATATAGAGTCGGAGTCGGGACCCATTAAAATTTTCCCAATTTTCCAGTCGCTATGTTCCGCATTTGAGTTTATTATTTGTTTTATACGTGTGTATCGATCATGCATGAAACTATTTCAATGTTGTAGTTATTCAATATTACATAACAGAGTTCTACACTACTGGACTTGTTTTTTTCTTTTCAGTTTTTATTTAAAGTTCATTTTTTACACAGTCGGGTTTTAAATTTTTTATTTTCTGACTGCGCACATACAATGTTATTGCATACATACATAAACAGAGACGACGGCAGAGTTCAATCTTACAATATGTAGAGATAGTGATAGATGCGATTTTCGTGAATGAGACACAATTTTATTTTTTTTTTTCATTTTGAGCGCCCTAGTTATATTTTTTTGGTATATATGTACAATGTACATAGTACATGTCGCAACCGCTGACCCTATACGCAAATAATGTCGCATGCGAGATGGGAGCGCCATACTGTAGGTAGAGGGCGGTTGCCATGTGCCTAAATCGCGCGATGACCAAATTAAACCCCTATATAGCTCAGCGATACGTGTCAGTTATCGAATGAGTATTGTCGAGGGCGATATATAAAGAGCAACAGGCTTTATAGATTTAATACTTACATCGGGAGTCAAAAGCCCAATCAAATACGGCGTGACGATTCCTGATATGCCGCCGATACCGTTGACAATCGCAGTCGTTGTCCCGGCGTAGTTCGGTGCGATGTCCATGGCGTTAACTTTGATACTGCTGTAGAAAGCGCCCATGGTGGCCATCGCCAGGATGAAGAAACTGACAGCTAGGTAGCGGTTGCAGCCGGAGTAGGAAGCCAGGATTATACTTATAGCTGGTCCAAATGTACCTATGTTTAATATACAAAATAGTGAGGGTGTGTTCTGCATGAACCGTATTCAAATCCCTTTGCACCCATGGAAGCAGACCCCATAATATATGGTCTTACAAACGGTATCGTATATCTTCCTTCCAGTGCCGATAGTGTGCCATTTCCTTTTGACTCCGGTGTCACAGAGAGCAGCGAACACAAAGATGGCGACATAGATGGCTATGAAGGGCAGCGCAGACATCACGCCTGCGTCCTTTATGTTGAACTTGAGCACGTCCGACATGTATTTGGGCAAGTCCACTGAGATCGTTATGAGGGTCCAGTCACATCCGATCTGAAAATTCAACCGTTAACATGGATATGAATAGATTTAACGTGGAACAATGACATTTAACTTGGTAATAGAGCAATATGATGCAATGCAATGAAGTTACGAGTAGGAATGACAAATATAACAACTATAAAGGATAAGATAGTTAATGCACACAATTAAACATATTTCACAATAAAGAAGGAATGAGAATACAAAAACTGCTCACAACATAATTTCACAATTCACAATGAGGCACTATCAACAATATTTGAGACTGTGATACTTGCGATTGCAAGACTGAAGACAACGAATAGAAACAGCTAAATAACTGAGGAGCTCTTAACTTATTATTATTTTACTATACCCATGTGGATGGAGTAATTATTCTTCGTTTGTTGGTCTTTATGTATGATTCATATATAAATAAATTTCTTACGGTTCCGATGACAAGCACCCACAACGGAGCAGACCTCAGCATCGCCTTCCAGGGCACAGGATCCAACTGTCTCTTCAAAGCAGAGCTAGCCACATGCGTATTTAAGTACTCGCACTCCGATTTGCTTATGAAGGGATGTTCGTTCGGGGTATTATAGCAAAAGAGTGACTGCAACGAAAAAAAGTTTGGTGCTCAGATCACATCTAATAATTTATAATTACAACATCGTTAAGGGATGAATGGAATAGTTGAAGCGGTACTTTCGCGGATGAAATCAATACAAAGGAACCTGGGGTCACATGTTAAACCTCACTCTCTTGGTGCAATAAAATCGAACCTTACTCGGAATAACTTATGTGGAAAATTTTATGAAGTGCTGAAACACAGTATAATATATTTTTTGTCAGGCAAGTAAGGAGAGACATTTGAAATGCACCTCATTCTAGGTAGTTTAAGTAAACATTGAGTACCTAGTCCTTGTAATGCGTATGGTATAATTTGAGCAAGCAGTGGGTACTCCAAGATTGCGTGAAGATGATCATAATGGTCTCGTTACCAACCCAGAGAACAAACCAGATGAAGCACAGTAAACCGAACACGTAGAAGACATTAGCCCAGTCGCCGCCGTCGGCCAGCAGAAGCCCCGACAGGTAGGGACCAACGAGGTTCCCGAATTGAGCTCCCCCGAACACAACCGCGCTGAACCTTGAGCGCTCGGTGGGCGGCACCCAACGGGCCATCAGCAGTGACACAGCCGGTGCCAGTGCTCCCTGTAGAAATAATCTCTGTTAATCTATGTGAATGTATTTTATGACTATATAACTGAATTATATCCATTAAAACTTACGGAAGTTTGCAATCTACAAATTATCGTTAGTCTTTTATTTAGGCAATATCATGGCAATATATTAAACATAATCTGCGGAATGCACGTTCTCCTAAGTATTTCCCAGAGAGGATATATAGAATATTAAAGGGAGCATAAACCTGCCAAGCCCCAATGACATCACCAATCCCGGGCACTCCACGGAATATTTTATCCATATAAGTAACATCATCTGGCATAATGTCATAATATGTCGAGCAGGCTATGAAAAAGTGTTCCACGAACCGCACCCAGTCCCACGAACACCCTTACGACGAAAAGTGCTGTAGAACCTCCGGCGATGACAGCACAGGGCGTGAGTATAGTCCCCGCACAAGACAGCAGCATACCCAGCCCCACCGTCCACTTGCCTCCGAACCGTTCTGCCAGTAGTCCGCCGGGCAGGTGGGTGACGACGAATCCGTAGAAGTAGCCGCTTAGGAGAAGGCCCTGCGTCGACTCGCTCCAATCGTAGCGCTCTCGTGTCTAGAAAAGTTCGACCGCTGTACAAGGATAACCGTTACAGGATCTCCGAAATGCCAGACAGACCAAGACACACTAAGACAGACTGGAGACTATCTTTCTATTGCCCGATACTTCTCTGGTCCTACAAGTCCCTGATCGTGTGGTCTAACTCTTAGATATACTCATATTGTTGATTCGTACCGTATTATAAACCAGTGAAATTGTGTTGTTGGCGGAAACGACGGCTGGATCGACGGGACAGGTCTCACCCTCGATGTGCACGGAGGGCAAGTGGCGTACCATCTGGGTGATCGTGATGCTGAAGATCATGCGCATTGCGAATGCGTTGGCGAGCGCAAACAAACCGAGCAACCCGAACACATAACGCTGGGGGACGATGATAGCTGAAATCAAACGATTTTTTGGTTTTCCGATCAAATGAAGATAAGAAAGACACTTTATTATGTGCCTTGCTACCAAATTTGTAACTTCGAAAGTTTATAATAGTATCTTAATAATTTTAATAGGATCACTCTTGTGTCTGTTCGTCTGTGACCGCTTATTTTCTCCGAATATACTGGACAAAAAAGTTTAAATTTAGTACATACATAGGTACATATGCGTATATAGAGTTTTATGGCCCTATCACGACGTATAGTTTAAATGAACGGATTTAGATTTTGGGTGACCAATTAGAAAGTAACCTAATACAATAAAATTAAACTAAAATTAAGAAATATGATAAAACTAAACTAAAATAACTTACAAACTAAACCTAAAAAATTAGAAAGTTAATATTTTGGTGCGTCATGTGACATAATAATGAAAAATACAGTTTCGGAGATAAGTGGAATCTGCGAAACTACTGAATCTAAGACTTCGAAAAATAAATAGGAAATACTCTGTTATAGTTTACAGGAAAACGCTCTCACGGAAAACTGAATGGTACGGAACCCTCTCCACGCAAGTTCGACTCCGCTTTTTATATACATATTTAGATATATATTTATTTAAATTGTAATTGTCTTAGTTAGAAAAGACACAAACACTCACCTACTGCCGTAATGTACTTCCAACCTATCAATGCCATCGTGGATGGATTTCAGTTAGCTCACATTGAATTTCAGCTTACAGATTATTCTCTCGCATTGATCTTATTGATAGACTTACGCGTAAAAGAGAATATAGTATATTAATGTGCATTCCATATATCTCAAAAACTTCCACAAAATAACACTTATTGAACACTGAACGGCACGACACTAAAGAGAGCTAGTGTAACAAAAATGTTCCAGCTTATATTATGTTAAACGATAAAATATGTATTAGCATGATAATACTCTTACAAGCCTATTCCATAACCTAGTAGAGAGAAAACAACAACTGTGACTCGCTGTGAAACAGATGGTGTCCTCGTGGCGATTCGTGTAAACGTCACAGACAGTGCAGTGTAACTAAACATATTTTAATATTGTTACACAAATATATGTTTGCATTATATTCATTGTAAAGATTTATTACAAGAAGAAACATTCGCTATGCAGGTTGTAACATTCGAATTGCCTATGTGTCACTCCAGTTGATAAAAATACCGTGAACAAATACATATCTAACTAACATCGACCTATGCCATGACGCGCAAATCTCCATGGTAAATAACAATGCTAATGTGTGGTACAAAATTTAATTAAAAAAAAAACCGGCCAAGTGAGAGTCGAACGCGCGCACCAAGGGTTCCGTATCGTCATGTCATGGTCATCGCCACTCACGCCATCTATGGCCTGTTTAGGAAATGCTTCATGTTAGTTAAAATTCATGATTAGTTAAAATGCTTCATACTCTTTTGGGTAGATGGCGCGCAATCACTTTTCAGTATCTTCTATGGGAACCCCCGTGAATATATTACTTTTTCTTATTTTTATTATTTGTTGTTATATCGGCCATAATAACACATATCCTGGGAAAATTTCAACGGGCTACCTATTACGGTTCAAGAGATACAGTCCTCGGACAGACAGACAGACAGACGGCGCGTAGGCCAACAATACTCTTGTAAATTACAGCACAACACCGACCACCACGCTTATCAATAAGCAATATTTACGTAAGCTATAAATTGTCATATTCTGATAAGCTGATAGACGACGAGGACCTGGAGAGGCAGCGTCGTGTGCTGGCGATGAAGAGCAACATTTGGCTTGACAATTCCGGTTTTGTTCTGACCAGGTGATCCTGACGATGTTCCCTAGTTCCAGGCGCTCTATACGAACCAGCTGTTTTTCCAGTACACGCAGCCTACAACTCACTGCGTGTGCGTGTAGTACTTGGTCGCATGTTGGGGCTGCCCTGCAGGTCGCAATGCGTTTGGCATGTTCGTCGAACACCGCCTTGACCACTTCTGCGGAAGCGGCGAGCAGGGTTTATGGAGCGTATTGGCAAATATGATAATTAAATAATAGCTGTTATCTCTCGTCGGTTATTCTTTGTTATTTGTAGACGCAAAATATTAGATAACTATTATTATTTTAGTTTTTTTTACCTTTTACTAATTTTAATTAATTGCAATTTCCGTAATTTTTTTTTATGGACACTTTCACGGTTGGCTACATCCGTGATGTCAGCCCATAACACCGGGTGAACTTGGTGCCACGTCAGTGCTTCCCTTCGGTCGTGCCGGCTACACTGAACTGGACGGAAAACACAACCTATTTACATAGCCGTTTCGACCGACCTTTCATTCAGTGCGGTGGTACCAACCCGGGCGGGTTAAACCCTACCATCTAGTAATATAAGAAGGGAGTCATATCCCTTAGTCGCCTTTTACGCAATACACGGGGAGAGATGCAGTGGGGCTATTATTTTAAAGTACCGGCCCCACACGGTACAATTTATTTTTATTTGTTTTATTGTTCAAATATCCATCATGTATCTATTTAATGCCTTTTATTCATAACTGTATATGGGTGTAAATGACTGAAATAGACAATGTTTAATTTAATTAAATTTTTAATTAATTAAACTTAAAAAAATAATAATCTAAAAATTAAATTGCCAAAGTCTTACCCTGATCCCTAATGTCACATCCTGTTAATGTTCACACTGAGTATTGTAAAGTTTCTTTGTAAATAGTCAGACCATAATGTACATATAGAATAGTAGGTACCTAAGTTCATAACAAAGGACACAATTAGCCCTGACAGGCAAGCCTACGAAATATTACCTATTATGAATATTAATGAGTTATATACTGACGACTGTCATGCTGGGTTCCGCGCCAGTTCTTAGGCAGATACATCCATAACTGTTGAAACACAGAAACAAATCCTGATGCTCCTGAATAACTTTGCACTAGATTCCTTCCCCTCGCTCCTCTCATAGCCTTTCTCTTCGCTATATTGACGATACTGTCCTAGAGATTCCTCGCCACTCTTTGGGTTTCTATACTGACTCTTTCACTGTCTACTCTGCACGTCTATGGAACTCATTGCCGTACCGCATTCGTCACTGTCAGACTCTTGGCACGTTTATAATTACGATCTTGTTGAAAAAAGATTATCTTGCAATTAGCACTTGCTCTGTTGTGGAATAACGTCAGTCAGCGTATATGCATCCACTGCTGGACATAGGTCTCTCCAATTTTCCTCCAGCCCTCCCGGCCTTCAGCGGTACGGAACCAATGCTTTCAGCCGAAGTGCTTGATTTTGTCGTCCCACCTGGCGGGTGGTCTTCCCACCCTCCGTTTTCCTGTTCACGGCCGCCAGTATGGGACACGGATACACCAACGGTCGTCGTCACTTCGGCTGACGAGCCCACCCTACCTAACCTAACCTAACCTAACCTAACATAACCTAACCTAACCTAACCTAACCTAACCTAACCTAACCTAACCTAACCTAACCTAACCTAACCTAACCTAACCTAACCTAACCTAACCTAACCTAACCTAACCTAACCTAACCTAACCTAACCTAACCTAAGCACCCGCAGCTTCCTCGCGTTCGAGATGAGCCCAGCTCAACGGGGGCCGCTTGCTGCCGGGACCGGCGGGGCTGATGCGGGAACTTTGCGGGAGGCGGTGACGACGGCGGCGCGCGTCGGTGAGCTGTGTGGAGAGGTCAACCGGCTGAGGAGCGACCTGGACAATGGCTTCCAGAAAGTCCACACGGAACTGGAGGTCATGCGTGCCTCGGCTGAGTCTGCAGCCCCGCGTTCGTATGCCGACGTGGTGTCTGCTGTCCGGTCTGAGCCTGCGGCCAGGCGGCCTGGTGCCGGTGGCCACGCCCTCATCGTGTCCTCGGAGGACGTCGCCGACACCGCGGAGGCCGTTATTGGCAGGATCGCTGCGGCGGTGAAGGTTGACGAGCTGGGCGTCGGGGTGAACCTCCTCCGCAAGGCCCGAGACAGGAAAGTGGTACTTGGTCTTGACACTTCGGAAACCAGGGCCAAGGTGCGTAATATTCTTGTCTCGGCGAAGTTGAATGTGGAGGAGGCCCGAACGAGGAACCCTCTCGTCGTACTCACTGGCGTGCAGAAAGACCTGACTGACGCGGAGGTGATCGGACACCTCGTCTCGCAGAATAAATTTCTGCTGAGCGAGGCGGACGGACGCGAAATGAAAGTGAAGTATAGAAGGCCAGCCCGAAACATACACCACTGCCATATTGTAATGGAGGTATCACCTCCATTACATAAAAAAATGGTGGAGTATGGCTGGCTCTATCTTCATTTTCGGGTCGTGTCCGTCTACGACCAGTCACCCCTCGTTCAGTGCGGTAAGTGCCTGGGTTACGGCCACACTACACGAGTGTGCAAAGCCGAGGCCCAGGCCTGCACGTACTGCGGCGGTCCTCACAAAAACGCGGCTTGCGAGGTGAGACTAAATGGTGGACAGCCTTCTTGCGTAAACTGCAAGAAGAGCCCCAAGTCTCACTCCGCGGATCAGGTGTGCCACTCCGCGTACAGCCGCGACTGCCCGGAGAGAGCCCTCTGGGACAGGTTGGCAAGAGGCAGGCTGTGCTATATCTAATTTATTAGCAAAAGTAGTTAAATAATGTATATAATGTAATTATTTCAATGAATCAAGAAGTGTAATTTCAACAAATTGTTAGTAGTAGGAACAGTATGTGTAAAAATTAAGATACTGGCCATACTTATTAGTAACTAGTACGGTAATGTATTGATAAGTTTAAGTATATATTTTATTTTGTATTAGTAGTAAGTAACGATCATAAACAGAATTGACACAGCACCAAAGAAAAATAACTTCTCGTGTAACGACGGATAACACTATTCAAAGTACATTTTAATTCTTTCATTGTATGTATCTCTTATAAGATGTATGATAAATTGTAAATATGTAAATGTATAAAATAATGGAAAACATGTATAATAATTGTAAATGTGTAAATGAAAATATGTATATTAAATTGAATAAAAAAGAATGAAAGAGAAGGAACCTGCACCACTGCAACCAGTGTGCAGGGGGGCGTATGATGGTGGGAAGTAGCGTACGGACTGTAAAAGGACTCGGCATATATAGCCGAGGTGTCATTTATTGGAACATTAAAAAAAAAAAAAAAAAAAAAACCTAACCTAACCTAACCTAACCTAACCTAACCTAACCTAACCTAACCTAACCTAACCTAACCTAACCTAACCTAACCTAACCTAACCTAACCTAAACTAACCTAACCTAGCCTATACCTGTTGGGTCGGCGAAGCCGAAATAAAAAAGGCATGTTTCAAACTCTCGGACTACTGCACCGTCTTCCAAGCCGAAATGTTCGCCATCAAAAAGGCGTGCGAATTCGCAAAAGGCGAGTCGAGGCGGTGCAGTATTCTGAGCGACTCGATGTCCTCTCTCCAGCTGTTGACCGACGCGGGCAGCACGCACCCTCTTGCTGTTGAGATTCGCCGACTAATGGCGGAGATCTCCAGCAGGGGGGGCTCACTCAAACTATTTTGGGTGAGAGCACACGTCGGCACGGCTGGTAACGAGAGGGCGGACGAGCTGGCGAAACATGTCGCCCAACACGCAAAAACCGCCCCCGCTTATGACAGGTTTCCCGTGTCGTACGTTAGGTACCACACGAGAAGGCTGTCAGTGGGGAGCTGGCAGCAGCAGTACGATGAGTCCAAGACGGGTGGGGTTACACGGATCTTCTTCCCCAACGTCGCTGCCTCCTTTAAATACCTGGCCGGTGTCCGTCTAACGAGCACGAGGAGCCAGATCTGGAGCGGGCGTGGAGGTATAGCAGCCTACCTGCACCGCTTCAAGCTCAGGGACTCTCCCTCGTGCTCGTGCGACGGGACGTCCCCGCAGAGTATTGTGCACATCTTGTCAGAGTGCCCGAGATTTTCCGCCAAGCGTTGCAGTCTCGAGCACTTTGCCAAGATGGATATAAAACCAGACAATTTCTCGGCTCTGCTAACTGGCGATGAGAACGTGGGGGAGGCGTTCAAACTGTTTTGCGAAGAAATAATGGCAATAATTACCAGGGAGAACAGTACGTAGAATGTATAAAGATGTAAGTTGTATATAGTCAATTGTAGTAATAAGTTTGTGCATTGTTAAATGGAATTTAATTAAGTTTAATGTTTTAAGTAAGATGTCTATAAATAAGTGTATAAATAGTATGTGTTAATGCTGCTGTTATATAAAATTTATGTAAGTCTATTGTTTTAAGTAGTGTATTAATGTAGTTGTTAGTTTTAATTAATATTAATAATTTGATGTACGAAATATATAAATAATAATAAATAGATGGAGTGAACTGCTTGTGTCCCCCGTGACCCTGGAGTTCGGTCCGGGCACGGGGTCGGGTTGACACTGAACCCGACAATGAGGAATGAAAGGTGCGACTGAATGACCATGCCTCGGCATTTATAGCCGAGATCTTTTAGTGGAACTATAAAAAAAAAAAAAAAAAAAACCTAACCTAACCTAACCTAACCTAACCTAACCTAACCTAACCTAACCTAACCTAACCTAACCTAACCTAACCTAACCTAACCTAACCTAACCTAACCTAACCTAACCTAACCTAACCTAACCTAACCTAGCCTAACCTAACCTAACCTAACCTGGGCGAGACCTCGGCCCAGAGCCGTACCAGACAATTCGTCGACACATGTAGCCCCTTGTCCTCCGAACAGGAGCCGCCCTTCACGGGGGTGGAGCTGGACACGGTCCTCAGGGGCCTGAATCCGAAGAAGGCCCCGGGATCGGACGGGCTCACGTCAGACATTTGCAACAGGGCGATCAACGCCGACAGGGACTTATTTCTGTCACTTGCAAATGTCTGTCTTAGGGCTCAGTTCTTCCCCGGGGTCTGGAAGGCTGCGGTGATCCGTGTAATCCCGAAACCCGGCAAGGACGACTATTCCGCCCCCAAGTCCTACAGGGAGATTGGGCTGCTGCCGGTGCTTGGCAAGATAGTGGAAAAGATGTTTGCCACGCGTCTTCTGTGGAAACTGGGTACAGAGGGCCGCTTGAACATGACCCAATTCGGCTTCATGCCCCAACGTTCCACGGAGGACGCGTTGCACATCGCTTTGCTGAAGATCAGGTAGCGCCTGGCCAAGAAACACTTGGTTGCACTTGTCTCTCTGGACATCGAGGGAGCCTTCGACAACGCCTGGTGGCCAGCTATCAGGGCGCAACTTCTGCGGAAGAGATGTCCGGACAATCTATACGGCCTCATCTCCAGCTACCTCAGTAACCGCAAGGTCACGGTACAGTATGCTGGAGCTGAGGCATCCAGAGCAACGAATAAAGGGTGCATACAGGGCTCTACATGTAGGCCGTTGCTCTGGAATATTGTCCTGGACTCTCTTCTGGACTTGATAGCTGGCTTGGGAATTTACAATACCTGGCGTTTGCCGACGACATTATCCTGATCGCAAGCGATCAGGACTCCCGACGGCTAGAGGGGCAGGTCAACAGGGCCCTCTCGGAGATCTCCCGGTGGGGGGTCGCCAACAAGCTAAGGTTCGCGCCTCACAAGACCCATGCATTGTTGGTGACCCGAAGGCTCAAATATGAGAGGCCCCTGTTTTTGATGGACGGCATACAAGTCGAAATAAAGCCGTCCATCAGGCTACTTGGGCTTATCATTGATGAGAAGCTCACCTGGAGTCAGCATGTCTCCGCGCTCTGTGCCAAGGCCACTGGCATATTCAATAGCGTCAGCCGAGCCGCTAGGTCCACTTGGGGGCTGAATAGTGCCATCGTAAGGCTCATTTACATCTCTGTAATTGAGCCTATAATGCTGTATGCCAGTAGCGTATGGGTAGACGCCACCGACAAGGCCTGCATCGTTCGAAAGCTCGACACGGTGCAGCGGAGTTTCGGCATAAGAGTGGCCAGGGCCCACCGCACCACCTCGCTGACATCCGTGCTGATTCTGGCCCGACTTCTGCCACTGCGCCTGCGTATCAGGGAGGCAGCATCCCTATACGTCGTTAGGAAAGAAGGGGCTACGGAGTTATTACCTGGCAGGCAACTTGAAGCCAGGTGTAGCCCCTTCGATCTTGAACATCCAGCCCTCAGGCAGGTGATAAGTTTCACCTGCCTGGAAAAAGAGGAGGAAGCGCAGTGGGACCCCAGCGAGGATGTCAGGATCTACACGGATGGAAGCAAGATTGGTGGCCTGGTCGGTGGCGCCTATACCTGTTGGGTCGGTGAAGCCGAAATAAAAAAGGCATGTTTCAAACTCTCGGATTACTGCACCGTCTTTCAAGCCGAAATGTTCGCCATCAAAAAAGCTTGCGAATTCGCGAAGGGCGAGTCGAGGCGGTGCAGTATTCTGAGTGACTCGATGTCCTCTCTCCAGCTTTTGACCGACGCGGGCAGCACGCACCCCCTTGCTGTTGAGATTCGCCGGCTAATGGCGGAGATCTCCAGCAGGGGGGGCTCACTCAAACTATTTTGGGTGAGAGCACACGTCGGCACGGCTGGCAACGAGAGGGCGGACGAGCTGGCGAAGCATGCCGCCCAACACGCAAAAACCGGCCCCGCTTATGACAGGTTTCCCGTGTCGTACGTTAGGTACCACACGAGAAGGCTGTCAGTGGGGAGCTGGCAGCAGTAATACGATGGGTCCAACACGGGCGGGGTTACACGAATCTTCTTCCCGAACGTCACTGCTTCATACAAGTACCTGGCCGGTGTCTGCCTCACGAGCTATCCGTTTTCCTGTTCACGGCGCGGCCAGTGTGGGACACGGATACACCAACGGTCGTCGTTTCTTCGGCTGACGTGCCCAGCCCACTAGCCCACTGCCACTTCGCACGGTCTTCGCACTTCTTCTAACGGTCGCTGTTTTCCAAAGTTACCCAGTCAAATCATCATTTGTTAATTTTTTGGTATACAATAAAGAATTTCAGAAAGAAGAAATAATGGAGTGCACAAAGGTGGACTTATTACACCAATAATAATTCATACCCAAAATTTTTCTAAAAAACTCATTCGAATTGAACAAATTATCTCAATGCATTCTATTACTCTTTCTTAATCTGTCCACCGAGTATCTTCTTAGTATTCGGAGGAGCTATTTGACGAGATCCCGCCGTCCCCTTTCTACCTCCGCACAACACGCACTGGACAGGGATCGCATCCCTATACCCTGGACTTACGGCAGATGCGTACCAATCGGTTCTGCAGAGTCTTCCTCCACAGAACCGGTAAACTCTGAAATAATCTCGCTGCTCACATATTTCCCCCCAAGTACAGTCTCGGGTCCTTCAAGAGAGGCGTGAATAGGCACCTGTCAGACCGGCATGACATTCGCAACCCACGCGTGCGTTAGTGTTTTCTAATAAAGTAAATAAGTAAATAAATATTTGAGAACTCTACCGAATGCATTAGTCTACATAAACCCTACAGAAATGTTCCACGTTTCTTTCTATTGTTCTAACTGTTACTATTAGTCCAGTATTTCAAGATTGTAATAAATAATCAAGATTGTAGTAATCATAATTTATCAAATTAAATCGATTTTTACGAGCAATAACTCAGATTTATTTCTAAGTGAATCGTGTTGCTTGGGCCCAACTCCGTTCTTTCCGCGTTGGTTTCGATCAGCACCAGAGTGTCAACCACACGCATACTGTTGATTCAACAGTTGAAGCAGTAGTGGTAACAACGTCAGCCAACACATTTCTGACAATTTCTTCATTGTTTCTAATTTCAATTTCATAGGGATTATTAATTTTGTCAATTCCAATTTCAAATTATGACAACACCTACTCATAGGTTAAAAAACACAGAATTCGTTTAGTTACATAATAATTTTTAATCAGTAGCGATAGGTGAGTGGTCGTGCTTGGGCCGAACTTCCTTCTTCTCCGTGTCGCGGTGTCTCTCGGGCAGCTTGCCGTGGCGCCAGGTCTCCGGGTAGCCATACTTGCTGACGTCATCCCACCACTGCTGCTCGCCAGAGCCCCAGATATTGTACACCACGTTTGTTCCGATCAGCACCAGGGTGATGGTCCAGAAGGCGATCCGCCATTGTGACAGCGTTTGCTGAAATGTTTAATGACAATAAAATTGCAAACACAAACGAAATCAGATCATGGAAGTAGAAAAAGTTGAATACATTTGCCCAATCACCACTATCAACCATTATAAGTCCAGATAAGTACGCATCTGGGATATTGTCGATCTGAGCTCCTACGAAGATAATTCCTTTGAAGCGCACATAATGTTGAAGAGAGCTTGGCTTCTTTTTGACGACAGAAGGAAGAAAATTGCCAAACAAGGACGGACAAACGGCCGTTGGGGAACTACTAAGAGGGGACTAAGGTCTCCCCGAAACTGGAGTCCAGGCTGAGTGCAGGTTAAGTGCCCGACCGGACTTAGAGATTCTTGAGAGGTTCAAAATTTAACAAAATCATAAATTGGCAAAAAAAAAATCAAGGTAATTTTTTTTTTAATCCATTACTCACATCAGGTGTCAGCAGGCCCACTAGATATGGCGTAATGATACCAGTACCAGCAGCAATGCCATTGACTAAGGCGGACGCCGTACCGGCATAGTTAGGAGCTATGTCCATTGCATTGATCTTAACGCTGCTGTAGAAACCTCCCATCATTGTCATTGCGACTATGAAGAGAGTGACCGCCTGGTAACGATTGCAGCCGGAGTAAGAAGCCAGGATGATACAAATTGCGGGTCCAGTTGAAGCTGAAGAAAGAAAGTTAATTCAATCGTACGAGTACTAACTTAAAAACAATATTATGTATACCAGCTGGAATGCCATTATTATGTACACACTTTAAATATATGAAGTTGTAATACTATAGATATGTATGAAGTAGGAAGGTACTGTAAGAGTATTGGATAAAGTTTAAAAAAATAATATGTACTCACATATAGTTGTATAGATCTTTCTTCCCATTCCGATACTATGCCACTTCTTTTTAATGCACAGATCACAGAAGGAGGCAAACACGAAGGTAGCTACGTACATTGACATGTAAGGAAGTGCTGACATGAGTCCCGTCTCCTTGATGTTGAATTTCAAAACATCGGACATGTATTTGGGCAGATCTGTGATCATGGTAAAGTATCCCCAGTCGTGTCCGATCTGAAATTTTGAAATAAAAGGGAATAATTTATATTCCGTAATTATTTATCACTCTCTATTGCTTCCAGATAATTTTAATTTTTCTTAGTTACAACACCAGATTTCGTCCCATCCAACTTTTTACTTATAAAAACCATCAATTTATGCTTAGTTCTGAAATGAACTGGATTACCTTGGTCATCGAGGTCGGTGACCTTGATTGTGAAATTAAATTTGCATGACATAAAAATTACTTCCAAGTCTCCAGAACAACAATCACTTTAAAAACCTTGAATACATTATACATTTATTAAGTGGAAGTAGGTAACTTACGGCTGCAATAACCAAAACCCAGAGAGGCCTGGATCGCAAGATAGCCTTCCAAGGCACCGGATCCAGTCTTCTGTGAAGACCAGACGCGACCACGTTCTCGTTCAAATATTTACGCTCTTCTTCTGATATGAAAGGATGTGTGTTTGGAGTACTATAGCATAAAAATATCTGTAAGAATACTTTAAATGTCAGTTGTAATCATAATTCAATGAAAATTCCTATGAAAGACAACATTCCTAAAGTATTATTGGAAAGACATAGAGAAGATAAAGGCACTAAGTCCAGAGGATTTTAAATCGAAGAAACACTCACAACTCGCTACTAAAATAGCCTTAATTGCCAAGGCGCAAAAACGGCTTGTTTTCATCCATTTCGCATAAACAGTTGTACTGCTTTAAGTAATTATATAATTACTCACCCAAAAAACAAACCAAATAAGACCAAGCAAACCGAAAAGGTAAAACACATTTGCCCAGTCCCCACCATCAGCCATTATAAGTCCAGATAAATATGGACCCAGGATGTTGCCGATCTGAGCTCCTCCGAAGATCATGCCTCCGAAGCGAGAGCGCTCAGACGGCGGTACCCATCTTGCCATCAGCAGGACGAACGCTGGTGTGACTGGACCCTGGAACAATTTTGGGAAATAACGTTAAATATGAGCAAATAAATATATATCGGAAAGACATGAAAATGAAAAAAAAAACATTTGAATGATTTTATAACAATGACAGGTATGGTATTGAACATACGCACCCAGTGGTAGTTGAAGCTATATATTATTTTTTTTTTTTTTTTATGTAATCCAGTATGGGTGGCGAAGTCAGAGGGGCCAAAGCACATGCTCTGACTAGCCAATATCACCTCCGAGAAGGTAGGTGCCATACCGGAGACTTCCCTGGATTGTTGGCTATACTGGACTAGAGGAGAACACAACCGAGATTGCTATGCAGCCATCTTACATCCAATACGGTGGTACCAACCCAGTCGGCTACAATTTGAACCTGCCACCAGTAAGGGGCGAGGGAAGGGACCTACAGTTTTACACCGGTTCCGAACGGTGAAGCAGCAGGTGTAGGTATGCACGTAAATTTTTTCGTCAGAAAAAACTCATTGGTACACGCCAACGGGATTCGAACCTCGGACCTCCCGCATGAGAAGCCGATGCTCAAACCACTCGGCCACCCGCCGCCCATATTTAGAACAAGTATCAAATATTTTGAAAATCTAACTTTTCCTTAACCATTACGAGCATGTAGCAGATAATGACAAAGTTGAACACATAAATATAATAATTACCTCACCCAGACCCTCGACCACTCTTGTGATAAAAAGGCCAGTGGCGCCTCCAATCCTGACCGCCCAAGGTGTCAGAGCTGTTCCAATAGACGTGGCCAACAATCCCAAGCCGAGAGTCCATTTTCCTCCAAATCTCTCAGCCAGCATTCCTCCCGGGATGTGCGTGAGAACGTACCCGTAGTAAAAGCTGCTAAGTAATAGCCCTTGTGTTGCCTCGTCCCAGTCATACTTTTCTCTAACCTGAAATGGCATAGAAACATGTTTCTGATCAGCAGCGTGTCTGAATTCCCCAAATATAACCTACAAGGTTGCCTGACCCGATCTTTTGTGCACCTTAGAAAAAAACAACCAAATAAATAAACCAAAGACAGTAGAGACCCACCGACCTCGACGGCACTGGTGGCGTTAGACACTACAGCAGGAGCGTTTGTATCGGGGCACGTCTCCCCTTCTATATGCTCGGTGGCGACGTGCGTCACCATCTGTGTGATGGTCATGCTGAGACAGACGCGCATAGTGAAGGAGTTGGCGAGGGCGAACAAGCCCAGGATCCCCAGCACGTAACGCTGGGGTATGAACATTACTGAAACATTGCAATTTGTACATATTATGAAATATGAACATTCTTCTTCAAGATCTCTCGCACGAAATACATTAACGTGTATTGATTAAAACCTTCAAGAGAGGCGTGAATAGGCACCTGTCAGGCCGGCACGGCAATCGCAACCCACGCATACGACCAAATGTCCACAGGCGTCGTCAGACACCTTATGGGCGGCGGGTGGCCGAGTGGTTTAGGTATCGGTTTCTCATGCGAGAGGTCCGAGGTTCGAATCCGGTCGGCGTGTACCAATGAGTTTTTTCTAACGAAAAAATTTACGTGCATACCTATGCCTGCTGCTTCACCGTTCGGAACCGGTGTAAAATTGTAGGTCCTTCCCTTGCCCCTTACTAGGTGGTAGGCTTAAATTGTAGCCGACTGGATTGGTACCACCGCACTGGATCTAAGATGGCCACACAGCAGCCTCGGTTGTGTTCTCCTCTAGTCCAGTATAGCCAGCAATCCAGGGAAGTCTCCGGTATGGCACCTACCTTCACGGAGGTGATATTGGCTGGTCGGAGCATGTGCTTTGGCCCCTCCGACTCAGCCAACCATACCGGATTAAATAAAAAATGGGTGCCTTAAAAACCTCACAAATCAACATAACTTAAGTTAAGGTTTAGTAAATAAACACTCTTTCCTAATAACGTCAATTCGAACGTGTCACCCATTATTTTTATACTTTTTGCTTTTTTTATTATTTAGTATAACCGCCATAATAAATAACACCTATTCTGTGAAAATTTCAATGGGCCAACTTTTTTTATTGTAACTGACACGGTTGGCTACATCACCTACAGCATTCGTGATGTCAACCCATAACACCGGGTAAACTAGGTGCCATGTCAGTGCTTCCCTTCATTTCTTTCACATTTCATGCTACCTATTACGGTTCAAAAGATACAGCTCTCGGACGGACAGACAGACAGACAGACGGCGTAGGCTTATTAATAGGCTTCCGTACGGATACAAAACCCTAAAAATGGTGAGCAAAGATAGAAATCAGTCACTTACCTCTGTTCAAGATCCTTCTCCATCCAGTTAATGTCATGTTGCTTACAATTTGACATTAACTACCTTCGCATTTCCTTTAATCACGACATGAGATGCGATCTCGTCGCTTCGCCCGATATCGACTGTAAATCATTCAACAAATAAAACAAACTCAACGTTACTGCTATCTACGGTGGAATCCAGATGTGCTTATCAGATTAGGATTCGATGCTCACGCTCACACGTCAGTCACGATGATCAGAAACGAAGAAAATCTAAAAGAAGTTGACATGAAGAGTGTGTAACTGTAATATTCCTCCCATTAAATGAAAATGTTAAAATTGGATGTTTAGAAGGTAGGTAATGTTTAAAGTGTCTATATGGTTTATAAGTACCTAACCAACGCCATGCTGATAGAAAAAGGTGTATCGATATCGAAGTAAATGCAAACAAAAAAAAGATTAAAATTATTTCAATAAAGTTGTTTGCCTTTTTCCCATAATGTACGATTTCTTGAACCATTTTGTATGAGACTGAGGATTGATGAAATAATTATACCTTGGAAACGTATAAGGGTTGTAAAAACGTATGAAATAGGGGTTCAATTTTTAGCTATTTTGCGACAAGATTCTAACAACTGCATAGTACTCGATTGTACACGTAGTATGACTATGTGCAGCGAAAGTCGCAAGCGTACTTTCCTTAGTTCCTCCTTTGATGTCAACTTGCTTTTAAAAATAGAAAAAGAAGAAAAAAAAAATTTTTTATTGCCCTACAGCATCTCTCCCCGTGCATGTCTTAAAAGGTGACTAATGGATAAGGACAAGATGCCGTGCTATAGGGCGAGACGATAGCCACGTCTCACCTTTACACGGTCCTTCCACCGAGTCATGTAGCAGGAATGTCTTCGTGCCTTACTTGCTGCTTGATAATTATTTTGTCCGAATACCTACTTTGCGAAACGTGGTGGTCGGTGATGTGATGTAATTTAGAACAGTCTTTGCAGCACAACACCGATTACTCTGCTTACCCTGATTGTCGGCATACAGCGTGTAGTATGTATGTAATAAGAAGAAGGGTTATTTGTTAAAACTACAAATCAGATATTAATGCATTAGTTTATGAAAGAAGAAAGTGACCACGTGTGAGCTAACCAACGGCACGAGCCTACTTACTCGCGTTTCTGATCGAACAGCACGCGGACAGCACGTGTGGAGCGAACGAAGCAGTGAAATACAGATTTTTGAATGAAATGAATGAAAGTGTCAATGAGATTACCTGAGAACGGAAGACAATCGACAGTGCCACTTGAGTAGAGTCGCGTCGCCCCAACGACTGCCGCTGCGGACGACACGTTTGACGAAAGGATTTAGATAACGGACCTATCTGCGCGGGAGTCGTCTTCCTTGTGTGTGATCTTCCATTTACGCACACGGATAAGAACCAGTTAGTGTTTCCTTGAAAACCGTGGTCTTGAAATATTCTAGCCTCGAAAATGACCGCAAACTTCGAAATTTTTGAGAAATCTGAGGGAACTGCTTTAATCTGGTTTGCTGCACCCTGCACCTATCGGGAAGTTGCTGACTTATCGCGAAATCATGACGGTCCAATCGGTCCCAAAAAAGGGCGACCCAGCGAACCCCCCCAACCAAGCCCATTGCGATAACTTCGCTTATAAGCAAAGTTATGGAGCGCCTCATCAACTCCCAGGTCCTAACGTACAGACAGCTGCTCCTTTCTCAAACTTTAGGAACCTTGTCAAATTAACATTCACTCTTTACCCCTACAAAATTATACAAATTATCAAATATTTTATTTTGACAAGGTTCCTAAAGTTTGAGAAAGGAGCAGCTGTCTGTACTTACAATTAAATAACTCCTGGATGACAAGCAGTACGATTTCCGTAAAGCACGGTCTACAGGAGATCTTCTAACGTACGTTACGCACATTTGGGCCGAAAGACTGGACAACTTGGGAGAGTCGCTGGCAGTCGCACTGGATATTTTCAAACCCTTTGACCGCGTTTGGCACTGGGGCCTTCTATGCAAGCTTCCATCCGATGGCATCCCTCCAAAGCTCTGCGCCTGGATTGCCGGCTCTCTGACGGGTCGCTCCCTCTTCGTCTCGATTGATGGTACGAAGTCGGACGACTTTCCAATTAACGCTGGTGTTCCGCAGGGCTCTGTGCTGTCACCTACGTTATTTTTAATCTTTATTAACGACTTACTGCCCCTGGGCGTGATTCACAGTTAGGCAGATAGGCACAGGGCATGAAGGTTATGTCAAGGACTGGAAGAGCAGAGATGCACAGCCCAGCAAGGCGCAACGTTCTGTCGTAGAAAAGGTGGATATGGTTCTTGAAAAAGTTGCCACTTGGGGCGAACGAGAACCTTTTGCCTTCAACGTTAGCAAGAAGGTCGACCCTTCCCTTTCCTTGCAGGTTTCAAAGGCAGTGTCGTTCCTCTCTCGGAGCACCTAGACCTACTGGGGTGCAAAATTTCCAGAGACGTGGGCTTTAGGCAGTTTATTGAGTCCAAGGCCAAAACCGCATCAAAAAAACTGGGGATCCTATACCGAAATAGGAGGTTCTTCTCACCGCCACAACTACTTATGTTGTACAAATTGCAAATTAGGCCGGTGATGGAATACTGTAGCCACATTTGGGAAGGCAGCCCCCAGTATCTGTTGGCGTCCTTGGATTCAATACAGCGCCGAGCCGTCCGTCTGGTGGGAGACCCGAAACTGACTGATGATCTGGAGTCTCTCCTCACCGCCACAACTACTTATGTTGTACAAATTGCAAATTAGGCCGGTGATGGAATACTGTAGCCACATTTGGGAAGGCAGCCCCCAGTATCTGTTGGCGTCCTTGGATTCAATACAGCGCCGAGCCGTCCGTCTGGTGGGAGACCCGAAACTGACTGATGATCTGGAGTCTCTCAGTCACAGACGATTTGTAGGGTCACTCAGTCTGTTCTACAGGTACTATAATGGACGCTGCTCGGAGGAACTTGCTTCCCTTATTCCTTGCCATCCAACCTATCTTCGCAGCACTCGCCGCAGAGAAACTGAGCACCCTTTTGTTGTTGACATTGGGCTTTTGAGAACCCATCGGTTCTCAAAATCGTTTCTTTGTCGCACCGCTAGGGTGTGGAACTGTCTCCCGGCGAGTGTGTTTCCCGAATCCTTTAGACTGGGTGTCATCAAACGTCGTATCAACGGGCTAGACAGCCTCGCAACAGTCCGCAAATCTGCTGGCATGGCGCATCACTGAGCGTTTCGCGAGGAGAGGGGTTTTTGACTCTGTCGACTGTACCATTGGTCCCTTCACACAACCACCCATGTAGGTTTACATAAAAAAAATGTGGTAACGAGATACGATATTTTTTATTTATTTTTGAAAATTACCAAAATCCCTGTTTTAAACCCTTGTAACTATTTTGGTTGTGATTGTATCAGCACGAAGTAAATTTTATTGGTTTTTATTATGTATCTTTGTTCTAGAAAAAATACTCGTATCATGAAGTGAATGCCACGAAAAGGAATTATGGCTACCTAAAGCCCCGAGGACGAGTAAAAATATCACAGAATGTTAATTTCTTAATTCATTTAAAAATCAACTTACAGCAAATGAGAGCTTCATTTTCTTTTATAAAGTTTGCTAGTTTATGCCCTTTCCAACGGTATACCAAATGTCATACAAATAATTCACCATGTGGCCAAAATTAGGGACAGAGACCAGAACAGAACGACAACACGGGCACACAAAGTCCCCGTGTTGTCAACAGGGCCACTTTATCGGAAGTCGCTTCCCGTATTGAGAGCGTTTTTCGGAGCACTTTCAAATTTAGAACATGTACCGGTCGCGCGGGCACTTTTTTTCTACTAGCTACCTACTTAGCTTCCATTGTTAATGTTGCAAATAGACTCTTGCAAATTATCCCTAATTTTGGCCACAATGAATTTTTGTATTTACATATGGTATACTGTTGGAAAGGGCAAATACAATCATAAACAAAAAAGTTACAAGGGTTTAGAGCAGGGATTTTGGTAATTTTCAAAAAAAAGAAAAAAAATCATATCTCAATACCACGTGACACCTGACAAAAGGTGTCATGGGTCAAAACATTGCAAATGATCGCACTTACCTATAAAAAAAATTCGTCGGTCGATGTGCCGAACACCCTGTATATTCGTAGAAATGTAACTAACTTTACTTTAACTTAAACTAACTTAAATTTTTTTTTATTTTACAGTAATATTTGACATGAGTATAAACCTCTCTTTGTAACAGAAGCGACCTTTTGGTTCGTTCTTCTTAGGTCATGTTTCGGCAAAATTGTGAGATGCTGGTGTCTCGCCGTCTGGACAAGAGACGGACAAAACGTTGTTAGATTACACAGGTGCGATGATGGCAGCAGATTCAAGTCGATTTTCTCTTGGCAATTAAGTATGTATATCAGCAATATCTACGATTTTTCCTTGAATTTATCAAGGTAAATTGTTAACACCTAACCTACCCAGTCACCCTGTTTAATTATTAACCGACTTCTTCAAAAAACTGTTTTAAAAAACATTGTACCTACTTCAAAAACTACTTTTTGAAGTCGGTGCAATGTTTTGTTGTCTACGTTGGGCTTTTGAGAAACCATCGGCATTTGTGTGTAGGTCACCCCGCCCTTACATTTTTTTTAGTATCTAAACAGGATACTGGTTTCAGTCAGAATAAACTAAGATAACAATAATATTAATTAATAGATTTGGCAGCCTCTCCGGCAAACATATCGCGGATCCGTAGAAGTGTAGTCACAGGCATTTATGAGAAATAAATGATGTTCTCATGATTTTGTAGATGTGGATTAAACATATCTAATGAGGTGCTTCGTATGAGTTTAAAAATAAAAAATAGAAAATGACTTCATTGATTTAATCTTTGCTCACAGGCATAACAACAACAAACAAACAACAAACAGTATAACTTCTCTAGCTGCCTTCTGTAAATGTAACTTTTTTTTCTTATATTATGTCTTTCATTAAGCAACTTTTTTTTTTTTTTAATTTTTACAGGAATAAATATTTTATTTTCACTTTCTGAACCACTTCAATTTAAAACAATCAAAACGTTTAAACAATAACACAGTAATAATACTGACAAAATAACATTTATTCCTATTAATTTATACAAAATAAAGTTGAATTTATGTAATAAATTAGTTTCTTGAGTCTAAAAGTAAATCTTCTTAGTTTCATTATGTAAAATCTTTAAATTACACAATATACTATTGTAATATAAAATAAAATTGTATTAACAATAATATTTTAATTAATAAATCATTATAAAAAGTAATATTACAAATATAATATAATAAAAGAAAGAACTTAATAAATATAATAGAAATCATTAACATGGCGACCGTTGAAATTGTCCGTCCGTCGTAATGGATCCCGCGTAACCAGCCGGATGGCGAGAGACACTTTGGCGGAAAACATTAACCAAATTCGTAATCGCTCTAGTTTCTAATATAAATGATCTCGATACCAACTGGGATATTATATTACATCTCACTAAATTCTGTGATTCGTTATTGAGTGTGAAATGTTTTAATACTAATCAATTACAATATGCAATACCTATTAGTAGCGCAAAATGAGCTATATTCGCAAATTTGCTCACTACATATATGTACATAAGTACAATTACTGCGTGTCTTTCTCGAATACTTTAACCTGTGTGTCTTAAGTTGTCCCATGTAGTCTGTTAGTTGAATATAGTAAATAAGTGTATATTTTATGTTATATTACTGTGTACCCGATTAGAAACGGTTAGCTTAGCTTAGTTAGGGCAGTAACACAAGGTGGGATTCCTTTAGAAGATTTAAAAGGGGTATTTTGTTGACTAATAGACTTCATGCGTTTGGAATCGAGTAACAGAAGTTAAATTCTGAAGAACCCCGCCAAGCCGGGCCGATTAACCCTCCCTTGCTCGCGCGGGGATAGTAGCTATCCCCATGAAATTTCAATATGTTATTTCTTTGATATTAGAGCTCGGATGTTGTCGGTTTCTTCAGTAGCTGACTTTAGTGTGTATGCACGTTGGGTGACGGAAGAAAATCGGTGGCGCATACGCCGTTCTTGAGTGAGGACGTGTCGAAGTTGCACTGGGGATAGTAGCTATCCCCGCGAGTAACCGCGTTACAATTTTCAACAAAGGTAAGATTTTTTATTTTAGATAATTCTCAGAAATTTTGCATGTGCTGTCTCTTTTACTTCATTTATTTTATGTATTAGCAATCTGTCATTGTTTTTCTGCAATCTATTGCCGTAAAAAGCCTTTTTAGTATACTATGGGTGGCAAAATATATTTTTATTTTGTTGTAGATGGCTAGCTCTAGCTTGGACGAGGATCGAATCTTTTGAATATAAGAAAGTAAAACATAAGGTGTGTAATATTTCCTCGTAAGAAGGACAAGAAAACGTCATGTCAATGCACCGTATGCAAAAAAATAATCTGTCGAAATCACACGAATCTCACGTCCATTTTCAGAAATATGAAAATGGACGTGAATACTAAATTTGTTTTAAGTGTAATTATCCGTTGTATACTCAATTTCATGATTACTATGTCTAATTGTTAAAAGAAAATAAATATCCGCATGTTTTTCTCCTTTTTATAAGACGGATGCATAATATTTGGTTTTTTATCATATTATTTGGTTTAATTATAATTTCTAAAAAATAAACATTATATAACTTTTTTTGATTCATTTTTACTAATAATCCGTCTATTAATAACAATCTGTTTTATATTTTAAGTAAAGTTACTCGTTTCGCCTATAAATCAATACAAATGTTGGGGTGTATAACTACCCCGTTTGAGCAACCACGTTACTCAATAGCCACGCGAGTAAGGGAGGGTTAAGAAACCATAAAAACATACTCGTATTTATGTAGTTTTTACGCACACGACCTACGTGAATCTTCACTCCCTTACAAACATAGCTCCGCCACAGTTCCGCTTACAAAATGTTAGCATGCTCTAGCTAGAAAATCAAACTTTTTCTGTTTTCTTTTCTTCTTTCTCCTCCCTTTTGCTGTCAAGTCGGCAGGGCAGAGGACCTCGCTTCCAGCCCGGCGGGTAGCCATGCTTGCTTACGTCGTCCCACCACTGCTGCTCAGCCTTCGCCCAGATGAGGTAGATAATGTTTGTCACCACGAGCACTCCCAGGCACACCCAGAACGCGACACGCCATTCTCTCAGTGTCGACTGAAACATATCATCATACTTTCAGTCTAATTGCCACAAGAGTACTTTCAATAAGCGCAGACATGGAAACTCAAGAATCTACCGAGTATAATCCCCTGGCTTACGGGGGGGAGAAAAAAATACACATAATTTAAGTTAAACCTGCAGCAAAACAGTTTTCGTTATCATTGTTCTAAGTTATCACGTAATACGGGCTTACAACTGTCACAACTGCCAAGATAAATGCATTAAAGTGATACCGCCTTAACCTTGGGGAAAATAATATCGATATTTGGAAATTTTTAACATAGTGCTCTCTTCAGCTAGATGCTGTAGAGATGGCAATGGTAAAAGAATCAATAAAATTGCATTTTAAGATTTCCACCATTTCAAACACTTTGGCTTTTTTGGCTAACCATTATTTATTATCATTCAGGCTGACATTTTGTCCTCGGTCAAAAATACCTCTATAAACCACGGTAAGCCAACTCTACCCAAAAACGTTGGCACCTTCTTCGTGGAGAAATACAATCTCAGCTCACATTTGGGGTGAGTAGTCCGATGAGATACGGCGATATGATGGCGGAGATGGCAGCTATGCCGTTGACCAGAGCGGTAGTCGTGCCAGCATATGTGGGCGTGATGTCGAGCGCATTGATCTTCATGCCGGAGTAGTAGGCGCCCATGAGAGTCATAGCAGCCACGAACCACGCCACTGCCCAACTTGTGCTGCATCCGGAATATGAAGCCAGGATGATGCAGATTCCTGGACCGGTTGCAGCTGCACGGACATATCATATTAATATATGTTTTTAAATTACCGAGGTTATTTCCAATGTCACATGCAAGAATTCTTAATAATCAAGTTGTACTTAATAATCATGGACTGTATGAGTAAGGACCGAGGTATAAAGTTGTTCAGTGCCGCTGCTGAATGGTGGAAGCAGATGTATTGGAGAGGCGGAGATATATCCAGCAGTAGATACGAAAACTCTGACTGACTGATAAAGTAAGAAAATGAAATCTCACCAATAGTTGTATACAGTTTCCTCGCTGTCAGAATGCTGTGGTAGCGACGCTTGACGCAAAAGTCACAGACAATACCGAAGCCGAAGGCTGCAACCCACATGAAGACGTATGGCAGGGCAGACAACATTCCCGTGTCCTTGATATTGAACTGAAGCACATCTGTCATGTATTTCGGTAGATCAGTCACCATCGTGAAGTAGCCCCAGTCGTGTCCAATCTATAGTCAAAACAATATAAAACAATCTATTTATCCTGTCGGTAGAGCATCCGATCCAAATTCAAGTCATTAATTTTAAAACTTTTTCCTTTTTATTGAATTTAAAAAATAATAGAGTCTTATGAGACAATCTAAAGTAGACATTATACCCCTAATTTTACCGAAATAAGTCAAAATGACAATTACACCAGCGATGATGAGGGCCCAAAGTGGCACCGAACGTAACAGCGCCTTCCAGGGCACTGGGTCAATATTCTGCTTCTTCAGAATGGCCAGAGCATCGATCTCTTCGTTCAGGTACAGCCTCTCTTTGTCGGAAATGTAAGGATGTGTATTTGGAGTACTGTAGCATAGCAGGCTCTGTGGGTGAAAATAATTATTCATAAAGGTTAAATTTTATAAGGTAATTCTTATAAATTATGCTCAACGCACATAACACGATTATTCGAGTAAAATAGAAGTTATTACGATAAGAACTTACCCACAGAATGAACCAGAGTATTCCCAAGCCTCCAAAAACGTAGAATACGTCGTCCCAGTCGCCCTCGTGCATGATGAGACCGGAGAAGAGGGTACCGGCGATGTTGCCGACCTGGGCGCCTCCGAACACGATAGAACCCATCCGGCCTCTCTCCGTACTGGGCGCCCAGCGAGTGAGCACAGCCATCATCGCTGGCATCGTCGGACCCTGTGAAATGATGCATAAGAAACTTTGGGCTTTAGAATCGCGGTAGCCTAGTGGTTTCAGTGTTGATTTCTCATATAACAGGTTATAAAACCGAATTCAATGTTCAAATGTGATTTTTAAGTTTTCCAAGAGAACAATGCTAATTTGTGGTTATTTACATGGTAGTCTGCAAAAAATCTCATTTTTCTTGGTATTGAGTGGTCAGCTTATAGAACATTCTGAAAACAACATGTGGCAAAGCTTCAACCTCACCTCTCCCAAGCCCTCGATGACTCTAAGGGCGAACAGCGCAGGTGCGCCGCCAGCTCGCACCGCGACTGGTGTGAGGAAGGTGCAGACGGCGGTGGAGAGGAGGCCTAGACCCAGCACCCACTTTCCGCCATACCGCTCGGCCAACATGCCGCCCGGTACGTGCGTCAACACGTATCCATAGTAGAACGAACCGAGCAGCAGTCCTTGCGTCG
Organism: Nematopogon swammerdamellus; assembly: GCA_946902875.1. Taxonomy (NCBI): domain Eukaryota; kingdom Metazoa; phylum Arthropoda; class Insecta; order Lepidoptera; family Adelidae; genus Nematopogon; species Nematopogon swammerdamellus. The sequence continues at coordinate 14,096,787 of OX336343.1, forward strand.
CTTCACTCCATTCAAATTGTATATCCTGATGAACGGTAAAGAAAGTCGTGTTATCGTGGTAGAACTATCCTGATGAACACCAGGAGGTATAACGAATTCATGCTTATAATTGCTTAAAAATTCAATTCACGGATCGTCCATAATCTGAAATCCTGATCAGGGCCGTCTTAGGCCACACAGGGGCCCTTGGGCACATTACGGGCCCCTTTAGAAAGTAAAAAATATACACATGAAAACATCAGTATGTACTTTTATTCAGTGACTTGAATATTTTAAAATTATTTTAAATATTTGTATACATTTTATAGAATTCATTTGCGGCCTATATATAGTCCCTCCGGCGCGCAATAGCTTAAGACATTTACGCTATGTATTTTTATAATATTTTAGTTTCACTCGAAATTTGGTTCACTCGAAATCAATATTTCGAAATCTCTTAGGGTTTCCGATTTACATTCAAAAGCAATTTTAACAGCAGTTCTTAGTAAAATACACCTAAAATTTTGCTCCTCTTTTTCGGTGTAAACGACGACGTTGGTACTTTGGGGCCCTCGCCGAGCTGGGGGCCCTGGACCCTTATGGAAAAGACTTCCCTGTTCCTGATCTTTGATGAGGTAAATAATGCAAACTGTTTTTACTATTACATAGCTTATAGTCCGTCTGACCTGTTCCCTGTACACGAAAGTCATTGAAGAGTTTCCAGGTTCGATAACAGTTCCTGGAGCGATGCATGCCTCAGGGTCGTAGTTCTCTTCTCCCTCGATGGCGCCGCCTACCCTGGGTACCATCTGCGTGATAGCCATGTTGAGGCAGACACGCATCGTGTACGCGTTGCAGATCGCAAACATGCCCATGATGGCCATCACGTACCGCTGAGGTATGATGAAACCTGAGAGCAGTATAACGGAATAAGTACTACCTAGGCTTAAACCGAATGGAGTCTGTGTTGTGAGCAGATCCAAGAACTTGGCTGTGAAATGTTTAAAGAGCTTAAATTGCTAAATTTTGTTTTTTTTTTTTTTCAAAATATCATTATTTCAACAAATGAGAATGGAGAAGGATTCAGGAAGCTGGCTGGGCCCATCAAGAGCAAAAATAGAACTGCTTCTAATACATAACTTGGCTCATAAGATGATCTTTTCCGAAAATGCCATCTCCATAATGATAGTCAATTTTACACCATAGAATTACACTTGCACATTTTCCTGCACTTATTTTAGACAGGGTATATAGGGTAGCATGTCAACAATTAAAGCAATTGAGAATTAGTATATATATTATATGTATTATAATTTATAACTCTGTAATGGCAGATTGTTTTATAATTAGGCGTTATAATAACATTTTAACTAAATAAAGAACCCTTTATAATGGCATACCTGCATAATTATATTTTAAGAACTAAAATTATTCGCTATTAAATTGTCATCAATAGTAATAAGAAAACAAATTTCGACTCACATTTCGAAAGCGCTAATCTCCAGCCGCTTAACATTTTGGAATCTGAAACAAATCCACGAGTCTGATCAGCCTAATCCCTCCGAGCGAGGCGTCTTCTGTGCTGTGAGGCACGAAGACCGTTTTACTTCCTCACACAGCGAGCGCACCTCATCTAAACAGAATAAAGTAAATCTCATTGCTCCGTGGAGCGGAAACTTCATTGATCTCGTCTCGGTGCCGGATCATCTAATTGATCATTCTAATCACTCCAATGACATCTCCGTCATTGTGAGTTCATTATTAAGGTTGATTTAGAACCTTGCCTTTGTATTGTATTTCCTAAGATTCCGGAAATACTTTTCTTATCATGAACTGCAATAATCATGGTGAAGTCACAGCAGGCATACTCATACATTATTGATCATGTCATGTATGAAAAATATAAATGTACCACATATTATCATCTTCCACATAGCAATCCTTGATAACGATAATAAATACATATTACTTCAATAGAATAATATTAGCCATTATGTTGTTCTATTGCTTGTAAACAAACCTATTAAGTACCCTAATAAGTACTTGAAGATATAAGGGAAGTACACAAACATGGAACCTTGTTCCATGTACAATTCAAAGAAATGTGCAAGTATTTATATATTCTATAAATTATATATTTTTATATAAGTACTATAAATTATTGTGTACAATATTTTTAAATATTTTGTAAATGAAGCCAAATTGAACAAATTTTATAACTTTAAAGGTGACGATGCATTCTGGTTTGAAATTAAAATACTTAGAATTTTATTTTTTCCCCAATTTTCTTGTATGTTTAAAAACAATGGAAAAAAAATTCAGTTTGGTTTCTGGAGTATTTTATGAGAAATATAAACGTATACTTACATTATTGTCAAACTATGTATTGTTTATAATTTCACTTTCGCTTCCATAGAAGTAGAACTCCTCAGCTATCGGTGTAGGCACTCGACGAGTGCTCCCCAAGCTCTGCGGCAGGCGGCGACGATGCTGCTTCGTCTAGCACAACTCTACCGCTATCTGTAGAAGCGCTGCGCGTTGGCATTGCGCACTATTGATATTTAATATGAGAAGACAGTGTGGATTTGTCGAGATTATTGAAAAAAGTGTATTAATCTTCGCTGAGATCGGCAACGAGTACGTCACTGCGAATATTATACGAATATATGCATTATTTACCTACTGTTTCACTTGATGGCGTCTTGATCAAATTGAAGAAAGGGACACTACTAAAGGGAAGTGGTGATTTTGCACCTAGTTGTGACAGGAGTAGTGCTCTGCCATCATGTGCGGTCTAGCCAACCATAAAAATAAACATAAGTAACAATTCAGGTCAACATCTGACTTTGATCCAATCATTTTCCATTTAACATCCGGAATAAGCTGACTTATTGATATATGAAAAAAAGGGATTTTTTTTCTTTTTTTTCCGAAGTTGACCCTGTCTTTAATATTGTATCAAGTTTATAATCGTTTTCTCGTAATATACCGAAAAACATAAAAATTTTATGTTTGAAACGTTATTGCAGGGGGCCCATATATTACCTAGTTAGATATCTTCCATTCCGCCTTATCAGCTTTGAAGCAGTCGGTATTATAAATGGCTTCTTCAGGTTCATTTTTCGAGGAAACGAGATATTTGTTTGAAACAAATGTTTATTCGTCGTCACCTGGAACAACTCGTATCTACTAGAAGTGTTTGGAAACGCGCGCGATTAAATTGTTTTGTGATTTGAATTAATTCTTAGTTCTTCTTCTAATCTTATGATATGACGGCCTTTGTATAACTGTTATACATATGGATGCTGGCATTAGGTACATTGGCCTTGTTGTTTTCATCAAATTACGGTGTTCACATTTATAATAGGTTTTCTGTATTAATATGTTTTACACACCTTGTCATATGTACATCGATCGCCAGCATATTTTCTTTATCAATAAATCACGAGACCCAGAGCAATATTATTATATCAACGAGTACATACATGTGCCTAGGAGTTTATGAATCGACGTCTTTAACGAAGATATAGCCCAACTGTTTTATCCACATGCGAAAAAAAAAAAATATTTGTGCAATCTTTGAATAATGTCATAATTTTTGGCTTCACTATATACTTATTCATCTATGCGATTTTAGGGTCCCGTCGCAAAATGCGAAAAAAGGGATCTTTTGGGATCACTCTGGTGTCTGTCTGTATGTCTGACTGTCTGTCTATCTGCCTGTCGGGCATACGCAGGTGTCCCATGAACCTACTAATTTTGATGAAACTGACGCCAAAATAAGCATAATTTTTGCCATACATAAATTTGTCAATAGTTTGGTAGAATGTACACCCCAAAATTTAGTCAATTTTTTTTAAATAAATCGCGTATGGTGTCTTTTTAAGGTATTTCAAATTAAAGCCAATTTCAAAATGATATAACACATTTATAACTACTAAGTTTGCTTTAACAAAAATTTCGTTTGAAAGTTGATGAAATTCGGCAGTTTTGTCGCCGATATATCGTATTATCAATTGTTAGACATTTAAAAAAAATTATACAACATAGCTACACTCATTTAGTCGTGCACTTATGTGTTAATTTTGCTGAAAAAGTGATAGATTTTGAGATAAAGCTAGATTTCTGAAACGCCAAAATTTCACTTTTATGTGAAACTAGCTTTTGCCCGCGGCTTCGCTCGCGGTAGAATAGCAAATCCGATTTAAACGCAAATATTATAATAAACGATCGCTTATCTTATATTCCCTCTCTCCCTCTCCCCCTCTACCTTTATCCTTTACCCCTCCCCCCCCCCCCCCCCTCCCCCTCTCCCTATCGATAACTGTTTTATGTTTTATTTGTACTTACTAAGTGTAAATCGGCCTTAAATCTATTTTGCTTATTATGCAAAAATTACACACCCGATAGCATATTTTCTCAAGTTTTTCGCGATTCCCAGGGTCAAGGAATGGAGTTACATACAAATTCCCAAGAAATAGTGCGCCGTTTGGGAGAAACGTGGTAAGAAAGTTTCGTAGAGCGCCATCCCGCTCTGTCTCGTTGTGTTTTTTCTATTTTATAATAGAGATGACAAAATAATAATTAGGATGGAAGTGGGCAATATGGATGTCGGGTAAAAGCTTAAGAAATCCTGAAAAGGCTGAAAAATTATGTCCTGGGAGACATTTGTGACGAGAGCATCGATCCTGCGGCACGGTGAACAATTATTCTTTCTGACGCCTCCGACTCCGCGCCGTCGCCGTGTATGTATTTCGTTGAGGACTCCTGATATTGCTTACTACCTGGAATTACACCACAGAACAGCGATCGGAGGCCGTCGTCCTTCAGCCGGCCGCGGCGTGTTCATGCTCTGTGTTATAAACATTTACAGTTTTAAGAAGATAGCTCAAACCGTTTAGGATGTAGAAGCTGTGACGGACACATAGCCACTGAGTGTATATGCATCCATGCTCTCATCGTTAGCTACGGAACAATAAAAAGGGGTCTTAAAAAACCGTAATTTCAATTCATATCATTTGATGTGGCAGAAGAGGGAATTATCTCAGGAAAAGTGAAACGTCACGAAAACACGAACGCAAGTTACTCCTCATTATCTACGAATATCGCATACATAGCGCTATCCCGATGAACATTAAATTAATAATTGAGTTTTAAAGACCAAGCCTAAATTTTAGCTTCTGTAGGATGTCCCACGACACCTCACTTTTTTTTATTGCGGCTCTTAAGCTGACAAAGTTCCAAGCAAAGCCGAGTAGCGCAGGCGCAAATACTTCTAAGGTAAGTAGGTATTGTTTCAAGAGTGGCATTTTATTACGTAGTAGTATTAAAGTGAATCCCGATAAGAACATGCGCAACTGCAAACTGAATGACAGGTGCTGAAAGGCTTATCTCATTTCATAACTTCTTTCTTAAAAAACATATTCATGGAATTTTCTCACGTTTTTTTCTGTGCAGGAGCGGAGCGACGTAATACAAACTCTTTGGTATTTTATATTAATTTCAAGGTACTCGGTACTCGTTCCTGATAAAAGGAGACTTGACAGACGGGCAGACGGACGGACCACAAGGTGATCCTATAAGAGTTCGATTTATTCCTGTTAAGGTACTAACCCTAAAAATTGTTTTTATGAAAGCACTGATTTACCTACCGTGAAGAAATTATTTCCCCGCGCGCGTCGTTCTCTATACTCGTTCGTATTTCACTTCTCCTGTAGGTGCGCAGAGTTATTGTGACTGTTGTGCGAACTTTTTATTGTAAACTTTATGAATGTTAGGTAGGGGATAGTAATTTTACCATGATTTTCTAATTTTTAAGTGTAATATTTGAAAGAAAAAAAAATCGGAAATCTACAAGTTCCGACGTTACGCCCGGGCAATAAGATACAAGTACAACTTTGTAAGTTACGACTACCACCCGGTTCCAATGATGTTCCACTTGCCATTTGACATTTTATTTTTTTATTTTTGCAATGACACATTCGAACCCTCCTTTCGTCGCAATAAAAAAAATGGTATGACAATGATTTTTTGCTCAAGTCTTCGCAAAATAATACCTAAGTATTCTCTAAATGTCGCCAAATTTCAACTCGTACCACCAACCGTATAGAAGTATTGAGCCTGTGACAGATAGGGACGCATGAGTCTGCATTGGCTTCCGTTTCCACCTCCGATTCACTGAACCTAAAAAGGCAGAACTGATATTTTCATTAAAATTTCATTTTCATTGTTTTTTCTTTTATGGAATTTCTTTCAAATCTAACTAAATAAATTCTACGTAAGTCTAAAATATGTTCTGTATGCTCTAAAATTTTTCCATCGTCGTCGTTTTTCCATTTCTATTGACGTTACAATATGAAATCAATCACCTATCTTGTCAAATTAAGATTGAAGATGTTGAGTAATACCTACATGAGGGTACTTAAGACATCAGCGGTAGTTGTCGTTTCAAAATTCGCAGGAATATACCAGTTCGTTATCAGCCTTTTTGAGATGAGACAATCTTGTCGATACCGTATCATTCGTGTAGTTTTGACGTGTCAATGTGTTGAACTGGCTTGTCGCCAGGTACGTATGAGCATGCGTGTGCGCATTTATTCCTATCACCTATCACGATGATAGTTCATTGTTTTATCAAAGTTTTCAATCGATATAACTTATTGAGGTCGTTCGGAGATGATAAAAGAAAGTTTTGAATGCCAAGATAACGACCACGGGTAGTTCTACCTCTTCATCTCTATTCATCAAAGCTTCACATGTGACGTAAACTGTCAGACTCGATAGCTCAGTGTCGGAGGGAGTGCAGGCTCAAATCGGTCGACCGTGTTCGTGATCTTAAGCACATCTGGGCGCGGTCAGAACTCGCTTGGGTGACCGTTCGACCATTGTAGGCTGACCGTGGTTAGGATTGCACGCAAAACTGTAGGTCCCTTCCGTTCCTACCTTATAATAATACAATTCTTAATGCGTGGCAAGGCGGGCTTATTGCCTTAGGCTATTTCCATCAGTCAACCCGGTGGATTTTTACATGGAATCCGGACCATGGAGTAGTGGGTGAAGGTATGCACGTAATTTTTTTCAAATGAGAAAATACTCATTGGTACACGCCAGTTGGATTCGAACCTCGGACCTCTAGCAAGCGAAGCCACCGGCCAGACCACTAGGCCACCAGCCGCCTCTACGTGGTAGGGTTTAATCCGTCCAGACATGGCACCTACTTCAGCAAGGTTCTATGAGCTGACATTACGTATCTTGTAGGTTATCACAAAGGATAGTTATAATAGAATGCCACGCGGCATTAAGTTCGCCTATTGTACCTAATTTGTATAAACTGTGTGGAGCCGGTACTTAAAAAGAATATTCCCACTGCATCTCTCTCCGTGCATGTCGTAAAAGGCGACTAAGGGATAAGGACAGGATGCCGTGTTAAAGGGCGAAAGGCTTGCCACCTTGGAACGGTCCTTCCACCGAGTAATGCAGCAGGAGGGTCTTCGTGCCTTACTGGCTGCTTGATAGTTATCTTGTCCGAATACTTTGCTCAAGGTGGTGGTCGTTGTCGTGCTGTAATTTACAACAGCCCTTGCAGCACAACACCAATTACTCTGCTCACATGCTGGTATTCAGTAACAGCATCGATCGCCCAAGCACAAGTTTAGTACTATCCTATTTAATGCTGGAACTATATCTGTACAAACCAGAAAACGAAGGGGTAAGCTTGTAACGTAGATTGCAAAATATCTTTGATCATGTGGCATTTTATTTTCATAGAATTGCAAACGCGCAAGTACAAACTTTAATGCAAGGTAAAGTCAGCTCGGACGTTCAAAAGCGTCCGTGTGTTGTGATTGGCTCATTCCGAATTCCTAAGCCTCCCACCCGCTCCCGCTACTTACGCCCTTACTTCAGCCTCTCCGCTTCTTTTTTATTTTTCCGATTAGTATATTATTTATGCATCTAGGGCAGTGGTTCCCAAAGTTGTCTGGATCGCGACCCATCTAAAAACAATTCTAAATTCGGGGCCCACCCCTTACCTAACATGAAACAAAAAAAAACCAGCGCTATTATTTCTGCTGCAGTATTTTTTCGTTATACATATGGTAACTACATAATTATGTGAAGTAATGTTCTATTCAGAAAAAAATTAAAACATCCAGTTGTAACTGAAATTTTTAAATACTTACTAAATATGTATAAGATATGCCCTAGCCGGTTCGGCTGCGAACGACACCTCCCGGCCGATAACGTGTTGCGTCCTATCAGTTTCAGGGCCCACCCAATATCCGCTCGCGACCTACCAGTGGGTCGCGACCCATACTTTAGCAAAGGCTGATCTAGGCGGTTCGTAATCACGCCGCCGCCGTCACAGCCTTGCGTTCGCAACCAGTCGGTGTGCACCACTTCTGGATTCCAATTCAAACTGGAGGTCCTTTCCCTTGCCTTACTAGCTGGTAGACTTCAGTGGTTTAAAAACACCTGTGCGCTACCACACCGCTACTTCATCTCAACAGAGCCGCGAGCACAAACTAATGCGATAAAAATATTACCGCTAGAATGTTTTAATGGACAGCTGGGGGACAAATAGGGCTGAGTATTTATCGAGGATAGGTTTTAATTAAAGACATCCATAAATATGATAATAAGGTTGTTTTTTTGTTCATAAACACTAGTTTACAATAAGATTACTTTACCATTTTGTTTTATTATTAATATAATATTAGTTGTATGTTCACAATGTACAATGTGTTAATTAATAAATTTACGTTATAATTAATTACTTATATTACACTATGATAGCGCGAGCCCGCTCGGCGCCGCCGCGCCCGCCGCGCGCGCACGCAAGGGCACTTCGAGTTCCGTCCGAGGCAAATCAACTTCGTCATTTGGCTTCTAATAAATTCGTTAAATTTTCTCACCTGAGTCCTCAGGGACAGTCGTGAAATCGCGTCGAGTCATCTGAGTTCCTACGATCAGTCAACTTTTTCTTCTACCTGCTATGACAAAATAACTGGACACACGACATGTCTCACGAGCTCCCGCCGCCTCGCCTCGCCTCCGCGCAGGCGCGGGAGACACGCCTGCACCTTCACATCTCATTTCAGACTCTATACCAGGCTCCGCGACTGCAATACCCACCGTCACCACCACGAAGCTGGTCAGAGGCTGTCAATGAAGTGTGTGCAAGGTGGCAAATGGACATCGGGAGCCACATGTCTACAGACCGATCTACTGAGAGAGCTAAGTACTTAGTGACCCGCTGCGTTCGCAGTGGACACGAACAAAGCAACGTCACCGGAGTCACCGTGAACATTGATCGCTTTAGAGGTTCTGAGTGCAGCGAAAGAGAAGAGTTTCATAAAAACAGGTGGCTCTTTATTGCTACGAATTTTAGAATCCTCGTAAATCTACTTAAAATAATAATCTCCAATCGCACTGGCAGTATGTAGTCATACATTCTCTCAGACATATTAAACCTTAGAACGGAATATTCGAAGATCGATCTCAACTACAAGTAGGTAGGTACTCGTATAAATGAACGTTTCTTTGTCATACATAGATAGAGCAAACTTCAGCCGGCTTCGAAGAGTACACACACAAACTACCTAAACGAGAAACGAACCGAAAACGACCTTATTTTTACATTTATTTACACCTTATGTCTTATTAACAAACGAATGAGCTTATGCAAATGGAAAGAGATAAAGTGCGAACAGAAGTCCCAGCAGGGGTGGGTGTGGAGCGCGAGGGCGCGGGCGCGGGCGCGGGCACCGCGAATATAGAACGGGGGAGGGTGCGCGCGCGGCGGTCGCGGCGGAGCTCGCTCTCTTACAAAAATAATTGGAGCTGCAGCAGCGGCGGCTCCTATACAGAGCAGTCAGCCGGCGGCGGCGGCGGCGGCGACGGGGCGGCGCACGTGCACGCGGGCGCGGGCGGCGCGGCGCGCCGTCATACCGCGTCCAGGTGCATGACGCGCACGTCCTGCGAGCCGCACATGTCCGGCGCCAGCGGCAGGCACGTGAAGTAGGCGCACGCCGCGCACTCGTACGCCGGCGCCGCGTAGAACAGCGTCGCGAGCGCGCCCAACAGCACCAGCGCCGACGCCAGGCACACCCACACCAGCGCCACCTTCTTCCGACGCTCGTACGGACCGAACGTCACGAAAGGCAGGAGTGCGTACGACAGCAAAAAACCGAACGCAAAGCCGAAGGCGTGCGCGAAGTTGTCCACCCACGGCAGCAGTCCCGCGAGGAACAGGCCCGCCGCCAGCGCCAGCAGCTTGCCGAGAGCGCGACGCGGGTGCCGTAGCAGCGGCCACGCCGCCAGCACCTCCACCATCAGGCACGCCAGCAGTCCAAAGTGCGCTCCCGCCGGACCCACCTGCAAGGCCATGCGTCCATTCAGTTCTATCTACTCGGCTGAGGCATAGATACAATTTAAGAATCCTGGTTAACATATATCAGCAAGGTCAACTAATAAAATAAAATCTCACCTCAGCACGATACGGTTCAAAGATAGCCGAGGCGAGGTTGCCGGCGACGCCGCTGCCCAGGTAGATCGCGGCGACGCGCACCGGGCCCGCCATCTTCTCCAGGTCGCGCATGACTAGCCACTGCAGCGTCAGCGTCACCGCCAGGTGCAGCAGCCCGGCGTGCACGAATAGAGAGGTCCACGCGCGGTACAGCTGGTCCGGTCTGCGGCGCATCACGAAGGGCAGCATCCCGCACACGTCGTCCAAACACGATACCTGAAGTGCAAGAACCGCAGTCTTAATCTCCAGACCTCTGGACTAGACTGTAATGATGTTCATCATTTGAGCTTGGTGGGATTGATTATTAAAGGGGGCTGAACACAAAGCGATCCCCCATCGCGGAACGGAGCGCACGCGTCATTTGTTTCCTCCAAAGAGCTGAATCACAATCGAATGAAGTCATCGTAGTCATTGTATGTGGGATTTCCGAAAGCTAATATTGAATTGTTGAAAAGACTAAATATGTCGAAAGGCTGCGCTCAGAACCGAGGGGATTGAAAAAAAAGAGCGGCCAAGTGCCAGTCGGATTCCAGCACCGAGGGTACCGTACCATAACATTTGCCGGTTTTCATTTGATACTCGTATTTATTTAAACTTGATACATCTGTCCGTTCTTGAGGAAAAGGTTCGTGGCAGACGGACAGATAGACGGACAGACGGACAACAAAGTGATCCTGTAAGGTAATATTTTTTCCCTTTTGAGGCACCTAAAACCCTAAAAACACTATCTGTTTCTCTATGCGCAAATATCATTTATTTCAGCTGGTAGTGAACAAGATACGTAGTTACCAAGCTTAGTAAAAAAAATTACGTAATGCAAGACAAGCTTCACAAAATGGCATGGACGTACTTGTGAACATAAAGATGCCTCCTCGTGAAAGTATCCCTTGACGAAGTCGCAGTACTCCTTGGTGGTGATGACGCACTGTCCGTGGACGCCGATGCAGCACGGATGACCGATCACCTCGCAGGCCATGTGCTCTGCCGCCTTGCCCGGCCGGCCCGTCACCGCCGCGCCCCCGCCGCCACGCGCCTTCCGGCAGATGGGCCACTTGGTTATGTCGTCGGGCCATTCGTACGGCGCCACCGATGCGGGCGCTTCGCAGTATCTGCAATTTACATACATATTCATTTTTTGTTTTGTTTTATTGGGTCGGGACTCTCAAGCATTGGAGACATTCTGGGCTCAAAATTTGATCTGCCTGCACCAATCAGTTATTCGAAATAGAATGTCCTCTCTAAGGAGATATTGGGATTTTGCTCGGGATTTTCAGGAGAAATCGTTTCCCAAAATCGTTTCTTTAACCTGGGATCTTATAACGATGTATCGGCTAGACAGCCCAGCAAGTCAAGGGTTCAGTTTTTTCCTCTTTTGAACTACGGAACCCTAAAAAGAAAAAAAAGAAAAAAGGAAAAGAAAAAAAAACCGCCAATTACGAGTATTACTCGCGCACCGAGGGTTGCGTTTGCGTGCCACCCCTCAATATATTTGTGTTATGTAGTTACCAAAATAATTGTGTTTTGATAAAGATAACGAAGCGTCTAAATAAAAACTATAGCAGTGGTTTGACTGTCAGGAAAACCATTGCTTCTTGTACCTAGTTAAAATATAGAAACATATTTTTTGCCCCACTATTACATTGTCGAAAAAACTGCAGTTTTTCTGTAATATATGGTCTAATATCTACTAACCGAAGATTGATCGAAGGTTAGCGGTATATGTGTAATCAATGCCTATCATTATTCCAAACTTCAAGTACATGCGTTACTTTGTTTTTGAGAAATAACTCTGTGACAGACGGATGGACGCGGGAGTAATATTATAATTTTTTTTTATTGCTTCCTAACTGGATGGCCCTGCCCGAGGTCGAAGCCTCAGGCGCAGCCTATTTTACCGCCGAGGAGGTGCCAGTCCGGCTTGGAGGTGGACTAATGTTCCTGGGGAAAGGCTATTAACCCGCGATTTGAAGATCCGTGGATTGTAGGAGTGGGCGAAGATATTCCCTGGGAGCCCGTTCCACACCTTTGCAGTGCGGCACAAGAACGATTTGGAGAATCGTGCAGTTCGAAGAACTCTTCTGTTGACTACAAAGGGGTGTTCCGCGAGAGTATGGCGGGTTTGGCGAAGACGAGGAGGGGGGATAAGGGAAGCAAGTTCGTCAGAGCAGCGGCCATAGTAGTACCGATAAAACAGACTAAATGAACCAACGATACGTCTGTGCTTTAGAGATTGAAGGTCCTTTGTGAGTACAGAGTCACCAATGAGGCGAATGGCTCGTCGCTGAATAGAATCCAAGGCTGAAAAAAAGTACTAAGGGGAACCCTCCCAAAGATGACTGCAATGTTCCATCACCGGTCTTACTTGTGCTTTGTAGAGTGTAAGTAGTTGGACCGGCGTGAAAAATCGCCGACATCGGTAGAGGATCCCTAATTTTCGAGACGCTATTTTCGCCTTGGACTCTATGAACGATCGAAACCCAACGTCCTTGGACACCTCCATACCCAGGACGCCCAGACTACCATCGTTGGGGACTTGGCTGCCCTAGAAAGTGGCTTGGAGAGGAAACGGATCAGCCTTAGTAGAGAAGGCACAAGCTTGCGTCTTGGCTACGTTGAAGTTGACCAAGTTTTTCTTCCCCCAAGAGGATACTTTTTCGAGAACCTGGTTGCCCCTTACTAGGTGGTAGGCTCAAATTGTAGCCGACTGGGTTGGTACCACCGTACTGGATGTAAGATGGCCGCATAGCAGCCTCGGTTGTGTTCTCCTCTAGTCCAGTATAGCCAGCAATCCAGGGAAGTCTCCGGTATGGCACCTACCTTCTCGGAGGTGATATTGGCTGGTCGGAGTATGCGCTTTAGCCCCTCCAACTCAGCCACCCATACCGGATTACAAATAAAAAAACCGAGCAACAGTTTCGCGTCTCGCGTTTGCTGCTGAGGCTTCTCTACACTTCCAGTCCTTCATAAACCCTTCGTGCACCATGCTGTCGTCCGCGGAACAATGTATTTCGCCGAGCGAGAGCATGTCGTTAATAAACAATAATAAAAACAGCGTAAGCAACAGCACGGATCCTTGTGGAACACCAGCATTTATTGAGTAGTCGGCCGAGCAGGCACCATCTAGGGTGACAAAGATCGACCGATCACTTAAAAAGCTGGAGATCCAAGTGCACAGTTTTGTAGGGACACCGTAGGCCGGAAGCTTGCTTAAGAGTTTCTGGTGCCAGACGCGATCGAATGCTTTGGATATGTCCAAAGCGACCGGCAGCGATTTCCCAAAACCATCGAGCCTTTCAGCCCACAAATGCGTGACGTACGCTAGAAGATCTCCAGTCGACCTTTGCTTGCGAAAGCCGTATTGCTTGTCGTCGAGGAGTTTAGAGTCTTCTAGATACGTCAGGAGCGCTGAGTTGACAATGCGCTCCATAACCTTAATCAAAAGTGAAGTTATCGCAATAGGGCGATAGTTCGATGGGTTCGCTGGGTCCCCCTTCTTGGGGACCGGCTGGACCGAAGCTCTCTTCCAACAAGAAGACATTGAACCGGAGGAATAGGAGCGTTTGAATAAGCGGGTGAGGACTGGCGCCAATTCCAGAGCACAATTTTTTAAGGAGATCGCCGGGACGCCGTTTAGTTTACCTTTTAAGGTACGGTACCCTAAAAATTCCCATAAAATTCGGAATTCGAACTCGTGTCCACCTGAGCGACACTTGTTTGTTCTATTAAGAAGCCGACTTCTAAACTACGAGGGCTAGTGCGACCTATAAACGACTAAACGAATCATCCGGCAGCACCGGTTTGTATTTGAAAAATTACCGGTTACATTTTCTTATTTTACTATCCGGTGACCGAGCATGCAACGACTGTATAAAAGCTTCACTTCAAAAAGGGGAAAGATATTTTAAAGCCATCATGAACATCATCATCATCGACAAATTTCTCAAATGTATAGAGATGGTGATGATTGTGATGTAATCTTAGTCATGTAAGACAGTAACAGGGTCCATCGCTAAGAGATAAGTGAATTAGGAGATAATTTGGAATTTTGCAGTAAAAAAAATTATAATTGATACTCACTTGGGATCAAGACCGCATACTGAGCCCGATATCCGCCCGCCAGGTCCCGCCTCGCCTGAAGACCACTTCTTCCAAGTTGATATAGTGTTCTGAAACACAATGGATGACGCTACTTACACCGATCTATATAAATTCAGAAACTTCTTTGGTTAGTTTATATAAAAACTGAACTTAGCTTAGTGAACTTAGTCAAAAGATATTCCGATTTAAAAATAATCAAATAAGATAATCGTGCACTTAAAACAAGTTACTACTCAGTAAAGTCCAGCTACAAAAGATTTACCTTTGGTATTAATCCCCGGATCTGTGTGGAGAGCGTGTAGACAATAAATATTGTATCGTATAAACTCTTATAATCAACTTCAAACTTATTAGCAACAATTTTAATTCACACAACATCGACTAAGGAAACCTGCCCACAAGCAATATCAAAGTGTTTATACAAGTTTCATGGCAATTGGTCATAGCGTGAGGGCATGTCAATGAAATTTCTAAAAAGGTGGAAGAGTATCGTGCGTGACACAGTTGAACCTCCTTGCAGTTGAAGCTGTCTTTCTTTGGATTGTTTTTGAGAAATATTGAGGTAGACCCGTGCCTTACAGTGGAATAAACACTTGATGATAATGCTGCAGATATTATACATAGGGCTTGTATCCGAAACAACTGGTGATCTCCTGGCGTGCTTTTCTGGTCTGCCAGTAGCAAGGTCTAATTGCCTATTAGTAAAACATTAACTATTTCATACGCTCTCTCCACAGGAGTAACGATATGATGCAACTCATACTGGTTGTCTAATAACGTGGAGTCTATCTTGTAAATATTCAACAGGCTATGAGACGAGGTACGCGGGAGCAGTTAAACGTTACATTATGCTTATTAGAGGCGGCTTTCAACCCTGCCTCCGTCTTTCCTTCACCAGAGGCACGGTGCGGTGCCGCGGTGTGTAGATAATGTAATGTGGGTATATGCATTTTCTATTTTGCCAAAAATTTACTCACATTACAAATGAGTGCGAACTGATTGCGAGCGAAACAAAAGTTTTTAACTTAATTTATTTACTACTAAAGCTACGTTGATCTTTTGCCCCCCAAGCTTTCTATTTTCTTACTCAGCTGTATTTATAGCATCCGTGATGACTAGCTCCGCAATCATGATTATTTTAAAGTAGGTACATATGCCAGATGATGTGAACACACAACCTAGTCAGATCTTGTCCTCTCTGCAAGAGGTGGCGCTAAGCGGGGATATAGCACTGCAGAGTTCCACAGGCGTGCCTATTAGAATTCTGAACGTATATATCTGTACCATAAATTATGACGTATGATGAGCAATTACGTAAGCTCTTTGAGCGAACATCAAAAGCCCAACACCGCAGATACGAGTAGCTAGGCGGCGCGGCGCTCTCAATTCCAAATTGTGCGAGGACACGAAAGAGAAGTCACACAGCTACGGAGTTGCGGAAGGAATATAATCTTTTCTCGCACGGGGTGGTTAGGAGGGCGGCGGTGGGGCGGCGCGCGGCGTGCACGGGGAGGCTGCACCGCACTGGGGAGGTAATTGGTTCCGTGTAATGAGCCTCCCTCGGCCATGCTGCGACGAAGAAGCGTCCCCTCCGACGCAACCGGAAGTAATTGTCTTTTCGGCTTAGCGGCGCGAAACATAAATTTACTGCGTGTTCGGAAATTTCCGAGGCTTTCCAACTTGTTGACGCCTGCCGATGTTCAGCGGTCGCCTAAATTGCCACCCCTCGATGTCTCGACGGTTATGTCTCTCGCCATGTCTGCTTCTCCCTGCCCGCGAGTCGTTCCCTGATTGCACATTCATCTCCCAGAGGTCCGCGAGACAAAGCCTGTTTTATTCGACGACGAAATGTGTATCAATTTAAAAAAGTAAGGTAGGTATGTGGCTATTATAAAAGTACACGATTAATATTATATCAGAATCTGCATGGTAACTTCATTTATAAATCGTGTGTGTAATTTTGTGGGTTGAGTGCGCTGACGTATAATGTGGACGATGCACCACAAGTGTCAACACAAGTGGGTATAACTGCAAAACTTCTTGTGTCCACTATTTATCGAAAACGAGTTGTGTGTGAGGACCAAACGCAGTTTTGCAACTCACCTTACTTTTTATTGACGTTTCTCTAAGGACTTTTCATACTTTTGCATCTAACTTGCATAGAATATTCGGTAGAGAATTCGTAAAGGAACATAAACTCATACACAACTCGTTTTAGTTAAATAGTGGACACAAGAAGTTTTGCAGTTATACCCCTCAGGTATTTTATTGTTGGCGGTGCAGCGAGCTGAATGAATAGGCTTGTAGACTGAGATGCGATGACTCACCGAGCAGTCCGCCTTGGAGGACTGCACGCAGCCCGAGTCGTCGTTGCGGATACAGCAGGCGGTGTCGCGCTCGCGGCGCGCGCCGGCCGCGATGGCGCGCGCGATGCGCACGTCTCGCCGCATGCACGGCGCGAACTTGGCTCCCAGGTGGATGAGGTCGGCGGCGCGCGGCCCCAGCCAGAACGACGCAGGCTCTTCCCACTCCACCTGCAATCAATATTATACATCATTCAATACCCATTCGTTAGATATGACATCATTTAACAAGGGACCTGCAATTTAACGCAACACGAATCAAAGGAAATGAAACGTGACAATATTTCAATGTAATACCGATAGAAAATACTGTGAATATATGTATGTCAATTCAGGAATCAAACCCCAAATTATTCATGCAAGTTGGATTCGGGCGCCTTACTACTGTACCTCTGAGTCCTCCTTACTTAGCGCGGGCAAGGGGGCGGCGGCGGAGCGCGGGGCGAGGCGAGAGGCGGAAGGCGAGGGGGGTAGGGGCCGTGACATTTCGTAAAAAAAGGATCCGCTCTGTCGCTCTTTGTGTGCGCCTAACACGTTTTATTTATTATGTATGAATCTATGAATGTACGCGAAGAAGAAAAACATATTTTCTATAAATAAATACAATTTATTACTCGTATAGAGCCAATTTGTCCCTCCGCGTCTTTCCTTTCAATTTGAATTTCAATGATATTCTTGCCGTTCAAATTACATGCTTTGTTCCCGTCGCGGTGCGATACCTACTGCCGCCGACAAGGTCGCAAGATGTGCTCTCAAATATTGCAAAGCTAAATATTGAGTAGCTAGAAAAAACCGGCTAAGTGCTTTTTTTTTTTATGGAAACTTGACACGGTTGGCTACATCACCTACAACATCCGTGATGTCAGCCCACAACACCGGGTGAACTAGGTGCCATGTCAGTGCTTCCCTTCATTTCTTAGCACATCTTTTGTATGGTGATCCCCTTTTTTTGACTTTTTTACTTTTATGAATTGTTAGCTTATTCGTCATAATACTTAACTCATATTCTGTGAAAATTTCAACCGACTACCATAACGTTTCAAAAGATACAGCACTCGGTCGGAAAGACGGACGCACAGACAAACAGACAAACCACAAAGGCTTAGTAATAAATAGGCTTCCGTATTGATATGGGACCCCAAACAGACTACGCTATTCAACAATTCAACTATTTCAACAGGTCGCACTGTCAGTCCAGATTAATACAAGTTATCAAAAATTTCCAAAGTATGTTCCTAGGGGTACATTTTATCGTAGGCTTAGCTCTGTCAGGCTGAAAGGGCGTAAGTACTAGATGTTCCAACTAATCGCAGGTAGCTGACTCGGCGTAGCCGGTGACACGGATATTAGGACTGGCCGCGTCGAGTGTGGGCCGACGCGGTCACCGAGAATATAGGCCAATCGATCACACCTCATTTGCAATGCGGAAACATTGCACACGTTATATTATATGCAGTCTCGCCCACCAATACACCTCCCACGGATCTATAGAAAATTGCTTTAAATATTTCATCGTAATTAAAGAAAATACGAGTAGGTATCAAACTTACTTAAAATATTTAGTGAAACAATTTCTCTAGAAACTTTTTTTTATGGAAACTGACACGGTTGCCTACATCACCTACACTACAACATCCGTAATGTCAGCCCATAACACCGGGTGAACTAGGTGCCATGTCAGCGCTTCCCTTCATTTCGTGCATTTTCGTTCGTGTTTTTTTGTTGACAGACTGATGACAGACTCTTAAATATGTGCATTCGCTACATCTTTGGTCTGCGCAAGTACGACCATATTTCCGAATATCGCACGCGTTTACAATGGCTCGATATTCGAAGTCGCAGGAATAGCCACGTCTTATCTCTTCTCTTCCGTACACTGAACGACCCTGCTGCTCCGATATACCTAAGTGAGCGGTTTAATTTTCTCTGTTCTCATGGTCTCTCTCTGAGATCCACTGACAACTTACTCCTAGCAATACCAGCCCACTCGAGTTCGTTCTACACTGACTCATTTACAGTTAGTGCGGCTCGTATGTGGAATCAGCTTCCTGAGGAGACACGTCGCTCCACTACTATCCACATGTTCAAAGAACGTATCCACAAACGATTTCTGAAACCACATGGCAATGAGTAGGTAAAATAAATATATATACTCACCGATGCCCTTGCGTCTTCAATCCAGTTGAAATATATGTAAAGTATGTATATAAGTATGTATGTATAGTATATAAGAGTTGATGTAGGTATATTATAATATGTATATTTCTTATTGTATATATGTAATTATGTATATGTAAGG
Source organism: Nematopogon swammerdamellus (assembly GCA_946902875.1). Classification (NCBI taxonomy): domain Eukaryota; kingdom Metazoa; phylum Arthropoda; class Insecta; order Lepidoptera; family Adelidae; genus Nematopogon; species Nematopogon swammerdamellus. The sequence continues at coordinate 14,116,051 of OX336343.1, forward strand.
ATTTATATTGATTGTATGTATCTTTGTACAATTTGTATATGTGTGTATTTATATTTCATACAACTGTTCCCGGTTTAGTACTGCATTGTCCGCCCCTACGTCTGTTCCACATCCCAAAGGTTAGTTCGTAAAGAATGCCGCAAGGCATTAAACTCGCCTTTTGTAACCTTTTTATACGGTGTACAATAAAGTATATTTTCATTTCATTTCATTTTCATTTCATTTCATTTCATTTCATTTCATTTTTTTATTGAACTGGACGGAAAACACGAACTATTTACATAGCCGTTTCGACCGACGTTTCGTTCAGTGCGGTGGTACCAACCCAGCCGGGATAAATCCTACCACCTAGTAAGGCAAGAATGGAAGGGACCTACAGTTTAACCTGGAATCCGAACCACGGTCAGCCTCCAACGGTCGAGCGGTCACCCATCCAAGTACTGACCGCGTCCAGGGTTGCTTAACAACAGTCGACCGACCGTACCACTGAGCTACCGAGGCTGACAAACAACGTGTATAGCATGGACGGTCTAACCTGAGGCCGCACACACATGCATTTCTCTAATACAAATGCTTGACATGCGCATAAACATGGCCTACTACTACACTCGCAGAATTTTATGCTCACCGTCATGCGTCAATTTATTTGTACGCCTCATGTTAGAACGAACGACCTATACTAACTGTTGGCTTGTGGTTGGCTTCTTCAATCTCAATGAGCTATAATATTAGCCTTCAACCAATCGTAACCAAACGCCTTTAATATATGTGCATACCTCAATATACAGTCTGTTTTGTTTACAATACCGGCCCTTTCAGCTGGTTAAAAAACTAAGTAGATCAAAAAAAAAGAACGGTGGCGAAATTAATAACATTACAAACAAAAACACACTGTATAGAGTTTTCCATATATTTTGAGGTTAGGTATTTTCGAAAATGTATGGGGACTCTTTTTTTTCAGTTTCGTCACCGTTCTTTTTTGGAATCTACTTAGTTTTTTATAGAGATTAACCCCCTGAAAGGGCCGAAAAGGTGAAAAAAATCAACCTGTATACCGCACAGTGTGCCGGCTGCAAACTTTCATATCAGAGGACTACTAACTAAATACATCTACACCTACAACTTCTCCGACCCACTCACCTCCGCCGACACACGCCAAACAGCACAGTGCCGACACAAATTACCAACACCAGACCACACACTAAAGCTATCGTTTTAAAAATGCAGCACGGAACCGCCAGATGGCTTACGCCAAGAATGGTAACGTAAATGCAGCGGATACTGGCTATAAAAAACACAGCACGCAATCAGAACAAAAACGTGGACAAAACCTTTTTCAGGACCGTGCATACAAAACGCTTCGAATGCAGAACCGTACACCCCGAACCCTCTTCTCTATAGTGCTATTTGATTTTATTTTAGTACTAGCTTTTGTCCGCGGCTTCGCTCGCGTGAAATTCGTATTTGAAAAGAAGAAAGTGACTAACCCTGTGTTATGGGCTGACATCACGGATGTTGTAGGTGATGTAGCCAACCGTGTCAGGTTCCATTAAAAAAAAAAAAAAAAAAAAAAAACTAAGCCCGCTACCGTACCTTTATTTCGGCGCGCGGAACAATCCGTTTGTATGAGAGCCACATCTAAGCGTAACCGGAACAGATTTTTTTGAAAATCGTCAATTTAGTTTTAGTATCATACATAGAGTCTACAAACGCAATATCTCATAAAACAAAGTAACTTACTCCATAACAATCCCTTACAGATTTATTATTAGTATTGATTTGCATCCAGCTTCATACAACCAGTTTTCGACATTTAGTACGAACAATACTAATACACCGCCCTTCGTGTTCAGCGTTTTCTTTTCAAATGTTAGAAGATCAAACTCCGTTTATCGCCATCGTACCCTCAAAAGACGCCAGTTTACCTACCCGCAGTTCGTTTTATTCGAAAGTTATGTACCCGCCGGCGCGTCGTTAAACGTGTGACTGGCGAGAATCGGAGCAGGTCTACGGCTGCAAACGATCGGCTGCACAAGCATAAAGTGTCCTCTTTGTAACCGCACTGAGGCACACGGGCCGATGACGCCGAACGCCACAGCTCTCGCCATATACACGTCCGTGTCCCCATATGCACCTCCGATAGTAAAAAGTGACTTTAACACCGAGCTATCTCGGCGTCAGCTAACTCGCTTTCTATCTAAAGCTGTCCGAACGAGATCGCTCAGGTATTAAAAGTGCATACTTTGTATAACCCCGTTTTTGTAACTCTGCACTTCGAGGTGTCAAAGTCGTTAGGTTGGCAGGACTGAATTCACACCCCGCTTACTTCCTCCTCTCCGCCGATGCCTATCAGTACACGCCCTTGCTGTGTGTGTGTGTGTGTGTGTGTGTGTACTGATAGGCGTCGCCGGAGATAATATTGCGGTGGCGAAACGCTACAAACGTTGTATGAAAATGAATCTTCATACAAAATTGGCCGGTGGCGAAATGAGACTAACCCGTGAGGAAATAAGCGGGAGGTGAATTCGGTCCTGCCAACCTAACGACTTTGACAGCTCGAAGTGCACATTACAAAAGCGGTGTTTAATATCGTGAGTTAGCTCTCGTCAGTTTCGTTCGGAGCGATATCGCTCGATCAGTAAGTAATTATTAACCTTAGCACGGTTACTACTCGTAATCGATCAACGCAAAGGCAAGGTTATTGCGCATACTCTGTGCAAAATATCACTTGCCATCTCAAAATATCAGGCTCTAGACAAAAACAGATATTATGCAAAATTTTACAATAGCAGGGATTTGCGAGGTGATTTCCCACGGGAGCAACGGACGCATAAAACATTCCATCTGTAGGATCAGCGCTTAATGGTCGCGACTCTACGAGACTACTGTCGTCGCTCCTTGTACAATCAGAACCAGTTGAACTTTTACTTGAGAGTTTGAATTCATAGAGAATAATAATATGCTTGCATGTATTACCGCTTTTACGATAGAGCAAAAAAAAACTTTGACAAAAAAACGTTTCTTTAATGGGGACCCTCCGTTAATTATTTTCTATTTATTATTATTTGTTAGGATATCCGCCACACCCACACATATATTCTGTGAAAATTTCAATTGGCTACCTATTACGGTTCAAAAGATACAGCCTCGAACTGACAGACAAACAGACGGCGTAGGTTAGGTCACCATAAAAATACGCTTTCGAATTCAGACGCCTGAATGATGCTATTCTAGCAATGATTTTCATGTTCTTATGCTTTCATTCACGGAAAACAACATCAACGGTCTTTAAATAAATCTGTCTTCTCATTAAATTGATGCGTGAAAAGTCTCAGCAGTCTGAGAATGGTGGCGAAAATGTTTCATCTTCTAGAGCACTACATATATTCACCAATAACAAAATAGCGGTGCTACTTTGTAAATATTCATAGCTTCAAAATAACGATTTGTCGTTGAGAATTTAATAAGTGCCTCTGCCGGGGCGAGGCGTTCGGCACATAAAAGAAGCGCTAAGTACCGAACGTAAAGCCGGAGGGTTTAAGCCGACGAGACGCAGGGCGGCGGCGGCACGGCGGAGGGGGGGGGGGGAGGCCTCCCGCCCGCCCTCGTAAACGACGCACTTGTGTATTACTCGCTCACAATCCCGCGGCCGATACACGCTGTAATTGCGCCTACAATGTCGTCGACGAGCTTTAGAATCTAGGTTCCAGCTATAAAGACAGCAACTGGAGCGGAATAAAGCATGACGCAAGCTTGAAATTATCGCTTCGCTGTTTACGAGTGGGCATCGGCGCGCCGATGGCGGCCGCGGCGCAGCGCGCTGCAAGAAACGCTTTTGCCCTTTGTCGCTCGTGTGCAGTGGCGAGCCGCCGCCGCCGCCGCCGCCGTCCCGCGCGCCGCTTAGCGTGTCCTAGAACTGTCTACTCAGTCTGTAAAAGCTACTCACAATCAAAATTGAGTATTTTAACCCAAAACTTTGGAAAACATACCACATGCCAAAGGTAAATTCACTGAAATATTTATTCATACACAAGTGCCGAAAAACGTTCAAAATATTGACATTTCCTAAAAAAGGTACCATGTCAACAATTTACCATTATGACTTATTTTGTGAAGTAATAGAACCTATTTACTAGATATGGACACTCAGGTATGGCCGACTCAGTCTTGGCTTGGAAACTTGAACTCAAGGTCCGAGGTTCGATTCCGGCCTACGTGCACCATAATTTTTTTTTTCTCCTGAATTTACGTGCATACCTACACGTGCTGCTTCGCCGTTGGGAACCGGTGTAAAACTGTAGGTCCCTTCCCTTGCTAACTAGGTGGTAGGCTCAAATTGTAGCCGATTAGGTCATTACCACCGTACTGAAGGTAAGATAGCCGCATAATAGTCTCAACTGTGTTCTTCTTTAGTCCAGTATAGCCAGCAATCCAAAGGGAAGTCTCCGATATGGCACCTTCTCGGAGGTGATATTAGCTGGTCCGTGGTCGGAACATGTGCTCGGGCCCCTCTGACTCAGCCAACCATACCGGATTTTTATGTGAAGCATGACATATGGCACGCGCCAGACTAACGCAGAGGTGTTAGTCCGACGGCGCCGACGGGAATTCGGATATTCGGATTACAAAAATAAAAAGCGCGGTCGCTGTTGTCCAAAGGTTGAAAGTTGCCCGGCGAGCGATGGAGCGAGCCATGCTGGGAATATCGCTACGTGATATGGTGCGTAACGAGGCGATCTGCCGACGCACCAAAGTAGTCGATATTGGACACCGGGTGGCTAAGCTCAAGTGGCAGTGGGCTGGGCACGTTAGCCGAAGAGACGATGACCGTTGGAGTAACCGTGTCCTACACTGGCGGCCGTGGACAGGAAAACGGAGTGTGGGAAGACCACCCGCCAGGTGGGACGACGATATTGATATCGTACGGAACCACTGATTTCCGCCGGCGCACTTGTGTACCCCGGCGGAAATCAGTGGTTCCGTATCGCTGAAGGCCGGGAGGACTGGAGGAAAATTGGAGAGTCGTATGTCCAGCAGTGGACGCTTACACGCTGACTGACAGACAGACTGACTGACAAATATAAAGCGGCTCGCAACCGACCTGCTGAAGACTGAGGCTCTTGACTAAGACTTGTCCTGTGTGTGTGTGGCGGCCGAAGCCGACCGGGCCGAAGCCGTAGCAGAGCAGCGAGAGCAGCAGCACGAGGGTCTGCACGGTGGACACCCACCACGTGAAGTACGGCCGGTAGTCGCCCAGCGCGTCCAGCTGCCGCGCCACGTCCTCCTGCTGCGTCACCGACTGCCGGAGCGATCTCCTGCAACGCCGCACACCTCATGCATACACGCGACATTACCGCACATTACCATCATCGCGACAGCAGTAATCGGTGTTGTGCTGCAACTACAATGTTTATTTACCATGCCCATTCACTTGACCTCAAATCATTTGCTTCCTTGCATTCTTTTAAAATTGTTCTCCGAAAATTTATTTAGAAGCCTCTTTGTTTCATTTTTCATTTTCTTAATTTTTTTTTTGTGTACGTGCGAGTATCTTACTGTAACTGTATGTATGTAGTTTAAAATTGTATTGTTTGTTCTTTTATTAGTTTCAGTTTTAATTTTAGCTTAAGTACCTACTTAGTACTTTAATTTGTTCATGTTGTATTTAGCGTTAAGTACAGATAGTTCTATCCATGTAACATATATTTTTAAGATTTGTACATTAGTAATGTACAGAATGAGTCTGTGTGGCTGAACCTAATAAAAAAAAACTCTGGTTAATTACAGCACAACACCAACCACCACGTTCAGCAAAATATTACGACAATACAACTATCGAGCGGCAAGTAAGGCACGAAGATCGAGCTACTGCACGATGACTGTGGAAGAACCGTGCCAATGTGGCTATCCTGTCGCCCTTTAGCGCGGCATCTTTTCCTTCGAAAAGCATCGTGTGCGTAGAGTTACGGTCAACTAGAACTAGGGGCTCATACAATATGAGTAACAGTGGCACGCAGAGATTAGTTGTATCTGCCTACATCAATGAGAGAAAGGTGTGGCGTTGTATAAATACATATGTACGATTATATATGTTGTGAGTATACACGCTCCCCATGTATTTACTTACTTGTACCTTAGGATAGAACATACATTTGTGAAAAGCGGAACTTTTTAATTGGCTGTACAGTTTTTTAATAGATATAATATATTTGTAACTAGTCAGTAAGATAGCTGTTAGGTTTCCAATAAATAAATAAATAACATTAATTAAAATGAATAATTATAATTAACGCGTTATGTGTAGACATTCATTCATTAAACGAAAAGACGAACGTGAAAGAAAAAGTCACCTCCGGGTCTGTTTGTTTAATTTTATTTTTTCGGTTTTACAGAAAATAAAAAAGAAGCAATGTTTCTCGGCTCTACTTATCCTCAAGTCTACCTCAAAAGGGAAATAAAATAAACCAACAAACTTGATGACATTTCTGAAAACACCTCGGAACTTACCATCGAAATAACTGAATGAAACGGAGTAGTATCTCCGAAAACCGTCTGCGAGTCGTCGTGAATTATTATTCAAGTTACACATAATATTTTCGTTACCTAGTATTTATCTGTTACTATTTATGTTTGCACAACTTCAACTATAATTAATAATTTGAACCGTGGAAAGATGTAAAACAATTTGCGTCGCAAATATAAGTAATTTCCAGGAATCCAATTCATTATTGTACAAGTAGCAATTCTCAGAGCATACTTTTGTGTCTTATATATTTAATATTTAAAACTTGCACCCTTTTAAATTGCATGACAGAGAGCAAACATTAAATAATTAATAGAACATCCTTTGGAGCTTTTCTACCTCGAAAGGTGCGTTGAAAAATGATTCTCGATTCGACTGAGCGCCACCACCGTCGTCCCTCGCCCCCTCCACCCGTCCCTAGGCTTGAATAATGAAACGTCGCCTATGCAGACAGGCCCTGGAATATTGGGGTGGGCCGAATGCGCCCTGAACCCATCGCATGGACCTACGTGCCGAGGTGGTCATAAATCAACTGAGTATACTCGTGCGTATATTTATTTTATAAATTTATTTTTATATGCAAAAAAATGGGCATGATTCGGGAGGTCATTTCTCATCGGCCACTACTACAGGAAACTAAACACTAAAACAGTAGGTCCCTTCCCTTCTTACCTTACTAGGTGGTAGGGTTATCCTACCCGGGTTGGATGAACCGTCGTCGGTCGAAACAACTAAGTAGGTAAATAGTTCGTCTTTTCTGTCCAGTTCAGTGTAGCCGACATGATATAAAGGGAAGCACTGACATAGCACCTAGTTATGGGCTGACATCACGGATGTTGTAGGTGTTGTAGCCAACCGTGTAAGTTTCCATTAAAAAAAAAGTAGATAAATACTTCAGTTCTGCTCGGGCGGTAAGTAAATCGCTATGTATATCGCAAAACAATCTAAAAATTACCTTTTCATAATTACAAAACCTAAACGGATCGTCTCAATCCTGTCATTAGCGGCCGGGCGGGGGCGATGGCGGTCCCGCTCGCGGGCACACTCCCACGCACCCACGCACCGTGGCCCAGCTTATTCTGTCTACCGTCCGACCACAATGTTTGTGTTTAGAAAAGGTGCTTAGACTGGGGCGTTTGATGAGACTTATTTTATGGGTGCTGATATTGCCGACCCTTCCAAAAATAGATACTTAATGACAAATATATGCCTTTAGTTTCAGAGACTCAATGCCAATTTAAACTTTATCTCATCGATTCGGCTAATTTTACAGTGGGGACAGTGCGTTTTGCAAATGAATACGTGAAAAATCCACGACCCGTCTTTATACACCCTAAAGGTATAGCATATATCTGGATATTATGCTAAAGGGCGATAGGATTAAGAGGCGGCAGAGGTGTGTCAGGCTCGTGGCACGTGGAGATCCGTTGTCTCTGCCTACCCCACCGGGAACAGCTGTGGCGCTATGTATGTATGTATGTAAATACTTTTTATCCGAATGAAATTTTACAGCATTGGGCGCCTCGTAAACTCAAAATATCGCAGTAAGTCGCGAAGCTCGCGGGCCTACAATGAACCAACACGTTAATTATAAAGGGTTATAGATTTAATCCATCATTTGGAGGCACGCGAGGAAACGAGCGTTATAATGAAGTGTGTACATACGTATAGTAAGTACCTGTATGTAAAATATGTGCTTCATATATGACATGTATTCAGCTGGCTAGCGTGTGAGTGGTGACCGAGTACATCACAGTACATAGCTACCGAAACATTGCTATGTATACGACATGCATTCGTAAGAGTGTACGTACGTATGATCGGTTTAAGAGTTATGGAAGAACATACATACATACAGAAAATATTTCTAATACCGTCAATTCAGTTTTAGTATCATAGATAGAGTTTACAAACGCAGTATCTCATAAAACAAAGTAACTTACTCCATGACCATCCCTTACAGATTTATTATTAGTATTGATATGATATTGATTGATATACAAAATAAAATTCAGATGTAAATCGATTTTGCTTGTATCTACATATTATGTTGCGGGTAGACTGGTAATTGAAAGTTCCAATGTTATATTAGATTAATTAATGCAACACCGTGAACTGTGTGGGGTCGGTATTTAAAAAGAATAGCCCCACTGCATCTCTCCCCTTGCATGTCGTAAGCGACTAAGGAATAAGAACAAGATGCCGTGCATAATGGTGACCTCTCTCCTTGGCACGGTTCTTCCACCGAGTCATGTAGCAGGTGGGTCTTCGTGCCTTACTTTCTGCTTGATAGCTATCTTGTACGAATACTTTGCTAAATGTGGTGGTCGGTGCTGTGCTGTAATTTACAAGAGTACTTTCAGCACAACACCGACTACTCTGCTTACCCCGATTGTCGCGATTCAGCGTGTGGTATGTAATGCAACACCTATAAAATAAAGAACAAACCACGTCTCCGACCGCGCCTCGACTATGGAACTCAACCGGTTGTCGTAAGTACATACTTAAAAGTGGCGTACGTGTTATTTTTTTTTTACGAAAATCAGTGTTTTTGATTGTGCCAGAGGACCGCAATTGTATAGTCGACAAGCCAAATACATTGCTAAAATACAAACAAGTAATCGCAAACGATATGATGCGGTAGGGAAGAGGTTACCTGAAGACTCTTCCGATGAAGCCCATGCCGAACACTCTCCGGTTGGAGTTGTCGGCGAGGGGTTCGAGGAGCGGCGGGTGGATGCGCACGGCAGCGCCCGCGCCCCACGACACGCCCCGCTCGCCGCGCGCGCCGCTCCGCCGCCACTCCACCCCGCCCGCGCCCGCCGTCGTACCGCTGCCACCAGTCAGCGGCGACCGCACGCTGCAATCACAATACCACAGATTACTTAATAGTTACTTCGTGACAGATAAATCACTCTATAGAAAAAGTCCCATACCTTCGGTTTTAATAGCCTACTGTTTCACGTCGCCAATCGCTGCGTGCGAAAATGTACCTAAACGATCGAGTGTAAAGTGCATTATTGCTTTGCAGCTGCGCGTGACGATACACACTATTTTTCTATCTCTATCTCTTCTCTACATAGTATACTAGACGTACATTTTTCCGACATCGATCGATTCTGAACATAAATCCTAACAGTAGTAATCGATCTCTGAGTTATGCTAAGTAAGAGCTGATCGATCAGTAGTGTCGGAGCTGAAGGACGTCGGAGGAAATAGGAGCTAGATTCGCTTTCAGTTGTGTGCGTGTTTTGTACCGTGTGAGGCCGGTACTTTAAAAGAATAGCCCCACTGCATCTCTCCCCGTGTATGACGTAAAAGGCGACTAAGGGATATGACTCCCTTCTTATATTACTAGGTGGTAGGGTTTAACCCGCCCGGATTGTTACCAGCGCACTGAATGAAAGGTCGGTCGAAACGACTATATAAATAGTTTGTGTTTTCCGTCCAGTTCAGTATAGCCAGCGCGACCGAAGGGAAACACTGACGTGTCACCAAGTTCACCCGGTGTTATGGGCTGACATCACGGATGTAGCCAACCGTGTCAGTTTCCATAAAAAAAAATAGTTCCAATTTCAGAGCGAGCGAAACCGCGAGCAGAGCTAACCATACATAACAGATATTTAAATATAGAATGGAAGCTCAAAGCATAATCTCCGCATTACAGTTGTAGTGTCCCAAGGGCCGCCCGGGTGGCCGCGGCTGCGGCAAGCGGAGTGCGGGTAGTCGCAACTGCGCTGCCATTACGCTTTGTGCGACGCGGTCCTTCGAGCCGGATCGTATCGCGCCGCGGCGCCCTCGTTCATCTTTATTACCGACGTCAACCTTTCATTAGCGCTTTCTTGTCGGCGCAATCTCTCACACGTAAATATGTAAAGAGCACCCGGATCTCACTAGGCCGAACCGAGGCCCAGCCATAGCCCTCCCTCCCACCTCCCCTCCCTTACTAGTTATATTCTGTTCACTCGTGTAACAATGGGTTGGGCGCGAAATGAACAACGTAATATAATGGTCTGCGAAGTCTGTCAATCTCACCGTGTATGAGTTTATTTATTATCGTTGGTGAAAAGCAATAACGCTTAACCATTAAAAACTTTATTTTCAGTTTAAAACCCGAATGTACAGTTTTTGCCACTTACTTTTTCACCGATTATGATACTTAAATCGTCGTCGGCGGAAAATATTTTTCTGATAATTTCAATAAAACACATATGTAGGTAACATTGACCTAGCCTAGTTTATTTATTTCGATGCCTATGCTTTACAAAAAAAAATACTGTTCAGAAGGCGAACTTATTTTAAAATGAAATGTTTTCCAGTCAACAAGCGAGCACAAGATTTGACAATACGTTTTAAGTGTACATCAGTTTTCGCATTGTGTATGAGTTTCTATGCAAGGTTTACGCAAGTAAATTTTTTTTGTCAAGTTTATTTATCCACTTTTAACAACAAAACGTGTTTATTACGTTAATAAAACTAGCTAATTATTCTACGTACACATTAGCTAAAATTGCTCCGCGATAAGTCCTTTCATCTGACAGCAGACAAGATTATCGGCGAGCAAGTTGGATCGCGCCAGACAGGTGTCAGTGGCAGTGAGGAGCATACTTACATATATACTCGCACAAGTATTGTAGTCACGTTTACATGGAAAACTTCATATGCATCGATGTGTACATTTTTTTTATGTAATCCGGTATGCGTGGCTTAGTCGAAGGGGCCAAAACGTATGCTCCGACTAGCCAATATCACCTCCGAGAAGGTAGGTGCCATACTGGAGACTTCCCTGGATGGCTGGCTATACTGAACTAGAGGAAAACACAACCGAGGCTGCTATGCGGCCATCTTATCCAGTAGGGTAGTATCAACCCAGTCGGCTACAATTTGAGCCTACCACCTAGTAAGGGGCAAGGGAAGGGACCTACAGTTTAACATTCTGATCTGCTTCGAAATACAAAAAAAAATTGATAATATCTTTGAAGAAATCTGATGTTTTGGCTACATCGACTAAACTACGCCCACATAGCAAGAAATACCGCAAGGGTGTAGTCGGTAGGACGAAGCCGATCGCTGCTCTGTGACTGCACCCGCGATGTCGGCCCATCACACCTGAGCCTACCGCCTGGTAGTGGGCAGCAAAAAGGACTTTTACTGTAGGATTCGACGAATATTAATAAATGAAACAACAAAGCTATATACATATTACTTGTCTTTTTCTGGTTTGCATTTACCTCGGCCCGCGCTTCCGCACTTCGCCCCTCACGCTCACGCACACGGGTGTAGTGTGAGGCGCGAAGTGAGGAAGCGCGGGCCGAGGTAAGTGCAAACCAGAAACAGACGACTAGTATAACCGATTGTCATGAAGTATTTCATACTACTGTTCTCTCTTTAGTACTACATTGTCCGCCCCTACGTGTTTTTCACATCCCAAAGGTTAGTTAGTAAAGAATGCCGCAAGGCATTAAACTCGCCTTTTGTAACCTTTTTATACAATGGTGTACGATAAAGTATATTTTCATTCCATTTCAAGTATTAGTTAATTGTTTTTATTATTGTTTTTTTAAATAAGACTACATATTAAACAGTCTAAATTGTATTATCATTACGTTTATTGAACTTTATTAGTTCAATAAACGTAATGATTATACAATTTACACTGTTTATTATGTAGTCTTATATTTAAAAATCAGATGACTTGATGTTTCAAATCTACTTCTTAATTCTTCGCACTACCCATCTACCTTACACATAATCCCAGGCACGACTGGTAGAGAATGCCTCTAGGCTTTAAGTCCGCCTTTTGTCACTTTGTGCAATAAAGTATATTTTAATTTCATTTCACGACTTTGATGTAAGGTAAAAAAAACAGACAATAGGTAACTAGAGCCAATTTTGATCATGAGTTTCCTCGCACGTTGAAGTCTTTACTACCGCGGCGCGTCGTCGGTCGTGCGCCAGAGCACATTATATGTACAAACTATGAAATATAAAAAAAAAATTATACATCTTCTTGGGAAATTTGTTGCTGTATTGTTGCACGGCTAGTAAGTAGAGCATAATTATATTTAATGCACAACATTGACCATTAACTTGATTAATTTTGACAAAAAAAATCTGATTCGGCATATAGATAACTGAAAAAAACATTATTAGTTTTTATTGAAAGCGCGACATATGGCCCCGAACCACCCATAAGATGTCTAACGACGCCCATGGACATTGGATCGTATGCGGGGGTTGCGAATGCTATGCCGGCCTGACAGGTACCCATTCAGGAGTATCATATATCCATCCATCAGTAGGAGCCGAGACTGTACTTGGGGAGAGCGTTCCAGATTGTAATATATTTATATTATTTAAAGTGTAGTAAACTACTAATATAGAATTTATAAAAAAGTTTTAAAAAACATAAAACCGACTTCCTAAAAAAAGTAAAACTAAAAAACTATTTAAAATAAAAATATAAAAACCGCCTTCAAAAATATATGAAATAAAAACCTAAAAAAAAAAACGAACCCTAGAGTTGAAGGCGGTGCTAAAAAGGCTACACAAATCACAAAGGATATTATCATCCGCTCATGTTTTCTTTCATGCATCATTTTGCTTGCTTTAGCACCGCCTTCAACTCTAGGGTTCGTTTTTTTTTTTAGGTTTTTATTTCATATATTTTTGAAGGCGGTTTTTATATTTTTATTTTAAATAGTTTTTTAGTTTTACTTTTTTTAGGAAGTCGGTTTTATGTTTTTTAAAACTTTTTTTTTATTTCACAGTTTTTTTTAGTAATTTTTTGCTATTAATGTACTCGGCGGAATCGCTCGGCCTTCGGCCTCGCGATTCCGCCTCGCTTTCCAATCCGATCTTGACCCAATTAAAATAGGACCACGTCAGCTTCGATAGCTCAGTGGTGCAGACAGTCAACTGTCGCTATTGAATTTTAAGCAACGCTGGGTGCGGTCAGTGCTTAGATGGGTGACCGCTGACCGTTGGAGGCTGACCAAGGTTCGGATTCCTCGTAAAACTGTAAGTCCCTTCCCTCGTAATTTTACTTGGTGGTAGGGTTTAACCTTCCCGGGTTGGTACCACCGCACTGAATTAAACGTCGGTCGAAACGGCTATGTAAATAGTTTGTGTTTTCCGACCAGTTCAGTGTAGTCAGCACGATCAAAGGGGGAAGCACTGACATGGCACTGGTGTTATGGGCTGACATCACGGACGTTGTAGGTGATGTTGCAGAACTTAGTAGAATGGACAGACATAAACGTGTTACGGAAGCCTACTTTTATTATAAAATAACCGTCGGAGGACCTTGGTTGAAAATTGTAAAATTTAGTAGAACGGATAGACATGCATATGTTACGGAACCCTACATTCATTTTGCAGAACTTAGTAGAATGGACAGACATAAACGTGTTACGGAACCCTACTTAACAGTTGCACTCCGGGAGTGCCGGCAGATCCCGTGCCACTCTAACTTAACCCTTAACGCAATGACTTAAGGTTTCATTTTAAAAATGACGCTGACGCGATGTCGCGAGTTATACATTTTTACCCACCTAAAAAAGTGCCAAGAGCCGCTAAAGAAGTTTTCACTTCAAAAACCTCAGGGTTATCCCCTTTCAAATAAAAAAAAAAAGAATTTTCAAAATCGGCCCACAATTGACGGAGTAATCGCGTAACAAACATCCAAAAAAAGAAAACATACCGTCGAATTGAGAATCTTTTAGGTCTAAAGTAAATTTCTCGTGAAGACAAATGCAACGAGCCCAAACACGATGGGTTTATCATGTGTAGTTTAGGAGTTCCTATGGCCACCTTCTGTCTCCATCATCAAACCAGCTCGATGGTACTCGGTACAGTAGGTACTGGCCAGGTACCATAATAAATTAAACGCCGGTCGGAAAAGATAAAAAAATTTCAAATTTAGAATATTCATGAAACAAGGGTCCGAATATGTATCACTAGTATATCGATTCATGTATTTCAACAGGACAGAGAAAATTTCAAAATATTAGGTATTTAATACTTTTTAGTTTTTTTTTTTTTGTTTTTTGGAAATCGGTTTAATATTTTTTAAAACAGTTTTTATTTCATTCTTTTTAGTAATATTACATAAAAAAGAATAATCGAAATCGAATAATCGAAATCGATTGAAGTGGTACAGAATTATTCGCCATATGTGTCAGACTGCAAATTGCTGAATAAGTCCACATCACAAATGTTTTGCTGAAGGTAACCACACACCATACTAATTTATCAAACTGAAAATTGCCGAAAACGACCACATCACAAGTTTTGCTGAAGGTAACCACACACCATAGTATTATGCTGATTTTTCGAAAACCACTGAACCAATTTCGATAAAATTGAAATGGGACCACCTCGGAAGTATGACCTAACTAACAAAAAAAGAATTTTCTAAATCGGCCCTCAATTGACGGAGAAATCGTGTTACAAACATACAAAAAAATAAAAAAAATAAAAAAAAAAATAAAAAAAAAAAAAAACATACAGACGAATTGAGAACCTCCTCCTTTTTTGGAAGTCGGTTAAAAAGTAAAGGCAGTTTCATACGTATGATTTATCTATATGGTCTTGAAGCTAAATTCAAAACATTTTTTTTTAAGTTTCAGCAAATATAGTGAAATTTTAGAACAATGACATATTTTCTGTCTACAGATTTATTTCGTGGCTCATAAAATCGGTCCATTTCGTATATTCCAATGGTCACATATATTTTTTTGAAATAACTGTTTATAAAATAAACACCGCGCATCACAGGCAATCCCAAATAAACAGTTCCACTGAAGATAATAAACTGAACATAATTTTGATTGTGTGGAATGTTTTATTATTTTATTATATTTACCTCGTTCGAATCCAACGTCCCGAAACAATAAATAAACGAAATGATTTCCGTTATAGTAAAATCCCCTAAACGTGCAGTAGGTAATCATAGCTAATTGTGATTAGATTAGCAGCGTACCTACAATACAATGTATGCAAATATAATGTTATTATTACTGGTATTGGTATTGCTGTGAAATAAAAATATTAATTAAGTTTCTTCAGTACCAGTACCGAGTCTTGTTCAAGTTGAACTCCAAACCTAACCTCCGCCCACCCGCCCGCCCGGATTCACCCCGCTACCCTCACGCATCCGCGCGCATTCCTTTTCCTCTAATGTGTTAAATTTATCTCCGAGAATATTTTGTTATTGATTTTACATGTACATCTTATTCCTTCTCTTATTATGCGACCCAACAACATATACTAACAAAATAATAATATGTATTGTATGACTGATGATGTGTCCATAGTATAGTATACGATTTTAGGTTTTTGTCGCTTTAGAAAAAAGTTTTTTTTTATGGAAACTGACACGTTTGGCTACATCACCTACAACATCCGTGATGTCAGCCCATAACACCGGGTGCATGTCAGTGCTTTCCTTCGATCGTGCCGGCTACACTGAACTGGACGGAAAACATTATTTACATAGCCGTTTCGACCGACGTTTCATTCAGTGCGGCGGTACCAACCCGGGCGGGTTGAACCCTACCACCGAGTAAGGTAGGAAGGGAAGGGACCTACAGTTTTACGTGGAATCCGAACCACGGTCAGCCTCCAACGGTCAAGCGGTCACCCATCCAAGTACTGACCGCGCCCAGCGTTGCTTAACAATCAATAGCAACAGTCGACTGTCTGCACCACTGAGCTATCGAGGCTGACAATCTATTGAATTAATTTCATGCTCATTTCAATATCAGTGAAGTTCTTTAACGCAGCTGCAAGATCGTCTACACAAGAACAGTATTGTAAGTGCGAACTCCTTGGCTGCCTCCAGCCTGCTTCCGTAATTAATTAACGCGATAAGATCACGACACACAAGAGCACGGTACCCGGAAGATTTACTGCGCGTGTTCGAGGAGATCACACGAGATTGCCGGCCCCCCGCGCCGCCGACTGTTAAAACATTTATTCAAACGATGAGAGACCTGACTCCCGGACCACAGGCACCAGACGGCTGACAAGACCACAAGCCAAGTTGGAGAAGCGCTCGGGTGCAATTTAAACCTTGCTGATTGGTATTTTTAATTGAATTAGCTCTGCATACAATTGACATACTTCTTGAAAAGCGGCGGGTGACCGAGTGGCTTGGGCGTCGGCATCTCTTGCGAGAGGTCCGAGGTTCGAATAAGGTCGGCGTGTATCAATGAGTTTTTTCTGACGGAAAAATTTACATGCATACCTACACCTGCTGCTTCATCGTGCGGAATCGGTGTAAAATTGTAGGTCCCTTCCCTTGCCTCTTAACTATTTGGTAGACTCAAATTGTAACCGACTGAGTTGGTACCACCGTACTGGATGTAAGATGGCCGCATAGCATTCCCGACTGTGTTCTCATCTAGTCCAGTATAGCCTCAATCCAAAGGGAAGTCTCCGATATGGCACCTACTTTCTCGGAGTTGGTACTGGCTGGTCGGAGCATGTGCTTACGTCCCTCTGATTCAGCCACCCATACAGGGTTAATAAAAAAAATTAAAAATTTACTCGCAAAAATACATCTTACGCTAACTTCTTAATCCTCTGTAAGCTCTTCTTGTGCCTTATGCCGGTAACGTTATGCAGTCACGGCATTTCATAAATTATCGTCTCAATGCTGCCGTGCCGTTACCGTGTCGTTATTTTGACTGATGAAAAGATCTAAGCTAACAGGTACCAAAATGGTATGATGAACACTTTGCTTTACACGATCTAAAACATAATCGCGAAATAAAAATCTACCTTAACATATGTACCTATCCGATGTTATTAATTTGCGCCAAGTTCAGCCGACTTTTGATTACGAAGTGCTCATTAAGTCTCGGGCGTGCCTCAAACAACGTCAGGATGTTTAAGTTCGCTTGTGGTTGGCGCGGGCGGGCCAGAGGTTCTATTCCAAGTAATACCTGTGGTAATATACAAAAAGTTTGCGGCAACCATCCCAAAGTTAAATACCTACATACGAGTACGTGCGTAAACATGAAATGTGTGCGAGTGTGTGTGTGTCAAGACAGCTCGCAACGGTAACATCGTATACCTATTGACTCACTCAACTTTCTTTAACTTTCCGAGTAACTTACAATTTTTGAGAAAGTATATCGTTAACCTGAACGCAGCCCGGCCTTCGACCTCACCCTTAGTGACTTACTTTCTTCGAGACAGTACATACATATTTCATTTAATTTTTTTTTGTTAGGTGAAGAAATGCTCCTATAAACATAGTTTTTTTTTTCGTAACGTGTTTTTTCAGTGGGTGTGGAGGATATTGATACGGAGTTAAAGAGCTCGAGCTCCGAGGAAGTTTAAGGAATGTTGACGTAATGACCTAGTGTAGTGATTTAGTCGATATTACGCTATCGATATAAATTAATTATGAAATCATCTATTTTTTTCTCCCTGTTCCCATTGCTCGTGCTCGCAATTTCTTCTTCATCCATATTAAATCGCTATTTGTACACACAAAATGAAGTCAAAGCGTGAGCGCTGGCATGGTACCTAGTTCCAACAGGTCTAATTGACAAAGTGTAAGGGACTCACATCAAGAATACAGCAATTGATCTAGCATTTGTTATCTTTGTCGCATGTTGGAACCGGCTAGCGGTTCCAACATAGGTAGGTGGTTAGATTTGAAGCGATCGCATAGCTACTGCATGGTTAACTAATAGAAAGTTTGTTAGTCGCGTCGCGAGTGCTGATGTAATATTCCCAAACTGCGTTTAACTATAGCTGAAGCAGCGGAGGCTTCGCCGACAGTGGCCCTCAGGTAACTCGGAGGCTTTGAGGCGACCGCAACTGTTAACTTGGCATGTTCGATATTCTATTCGAGAGCTATGCTTGTCGCCTTAGTTGAAATTGTACGAATTGATCTTTGAAGTTTCCGTAACAGCTTCATAACAGAGCAAGTGTGACAAGTTTCAATGGGTGTGTTTCCACTGTTAGCTAAGAGTGCAGTTTTGTGTATTGTGCCAAAATAAATTTGTTCGTTGTAGGCATACCTACGCCATATTATATTATGTAGTTAGAAGGCGCCCCGCCCGCCCGCGCCGCCTAGCCTGCGCTTATAGCTCCACGGCATCTCTACTCTCTATCTCTACTTCTTATAAAAGGGAACGTATGTCTGTATGTATGTATGTTTGAGGTAAACTCAACGGAACGTCTGAATAGATTTTGATGTTGTTTGCCCCATTCATACAAAGAGTTGTTCTTGAGGCTCACTATATATACATCACGCTAAATAGCCTTAGGGCTGAGCAGTATCAAAGAAAGTATAGTATCGACGGGAGAGAGAAAGAGAGAGAATATAAGAGAAGCGACCGGGTAATATCATATTTGCGTTTAAATCGGATTTGCCATTAAACCGAGTCTACCACGAGCGAAGCCGCGGGCAAAAGCTAGTCAAATGATAATTTTAAAATAGGATGTAATTTATATTATATAATTTCTACTATACGTCTGTATTTTTAAATCAATTGTTTTAATGGAAACTGACATTGTTGGCTCATCACCTACAACACCCGTGATATCAGCCTTGGTGAAGGAGGTGCCATGTCAGTGCTTCAGTGCTGGCTACACTGAACTGGATCGAAAACAAGCATTATTGACAAAACTTTCATTCAGTGCGCTAGTACCAAGCCGGGCGGGTTAAGCCCTACCACCTAGCAAAGTGTAGGTGGGTCTCTCTGTCGTCTGTTGGTTGCAATTCTCTATCTAAGCCACTTGTTAGCTGAAATTTTCATTTACCTGAATAAAACTAGTTTATTTATCTATATATGGTATATGAAGTTGGCCTGGCAACAGTTGTTTTTTTATTTTTAGGGTTGCGTACCTCAAAAGAGGAAAACCCGAAAAAAAATTATCAGAGGCCCAATGTCAAGAACAAAAGGATGTTCTTCTGATTTTCGGTAAAGACTTCGTACATAGCCAGTGGGACTAAGAGTCATAAGCTATAACCATGACTCGTGGTTTCACCAAGAAGTAGGACCACGAGTTCAGAATATAAGGTCTAGTGGAACCATGAGTCATTGTGGTACAAAGTCAGTGGGTCCACGGTTCACACACCGTTGAGTCTCTCTGCGACGAAAGCTGCGGAGATTGGTCGGGTGGAAGGGATGCTGGTTCCTGAGAGTCTACCATACAGTTAATAAATGCAAATATTATGTTCACTAGCTTGATAATAGTTGTTAAAGTGAAAAGGTTAATCACCTCCTGGCGTCGGTACCGTCGGCCGGGTCGTCGGGGTGGTGTGCCTGGTGCGGCGTCGGCGGCGGCGAGAAGAACACTTGGTCCTGTTCGGTGTCGAGCTGGTCGAGTTGGTCGGGCGCGGCGCTCGCGCGGAACGAGCTGGACCACTGCATCCCGGACGACTGCCGCGACCGTCGCGTCATCGCCTGCACACACACACACACACACAGGTAACACTTTGAACTGATATTGTAACCTCTATCTGAAGGGAAACTAACTATAAATAATCTGTACAAAAGGGAACGTCTGTCTGTATTTTTTTTATGGAAACTGACACGGTTGGCTACATCACCTATAACATCCGTGATGTGAGCCTATAACACCGGATGAACTAGATGCTATATCAGTGCTTCCCTTCGGTCGTGCCGGCTACACTGAACTGGACAAGTACTGACCGCGCTCAAGTTTGCTTTACAACGGCCGCACCACTGATCTAACGAGGCTAAATCCTATCATCCATTTATCCCTAACATGTGTACCATTACCCTCTTTAATAACATGTACGTATGCCGAGTAAGTAAGACGCGCTGTAGGTGCGGCCGCTCAGCAGGGCTATTCTTGTAAATTCTGACAGCGGAATCAGCGCTGCTGTGGCGCTGAGAGCCACTTACCAAAGTGGCTCTCAGCGCCACAACAGCGCTGATTCCGCTGTCAGAATTTACAAGAATAGACCTGCTGATCAGTAATGTTCTGAGGGCGGCCGGCCGGAGCAAGGCGGCCGCCGCTTGGTGTTTTGCTATATTAATATGATTGCGGATTAAAGATACAACAATAATACAAAAAATAGTTTCAGCAGAGAGATCTACTATGAACTAGTCGTATTACTTTAACACTTTAAATAAATGCGGTGCTAACCGCGAAGGGTTACGGGTGTCAGCTGTGACGGTGGAGGGTGGAGGGTGGAGGGGTGAGGAGGCAATATGGCGGCGCCGGAGACGCAGGAAGCTCGCCGCGTGCCTCGACCACCACTTCCGGCCGCCGTTAGGTGCCTTGATGAATGGAGTACCTGCTAAGTACGATATTTCCTTCACAGGGGCTCTACCGCTGTCTTCCCTTGTTCGGCGGCTCGCGGCGACATCTTGAGAAGTTGACGAAATTAATTCAACTTCTTTTACGAAAGCTTTTTCATTAATTTACGCCGGCAAAATTTATCTCCTCTCTCTAGGTGCGTAATTTTTTTCTAAGTAGATTCTATTTGGATACGCTGCGGGTCGGATAATTAAAAGACAGGAGGCGACGGGAATACTTTATCATTCGGCTTCGCTGTTTTTGGAATAGCACAGCCAGCACATTGTAATCGTAGTGTTTAACTGGAATGTAAAGTTCGTAATATTTTGGACAATGTTTTTTATTCAATATCGATATAAAATCTTTATTCAACGTTTCACACTTGCGAGTCATGTATTGATACGCGATATACAGTGTGGATGTATTCGACCGTATTTGTTTACCACCACATCATTCCCCATTTAATAAACTTAATAAAAAGCTCAGTAGCATCTTTTTCTATCACTCGAAGAGCATTTACACGTTATACAGGATGTTTCAGGATAGGGCTTTGTAACTTCAGGGTTCGAAAGGGGTCCATATTAGAAGACGAAAAGCTCTGAAACTTTTTACCACATTCGGTAATTTTATAGTACTTTTTGGTGAAAATCGTTTCATCGAGCTTTGGTGGACTGTTAACGTCCGCCTTTATTAAATAAAAATAAAATGACTAACTTATGCTTTAACTAGTAGAATTGAACTACATGTAGGTAAATTCCAGACACTTAAATTTGAATGACATCAAAAGAAAAAGGGAACTGGACTAGGTCATTGCACTCCCTAGACCTAGATAGCACTGTTGCCAAATGTCCTCATATTCACAGTTTTTATTGCAATTTTCAAATTTTTGTATGAAAGAAAAATACGGAATCTCGATTTGAACGATAAGGATTTTTTTCTTCTAATAATGAGTAATTTATATTCCTAAAGTTTCTCAAGTCTATCCTGAAACACTCTGTATAAAGGCCAAAACCATATCCAACATCTGAAACTGACCTTTTAATTGCGAATATCTCGAGTTCTAGAAAAAAACAATTTACTGAAGCTTATTCACGAGGAATCCCCTGGTGGTAAGAAAATCCGGCCGAACTGGAACACCCTGTATATCGCATATCAATAACGAATAAGATAGTTATTTATACGTACACTTTACATAAATCGGCCGATCGTTTATTTAAGTGATACAATCCTTTCCTTACCTATAATAAAATCCAACGTCTGCTTTCTGTCTGTCTGAGTGTCTGTCTGTCCGCTTATAACTCGAGAACCACTGAACCGATTTTAATAAAACAAAATTCTACGGATAGCTTGATTCTTCCCATCAACTATAGGCTACTTACTATCACGCTAAATGGCTTATGAGGTTAGCAGTGAAGTGAAATATGAGAGCGGGCGGAGCCGCGGGCACAGCTTGTAGTGAATAAAAAAGGATACAATGTGCTGATAAGGTCCCGTATCCCGTATCCCGTATAAACGGTCAAAGGAAAAGTAGATAATGCGATGTTCAGCCATTGATGTCAAAATGTGAATAACCCTAAATTCCACGCAATCCGCATGCGACCGAATGTCCATGGAGGTCGATAGACACCTTATGGGTGGCTGGGCGCCACATGTCGCGCTTTTGATAAAAAAAAACTCAACTACTGCTCTTTGCTGTGGGGCACATGACTAATAATTTCAGGATTGAATGATACCGCTAAAGGAGGGGCGGCACCGTTTAATTGATTAGGACCGCCGTTACAGGAGCAGAACATTTCAATAATCGATATTGTATTATGCGTAGTGGCGGTCTCTTGTTCGGCTGCCACGCCTAGTCTATGAGAGTTATGATAAATTATCGTCTCTACTATTTTCTATTCGCCGGTTTACGTGTGCCCTATTTTATTAAATAATCGCCTTCGTACGAGGACGGGACGCGCCGCCGCGGCCAAGGACGCTGAAGGTTTCTCTATTTTTGGTTATAAGCTGTTATGAATGTTGTTTTGTCCGAATTAATTATTCCGTAGAATAGATCTCTCTGAAGGCTACATGAAGGCCGCGAAAATATGAACTAATCTAATAATAATATAACGAACTACGCGGGGAAGATTTAACAAAATTAGGGTTGAAAGGCCGAATGATCTGTCATAAATTGCATGAACGTTTAGAGTTGGAACGTGATTATGCAAAACGCAAGGCGAGCATCAACAAACCGAGCAGGACCAAGCGGTCCGACTCCCGCGGCCACGGCGCGCGGCGGCGCGCGGCGCGTGTAGGCCGGCGAGCATAACAGGGAGAATCTTTAATCAAGTCACGGCCCACTAATTCTCGGAGCTATCTCAAAATTACTGCAGACACCGCCTCGCCTCCGCGCCCTCCAGCCAGGGAGTAATTCCATTATTACAGCGCTGATCTAGTTAAGCCAATATAGGACATATTGGCTGGTGCGTAGCTAGCCTCCGCCGAGCCTTCGCAACTCCCCACCGCCTCCGCCGCCCCGCCGCCGCCCCGCACACGCAGTCTTGTCCGTCTACGTCCAGATTGACTTATATCCCGGTTGAAAACTAATTTTTATGAGAATAATATTACAATTATATTTCGTTCATTTGTTTGTTATACAATACAGTGACTTTGAACATGACTTTGCCGGCGTGAAGTTGATTAGGTGGTCAACTACGTCTTTCTATCAATACACATATAATAAAACTGCAAACATTGCGTGTCGTTACATTGAAAATATTTGCAAAAAATAAACGGATTGGGCGATGAAGGATAAGTGATAGAACGCAGTAAGATAATTGTTTTTCTGTTTGTCGGTCTTTCTGTTTGTGAATTTGTTTGGTCACGCATCACGTAACAAGTACAATTCGGATGAAATTATCAAAAAAATATATATAGGCTATATTACCATTACGTCATTATTCATATGAGTGAAATAGAGTGAATAGTGGAGTGAAAAGTAAAGGTAGTCCGAAAAATTATAAAATATTATCATATATTGTATTGATTTTATTTTATTTTATTAACTCTTGTAGTTAATGGTTTTAAGTTGATATTCAAATCCCACACTAGAATTGATTTCTCGAAAATTGGAAAAATCTTCAAACAAGAAAATAAAGCGACCGGAGCCACGGGCTCAGTAGTTTTAAATATTGAATAATCGCCTTCACTTCACCCTAATCCATATGCATAGTGACACGTGGTACCTACATGTGGCGAAAGCTATTATAATTTAATCTCAATCACTTTCTCATGAGAAAGTTAAAGTTCCCAAATAGGTAGTTATTTTTGGGCTCAGGCAGATTTTTTTTTCATAAATATTTTTTTCTCACCTTTCGACAAAATGGCTCCAAATTATTCTCGTTCAAATTTATTCTCATACAGAATGTGAATTGTATGGAACGTGAGAGACAAGAGATCAGACGAGAATATAGTGTTTTCAAAGCGAGCTCGCCGCGTGCGCTTGCATCGGCATTGGGGGCACAGCAGCGCACAGCGCGACGATGCGACCGACGAAATATTTGAGAGGGTGCATTCAGCCGCGCAAACAATGCCAAAGAAGAAACAATTTATGTGCAGTTTGAAATGTGAGGTATCGCTGTAAAGGTTAACACTAGGCTTGCCAACCGTCCCGCGTGAGGCGGGACGTCCCGTTTCCACGACTTAAATAATTCGTCCCGCGATACACGTCTGCGGGACGCTAATTGTCCCGCTTTATGGTAAACTTAGCCAGATTAGACAGAAATCCCATTCAATTGAGGTGACGAGCGGCGTAAAAAAGTTATGGCCGAAATAGTGAAAAAAAATTATTTTTTTTTCCAATTTTTTTTATATTGGCGATTTGGAAACGAAGAATGATATCAAACATTTGAGAAAAACCCATCTGGACAATTTAGTCAGCTACAATTTGAGCCTAAAACAAAGACGATCGGGTTAAGGGTTTGCCCTGTAGCCTAATCTTTTTGAGAAAATTCAAAAAGTCAGAACAAAATTTTTTTCGAATTCCGTAGATTCATTTCCAATGTGCTCGTAGTCGTGTGAGGCACGAAACCTGTGAATTTTTTTTACTGATTAGTGTTAAAATTTCATGTCATGGTTACTTTATAATAGCAAAGAGTTTATTTTATAAATTTAATTCCAACTTTTAGATAAAACTGATTAAAAAAATAATACAATTGTTTTTCTCTCGTTTCTGTACATTTGAATTGATTGATCAAAGTTTTTTTTATTCGTGTTAAAATTATTTGTAATGAATGATTACTTTGTAATAGCGAAGCGTTTATTTTGTAAATTTTCTTTTCAAATTTTAAATAAAAGTAATAAAAATATATTACAATAGTTTTTTCTCGTTTCTGTACATTTGTAGGCAAGTCCCGCTTTTTTTGGCCAAGTCCCGCATATTAATTTCTGATTTCCCGCTTATCCGTGAATAAGAGTAGGCAAGCCTAGTTAACACGCTAGTGAAATATTCACGACCCGACAACGGCGTGCAGGCCGGCTTGGGGGCGGCGGGGGCGGTGGGAGCGGCGCGGTGTTACTAGCTACCATTGAGTTTCTAACGAGTGCTTCGGTTGTCACCCTTTAGATTTTTTTCTATTTATCGATTTTGCGGGTTATTTGTTGCTTACAACCTTCGCAACGTTCACCCGCCATGCATAAATATAGTTCACTGAGAAATGATGCAGCTTAACTCAATTTCTCAAACACAATCCGCGCTGGTTGGGCGGCGCGTGTAGAAACCATCTCATTGAATCGCCTAAAAAGTTGTCACTGATCGCGATACAAGGAAATCAGGTATATACCAAAATTATTTATCGTCTCTACTATACCCGATACTTAATACACTTGGTCTTATTGCCTTAGCCTTAGACCATTTCTTCCAGTCAACCGACTTACCGATTCCGAGACCGAATTCAAACTCCGGACCTCTCGCAAGAGAAAACGACGCGCAGGCCGCTCGGCCGCCCGCCACCGCCTGAATATTCCCATAATTGGCGAAGTTATCTTACAATATATATATTTTTTTATGTAATCCGGTATGGGTGGCTTAGTCGGAGGGGCCAAAGCGCATGCTCCGACCAGCCAATATCACCTCTGAGAAGGTAGATGCTAACCGGAGACTTCCCTGGATTGATGGCTGTACTGGACTAGAGGAGAAAACAACCGAGGCTGCTACGCGGCCATCTTACATCCAGTACGGTGGTACCGATCCAGTCGGCTACAATTTGAGCCTACCACCTAGTAAGGGGTAAGGGAAGGGACCTACAGTTTTACACCGGTTCCGAACGGTGAAGCATAAGGTGTAGGTATGCACGTAAATTTTTTCGTCAGAAAAAACTCATAGGTACACGCCGAACGGATTCGAACCTAGAACCTCTCGCATGAGAAGCCAATGCCCAAACCACTCGGCCACCCGCCGCTTACAATATGTTTCACTGTCATTATGCAAATGATTCCTTTACGCATAGCGAGAACAATGAATATTCGATTGAAGTTCTTCGTGAAATTATCTTTTGTGTAGGCATACTTTTAATTAGCCCGCGGTACGTAAGTACGCACTATCACGTACGTAGCGCCGCGCCGCCGGGGTAATGTAATTTAATTTCGCAATTCCTCGGCTAATATAACGTACCAAAGTTTTCGCGACGCACTAGAGACGGCATCGCTCCAAGGAGACTGCCTTCGCACGTCACAAGTAGGCCAAACAAATTACTTTAAACTACGACACTTAAATGGAGTCAGCGGTATTCTCTTATGCAACGTTAGTGAGGGGTATTAGGTCGACGCGGCGCGGCGGTGGGCGGCGGCGTCGGAGCCTTGCTGGTGCGAGCTCCTGACTCTCGCGGGACCGCCTCCAGCTAGGCAAGCCACGCTCTTAGCTACGAGGACACGGGGAATAGACGGAACCGCTTTTTGTGTATAACTTGCACAACAACGATCGTGCGAGGTGTATGAGAGGAGATCGGAGACGCTGCAGAGACTTTTTTTTGTGTTTTTATAGGAAGCGCGACATATGGCGCCGAGAAACCCATAAGGTGTCTAACGACGACGCCCATGGGCATTCGGTCGAATGCGCCTAATGGACTTACTATTCCAATCAAATTCTCGACGATAGCTGTTGTTATTATTATTATACAAAAAGTTATTTACGATTGAAAATTAATAGGAATAAATGGTATCAGTAAATTGAGCTGTCATTCGCTTTCACCAATATTCGAGCTAGAGATCGCAGCTGAATATTCAGTTCAACACTAATATAAGGTGCTTCGTTATTTATGTCAAAAATTTCGGGAGGGTTACATAGACACTCAAATAAACAGGTTACGCAAAAAAAAACTATGTTTTTAGCATTACTTTTCGAGAAATTTAACAAAACATGTTTGCTACCTAAACATTAACCTGTGTGTAACAGTAGGTAATGACCGTACTATGTTCAAGCTCAGAACAGCTGTTTGTTGTAATTAAGTCACAAGGTCACTATGATTGGTTTTTACAACTACTTATTTGATTTGATTTTTTGTTAAGAGAAAAAATGCTCCTATAAACATATGTTTTTTTCTTACGTAAAGTGTTTATTTGAGTGCGTATGTAACACTCCCGAAATTTTTGACATAAATAACGAAGCAACTTATATAAACCTTAGTCCGGAGCGCATAAGCGTTCGTTGTTCGAGCATCTCGCGGTCCAACTGGCTTCGATCTACCTCACACACAATCATGGTTGTAGGTCGGTTTCTCAGCCGCCTCCGCCCAGCCCCGCCCCGGCAGCGCTCCCGTGCTTGGTTCAATCTGCAGTACGCTCAGTGCTAACTCTCTAGTGAGAGGGAGCTGGGTTCAGGGATCGCTACATTTAGGTCAATTTACTTAGATAATTGTGTCGGCTTACTCGTATATTTATAGAACGATCGCCAAAGTTGGGCGGCAGTCTACTCCGTGGCTGAATATACTGGCACTAAGTGCCAGTATGTTCTGGTCGATGCTCATGACTGGTATTGATTACTCCTGAATAGAAACCTGTCGCAGTCAAGCTAGAAGTTTGTTTGGTTCTGTATCCATACGGAATCATATTACTAAGCCGTATGTCTGTCTGTCTGTCCGTCCTAGGGCTGTATCGTTAGAACCGTAATAGGTAGCCGTTTGAAATTTTGGGGAGAAATAGATGGGCAAGAAGACCAGTCAAAATTTTTATAGGCCAATATTTAAACTGCAGTCCACGAGTTCGGATTCCAGGTTCGCCGCCAATTCGCACTTGCGCTCAGATATTATACAAGTCAGGGCTTTTGCAAAACCAAGTAAGATGCTGTGTTTGTATGATAGAGGCGGACGGGTAGACTAGAACCCTCTGCAACACCGTAGGGATGTCGGCTCCCTAAGTGTGTTCTATCGCTTATCCATGGGGAGTGCTCGGAGGAGCTGTTTAATGCGATCCCGGCGTCCCTTCCACCTTCGCACCACGCGCACTAGGCAGGGATTGCATCCCTACACGCTGGACTTACCGCGGATGCGTACCAATCGATTCTGCAGATCGTTCCTGTACAGAACCGGTAAACACTGGAACGCTCTCCCTGAGCATATATTTCCCCCCAAGTACAGCCTCGGGTCCTTCAAGAGGGGCGTGAATGGGCACCTGTCAGGCCGGCATTGCATTCGCAACCCCTGCATACGACCGAATGTCCATGGGCATCGTTAGACACCTTATGGGTGGCTCGGCGCCATATGTCGCGCTGTCAATAAAATTTAAATAAGACTCACCGAGACAACGTAGGAGATGCCGGTGAGTGTGAGGCGCGCCACGCTGTCCTTGCCGCACTCGGAGGAGACGGAGGCGCCGGCGACGGAGGGTGCGGGGGCGCGGCGCAGCTGCGGGTGCGCGGCGGGCGAGGGGCAGCCGGAGCCGGCCGCGTCCGTCTCCTCGCCCGGCAGCACGTCGGGCCGCCCGCCCGCGCCCCCCGCGCCCCGCGCCGCCCCCCGCGCCGCCCCCCGCGCCTCGCGCGGCGCCGCACCGGAAGCACCATACATACTGCAACAACACGCCAATCAACATGGGTAAATGATAAGTGATAAGTGATAACTCGCCACATCTAGGAGGCGGCCATCCAAATTATTATAAGAAAAGAAAACATTGATAATTTTTTTTTTTAGTTTGGATAAATTACCTATTTCAAATTTTTAAAATCCAAAGTTATGTACCATTCAATACCGTGTGGAGTCGGTACTTAAAAAGAATAGCCCCACTGCATCTCTCCCCGTGTATTTCGTAAAAGGCGACTAAGGGATAAGTATAAGATGCCGTGCTAAGGTCCTTCCACCGACTCATGCAGCAGGTGGTTCTTCGTGACGTGCTGCTTGATAGTTATCTTGTCCGAATACTTGGCTAAACGTGGTACATCGGTGTTGTTTTACAGATTTACAAGAGTGCTTGCAGCGCAACACCGATTACTCTGCTCACCCCGATTGTTGGGATACAGCATATGGTATATGTATTACAAACATTATAAACGGGCAGACTCGTGCGTGTGTGCGCCTGCGCATGGTCGTGGAGTCGTAAGTTATAGGATCAGCTACTCGACCGACTAAACCAATCACGAGTTACACAATTGCATCTAAGAATCCATATTTATTATATTTCCGCATAATCCTGATTGGATCGGATGACATACTGTGTGACATACAGCTTACACACGAGTGTGACAAGGTTCGACACACGTCTCCAATGTTCACAGCCTCACTTGCAATTCTGAAATGCACTGGTAAAACATTTCTCTAAAATCATAAAATGCGCGCTTTTGTCAAGGATGCTTTCAACTGAACGGTCCCTTTCGAGCTTCACAATGAATAAGGTAAATTCATTTTATTGAAATACTTTGATTTTAATAAATTCGAAAGTATTTATAGACATACAAAATTTTATAGCGCTCTTGGGCTAGACTGAAAACACAATATTATGAGTTGATGACTGGTATGAGTTTACACTCATCTAGGAGTTTAGTGCACAGCTAAAATAATGAAAGAGGAAAGCAGTCAAGCGCACAGTACCGGCTTTAGAATTCCAAATACAATATCAAAACTAGTTTAATCAATAAATATTACATTAATCAAACCATTAAATGGAGTCCTCTGGAGTTCCACATTAATCAACCTTTAATACAAAATTTTACATCAAAATTTCATATATCCACGGTCTTCCACGGATTATCACGTCAAGTATTCGTGAAGTTAGAATTATGTGGGATGTGGGATTTTGTGGCGAAAAACCACAGGCGAAGCGCGCGCGTCATTTGTTTCCCACAAGCGGAAAACCATCCATCCATTCATATTCGGTTGTCCAACACAATTGATATGCGACGAGAAACCGCTCGGACTGGACTAGGAGCGAGTTTCGACCGCGCGGCTCACTCCCCGCCCTGTTGAGCCAACTGATGCTTAGATGCAATTTTAAAAACGAATAATGCTTCTTCGTTTTAACGCTTCAAGTGTGTGAAGACACTAATAAAAAACAAAGTGTGTGAAAACAAATTATACACGATAATATTTTTAAAATACATTTATTTGTCATTGTCATTAATTGAATGAGACTATATTATTATCTAGTAAACTGACAGAAATCAAATTATGTGTACATACTTATGATAACCTGTTAATGAATTGTACAAGTAATTATGTCCCATATTTTCA
Organism: Nematopogon swammerdamellus; assembly: GCA_946902875.1. Classification (NCBI taxonomy): domain Eukaryota; kingdom Metazoa; phylum Arthropoda; class Insecta; order Lepidoptera; family Adelidae; genus Nematopogon; species Nematopogon swammerdamellus. Next base: position 14,146,558 of record OX336343.1, read on the forward strand.
GGGTCGTATTTAGAACAGCACGTCTCCCAAACTCGCGGGTCAGCATCCAAAAGACGCCAGAACCGTAAGCGGTCCGGAAATACCACAGCCTTCTTCGTAATTTGCGAAGAAAGCTCAGTTTCATCGCTGGGAAATTCCACGATCGATATGTCCGAGCGTTCAACCACCTCCAATGAGTGGGAAAATATTGGAAATGCAACGCGGCGTGGAGCAATGGCGGGGTTCGGCGGGAAGCGGAGAAGGCGACGACGACGCCAGGCGACTCGATTGCGACCGATCGTTTTATTGGCCGCAATATGAGGCGACCGCTCCGGCAAACAGCGCGGCGAGCTGCGAACTCGCTCCAACCGTGTCCGCCTTCTTTGTTCGCTTGTGAATAAATAAAGAAGAGTCGAAAGGAACTTTCGGCCGCCGAGAAAGAATAAGATAGGCTCCTTGAATTTTTATCAGAACGAATGGAAACGAAAATATGTTAGGAGGAAACAATATTTTGAAACGGCGCCGCCGCCGCCGTCCCCGCGTCGCCCGCGGCCACGTCGAGTGCCCTCGACCCCACCGCACCCCGCGCCGCGCTCGCGGAGCCTTTTGTGGTAAAACAGTTTCCGCTCTCCCGCGACTGAGCTCTTTTAACAAAAACAATGTGGGCACCGACAAACAATGCATTGAAGACATACCTCCTTAGGGAAATGAAATATTCTACTGAGTTGTGTGTTTGAATAAACATGGAGCGAGTCGACGACACAATATTCAACACCGCGTAGTCGCGTTGTCGTTACAAGTTCGCCGGGGAAGGTTGCCTGGATAACGCAGACAATAATTTGTTAAATCGTTACTTTGTTCTCAAGAAAATCGGTTCTATATACACCAGGAAGCAGATAGTACCAAGTTATAAGTAGTACCTACTCTGTCAAGTGTTCAGCAAGGTCGTAAAACAAAGTGGCTCAATCTCCAGAATAGAATCCATCTATTAACATGGCTAGTACGTATTTTTGAATGAATGCAACTCTGAATCACATGCTATATGAGTAGGAACTTCAATCATATACGTATTTCAGAAGCTGTGCTCTACCGAAATAGCATGCGGCATTCGCTTTGTTAGAAAGTCGCATATCAACAAGCGCGACCCGTCCTATGCAAACATAAAAAATGTCGAACTCCATTCAAAATCATCGGCGGTAACATTCCGCGAAACTCTTTTCACGTCGGAGTGATAACACTCCAAGCTAACAGGTGCTAACGGTTTAGTCGAGTGCGAGTGGATGTGACCAGCTATTCCCTCCGATAGCATGGTGGCAGTAACTAGTAAGCTATTCCTCATCATTCCTTATACCGAAGAGTGGATAGTGTACCGTCTGTCTATGCTACCGGGGCGGGACGGCGTTTGTCGGTCGCTGCACGGAAAAAATAATCTCTAGAGGCACGCTCTACTCTACTAGAGGTCTCAAATGAACTTTCAAAGCTTCTCACTTTGGTCTTTTTCTCGATAAGACCGCATAAAGCCAAAATGAACAGGGTGTATACGATTACCATGGTTGGAACATACCTACCTATATTTGATCTGGTCATACCACTTATAAACTGATTCGGTCTTAATGAAGATCGATTGAATCGCTCAAGTTGATGTTGGCCGCCCACTTCAGTATCAGTATCCCTTCTTTACTCGAAAAAAATACGAAATTTCCTGTTACTTTTGTGGTTCATCTGTTAATTTATAACTGTTGCTTCGTTAATTGAGATTATTATGGTCTTGTACGGCCTACTTGTTTGTTTAATTAAAACTACCATAATAGGAAAGCTAAAAATAATATGTTCCTCCGAGCGATATGAAAGGCTTCTTGTAAGCGCGCGGATACGCACCGCTCCTCCCTTCCTCGACACCACCTCCGCGCCGCCTGGCGGCAATGCTCGTTGAGCACAAAAGCCAAAGACGTTCCCGGAAAGACCAGACTACATAAATACTATAAAGTTAGACTACTACTTGCATCGAGCTCGCTCGCTGCATCTTAATCGGATCAAATGATTATGTAATCTTCTCGACGGCTCTTCGCTTCTAGAGCTCGATAATTTTGTTTAAGATCTCGATAAGCTCGACGGGAAGATTTTCTGATGCAGCTGATGACTCAACAGTCGGGGCTACCTTTATGTGACCGCTTAGTAGCAAGTATTAAATTGTATTATGTTAGGCGGCGTGTGGTGAAGGCGACACGGCTCGGGGAGAGCTCTTAGCACAACTTGCCGACTTCTGGCTCCCGACGACGTCGGATTAATCCGGGCGAGCTTCTGTTGCCGCAGCGTGGAGACACTGTCGAGTTTACTTTGCTTTTGTAGCGTCTAATGAGCTGACTGCTTCAGTGAATGACGCCTGCCAGATGTCGGGAGCGACCCGAGACGTCTGCCGCCCGCTTTCCGTTCCGACGAATAATGTAGGAGTTTTAAATACTCGCCGTGCAAACGCGTCGACTCTTCACGTAGCTCGACGATTAAACTCTCGTGTTTATTGAATTTTGGATTGTATTAGGAGTTTGTCGACGTACCTCCATGTACGGTATAGCAGTTTCTGAAGTACCATCAATAAAATATCATTATTTAAATCGTTAAGACCAAACGAGACGGCAATTAGACTGCATCGGACAAGTGTTCCATAATAATGTGTACAGATCTTTACGTCTATATCTATTCTTACAAGACCATTACGAGGGAACGAGCTTGAAAAAACGTTGTGGACAGTCATGATTTAACAGCAAAAAAGCAGAAAGGGAACTTTCCTGGAGACTATATATACTCGCGGATAGTAAGTGAAATGTTGAGTGCGTGAGGGTGCAGTAAGAGAGGCGTGGTTATTACCTAATATCATCGTCGTGGGGATGGTGGTCGGGCGGCGGGAGGTCGGGGCGCAGGTCGCCGAGCGCGCGCGCCGCGTGCCGCCGCCGCCGCTCGCACCACACCCGCCGCTGCTCCAGCTGGTTGTCGCGCTGCACGCCGAAGAAGGTCTGCGTCTCGCGCTTGATGTAGTCGCGCACGACGACCGTGTGCGCGCGCCGCAGCCGCACCGTGTCGTCCGGAGAAGGCGGCGCGCGCGCCGGCTCCGGCGGCGGCGAACACGCAGGCGCGGGGGGCGGCGCGGGCGGCGCCGACACGACGCGCGGCGGCGAGGGCGGCGCGGCGACCGGCGCGGGCGCGGGCGGCGGCGCGGACGCCGGGCTCGGCGCCGAGATGCCGGGCCCGCCTCCGCTCCCGCCACCGCCTCCGCCGCTACCGCCTCCGCCTCCGCCTCCGCTCCCGCCTCCGCCGTGCGCCGACAGCAGCCCGCTCGATCGCCTGGAACAACCAAACACCATCACGTCAGTCATACAATGTCATCGTCACCACAATCCTCTTCGTAAAATATTAGAATTCTTTTCCAAAATAAAGGTGCAAGACTTATATTTTCGGAGCCACGCGATATAAATGTATTAATTAGTTATATTATTTGTAAAGCCTATAAGCTCATCATGTCCCCAATCACATAAGTACAACAATAGGTATAGGTTAATATCGTATTCTCCTGAAACATAATATCTACTAATGAAAGTCTGAACGACTATAATTATACTTAGAAATAAAGCAACAAAAGATATGCAAAATAAAAGACTCGACACTGCGGAGCTCGAAGCACTTACTGCCCCGCAGCGCGCCGCCTCCCGACCCGCTGCTGCTCTAAAATAAAATTTTTTCAGCTTTTTAAATATATTATCATTACAAATAAGAAATTAACGAAGACAATGTTGAAACTCGAATACGCGAGTCCAAACGAAGACGAAGTATTTCTAGAAACTCAAAGTTTCGCGGTTACATCTCCACCTCGCAGACGAAAGAAGCGCCGTATTACATTACGTACCTATGTAGGTGGCACCTAGTAGGTAGGTGCTCGATTCGATCGCTCACAGCGCTAATAAGGTAAGAATAATTGAAGTAAGCAATCATACAATTAGTCACGGTGGAAGTGTGCCCGGCGCTGCGCGCGGCGGGCGCTAGCAGCTCGCAGCTAGCTCGACGCGACAACATCTCGCTCGCGTCGTGTTTTCTTATTTTCACTATCGGAAGTCTTCCCGAGCGAACTTGCCGAACTACAATGTGTACATAGAGCACAAGTTCACAAGCACTAATGGATAATAAAGTGCTGTTAGTATAATAGACTTTCAAGGAACACATTTAGAAATTGAATGAACCGAGATCGGTGCGTCTAATCTTTTTTCAATTCATTCAAGCCCTGAATAATTGTATGAAGCATGTAGCGGCAGTTGGATTGATTGATCGTCGGGCATTCAGCGCGATTTGGGAGTCCATTCAACATTTTAACGATAACCCATTACTCCGTTACATTAATCCGTATTCAAAACAAAGTTTCGGGGCTATAAAAGATTTACCTCTGACCGAATTCTACCAGAAAATATTTATGTTTTATTTTGAAATACAAATATTTTCTTTTTACATGAGCTCATAAAGCTGGCCGAAAACAGGTTTAGTGACCAGACCACCTATTCTCTTTATTCTACAGTTATACAAATGCTATGGAAAAGCTATGTGTTCCTTCATTCCTAAATATACATTTATGTTTAAAACAGGTACATATTGTCAGCCTCGATAGCTCAGTGGTGCAGGCAGACGGTCAACTGTCGCTATTGAATGTTAAGCAACGCCGGGTGCGGTCAGTACTTGGATGGGTGACCGCTGACCGTTGGAGGCTGACCGAGGTTTGGATTCCTCGTAAAACTGTAGGTAAGATTAGGAGGGATCCTAATCTTACTTGGTGGTAGGGTTTAACCCGCCCGGGTTGGTACCACCGCACTGAATAAAACGTCGGCCTAAACGGCTATGTAAATAGTTTGTGTTTTCCGACCAGTTCAGTGTAGCCGGCACGATCAAAGGGGGAAGTACTGACATGACACCTAGTTCACCCGGTGTTATGGGCTGACATCACGGACGTTGTAGGTGATGTAGCCAATCGTGTCAGTTTCCATAAAAAAAAATATATTATCATTGTAGGCACAGAGTGTAGATATATATACATACATATATATTTATCCATTTAATATATTATTTCATGGCTACTGTAGAAGCCAATACACGAACATAGGAACGTCAGTACTAGGAAAGCCTTCACGGTATATGCTTTCACGCTGTGCTGGTTTATAAATTGTCATAGTTTCAGGTACGGCAGCTTACTTTGAATAACAAAAGGCTCAAAATAATGTCAAAAGCTGTATAACTGGCGTGTTTATCGCACATATCGCCGCTTCGCCGTTACGTAACGGGAGGAAGTCCAATGTAGTATCCGGTCGGTCCGTCTCCCTCCTCCCCGAGGCCGCCCGGCAGCCAGAAGGCTGTGTCTCAGCTGCGCCTACCAGATGCTAAATCTCCCGATAATGTAGTTCAGATATAATATCCCCGGCGACCGCCCACCCCCGCTTCTCTGGCTTTCCCCTCAATCTCGGCTTTGTTGTTATAAAGTGTGATATCTTGATTTACGAGGCGCCTACGAATCATCCCTATTATTTATGGCGACTCCGCGATAACCTATCCAGGCTGGGGACGCGCGAGTGTCGCAGCGTCTCTCTGTCTCTTTAGTTGGGAATGTATTTCGTTTGACCTCGGAGCCTTTCCATGTCCGATCTGATCGAGACTTTTTTACTTTACACAAGTGCGCGAGCATATTCATCTCTTTTGTGGGGTTCCGTATACGTCGTACGGGACCCTATTACTAAGCCTACGCCGTCTGTCTGTGTGTCTATCTGTCTGTCTGGCTGTCTGTCCGTCTGTCCGAGGGCTGTATCTCTTGAACCGTAATAGGTAGCCCGTTGAAATTTTCACAGAATGTGTTATTTATTATGGCCGATATAACAACAAATAATAAAAATAAGAAAAAGTAAAAAAATCACGGGGGGCCCCATACAAAAAACTAAAAAGTGTATGCGCGCCAACTACCGAAAACAGTAGAAGCAGCGAACAACCCTCGGTGCGCGAGTTCGACTCGCACTTGGCCGTTTTTTTTTTTCTTCTCTAATATTAAAGCACGGATGGCTCCTCCCTCCGTGTGACTCTATGCCAACCGTTTGTAACTCTCACGCGAATAATATAACATTTTAAATTTTGCAATAGAGTAGCTGACCTTCCAAATTGCGAATGCAATCACTTTGCTCAAAAAGTTGGATGATATTTTCATCGACCTTTTCTAACGAGGTACCTATATCTCATTTCGTATTTAAATTAATTAGGAATTTGTGTTTTAACGTCACTCTCAGAAATGTTAAACTGATAATTAAAACGTGGACGCCCTTTGTGCGTCGCGTCGTATAAAAACCTATATGTCATTTATGTAAGTATAAAGCTGACATAAACTGTATGGACGAAATAAAAAGTTTTAGGACTATAAAAAATCACACTGCGACAAAAAATTGTTTTCGTTTTCCTAAGCCGTCACCGGCCCCTCTTTTATCTAATTTGGCCCGACTGCTTACGAAAAACAAAGATGTTTTTCAAGTGTAACATCTTCAGGAGAATCCGCAGAAAGTATGCTTGCTGTATGGAGTAAAAAAATGTAACGACCGTTTACGGAAATTGCCCTTTGTAGTCTCATTTCTGTTATTATCGCTGTCATCTCCTCCATATCACTGCTGAGTGTGACGTTGGATAGTAGCCAGGGTACATATCATGGAAACAAACATGTTCCGCACATGCAGTGGACGCTACAATTACTGATATTTCTATGGAACTTTGTGACGTTTTTTTTTTATGGAAACTGACACGGTTGGCTACATTACCCACAACATTCGTGATGTCAGCCCATAACACCGGGTAAACTTGGTGCCACGTCAGTGCTTCCCTTCGATCGTGCCGGCTACACTAAACTGGACGGAAAACACAAACTATTTACCTATCGTCGAAATATAACATTATCTCAGCCCTTGTCACCTTTAGAATCTATTTACAAGAAAAAATAATGCATCAAGTTCACATAGCATCTCGATGCTATCGGCGTGTCGGTTTTTTTTATGTAATCCGGTATGGGTGGCTGAGTCAGAGGGGCCAACGCACATGCTCCGAACATCCAATATCACCTCCTAGAAGGTAGATGCCATACCGAAGACTTACCTGGAGCAATCTAAGGCTATCCAGGTTTAATTTTGAAATAAAAAAAACTATATAGATATTTTACTGGCTTCATTTTACTTTATTTTTGGGTAAACCAACAATTAACAAAATATTTAAATTATACTTAAACAAATACTGCAACATACTGCAGCTACTCATGCATAGCATGTGTCTCAGCTACCGGATTCTTTATTGAATTATATCAGCCAACCTTTAACCGCAGCTACATTCGCATGATACGCGCTAATGTGCCGCCCAACGCGCCGCCCGCCCCAGTGTCGCCGCCCAGCGCGCCGCGCCGCCGCCGCCCGCCCAAACTGCTCGCGTCACACCGATGACGCCGCTTATTCTCAAGTGAAATATGGCAGACGACACGTCGGGTTTCCTTTCACGAACCATTAACTTACACTATCCTAGTAGGATTATGCGACATTAGCGTGTAAATAATATTTAGACAGTTTCATTTTTAGGTAATAATATTAAATGTAGAACGAATTACTTGCGTGATCTTAAACATCCCTCCGCTGCCTGTCGCTGACATTAAAGGAAATCTGAGCAAAATATTAAAAATGTTCAAGGCCTTCGACGGCCGACGGCTTTCCAAGAGATGCCGCATATATTGTTTATTACATACAACGATCGCTCCTGTATTAATTAATGTCTGTTTTACAGATACTATCACGGACGCTGCTCATGGAACTAGCATCCCTTATTCCCTGCCACCCATTCTATCTCCGCATGACTCGTCGCAGAGAGACTCAGCAGCCTTTTGTTGTTGACATTTGGCTTTTGGGAACCCATCGGGTTACTAAATCGTTTCTTTGTCGCACCGCTAGGGTGTGGAACTACCTTCCGGCGAGTGCGTTTCCCAGTTAATTTTAATAGTGTAAATTAGTGGTTAAGTAAAATTTTTTAATTGTCCTCCAATGCTTGTTCTCTTTGTTTTATTTTCCTGTTTGCTGTAACATTTCTTCCAGTAAATGCTTCAAAGCAAGCCAAATTAGAAATTAGGTCAACCTCGTTGATGAGATTCGTGGACGGAATATTTAAAATTATGAGGGTGTAAGAGTGACTTTAGAACTAGTACTTTTTTTTCTATACAATATAAATTTCACTAGAGCAAGCTTTTGAAAAAAAAATACAGTTTTGGGAAGAATAATATAATATACTTGTTCATAGCGAAACTCGTAGAGTATACTATTTTATAATTTCAGTATCCTACCTACACAGTGACTTTCACTTTCGTATTTCCGTGAATGAGATCAAACTAAATGGTAGCTATAGACATGTGTGACAACATATAATACGTTCGACTGTGCTTGAAACGACTCACAAAGTCTGATAGTAGGAGAAGTTTATGAATGTAGAGTGGTTACAAAATAAAGTTCCGTATACTCGTAAATGACCTATCGACTCATTTTGTATATCGCTTATTTCATGAACAGTGCTCGGAGGACCTGTTTTAAGTGATCCCACCGTCTCCTCTCCACCTCCGCACCCCGCGCACTGGGCAGGAATATCATCCGTACACGATTGACTTACCGCGGATGCGAACTAATCGGTTCTGTGGGCCTTATATCTACAGATCCGGTAAGCTGTAGAATGCTCTCCCTGTATTTCCTCCCAAGTACAGTCTCGGGTCCTTCAAAAGAGGCGCTAAACCAGGGCGAAGAACTGTAAGGTCGGCTCGGCATTCACAACCCCCGCATTCCGAATGTTCATAGATACCGCACCGTATCATCGTCGAAGCGGCTGTGTAATGGGTGGGAAGGAGCCCAATGTTGCGCCTCGTATAAATATATAAATATATATATACCTCAGCCACCGTTGGGTTTTGGCTGGACACTCTTCAACATCCGGGGATGTTGATCCCAAGATCACCTTGGGGGAGAGGGTAGATGTGGTAGATGTAGGCGGTAGTTCTTCAAGGTCTTTGGGTAGATCTTCAACATACATAGGGGGGTAGATCTTCAACTTATTTAGGGGGTAGATCTTCACCTTTGCAGAGGTAGATTTTTCAATCGTAGGGGATATCCAGCAAACCATTATAACCAAGTTCACATTAAAGTGTTTAGAAAGTTCTGACAATTTCATTAAGTATTTGCAATTGTTTTAGAAGTAAATATATCAGTACCCACATTCAGATTCGAGGCTTGAAGAAAAGTAGTAAAGTAAATCTCAAATGTGCCTCTTTGTATAACTAAAACAATCGTGCTATCCTAATGATATTGGTAAATTCGGTTCACTTGAGAGTTTATTTCCAGAGCTCTGTTTTAAGGCGTCTGCCTCTTAAGTGATATACCATTAACCGCATCCTCTCCAATAGCGAGGAAGGAAGGTGTGGATCTAAGCTTACGATGGCTTCACCGAACATATCCGGGCCCATCGGCAGTAGAGGAGGGTATTAATCGAGGCCGGGACTAGCGAGTGGCCACTCTAAATTTCCCGCGCATGCTTCACGTTTCGGCTCGCTTCAAGCCCTCGTCAGCTAGTCTGCGTTGACTAGGACGCGGGGAAACCACCAGTCCCGCTCTCGACCTCCCTCTCTCTACCTATCCATATTCTGTAGGATGCTTCCAGTGACGTTTTCGAAGCTCTCTCCATATATGAGCTTAGCGTCGATCTTGGGAGCCCTAGATTCTTGAAGAGACTGTAGAGCGACTTCGCTGGTAGTCCTCTTGCTCCGACTTCCACAGCGAAGAGATCAGTCTTGAATCCGTTTCTCACAATCCGGTCTACTAAGTTGCAGTACTTGTTAAGTTTGATGTTGTGGTCCTTCGGTATGTTACTTTCCCATGGAACTGTAAGTTCAACAAGTACTACATGCTTTGTCGCTTTTGAGAATATGAGTATATCCGGTCTTAATGCTGTGGTACAGATTTCCGAAGGCATTTGGTAATGCTTCTCATGTGTGTCCATCAACAATTCCCAATCCTTTGCTGCTCCCAAAATTGAAGAAGGTTTAGTCCTATCTTTGGGCAGCTTATTGGCTCCAGGTTTCACAAAGTTGACCTTCTGGAAGCCGCTACTGGTTTGCCCTTTCCTGGTCCGTGCAATTGACAGGTTGATGGCCTCTCTGATGATTTGGAGGACTTTATCATGACGGTAGGAATACTGGCCTCGCTCAAGTAGTATTTTGCATCCGCATAACAAATGTTTGGCCGTGCCTACGAACTCCTTACATGACGGGCATAGTTTATTTGTAGATTTCCCCCATCTAACTAGGTTACTCGGGTCGGGGAGAGTAAGCTGGAATGCATTTAAGTAGAACTTAAGCAGCTCAGGGGACCAGTTGTATATTATGGATTTCCACTTCAATGCAGGAGGGATGCAGAAGTCACCCACTGTTAGCCAATCATTCTGCATTTCTAGGTTTAAGGCGTGAAGTTTGAAGCCTTGTTCCATGTCCTCCTGAGCAAAACCTTTCAGTATTTCTTTATCAGACTTTGCTGTTTCTATGCCCAATCCAGATCTATTGGTGCGTGTACCAACTTGGAATGATTTGTAGAAGTCGAGTCTCGATTCCAGTTCATCTGATAGTGATGTGTTGGGTAAGGCTTGAATAGCGCTATCATTGGAGTCTTTGAGTATACATCGTTTGGCTATTCTCGCCTTTTGATAAAATATCGACGGTTTCTTAATGTTCAGTCCAAAGTTATTGTGAGATCTGTATAGCGTTGACGAGTCAGCCGGGTGAGCCAGTCCAAACCATGATTTCAGGAATCTGGTCACATACGAGTCTAATTTAGTCAGGTTTTGCTTTGTGAAGTCGTAGACGAGAAATGGCCATGAAAGTTTTGATGTCAGGTAGTTATCGTAAATCCATGCCTTTTGTGTACCCAGGAGGGGAAGATTGTCAGTTTGGCGGAGTCTCTCTTCGAAAAGTTGGACAATATCATCAGTAGGATGCTCCTTTCCTCTGCTGGTGATCCTTTTGCCCAAGAATTTAAAAGGAGCTTCATCAGCCACGGTTGCGATTGGTTTTCCGGCTACTGTCAAACCTGGATTGCTCGAGGTAAACTTTGAACCTTTCCTGGTTAAGCTCAAACAGTAGCACTTCGCTGGTTTTATCTTCATCCCTTTGGTCCATTCACAATAGTCATCCACCACCTTAAGAAGCGACTGATTTTGTTTTGGATTGCGGGTTAACAGCGTAATATCATCCGCAAATGCCAGGATGGCCGCCATATATGTGTCTCCATATTTGAACCTGTATCCCCATTTCTTTTCTTTTACGACAAGCGTATCAATTAGAATGTTGATAACAATGTTAAATGTGACAGGAGAGAGGCAGCAACCCTGGAAAAGTCCTATGCCGTAACGAATTTCCGGTGTCTTCTCCGTTTCGCCTTTTACTTGTATTACAAAGGAAAGTTTTTTGTAGTAGGAGGCTATTATATTACAGATCAGAGGTGGCACATTATACCACTCTAGCGCCTTTAATAGTAACTCATGGCGCACCGAACCGAAGGCGTTTTCAAAGTCTAACCACGTGGCAGTTAATTGTCTCTCATTCTTCCTTGCATCTCTAAGACATTCAGTCAGCAAAGAATTATGTTCGAGGCACCCTGCAACTCTTGGGAGAAAACCTTTCTGGTACTTCTTCGGTAAGTAGTCGTTGGTACACATGTGTTTGAGTAGTCTGGCCTGTATAATGGAGAAGAATATTTTCGAAATTGTGTTCGTAAGGGCTATAGGTCTAATATCCTTGGGATCAGTAACTTCTTTCTTTTTTTATATTATTATATATTATTATTTTTTATATTTATATTTTTTATGTTATATCCGTGTAAGTGTCGTATTCCGTCGGCAGCGACCGACGAGATCCGCCCATTGGAGCAGCTGTAGCGCGTCCCCGCCGGATCCACCCGGTCGCGCTACTTTAAACTATTGTTCGCCCCTCGACTACGTAATGGGCGCGAATCTCTCGAAATCTGTCAGCGGTGTATCGTTTCAAGGATGCGAGAGGAAAGTATCATATCTCCTTTGAGGAAATATTTATTATTCAAGCGAGTGAGGAGTGAGCGCGTCGGGCGGGGCGAGGCGGGGCGGCGCGCGCGGGGTCGGGAGGGGCAGGCGGGGCGGCGCGCGCGGGGTCGGGAGGGGCAAGCGGGCCGAGACGAGGACTCGGAGCGGCGGCAGCCGGAAAACTGATGTGCAAGAAAGGAAATACTATATTCCTTTCGGCGGCACAAACTGGCGAGTGTTCGATTGTGACTCTCCGCTGATGTGTAAATTGCATTTGGTGCCAATACGGGGACAGAGCTTTGTTGTAAACACATACCGAAGCATAGGGCAAACACACAGAGAACAAGACATTACAAGTGATACATAAGCATGTCGGCTGGATACTCAATATTTCTCTTTCTACGGTAATATATTTTTTCTTCTTGTGAATGCATACAACCTTGCCGTACAGCAAAACCTATGAACGTGTTCACGGTGTTCAAAAAACACTGTAATTCTGAAAGGGAGCTTGAAATCTGAATCCTGAAATCTTGTTAGTTTTTAAAATAATAAAAAGATTTCCTTCATAATGCCTCCACTACCCTTCCCTTTATTCTTCTTCACTTACTCTCATCACCCAAAGGTTGACTGGAAGAAATCAATCATAGTTTGTATGCTATTGTTATTTTGTTTCTCTGTGTATTATTGTTTATTTGTAATGTTCTTCTGTATCTTTTCTTCCGATATCATTATTTATTAATGTTTTTATGTGCAATAAAGAATTTCTATTTCTATTTCTTCATACATTATACTCGTACATATACTAGGTTTAGTTATATTTGAGATAAAACATTAAACCAACAAAACTAATTACAATCTTGACAGATGTTGAATATTTCATTATTAGAGTACGAAAGCCGCCCACGACCTCTAGACCGACATAGTGGTGTGGGTGTGCCGCTGCAGGCACCTGCCCGGAGCCCGGGCGGTGCACCGCGCGGGCAGGCGGGCAGGCTCTCCTCGGCCTGAGTGCTCCCAGACATAAAGCCATGCTCTACGTCTAAGCGCCGCCGCCGCGCCGCCGTCTCTAGCGGTGTGTGCTCTTGAGTGCGAACTCTTGTATGAATTGATGCACGCTTGGATTTTCAGTTTAGCGTTGTCCATAAAATTGCTGGCTCGATAAATGTTTTCTGAAATATCGAAATTCGCTTTCGCAAGAATTAATTCTATATCGAATGCCTGCGCCGTAAATTTAAGACTTCTTTGAATTCTTAGAATAGAATAAAATTTTCTGGAAAACCGAATATGAAATACGAAAATCTATTTATGATTTGATTACATATATGTACATTGTACATATGAATGATAATAGCTGCACTTATTTCGATATCAACTTATTTATATCTTGCCAAAATGTCTTTCGACAAAAAGGTTTCTTCTGCAATTTAGACTGAACATAGATTTATTTTTGCAAATAAAAATAAAAAGGAGCAAGGAGAGAGAGAGGAGCTGAAAAGTAAAAATTCTTACATGCGTAGTGCGTAGCGAATAAACAACATTAAGAGTGAAAACCAATTCGGAGAATGTCACGTCACTGACCAGCGAGTAGGCTTCATCTCTGGAGCCGAGTGACGCGCGATTCGGGCGAACGGATTTTTAAAGATGATAATAATATACCAAACGAAATGGGTAGCAACGCAATGCTTTTCGGAAGGTTCAAAAATATCGCTCGGTTTTTCTGTATAAGTAAATGAAGAAAGCGCTCAAGTGTGAGTCGAACTCGTGTCGAGAGGGTTACGTACCATCCCGTTTTCCGTGAGAACTTTATGACTTATTATTTTCGTTTAAGTTTTCCTGTGAACTATAAGAGAGTGAGTCTCTCCGTATATTTTCAACTATTTTTTTTTTCAAAATTTTAGACTCAATATTTCGGAGCTAGAAGGATGAGGTCTTGTTTTTCGTATATTTTCTTTGATATCTTTCAGACGATGAATTTTAAAATTATAAAAAATATATACCTATATAACGAGACCTTTACGTAGATACTAGATAGGTCATTTGAAAAAAAAAACTTTTTAATTTGTCTCCCGAATCTGTTAATTTGGGTGTCTTCAAACATCGTATTAACAGGCTAGACAGCCTAGCAACAGTCCGCAAATCTGCTGGCATGGCGCATCACTGAGCGTGGTTTCTCGATGAGAGGTGATTTTATATCTGTTGACTGCACCATTGGTCTCTCGGCACAGCCACCCATGATGGTTTACATAAAAAAGCCATTTACGTCTTCACTAAAATAATCTGTAAATAAATGCTTTTCGTTATGAATATTTATGATTTGGTCTGTAAGTATGACTTCACCACCATCTTCACGAGTAGCAGTTGCTTCGGCCGCTATCATACAAGTAGATAGGTAGGTGTAACGGCACCTCGCGGTGACGTAGGTAAGGCGAGGTATCGCCGCGCGTCGCCGACAGAGGACGCTGTACTGTATCCCGCCTCTCCGCCTTCCATTTGTGGCGACCTAAAAACGTCGAAGGAAGAAAAATATTTGGGTAGGATATCTGTACCTACTGGGCGGTGTGGGGGAAGCAAACGACGACAGTCGAAATGCCGACAGGAAAATCAACTCTGAATATGTCGATAGAATTTTTGGGATGCAAATTGGAATTCAAATCAGATTCTGTACACCATTATTGCATAGGACCTTGGATGAATCAGTAAACTTATTGACTTTTAATATAATGGTTAGTGGCTCACGCTCTGCAATAAACATCTTTACACTTTCTTCATTGTTAAAATGCAAGGTATGTCTGTCTATAACGAACAAACTCGAACAGTAATATTTATAATAAAAGAATAGCCCCACTTTATCTCTCCCCGTGCATGTCGTAAGAGGCGACTAAGGGATAAGGACAAGATACTGCGCTAAAGGGCGATAGGTTAGCCACTTCTCACCTTGGCGCAGTCCTTCCACCTAGTCATGCAGCAGGTGGGTTCTTCGTGTCTTACTTGCTGCTTGATAGTTGTCTTGTCCGTATACTGTGCTAAACGTGGTGGTCGGTGTTGTGCTGTAATTTACCAGAGTCCTTATAGCACAACACCGATTACTCTACTTACCCTGATTGTCGGGATACAGCGTGTGTTATGTATGTATGTATGTATGTAATATAAAAAATTCAACTTGTTGTTGTTGTTTAGTGAACATTCTTAAGACAGTAAGACTGCACTCGAACTTGTTACAATTTATTATATCCGGTTAGATTGCACCCACGAAGAAGAACCGGCAAGAAACTTCGCAGGGCATATTGCTACAAGTATTTTAGTGACTATCCACATAATAACATCGCAAGTGTGTTAGGTGTTAACCTTTGTCAAACTATGATACGTAATTTGTAATGCTAGTACATTAAATATACTACAAAGTAGTATAATTGTAAAAAAATAAAAAATATAAAAATTTTAAGATACTTGAAGTATCAAGCAAGTTGTCAATGGGTTAACAATTAGGATACTAATCTAACTTAGATTATTCAGTTAAGTAAGGAAGTAGTATTATACATAATGTATACCATTCATATAACATTCTGCCAATTGGAGCGGGCCACCGCAAACAGGTATCCACAAACAGCACCCGTTCGCGAGCATCGCGCCAGGCATACTCCGATATGAATAAACAGACTGAGAAGCCTCACTTGACAGTCTCAAACGTTTATCAAAATATGTGTTTTGTACGACAAAGAAAGGCTTGAGTTAGTTAATACATATAGGGTTAGTACGACCGAAGGGAAGCACTGGCGTCGCACCAAGTTCATCCGGTGTTATGGGCTGACATCACGGATGTTGCAGGTGATGTAGCCAAACTTAACCGTGTCAGTTTCCATAAAAAAAAAGATGTACATGTATGAGACATTACTCTGACATCAGTCCACTTACTTGTGCATAGATGCTCGCAATTGTGCCCTGCTCTTCAAGGCAGTTAGCGGACAGACTAATCATTATTATCTAACTCCTAATTGTAATTTTATTCTTCACTTACTAAGTAAATAGAGCAGTTTACATTGTACAAGTTGTATTTTTCATTACATTCGTTTCAAAGCATTCCTGGCACTATCAGATTCAGATTGAGATATTTATTTCGCCATAAAGAACACACAACATTAACTATATTTCATTGAGACATGCATGTTTAGTGTGGTTTGGCGTTATTTTTTTTTCTTCAAGTATCAAAATGTTAATTATTAGTCGAAATTTAAATTATTCATGCCATATAAAATATAAATGTCTTTGCAAGCTCATTCTTTCGCTCCCTGCTAGTATCTACATCATATAAAATTTATATTCTAATATTCTATCTATGAAAGTAATAGCAGACAAATTCAAAAGTTTAATTTTAAATTATTGCACGATAGGGCGGCACGACACATCAACGTTGACGGTGTTTATTTAACTAACCTCATCCTTGGAATTTTAAGAGCATTACTCCTTTATATATGTCACAAGTTTATTATTGTTCTGTCCGGTATAATATTATAACCATAGGTTTATTATACAAACCGGGATTATTGGAAATTAGTAAAACATTTGCCAATTGTACAATTGTACTGGTCAATACTAGGTTTATCGTAAAAACCCTTGTGTAGGTCAGGGTCAGGGTCAGGGGCAACGGGGACAGTTTCATATAATAATACTGTTTTAAACGTTAAACGTTCAGGGTTTTTATAATTACCCTAAACTAAATAGGGTTTATTGCTAATTCGATGTTTACTTTGCTCTTATCAGCGAGCGCGCTAGTGTCGTGGCCGTTACTCATTTGCAATAATCCTGGTTGAGCTTGGGATTATTATAAAAACATCTGTCTTAAGTACTGAAGCAACCTTTGAAAATTAGTATAAACAAGACAAATATTTAAAACATTATGGCGGTATTCGACCATTTTTCAGTCGTGTCTCCAATATTTTTATCGTAAGTGGAAAAGCAGTTAGATAGACTACAAGTGACACGCACGAATCATCAATCAATACATGTCTGCGTACATGTTTGACATTTCATTCTATTTTACTGTTCATTAATGTTCATCGCCTTTAAGTCGTTAAAATATAAGTGCCACAATATTGCCTGTCGAAAGAAATAAAAACATTTTCAAACATGTGTGTAATCATCACGCGACATGAATCGATGCCGCATGACAGTTCGAATTCGAAATTCGAAATTGATTCTACGCTGCACAGTTCTTAGCTGTGTCACACGCGTGTCGTATACTCTTCTCGCATGAAGTATTCCAATAACCTCTGCACAGGCTAATTCACGTGACACAATTCTAAGTGTGACTATACTTTTAGAGCCGGCAGAATCATCGACTCATAATATTCGCGCTCATAAGTACGCGAGACGCTTGCGTGTGTGGCAAACAAGGTTATCAAAAAAATTTCGTGGTTGCAAGGTTCTAGTGGCGTATCTCCATTTTCAACTGTACCTATACAATTGTACTACAACTACTAACGAACAGTCTTGAATCGTAAACGGAATATTGAGTCACTATTAAATGGAGCCAAATTACCCTTCTCTTGGGAGCTGTAGAGAAAAAGAACAATACATATTATGTAGACTCTGAATCACCAGCCGACGAATCGAGACGCTCTCCCGTCATTATTGCCAGAAATTACAGGCGCAAAAAGTAAGGTAAAATCTAGTTAGTTTAATCAGAACTCATAATTATTTTTTCCCCTTGTGGCTTTTAATAGAGACTTCAAAGGTGAGCTATTGGCACAACAACGTACCGACAACGATTTAATACGCCAAAATATCCCTTAATTTCATCCTTAAAGGTCACAGAAGGGTTGCTCCCACCCGGGGTTGGCCTGTACGGTACAATCTGAAATCTGCTGAAGTGTAAAGAGGCTCGAACGAGCACCAGTCGATCTACGAGACAGTACTAACAAAACCTAATTTTATAGGCTACGGCAGCTCTCGCCGCCGCTTTTATCGCGTTTCTTTTCACGGTCCGGAAATAAGAAACGTCTCTTCATTTCAGCAAAAGACGTCACTTCAAAAAATTTATAATGAAGACATAAATTAAAGAAAATGTCTTCTTAATTTGAACGCAGGTAGAGTTGATACCGAACAGATGTTCGTGTTTACTTTGTAGGATACCAAATTCGCAAATCTTGTGGTGGACTTTTATGGCGAGATTTCCGTCGTCGTCAAAGCGAACTTTTCTCTTATTCAAATTTATCTAATTGAACTAGTTCTTTGTCAATAAAATACTTGACTAAATAAAATTGTTCTCAAACTCAAAGATTAAAAGTAGGTGGATAAAAACTTGCCAAGACGCACTATTGAGTAGCAAAGAACATAACACATTTTATTTTAAAGCAAATGAAGAACGTTATGCAAGAACTTGGTATCCAGTTAGATCTCACTTCTTTTATTAGCCGTTATCGTGCTTATCTTGCAAGTTTTTTTTATTGCGAATTTGGCTTTTTTTTCACATTTATGTTTTTGGTGGGATAATTAGTTTCACAGCGACAAAGTAGCGTGGCGCAGG
The DNA here is from genome assembly GCA_946902875.1 of Nematopogon swammerdamellus. Classification (NCBI taxonomy): domain Eukaryota; kingdom Metazoa; phylum Arthropoda; class Insecta; order Lepidoptera; family Adelidae; genus Nematopogon; species Nematopogon swammerdamellus. The sequence goes on from OX336343.1 coordinate 14,165,180, forward strand.
GCTATAGATAAAATTATTATCTGAGCGTTAACCTATATTGCTGCAATGTTGAGATGGCCAGGCCGCCATGTTGAAAAACCTTTGTTTCCAATAAACATGGTACATAATATGTATACGTATACCTAACTAGCTTGTGCCCGCCGCCGCCGCTTTCGGCATTCATATTTCTGAACTATAATTTAGAATTACATAAACGCTATAGCAAATACTACATTACCTACATTTTTATCATATATACAACTCTAAGATACCGCCGTGCGTTGATTTATGTGACGCGGTCTGTTTCAGCGTTTCGTGCTGGTTTTTCATTCACTTCTCATCCTCTTGGAGAAATATCGTAATGATGCATTGCCTCTAAAGTGCCTCCCATCTCGAGATACATACGGACAAGCCAGTATATAAATCGGTTCAGTACAGACAGACTGTCAGACAGACAGACAGACAGGCATACAGGCAGGCATCAGTCAGCGTGTATGCGGCCACTGCTAGACGGACATTGTGCAATGTTATAATGAGATAGGGGGTAATACACAGTTCAGCCTATTACAGTTCCACTTTCACCCTACCTACTTCTAATTAATAAAGTCCGACTGCCAGACTAAGAAAATTCGTCAGCCTCGGTAGCTCAGTGGCGCGGTTGGTTAGTCAACTGTTATTAAGCAACGCTGAGCGCGGTCAGTGTTTGGATGGGTGACCGCTCGACCGTTGGAGGCTGACCGTGGTTCGGATTCCACGTTAAACTGTAGGTCCCTTCCCTTCTTACCTTACTAGGTGGTAGGGTTTATCCCGGCCGGGTTGGTACCACCGCACTGAACGAAACGTCGGTCGAAACGGCTATGTAAATAGTTCGTGTTTTCCGTCCAGTTTAGTGTAGCCGACATGAAATGAAGGGAAGCACTGACATGGCACCTAGTTCACCCTGTGTTATGGGCTGACATCACGGATGTTGTAGGTGATGTAGCCAACCGTGTCAGGTTCCATAAAAAAAAAAAAAAAAGATAGACCGGTACAGGGGCTGGCAGACAGACACACAGAGACCAGCAGACAGACAAACAGACTGGCAGGCAGACTGTAGACAGACAGACAGGCGTGGCCTCTTTTATAATAAATACGAGTAGAATAGAGATTTCCTCTTTGTTTCCCAACATGAATTACTCGCGCAGATGACGGAAAGCAGAGGAAAGTACAGGTTCTACTAAAAGGCTTGCGGCTGAGCGGGACGAGTGTGTAGCTCGTGATATGTCGATACGGCGCGTGTTATTTTGGGCGTGAGCACTCTGGGGATTAAGTCTAAAGAGGCTGCGGTGTCATTCTCTACGTATACAGAGAGCTGTGAAGGATGTCCCGTTCTTAGAGGATCAAACTTCAAGCCTTGCTTTTGTGGGGAAAAGGAAAGAAATCGTCAAAAAATGTACCGTCTACCTACTCTTTTATATTTATGAAGAAGCCCATTTTAGGGTTCCGTACCCTGCACGAAACGCAGGTCCCGCACTAATGATTTTTTATAGTAATATTAAATGCATAGTCCCCATAACTCCGGAGAAGGAAAACACCGCGAAGACACCTTATATCATAGCAATACCATAGTATATGAATAGAGCTATAAATATAATAAATAAAATTACTCGACAGAATCAGAGTTTGACCTATTTAGCAATAGTTTGAATAAATACAAGAGTTATATAGTCATATACTTAAATAAGGAATTAGCATAAATACATATGTCTAAGACGTAAGCTAGGGAACGCATTAGGTTAAGCCTATAATGTTTCTTAGATTTAAAATAAAGTAAATAAATAAAGTAAATAAATAAATAGTGTATTTTCGATTAAAAGAATTACTGGAAGAAATGGCACTACTCTACCATACGTTTGGAACGCAAGAACATACATTTATGTACAAGCAAACCACTGCGTATCGCACATAGCAGGTATACATATTTGGTAAAACCAGAAGAGTCGGTCGACTGCTTCTAAATGTGGATTAAATCCGTGATGGTGCGGCCACCTCACTCCGCAATATTAACGAAACACGGCCATTCCTCTTGACCTATCTTTTCAAGAGCTATTCTTTCGTTCAGTGCGCGCGCGCGGAGCGCACATAGGCGTAAGTCTAGGTAAAATAGGGCGGGCAAAATTCATTTTAACTTGAAGAACACACACATTGCTACAACATAATTACTACATTGGCTGGAAGAAAATTATTTTTGCAATAAATATATCTTACAGCTTACCAGCCTAGATGGCTCGGTGGCCCTATGGATCGAAGTCCGATCGTGCAGATAAGCACTCCCCGGGTCTGTAATTGGATGGGTGACCGTTCGACAGTTGAGGCTGTCCATCCTTCGGTTTCCAGGTAAAAATGTAGATCCCTTCCCGTCTTACCTTACTATACGTGGTAGAGTTTAACTCGTCCGGATTTAGACCACTACACTGAATGAAAGGCTATGGTGTACAGTTCTTTACAGTTTAATTCATTGCCACAAAATATTCTTGTTCCCCTGCATTTACTTCTCCCGCATCCCAAAGTTTAGAATAGAATGCCTCACGGAATTAGGCTCGCCTCTTGTGCCTAAATTATATAAATTTATATTCAATAAAGAATATTATGTACAATACATATTAGGTGATGTAGCCAACCATGGGAGGTTCCATAGAAGAAACATATTTTGTCGAATCAAATTACGCAAGTACCTACTAACTGTAAGATAATTATAATACAATAACGACAAAAAATATTAGCTTTTCATGCAACTTTGCTCCAGTGAAATTTGGTATGAAAAACAATTCAGCACGTCACGTCAGCTTCAGAGAGACAAAAAAATGTGGCTTCAACTATTAAAATGCAATATTTAAATAATTAAGTCTAGGTTATTTGTTTAAGTGGCGCTTTCATGAGTAACAAACATGTTCGGCATTTGCAACAATATTTAACGCTGCACAGTAAGTCTGATTGACTGAGGCATTAGATCAGAAATAAGCTTTTAATACGAAATACTAGGTTACGAATTTTAATATGACCAATCTATCTAGGCACAGGCCCTCAAGCCTTTAACGATATCTCGGAGTAACAGGCTCCCGGTCGGTACATTTTAGGAACAAGGACGCCCGGGGTCTCTTGGGACTTCGTAGCACACTGCTGATTGAACTACAATCAAATCAAAGTTGAAACTCAATTTAAATCGACGCCATTGATTTCTCCACCCTGACATACCTAGTGTGGAAGCCAAATGAGTATTGCCTCGGTTACGTAAACTCGATTTTACACTTACTAATATTGGTCGCCAAAGCGTCGCGACGAAGTTAATCTCGTGTCATTAGTTGTTAGAAACGACACGAACACGAAAGTACGGAAATAAGACGATAATATACGACCAAAATACCGTCGTGACAACCCTTTTGCGATGAACTTTTATAAATGTTAAATCGGCTTTGTATAATATTGTTATTAAAGCTACACCGACAGTTCCCGCTCGCGTAGCGGTCGGCTCTGCACATCGGTCGGTCGGTTATGCACATAAATTATTGACCTAACTTACATGTAAGTACTAGCTGTTCCTGCGGTTTCACGTTGCGGAAAAATATCCTAATCCCACCCTTACATGTGTCAGAATACGTCAGTGAAACCGCGATTAGTTCTCGAATTATAAGCGAACCTAGTTTCGCGACGGCGGCGGCGCGACGGCTAATAGATATTATAGATTTTCTTTACAGATTTTCCACTTCAACTTTTGTCAACTGTACCCCGATGGTTTACACCTTTTGGTAATGGGAAATTTATTACTACAAATTAGTATTTATACCCTTTGTGTGTTAGCCATTTGTAATGCCTATTAGCCGTCGAAATTTCAGAGAAGTCGGAGTCACCTGTAGATTGAACAGAATCATCTACATCTTCAATAGCAACATAAATGTCCTTTTGTCTTCCTCATCCCACCGACACCGACCGACCGGCCCGCCTTACCTCAGCCCCGGCATCCCATTTCCATTCAGTCGGTCCGTGTTCGATAGTTCCGCGCCAGCAGTCGTTGCTCGGGATAGAGTAGAATAGAACAGAATCGTTTATCTATCAAAAGTCATCATCGTCATCATCAGCCCGTAACGGTCCGCCGCTGGACATAGACCTCTCTCAAGGCACGCCACCGCGCGCGGTCTTCCGCTCTTCTCATCCATCCACTCCCGGCTACCATTTTTATGTCGTATGTCCACCTAGCCGCCCCCAGCTGCGTTTGCGCGTGCGCGGCCTCCATTCGAACATCCCGGGCGGATGGCGGGTCTGCGACAGATGTGCCCAGCCCACTGCCACTTCAGGTTGCTAATTTCTATCAAAAGTAGCCCACATGAAACACAATAACGGGTGGCCAAATTGTATATTTTTATAACAAACGAGAAATTCCATACTTCGCACACACGCTTGGCAATTATGTATGGAAAATAACATGTGTCAAATGTCCACTCCTTGCTGCATAATAAAGGCGAGCTCTTTTCGCCGCATTTTTCATAACATTTTCGCATACTTCATTCATATTCATATTAATTTTATTTAGTTTCATTTAAGTAGTTATAATTAATTAATTCATTCATATTAGTGTATGAACTGGTGATGTCAAAAGAAACAACTGAGACTGAAACTACAATGAGTTCGTTCCCATCCAGCGCAGCGGTTATTGGAAAGCACCGCTACATTATGGACTGCGTTCGCTTCGGACGCGAGCTACCTTCAAATGGCGACAATTTCCTCCTGCCCACCGCCGCCGCCGCCGCCGCTCTTTGACATGAAATCTAGAGATAGTTTATTCATAGAGCGGAGCGTTCTCTAGCGAAGTGCAACGCAGACCACCACCGTCCATTCAACGTTACTACCTACAGTGACCGCCCCGGCGCGGTCAATATGCAGGGTTTCCGAGTTCGAGCAGATTTGCTTACTTAAACATTTTATAATGGGCATAAGACAAAAATATCATAAAAGATATACGCAAAACGGCGCAATTAGATAGGATGCTACAAACGAAATTATAGTTAGTACACTGGGTGCTACGGTCATACACAACGACTGCTTTGAAAAACTAATGATATTTATATAAGGTCTTTTATTAGTAGGTAAATTTACGCTGAGGGGTGTATGTGTATCAGATACTGATCACGTTACCATACCCATTATTTTACGATATCAAATACCTACCCAAGCTATGAAATAATTGTTCAATAAAGTATTATTTTAATAGGATGGGTAGGTATTTGATATTCGAAAAAAAATGGGTATGGGATAGCATAAAGTTACCTACTAATGAAAGACCTTAATATATATATATTTAATCAATAATTAAATATAATATATATAATAGTTTTATAACAAGAATTTAGAGTGATTATTAACCTACCCTTCTGAATTGAACTTTATGCATTTATAACAGTAGCAGTATAGGCGAATTCGGTTCACGTGACAACTTAAGTGCAAACAGAATGACGGAAAAAGGTAAAGAAACTAAAGAAATATAATCTCTGTACAGAGACTGGACTGGCAATAAAGCCCTGCCGCCCCAGTACTGTCACGATTCACTCGTCACATTATAGTTGTGTATGTGGATTGACTAGGTTGGCCTGTGGGGTTGGCCTAGCGTGAAGCACGTCTCCGCGAGACGCGGACGGAGGCGGGAATGTGTGAAGCGGGCTTAGTGTCGTGCGAGTGTAGTGGCGTGCCGGCCGCGCGCCCCGCATGACAAACTTAATGATTAATGACAACGCTCTGTCCACTGATTTAGGTCGGCCGCCACCGCCGCCGCCGCCGCCGCGCCGCTCTTCCGCCGTTAATGCACGACTAACAAAGAAATCCGTACCGCAGAAGAGTCATTCTCGTATGCAATAGGTACATTTTACCGTTCAGTTCAGTATAGCCGACACGACCAAACGGGATGCATGGCACCTAATTCCGACAGGAATAGGGTGACTTTATGGATGTAACAGGTAAAGTAGCCAAATATATCGGGATACATGGAAAAACTTGCATAAACATTTCATCGGCATGCAGTCCTTTTGTAACAGATAGATAATACACGTACGTGAACAAATAAATAATAAATATTTATTTATTTTATTTTATTCATTCGGACAATTGTATATTGTTGTATATAGTTTAGTAAGCATTCTTTAGACGTAGCATGACTATACTCGAATTGTCACAAATTGTTCTATCGTAGTCAAAGAGCTAATGTGAGTATGTAGCATTGTTAAAATAGCGCTGAATCTAATCAAATATTCACTAGATTCAGCACAGGCTGTGTCCAGTCCTTTTTTCTCTTTCTCTTCATAGCTATATTTGGCTAGTCTAGGTGTTGTACCTAAATTTGAAGTGAAAAATAAATATTTCTTATTCTTATTCTTAAAATAAATGTAACAGAGATAAACGCTTATTTACAATGTAGTGTGTAAATACACCTCGTTCCATCCTTTTAAATTCTTTGACGACTGTATGTATATGCCTACGTTCGTGTGGTGCTCGCGTCCGGTAAGCTGACCTTTCACGAGATCGCTTCAGTAGCAACGCGTGGGATGAGCTCTGTTCCTAGTTGCATACACCCATCGCATCGCACGCAAAGTTCAAGTTTGCCTTATCTACTTTGCTGCAAAGTTTTGAACCGATCCCCTGGAATATAGTCCCTGAGTGATGATTCCAAGTTCTGCACGACGCACGCAAAGTACGCAAACGCGAACGCTTTCTGCAAACTAAGCGCGACTGTGGCGTGAGCTGGCTAGTTCGGCATGCGGACATGCGCTCACTAGAGCGCTCATTCAGCTAACACATGAACAGGAGGAATGCGTTCGCCCAAATTGCTCGTGAACCACAATCCTTTGCGGTGCCTAATCGATACGCGGATTAAGCTAATTTCACTGGTATGTGTGAAGAGGTGTTACGCAATTCCAAATTCAAAATAAACCATTGGAAAAACGGAGAGTTTTGTCACCTCACCATTTGCGGGTGCTCAAAGAAAACCTCATTGTGTCATCGTCACCGCACGCCACCGTCAAGCGTCATGTCATCGCGTTGTTTGTAAGTGGTATATCGTGCATTAATTGTAGGTAGGTATTGTTGGTGAGAGGGAAAGAGGGAGGGATAGGGGGAGCGGGCATAGGGGGAGAGGGGTGAGGGAGAGAGGCCCGAGTTACCCTAAGACCCCGAGGACGCCGAGTGCCCCGAGGGCCCCGAAGGCCCCGAGAGCCCCGAAGACCCAGAGATTCCCTGTCGCCCCGAGGGCCCCGAGGCACTCAATCATCAGCCCGTATCGGTCCACAGCTGGATACAGGGCTCTCCCACACTACCATTTGCGGTCTTCCGCGTCCATTCACTCCCGGCTAACTTTTTTTGATCGTCTGCCCACCTAGCCGGAGGGCGTCCCACTTTACGTTTGCTTGTACGTGGCCTCCATTCGAGCACCCGTCTACCCCAGCGGTTGCCGGGTCTGCGACAGATGTTCCCAGCCCACTGCCACTTCAGCTTTTCTGAGCAACGTCTACTGCCTTCACTCTTTGTCGTATTTCGTCATTACGTATTTTGTCGATCAAAGAAACGTCAAGCATTGCTCTTCCACAACTTAAATTTATGGACAAGACCCATTGCCAGCGTCCGTACGTCATCACTATCACTGTCAGAACGCACTGATTAAAGACCTTCGTCTTCACACTCTCAGACGTCTCACTGTTGGTCGCAGATATCTCTGTCTTATAAGACATAGGTATTATATGTCATATTTAAATATATACTTATAGACGTTGCTTATAGATACAAATACTTATAGAAGCTACATACAAGTGTAACAAAAATTCACAGATTTCGTGCCTTACACGACTATCGAGCACATTGAAAATGAATCTACGGAATTCGAAAAAATATTGTCGCTGAGCCACGAGACACGCTGACATGAGACACGAGAAAGTCGGGATAAGAAAAAGGTTAGTTGGGTTCTGATGATGGAGCCGGAAGGAAGCCATAGGAACTCCTAAACTACACATGATAAGCCCATCGTGTTTGGGCTCGTTTGATTTGTCTTCGTAATTACTCTAGTCATATGTTATTTCCAGGGTCCTGATGATTGAGCCGGAAGGAAGCCATAGGAACTCCTAAACTACAATAAATCCACCATATTGGGCTCGTTGGATATAGGAATATAGGATAGGTTAGAAGATGCGTCGCGTAGCGTCGCATCTTCTATGACATCTTCTATGTCCTTATATAATATTTTTATATTTAATATTTATTAATTTGTTACTTTAGTTAGAAATAATGTCAAGCTTATCTATTTTTTCTGTCTTAATTTTAGTTTACATTTGTTAAGCTGCTTGTGTTTTTGAAAAATAATAAAAAATATATAAATGTAATATTTTTTTTTATTTTGTTGAATTCATTTTCAATGCGACGGCTAACCTATATTCCTATATTCCTATATCCAACGAGCCCAAATATGGTGGATTTATCATGTGTAGTTTAGGAGTTCCTATGGTTTCCTTCCGGCTCCATCATCAGACCCCAACCAAACTTTTCCTTATCCCGACTTTCTCGTGTCGCTCAGCGACAATATTTTTTCGAATTCCGTAGATTCATTTCCAATGTGCTCGATAGTCGTGTGAGGCACGAAATCTGTGAATTTATTTTTTCAAAAAGATTGAGCTACAGGGCAAACCCTTAACCCGATCGTCTTTGTTTTAGGCTCAAATTGTAGCTGATAAAATTGTCCAGAGGAGTATTTCTCAAATGTTTGATATCATTCTTCGTTTCCAAAATATCGAGCGCCAAAATCAAAAATTCGGAAAAAATAGCTTTTTTTCACTATTTCGGCCATAACTTTTTTTGTTTTTTACTTTCTCAAATAATTATTTTTGCACCTTACAGCTCCCATGAATACACTTGTTTTGAATATCATAACTTCACAACTCTCCGACATATAAGGGGATCGCACTTTTTCGTGAAATCGGGGCCTATACTGGAACGAACCAAATGACATTTTCAATGTCAATATAATAACAGAGTGTCTTTTAGATGCCCATTCGATCAAATAATTCAAGACGAAAAGAAGTCGAGCGTTATATACTACATAGAGATTAGAAGAGAATAGAAGAGACAGAGATAGCATCTAGAGATAAAATGTGAGCCTAAGACCGAGTCTCGCTAAAGCACTCAAGTTGAATGAGCCGCCTGCACAGATAAGTTTACTTCGGCCGCGGTATTGTCTGAATACCATCTCCGTGAACATAAATAACTAGAAGAGTTATCAACTTTCGAGTTGGCGAAAGTAATGTACGTACACTAAGACGAAATTACCATCCACAAGTCTTCAAATCGCGGGTTAATAATGGCCTTTCGCCAGCGACAATAGACCGCCTCCAAGCCGGACGGGCACCTCCTCGGGGAACGAATAAAACAAATTACAAATATGTATTACAAACTTGGCTTTTCAGACTTGATCCAAAGACGAGCAGTACGCCAAGTCAACGAATTTGCAGTTCCGTAGAGACATTGGTTCACTGAGTGTGTTCTATCGACTGTTCAATGGCGAATGCTCTGGCGAGCTGTTCGAAGCGGTTCCAACCTCACCATTTCAATATACGTCCATGCGTAGCAGACAGGGAATGCACCCCTTTACTGTAGAGCTGCCTAAAGTGTGGACTAAATGCTCTAGTATTTCTTTAACCTTTGTCACTGCGAAACTCTGGAATGCACTTCCTTTCGATGTGTTTCCTTTAGTATCTATGACTTAGGATCTTTCAAGAGACCCCGTTCGAAACCATATGCTTTTGGGTGTCATCAGCACAACAATCCACGCTGAAGGCACCGAGCATCTCGCGTATCCATAAAACAAATATTTCTATCGCTGTCGCAGTAGTTTACTCACGCATCTTCCGTCTGCTGCGCTTGCCAAACACATTTTACAACAACGTTAAACACAAAAAAATACTTGTTAAATGCGAAAGTAGTTCACGCATAGAGAGCGATTGTCCTTAGTGATCCTGATCACGCGGTAGCACCGCGCCTGCGCGCGCCGCGACGCAGTCCACTAGAGTGCTGTTTTCTCAATGAGCGTTTAAGATATAAACTTCAAAATAGTTTTCATGCCGTGAAAGTCTAAATTGATTACATCATATCCTTTTTTTAGATTTATTGAGCATTACATTTAGGAAGTAATGAATGACCTCGGGCGGCGCATTTGAGAGACATGCGGACGGACGGAAGGACTGACGAACGGAGAGACAGCGGACCAATTTTATAAGGGTCCCTGCCAACGTCGCTTGCTACGGAATCCTAAATATTTACGCAATGTAAGAAAATGCCGTTTCTGAGTATACATTTGCATGCTGAATACCATCTCCTAACAGTGCGAGGGCGGGCGGCTGAGCTGAGATTGTGTACTTTACAACTAACTTGTCGGCTACAACTTACCGGCTAACAATACGTGCCGGCGTTTACATGAAGCTGCCCGACCCGACCAACCAACATCGCACCTAAAATCATTTTGAACAGATTGGTCGTTCATATTATGCCACATCAAGTATCTTTGGGTAGAGATCGAAATTGTTGAGGCCTAAATAAAAATTCGTAATCAAGTACTTATGTAGTATTCGCTTGTAGTATATAATTTTTTTTTACAATCTTGTTATAGATTATTTCTCCACAAAATATTCTTGTTCGCATGTTCGTACTTCTCCAACATCCCAAAGGTTAGTTAGAATAGAATGCCTCACGGTATTAAGCTCGCCTATTGTAACTAATTTGCATAAATTGGTGTTCAATAAATAATATATAGTTAAGGTATCTGGAACAGCCCCCTCCAAAGGCAATTCCATCTTCCTTGACCATATAAGGTAGTGTTGAGGGAAACTGCAAGCTCTGCACTAATTACATTATATAAGCGACGGTCGCTGCGCCGACCGCGGATTCTTCTACCATACCGCTTCGCGTGTACATCTTGTCTGTTAGTTCGATTAAGAAATAAATAAGTTTTTAAAAGACACTTGGCGTTTCACCGATCTTAACTGGCGCAGCCGGTAGGATTCGCCACACCGAAAAATCTTCAAAATTAAGATCCTTCGGGTGCGTTTTAACGCTTAAGTGCGCGATCCAGAACCAAATAAATTCGTTATTTTCCAAGAACAATAAGTGCCACGAACAGTGTCGAGCCTAGAACAGTTCAGTGGGTGACAGCCTGGAGTACCGCCAGACCCTGACAACACCGCACCATTCGAGAGCTTCAACACAACAGCCGCAACGAGCCTACAGTCGGAGAACCCCCTGGTGGAGCATGGAAGTAGCGGCGACCCTGTGAGTAAAACCGTTTACAAGTCCCCGCCTGTTTCATTGCATCCCCCTTGTAATATTGTGTATGTCCATTTAAAAATAGGGTATACAACTACCCTAACTTCGGGATAACCTACATCGGTTTAATTAGTTTACCCTCACATCGGGATAACCCAATATTGGTTTAATTAGTTTACCCTCACTTCGGGATAACCCAACGTCGGTTTAGTTAGTTTACCCTCACTTCGGGATAGCCCACATTGGCTTAGTTAATAGACTCACACTTCGAGATAACCCGGTTGGCATTAGTTAGGATACCAAAAATTGTTCCTAACTCTCCAATTGTGTTTAATTAGTTTTGTTTACTTTGATAACACAAAAATGGCAGAGCCACAGATCCAGTTAGTGCCTGCAGAGATGGCCAAGCTGATCCCCACATTCGACGGAGATAAGACGCAACTTAATCTCTTTTTGCAAAAGTGCCAATACATAATAAACACGTACCAGGGACATGAGGCACAAAACCTCTACGTCTACCACCTTATAACAAGTAAACTAAAAGGGCAAGCTGCCGCCCTTATTGGAGAGAGAAATGATATTTTGACTTGGGCGGAGATAAAAGACCTGTTCAAGCAACACTTCGGCGACCCAAGGAGCGAAGAGTGTCTCGCACTAGAATTGGAGGCACTCAAAATTAAACAACAAGAGTCATACAGCGACTTCTGCAACCGCGTGCAAAAGACAAAGAACACCCTGATCTCGAAGGTGAACCAGGATCAGACTGATGCCAGCGTGAGACTGAGCAAACAGACCATATACGATCACACCGCCCTGAACGTGTTCCTATTCAACCTACCACCCGATATGGTCAGAATAGTGCGGCTTAACGCACCGAAGGACTTAGAAAGCGCGCTGAAGATCGTAATGGAAGAACAGAATTTCGCAACCATATACGCAGCGAAGAATCGCAACGACGGACAGAGACAGATTTCAGCGGCATCACGGAACCCTCGTTCCGACAATTACGTCCGCCCGAATACGACACCTGCACATTGGAATACACGCCGAGCGCCAAGGCCATTCGAAGCGACACAGAATACGATGACGCCGCAGTTGCAGCGAGGTCCCATTCATAGTCAAGCCGCGCCACGCGTACAAACAAACTTAAGTCGCACCGCACCACAGCGTTTCGGCACGACAGCAGCACCAACCCACAGAGGCAATCCCGGCGCCGCCGTACGCACAGACGCGACAATGCGTAGTCTGCCACCTAGACAATCTACGCAGTACCGCCAAGAACCACAGTTCCACGTAGAGGAACTGTTCGCGAACGACGTAGACGCTGCCTACCCTGACGGAGAAGAGATAGAGTACCACCCAGAGTCGGACGAGTACCAAAACGGAAGCTACGAGACGAACCACCCCGAAAATAACTCACAACCTGGCGATGTCTATGAATACGAACATGTCGGCGTAAATTTTCCGGTAACCGCCTCGACACACCCACCATCTATTTAAATTACCACTATAATCTCAGACTCCCATATATACACCTACCAGAGATAGAAGGTAGATTCATGATTGACACCGGCAGTACAAAATCCTTCATAAATAGAGAAAAAATCGAACAATATAAATCACTCGCTAAGTACATACAACAAGAAGAATTCCAAGTAATTAGCACACACGCCAAGAGCGTGCACAACGAAACAATAATCATCCCGCTGTTCAAAACATTCCATAGCAACCAAATACATAAGTTCTACGTATATACGGTCGACCCAAGGTACGACGGCGTGATCGGAAGCGATTTGCTAAATCAGCTGGAAGCAAATATCAACATGAAGAATAAATTACTGGAATTAAAAACGACAACAATCCCCATTGTGTTTACGCCCGACCAGCATAAAATAGTATTACCGCCCAGGTCCGAGAAACGCGTCAGAATACCGGTCAATTTAATATCAGGTGACGCCCTAATAAACAAAACAGATTTCATGGAAGGAGTTCGAACGCCCGACGCGTTATTAAACTGCAAGAATGGTTATGCGCACACAATAATACAAAATACGACAAATAAAATAGTAGAAATTACGATATCTACGCCATTTCAGGTGCAACCCTATACCGAACCAGATAAAATCGAAGTCAACAATCTAGACCACGAAAAGGAATACTTAGACGAAATACTTACAGCAAATTTAGAAAAACTACGACTAGAACACATGCATAGCGAAGAAAAAAAAATTATCTATGACTTATGTAACGAATTCAGAGACATATTTTACTCGGAAAAAATTCCGTTAACCTTCACTAACGAGGTGAAACACCACATCCGGACGAAGAACGAAGACCCCATTTACATCCGACCGTATCGCCAACCCCCATGCAAGAGTCAAGAAATAGAAAAACAAGTACAGAAAATGAAACAAGACAACATAATCCAAGACTCTAATTCACCATGGAGTGCACCAGTGCATTTAGTGCCAAAAAAAATGGACGCCTCTGGAAAACAACGCTACCGTCTAGTGGTAGATTTCCGTCGGATCAACGACCTAACCATCGATGACAAATTCCCCTTGCCAAATATAACGGACATATTCGATAAATTGGGAAAAAGCACCTACTTCAGTACGCTTGACTTAGCCAGTGGCTACCATCAAATAGAAGTTGCAGCCGAAGACCGCGCGAAAACAGCCTTCAGCACGCAAACTGGACATTACCATTTAAACAGGATGCCGTTTGGCCTTAAGTCCGCTCCGGCAACGTTCCAAAGGGCAATGACCAATGTCCTGAGAGGGCTACAAGGCATACATTGTATGGTGTACCTGGATGATATCATCATATTTTCATCAAGCCTCGAAGAACACATGCAGAAACTGAGAGCAGTATTTCAACGACTTAGAGACACGAACCTGAAAGTCCAACTAGATAAGTCCGAATTCCTGAGAAAAGAAGTACTATACCTGGGACACACAATAACTAAAGACGGGCTAAAGCCGAATGAAGACAAAATAGCAGCTGTATTAAACTATCCGATACCGAAAACCACAACAGAAATAAAAAGCTTTCTAGGACTAATCGGATATTACCGGAAATTTATTAAGGACTTCGCAAAAATAACTCAACCCTTAACAGCCTGTTTGAAAAAGGGACGTAGCATCAACCTCACGACAGAATACAGACAGGCCTTCGAAAAGTGTAAGGAACTTCTAGTCAACGCACCCTTACTACAGTACCCCGATTACAGTAAACGCTTCGTACTCACAACCGATGCGAGTAACTACGCTATTGGAGCGGTACTATCGCAAGGCCCTATAGGCAGCGATCTCCCCGTTGCATACGCAAGCAGAACGCTGAACAGTAGCGAAACTCGATACAGCACTATCGAAAAAGAGCTACTGGCAGTAGTTTGGGCAGTGAAACACTTCAGGCCATACCTATATGGAAATAAATTTACAATAGTTACAGACCACAGACCACTACATTGGCTACACAATCTGAAAGACCCAAACAGCAAGTTAATAAGATGGCGACTGAGACTACAAGAATATGACTACGTGGTGGAATACAAAAAGGGAAAGCAAAACTCAAACGCGGACGCCCTGTCGAGAATAAAAATAAACGCCCTATGCGATTGGGAAGGCGACACTTCATCACTTATAGTAAACCCAGATGAGGATGTGACAAGACAACAAGAGATGAGGGAGCTAATAGAAGAACAACGACGACTGGAAATGCTACAAATGTTACGCGAAATCACAAGTGAAAGTGAAGAATTGACAGAAGAAAAACAACCACCGCACACACGCCAAGTACCGCGAAAAGAAACAAGAAACCACAACAGAGACATAGAGACGGAGACAGAAGAAATATTTCCTATAATAGAAATATCAGACTCGGACAGTAATCAAACCACACATTCAGTCACCAACAGGGAACACGACGGAATACCAATCCTGCACGAAGCCATAGACACAAAACCAAACCAGATACTGATCCACACCTGGTACAAAAACAAATTGGCAGTAAAAGATAGGTCTATCCCAAAACACAGAATTCTAGAAGTACACCTACCCGAAAACAATGAGGAACTGGCAAAACAATTCCTAAAGAAATATGTGGACTACAAAAAAAAATACCACATATATTTCGAATCAGAAGAACATAGAAAAACATTTAACCGAGTAATAATAAGGCTGTATAAGAAGGACGCCCTAAATATGACAGAATGCACCGAAAGGGTAGTGAACGTCACTGACGCCACAGATCAAAGGGAATTAGTGTTAAAAACCCACGAAGGGAAAACTTGCCATCGAGGCATAAATGAAACACTAATAAGGTTGAAAAGAGATTATTATTGGGGCAATATGAGAGAAACCATAACAGCCATAATAAATGCATGCGGACATTGTAAAAAAATGAAATACGACAGAAAACCCATGAAACCACATTTAATGTTAACACAGACGCAAGACAAACCATTCGAAGAAATATTTATTGACGTTTTCAAAATAGAAACAAAACAATTCCTCACGTTAGTAGACGCCTTTAGTAAGCTGGGACAAGCCATAGAGATACCAAACCGGACGATGCCAGAAATCGTAAGAGCATTGATCAAATACTTTTCCATCTATGGCGTACCAAACAAAATCAGTTGCGACCCTGGTACCGAGTTCAACAACGAGCTGCTGAAAGAACTATTAATTCTGTATAAGGTAGAATGTCACATTACGACCCCCAACAACCCTAATTCTACGTCCATAGTAGAACGATTCCATAGCACAATTCTCGAAATCTACCGGTTAGCTAAGTACGAGAGAAGCGACATGGATGCGTCACATACAATGACATACGCCGTCATGGCCTATAACAACACCATACATAGTGCAACCGGCCTAGCACCGTTCGAAATAGTTTTCGGACATACGGACTCAAAAAGCGCCTTCGACATAGACACGGGAAAAATTATCATGCAAAAAATGTTGAGAGACCACAGAAGACGTCTGACAATCCTGTACGAACACATTAGCGAAACTTTAACAAAAAATAAAAACAAGGTGAAAGAAGCAAAAGGAGGCGAGAAAACCCCACACATAGAAAAAGGAAAAACCATTTACATGAAGACTATTAGTAAAAGAAAAGGAAAAGAAAAGCCTAGATTTGAAGAGGCACAAGTCCTCGCAGAACCCGAAAGAAACGTGATTCCAGTGAAACGACGAGACAGAGAAACGAAAGTTCACCTAAAACACGTGAAACGCCCTCCACAGGTGGCGGTTCCTGACGACTGCGCTGTTCCTAGCACTAGCGGGACTGGGACACAGCGTACACCTGGAAGAATTAAACAACAACCCGGGCGTATTACCCTTACGGCTGGGTCAAGCACGGATTCAGACTGATAAGTGGATAATTATTAAGATAGTAGACCTAAGCCAGATAAATCCAGATTTAGAAAATAATTTAGACAAATATAATAGGTTACAGGAAATAATTAGTAAGCATAGAAAATATTCCAAAGAATTTTTAATTTTAAAAACCCAAACTGATGACCTACGACAATTAGCTATAAACAAGATGGAACAGCTGATGCCAACCAGGCGACAAAAACGCGCTCTCAGTAACACCTTGGGCTCTATTATTAAGTTAGTTACTGGTAATTTAGACTATAAGGACGCAGACCATTTCGAAAACCTAATTAGCTCAGTTAATTCTAACCAAAATAGCGCAAATAAAAAATTAACCATCATAGCAAAAATGATGGAAAAATCAATAAACGCCACGGACGAAATAAACCAAAACGTAGTTTCAATAGACGAAAGGGTAACCCGTATAGAAAATATACTTACCGAGGAACGCCTAGAAAAACTTCACCTATATTATTACCTTGATATTTTAACAACATATTGTCAATTCATAAATAATTTTCGAACTATCCAGAACCGTTTAAGCGAATTGGAAACCGCTATCGCCTTTAGTAGATTAAACACATTACATCAGTCAATTATAAACTTCACTGACCTACTTAGAATCTTGCAAGACGTGCAAAAAACGGACACGCTAACGCACACAGCTGAGAGGAGTAATTTAATTAATATAGAACAGAAAATAACTGTAAAAGCCTACTCAAAGGCGACAGAAATAATTTTCATCTTAGAAATACCCTTAGTTGAGACGAACACATATACGTATTACAAGGTCATTCCCATCCCGATATACAAATCCAATCTCCTCGAAACCCATATCATAATTCCAAAATACCCTTACCTACTTGTAAATGGAATGAAATACAAGGCAGCCGGGAAACCCTGCGAGACCTTAGAAAGGGGACAACACCTGTGCCGCCTCGGAGAAGAACAACCCTTCATGGAGCAGACCTGCATCACACAGCTGATGCAGTACAACCGCAACCACTCGACGTGCGAACTACACCGAGTCGACATTGAGGAAGTGGCAGTTCAACGGTTATCAGAACACCAATGGATGCTGTACGCGAGGGCCGATACATTAACTACACAAAAATGCGATAACGAAATAACCAACCACCTGATAAGAGGAACATACATCCTGTCGGATCTAAGAACCTGCCAATTCAACGTAGGCGGGATACAAATAAAACCCGAGCGGACCACTTACATAAGAGAGTACGAGCGAACCCCTACCATCATACTGGCCGTGCAACCCTCAGGACCGCAACTTCAAATAGCGAAGACCAAGCCCCTGCCATTCCACGTGAAGAGTCTGGAAGACCTCAAACTCCTAGCCAACACACTGAAGAACGAAGAGGACCACCCCTTCAATCAACCAGCGATCCGAATGGACTCCATTAGCTTAGGAACAGCTATATTATATGTATTAGCAGTTATTTTAATAATATTAGGGATTATCTATAAACTTAAGCCTAACTGTAAAACATTTTTAAAGAGAAATTCTCCAAGAACTGAGGCTCCCTTGGATAATTTCCCTCTTGGGGAGGGAGGAGTTAAGGTATCTGGAACAGCCCCCTCCAAAGGCAATTCCATCTTCCTTGACCATATAAGGTAGTGTTGAGGGAAACTGCAAGCTCTGCACTAATTACATTATATAAGCGACGGTCGCTGCGCCGACCGCGGATTCTTCTACCATACCGCTTCGCGTGTACATCTTGTCTGTTAGTTCGATTAAGAAATAAATAAGTTTTTAAAAGACACTTGGCGTTTCACCGATCTTAACTATATACATACGTACATACACACATTATGTCACCCAACTACATGATTGTGTCAACCCAGTAGTGTTTCAACTTCAAATATTCACCTATTATAAAATCATTCCTTTCCTTTAAGGAACCTACAGTTTCATATTGGACATTAGCATAATCAGACCAGTAGTGGTGTTAATATTTAGCTTACATGTCCTCACGAATTCCATATTTCTAATAAAATCTGTTCAGCTTTACTGCAGCAGCAGAGCCAGAATGCAATCCACTTAAAACATTATCAGACTTGAATTTGCCGTCAATCATCACGGCCAGGTCGTCTGCATAACCTACTGTGTACTGAACTGCTTTGTTTTTAGACGTCTGATGAGATCAACTACCACTAGATTCCAGGCCACTAGAGACAGGAGTGGTGACAGAACTCATCATTTGGCAACTATGCCTGTAGTTGTTCTGTTGATAGTAAACCGGATGTATCTATGTTCTAGCATGTTAGCTATCCAATTGCTCACGATGGAATTCACCCTCTGCCTTGTTAGTGCTTTGTTATTGCTATCAAATGTAGTCTTATCAAGTACCATTATATGTCTACAAAGGCGCCTAGTATCGATTGCCCCTGCATACTCGATCTTGGAAACTACACTGTAGTCTGCTGCAGTCTCTGAAGATTTACCTGTCGTGTATACGTGTTGGTGTAGGTGTATTTGGTAAGTATTTGGTACTGATTTTTGGTTAATATAGGCATATGTTTTAATTATTTTTTCAGGCACCACCAAAATATGCACTTTTTAGGATTTTTATGTTAAAATGAATTTATATTTACTGTGCTTTATTATTTTTAAACAGTTTTGGGCTTAGCGGTACTTTTGTAAGGTATTGAATGAAAAATGTTTGTGTTCTGTGTAATGTATAAGCAATTTATATGTGGAAAATCTAAAAATAATCATACGAATAAAGTATTTATTAAAAAGTTCATTGGCGTCTAACGAGACACCGTTGAACTTTATTGTTCACCATTCGCCACTTTCAGATAGAAAGAGGCGGTAGTATTTACTGTCTTAGAGTTTCAAGATCTACAATCAAGGTATAGCAGAGTACTTCAACTCTCATTTTAGAGCCTAGGTAAGGAGTAATTACGGAGTCTTACTTTTCTATTATCGACAATTTTAGGAATCCGTAGTCGGAAACTAAAACAAATGTGCAAGTTTAAAATTTAATATAAAAGTTGGTTCTTTTACGAGGGGCGAGAATAGTTGCCTATCCCAAAAGATTGTCCGAAAGCAAAAACAATTTTTTTTTTTTACTTTCGGACAATCCTTCGGGATAGGTTACTATTCTAGTATTGAAAAATCAACGATTTCCATTTTTATAAACTTAGTACCAATTAAATCCACAAACATTGAAAGTTTCTGTGCGACGACATTGCAATGGTCTTCTTAGAGCCTTCAAGTGAACGGTAACCAGCTGAATATTTACTTCGCATGTCAGTGAGAAATTAAATACTGAAGTATAATTCACAACTACGACCAGCTTGCGTAGAAGGTACTCTGAAGAGTGCAATAATAACTTTTACGAGTACGTTTATCTTATATAACAGCGGCAGTAATCAAGATTCTCGCAGAAACTTGCGAATGCACCCTATTTGCTCGGCCTCCGACCTCGCTCTGGGGGAATGAAAACTGCAGTTGCGTTCAACTTTTCACCTAATGTTTATCTGCAAGCGCCACACATTATGGTAACGCCATGGCTCACGTAAATTAAACTACATATGGGCAGATATTTTTTATTAGAGAAGAGTTCGAAGAAAGGAAGAATTAATTCAAATTTGAACTCGATTAATTTGTCAAAGCCAACCGTTATCAATGTTGGCTCGCAATATACTCGTGCCTTAAAACAAACAAACAAAAAATTGCTCAAAACCTTTCCATACTAATGATTTTCGAGAGTCAGTAGTTACGGCCTATATCACGGTTAAATAGAAAAATGTTATCAAACACAATATCGATGTATGTCACTCACCTGTTCAGTGAATTGTGTGTTTCCTGTATACTGGTAATGTGTGCACGGTTGACTGGAAAAAATTACGTACCGCAAAACTTCCGCCTTCTGGGCCGCAGAAAAGTTTAATATATACATGCTCGAACAAAGAGAAGCACTATCCAAAGTGTAATGGGCTAACATCGCGGGTATAGTAGGTGGAAAACTGGCCAAGTGCGAGTCGGACTCGCGCACCGAGCGATTACTTGTCGTTTCACTTCAGATTTTTCTCTATAATCAAACCAAGTTTGACGTTTGTATGTATTCCCATTTTTACGATAGAGCAAAAACTAAATAATAACAAGAAATATTTTTATGTATATGTCGGAGCAGACAGGGTAGGCTTCTTGGGCGGCACGGTTGGGCGGCAGCACAGCCTTCATTTCCGCCCAATCCTCTTCAACTAGGGTGTAGGCGCTGTAGCTCGAGCAACCCTTACACAAGACACTATGCACTTTCCAGGTAGGTACACTGAACAACAGATACAATCAGGAAGACCACAGTCGCAGGTGCAAGCTGGCAAGTTCGTGAGGAATGCGCGCATGCGCCGCGTCACAGGCACGTCCGAGGTTAGACTGTTATTATTCAGCCACGCTTCGCGCGCGCTGGACCTTTCCTCTCCCCGCACGCCGCACCCCTCACGACCATGCCCAGGAACCTTGTCAAACGCTCCTGAGCTCACACTCCGACACGGCCATCCTGGCCATCACACGTCCTCGTGTGAAATGCCTGTCGCAACATAAGACACATGCACAAATAAAACAGAAAGAAAACCCGCCTCGGCCAATCCTGACCTCAAAGATAGGGTAAAGCCTGCAGAGGCTGCAACTTTTCTTTTCATGTTGATACTCAAACTGTTCAGTTCACAGTAGAACTTCACACTGAAAATACAAATGGTAAGCAATGAAAAGCTAAAGCTCATCAGCATAAACTTGGGTTGCTAACACTAAACAACACAGTTTTTAATTCAAAGTGCTTTCAAATTATTAAGTAAGCAAAGACTAGATTTCAAGTCTAAACATACCAACAATGCCTTGCTCCCAAATTTCGGCTCCAAAAATATCAGCAAACAAAACATAACGATGAACACTCCACCATTCATCACTGTTGCCCATGCAACAACATGTCGCCCATGCGAACCATGCCGAACATACGGCCGGTCAACCATGTGACCACCACACAATCGCCCATGCGATTCATCAGGTCAACCACGTGACCATCACTGCCGATCACACGGCCCAAGCCACCCATGTGACTACCAATCGCCCATGCGATTCCATCTGCCCATGCAGAACAAGTCTCCGTACACCACCCCACCAGCCGTTACACCGCGCCGTCTCCGTCCACCGAGGTGGGTTAGGGTCTTTGTGACTTGCGGCTAATAAGCATAGTGGGTGCACGTCGACCACACACACAATTTAGCTACGTGTTCATTTCTCAGTCAGAAGCGCCGCCATCAGTGGTTCGCCCTAACTCTACATCATTCAAATCAGAATGGAAATTCTAATTTTAATTAAATGGGAGCAATACATTCAGGCATTTCCCTCGTAATTAAGCATTGTAAAGCCTTTAAAGCAAAATTATTCTAATATTTCTAGGTATTACCTTATGCGAAACTTTGAATTTTGTATCAAATTCATGCACCAACACGGCCGTCCTGACAGCACACGGCCTCGTGTGCTTCTGTGCACGAGTTGAAAATAAGCAGCCACTTCAACAATATTCTTCGCTCGGACCGTAGGTAGTTCTTCACCTTGCACACAGTGTGAGTCGGCGCAACAAAAATTCATTTTTGAAATACTTGTTTAGAGGCAACATAAGCCTTCACTGCTTAAAGTCCATGCAGTCTTGTCAACTCTTCTGTTCTATAAAATAGCAACTGTTCGCAAAAATAAGAATCAAAACTCATGCAGTACTTTGCTCGCTCTCAATTGTTTTGTTACAACGACCTTTCACTGAACTGCTAGTTTCCAATCTCACTGTATAGATTTACAGTCTCATTACATCAAACACAAATCACATTAAGTACTTGAGCATCAACATTTTCAAAGTTATGTTCACTTTATATCGTCGTCGGTTTCACTATTTTCTTATCCGCACATTCGGTCTGTAGGCTGGAATCCAACAATGATCCACGCACAACACCGTTAATCCCGGACCGGCCAAATCAAAATATGATTGCCACCCACCGATGCCATCAGCCTTAACAGGCTAGCCACACGACCACCTGATCAGCTATCTCGAGAATAATGAAAACACGACTTGACTTCACACAGTGCATAAACAGGACCACCACTAAGTTGGACTATATTCTATACTATAATCCACTTCAAGCATTTGAAAAGTATCGATCTCACAATAGTTATTGCTCAAGTAACTCAACTAACGATAAAGCGATCACACCATCATGGACACTTCATTACTTTCACAACGTAGCACTTGACATTCACCTCTGGTACCTATCATACATTACATATAACACGCATTCATTCTATTTGGTTTTATTCTCATTCGTCATAGTTAATTAATATCAATCTGAATATCTTTCAAACTTCAAATTAATATCAAAATTGGTTAAGACGTAAATCTACCTCTTCAGAACTTCAGTACCTGTTTAAAGAAACAAAATTCAAATTAAAATAGTACATAGGAACTTACTTACACAAACTCATCAAAATTTCCATGCCGAAATCTATACTTACGTATTCTTTCATTATTATAGGTGCTCAAATACGTGCTCAACCTTGGTCACACTGGACTGGAGCAACCATGTTGTCCCAGAAGCACACTCGTTCAGTATTTTTTTTTTTTTCAAACTAAACATCGCGCAATGTTTCGTGCCACGTCAACGGCACTGGTACTTCATGCAAGTTAAAGTAATCAAATTGTGTCTTGGCGTCCCGAGATTCAACTCCCCGCGAGAGTAGAGTTATAGATGTGGGTACTACCAAAGTAATGATTGCTAAACTATAAACAATCTCTGTCTGACCCTGAATCAAACAATGGGTCCTGTGTTCAAGCCCGGCCGGTGACGATATCCCGCCGCGAACCATATATGGTATGGCAAACGGGAACGATATGCTCGAACTATTTTAACCCTGAAATAACTTTCACGAAATAGTCGTCAGAACTATAATGAAAAATTAATAATCAGATATGTCCTGTAATTAATGAAGGTTTAGTGGTACTGACTGAACTCGCCCAGCTCATTTAGATTGTAATTATTTTTCTCTCCAAGAATTTTCCAACACAATCAAATGTTATTTGCAATAAAACAAATAATTCTGTACGATAAATAAGTCGAAAATAATAAAGACACAATGACCTTTTTGCTTTTCGTTGATACCGTATTGCGAAATCAGATATGCAGTTTTCCCTTCAGACACGTACCTATGTACCTATCAGGTATTAACAAAATTTTGACTCAGCAAAACTTTAAAATTAGCTATGTCAACCCGCAACAAACATGTACTCGAACATAATTAAATAATTTCTCATCGGTCCTGCATACCATAGGCACACATTAGAGGGTTAAAACTAAAAATAGAATCAGAGTACCTGTATGATCTGCCATTATCATTAGAGATCTCAGATCAGAACTGTTATCGTTTACTCAGACAGCCGAAAAACACCTCTCCTTACGATCCTGCTCACACATTGCATCCTCCGGTTCTTGATGTCGAGCAGTGCATGCCAGATGTTTCGCTTTCAGGAAAGGGTGCCCGAACTTATCCCACATTCTGATGTCGGAGCAGACAGGGTAGGCTTCTTGGGCGGCACGGTTGGGCGGCAGCACAGCCTTCATTTCCGCCCAATCCTCTTCAACTAGGGTGTAGGCGCTGTAGCTCGAGCAACCCTTACACAAGACACTATGCACTTTCCAGGTAGGTACACTGAACAACAGATACAATCAGGAAGACCACAGTCGCAGGTGCAAGCTGGCAAGTTCGTGAGGAATGCGCGCATGCGCCGCGTCACAGGCACGTCCGAGGTTAGACTGTTATTATTCAGCCACGCTTCGCGCGCGCTGGACCTTTCCTCTCCCCGCACGCCGCACCCCTCACGACCATGCCCAGGAACCTTGTCAAACGCTCCTGAGCTCACACTCCGACATATATATTATTTTGTTTTGTACATTATTTACACTTCTTAGATATTTCGGCGCTGTTGTCGTCATCAGTAAGTAAAATTATAATATATTAATAAGTGAATAATGAATGACAGGTGATGGTGATAGCTGCGTGTGCGACAAAAAAAACCTGCTTTTAATGAGAATATTAAGTCCTTTTTTTTTTTATTGCTACCGAACTGGGTGGCTCTGTCCGAGGTCGCAACCTCAGGCGCAGCCAATTTCCCCCCGAGGAGGTGCCAGTCCGGCTTGGAGGTGGACTAATGTTGCTGGGGAAAGGCTATTAACCAGCGATTTGAAGATCCGTGGATTGTAGGAGTGGGGGAAGATATTCCCTGGCAGCCCGTTCCACACCTTTGCAGTGCGACACAAGAACGATTTAGAGAATCGTGCAGTTCGAAGAACTCTTCTGTCGACTACAAACGGGTGTTCCGCGAGAGTATGGCGGGTTTGGCGAAGGCGAACAGGAGGAGGAGGGATAAGGGAAGCAAGTTCGTCAGAGCAGCGGCCATAGTAGTACCGATAAAACAGGCTCAATGACCCAACGATACGTCCTGGTGAATGATAAGCTCCTAATGACCAAATATATGATAGTTATGTGGTTTTTAAATCTATTTCAGCTATTTACACCACGTAAATGATTTTATGATTCTTAAAGAGAAGCATGTATTAAAAGATTCCTGGTGTGTTCTGGTATGACGTGGAATGGGTAATGGTGAGTTTGCAGTTGAGTCTGCAGTGAATCTGTGAACTACAAACTCCCCATTACCCATTCCACGTCATACCAGAACACACCAGGAATCTTTTAATACATGCTTATACATTATAAATCATAAAATCATTTACACCACCAATAGCCGAAATAGTTTTAAAAATCACAGAACGATCATATATTTGGTCATTACGAGCTTATCATTCACCAGGACTTAATATTTCTCATTAAAAGCAGGTTTTTTTTTTGCCGCACACGCAGCTATCTCCATCACATTATTCAAATAACTGTCATTAATATATCATAATTTTACTTACTGATGACGGCAACAGCGCCGAAATATCTAAGAAGTGTTAATAATGTACAAAACAAAATAATACAACACCACATAGTGGTTGAAAAAACGCGAGAGTGTTTTAATATTTATTATAATATATATATATAAACTTTTATGTACATATGTGATATAACTACAAATTAACTATTTTCGGATGTTTTCGTTTACTTGTGCTATGAGACCTTGCCAAATTTCATGATTCTGTATCAACGATAAGTACCCTATATTTTTTATGAGTGAGTTTGTGAGTATCAATACCATGTGACATAAATAGCCGTATATTTTGATTGCGTTGACTCAGAAGCTTTAATTTTACAGCTCCAAGGGACTGTAGACTTTAGTATTTGATATTAATTTCAACTTGATACCTCACCCGTTTCTGAGAAAAAGGGCCTTGACAGACGGAGACAAACGGACGAACAACAAAGTGATCCTATGAGGGTTCTGTTTTTGTTTTGTCTTTGAGGTACGAAACCCTAAAAAAGCAAAACCCCTTTAGTTTAACTTAGCATAGTCGTCCCCGCACACTCGGTCGCGTGTTTATAAAGTTGCAGCGACTTCCAGTCATTATTAGCGCCATAAACTCATAAAGCTTCCAAGTTGAACAGACGCAGCCGAGGCGAGCTAATTTGTTAATTCGTTTTGGAAAATCTCGTGAATTATGATTGCGAACGAGGCTAGTTTTTATCGCCGATTAGAATGCTTTGTAAGTTGCATATTGAATTTACATATTAAATTAGTTGCACAAATGTATTTTTTTGCCTACATTTTGTAGTAGGTTTAATATTCTTAGTTACAAGTAAAAAAAAACCTATATTAAATAACATAAAACATAAAACTATTATATTAAACTAATAATCTAGGCTGACATCACGGATGTTGTGGGTGATGTAGCCAACCGTGTCAGTTTCAATAAAAAAAAAACAATCTTAACCTATCTTAAAAATTAAATCTAAACCTAAAAAAAAATTATAAGTAATAAAAGCCGTCCAGGGACAGACGAGCCGGAATTGCAGCGTTCCCGGGAGCCACCTCTCATCCATGGGCACCGAGCGACGGCGGAAAGGCCCCCATAACGCTCGCAGCGTTCCCCCTCTACACGGCCAGACTGACGCGCTGGAGGAGGAACGAGCCGGCCCGACTGTCCCCAGACGATTCGCGCAGACTCTTGCCCAGCTCACAAATATTCAATTACATTATAAAAACATCTAAAAACAAAACTAAAATTGTTATCAGCGTAAATTCCACTAAGTTCGATTCTCAGCCTGATGTGCGTCACTGTTACCAAATCGCAATTTATCCAGGCCGCCTCGGGGTCTAAGTATAAATGTTGACATATAATAAATAGTACCTGGGCGACCGAGCTTCGCTCGGCGTCTACACCTATCTAGATAAACTTGAAAAAAATAACATTACATATCTATATACAAAATTTCATCCAAATCGTTAGAGCCATTTCCGAGAAACCAATTATATATATAGGTATATATATATATATATATACAAGTTTAGCTCATTTAAAGTAATAGGATGTATATATATGGGTCGAATAAAATCTAATAAATACTAAATATATATATATATACCAACCCGGGAAAACTAAACCCTACCACCTACCTAGTAAGGTAAGAAGGGAAGGAACCTACTACAGTTTACTTCGTTACGTCGAATCCGAACCACGGTCAGTTTCAACGGTCGAACAGTCACCCATCCAAGCTTTGACCGTGCTTAAGATGACGAACGGGAGTCGATCGATCGCACCACTGAGCTACCGAGGCTGAGCCGATTGCGGTGGCGGCGCGGTGCGACCACAAAGTTCCAATCGTAACACAAAGGATAATATTATGTCATTTAAACGAATTTTCAGCGGCACAACTATAATTTACACAGGTTATTTCCACTGATTCGTGATTTTCGAACGGCGGCGGCCAAATTCATTCATACATTTAAACAGCTAATTAATTTCGGCTTGTTTCGAAGATTATTATGTTATTCAGAACCAAATGAAGTGAATTAATAGTTTTGAGTACACTCAATCAAATATTATAATTAAAATTTATTTCCATTCAAAGGCAGCTCTGCATTTGTATGAAAGAACTGAATTCAGCGGCCCAAAATTAAAATAGAAAGCATCGCCGAAAAATACAAAATATGGGAAATTCTATAATATCAATATTTCAAAAACAATTGCTCTAATATGATACTAATATTTATAAATAATATATGCATAAATAGTTTAACCAAATCTCATAAAGCCTTATACCGTTAAGTTAACCAAACAATTTATGTAGTTTATAAAAAAATTACAACGGGAAAATCTACAAACAGTTGTCACACTTTCATTTATTTTATTTTATTTCATTAATTTAGTTTATTTTATTTTATTTTTCAAAATTACTTATCGGGCCCTCGTTTGAAGCGTGTCTAGCCGAGCAATGTGACAAAAGATCTGTTACACCAACACCAACAGCGGCTGCGGAGCTCGCTGAACCGACACCCGGTAACACGATAATGAACGAGTCGGGGTGTCGGGGGCGGACGGTGGGGGGTGTAGGTCGCGCTCCCGCGCACTGTCCGATTCTAATTGGGGAGCAAACATCCCAGTATTTGCACTCAACTCCCAATTTTGCTATTCGGTACGTGCTGCAGAGCAACATAATTCGTAGCTTCAAGCTAGTTAGGAGTGTGTGTGTGTAGGTACCTACGTACATACAAGTTCCGAGCAACAATGGTATTATGAAAGTCTCTAGGCCGTACTCCCCGCTCAGGTTCATCGAACTAACGGTCCAAAAGCCGGCACCCGTTACGCCTCTCCAAATATGACAAACCCGTTATTTCTGTAAGTGTTACCCGGGGGCATACTTCGCATTCAATTTCAGTTATCATGTTCTTATCCCAATAAGAAGGGCGGCGGGTGGTCGCACGGTATCGGCGTCGGACTCTCGATCTCAAGGCCAGGGGTTCGAATCCGGCCGACGACGGCGACGTGCACCAATGAGTTTTTTTCTCACTAAAAGATTTACGTGCATACATGCTGTTTCGTACCGGGTTAGAATGCATGGAACCGATGTAAAACTATAATTCCTGGGACGATATAGTCCCAATGCGAACCTAATCGCAGGACTGTTCCGTCAGTCCTCCCACAGAACTATGCATGTTGCCATAACGAATGCATTTTATAAATTATATGAAACGGACGAATCAACCTTATTTAGCTTTTCAGTAACACACTTGGTAAATGTTGTCCTCTAGTTACAAAACTCTTATTTAAACAGTAGACTTAGTGTACGTACGTATAATATACAACGAAGTAATAATTATAAAAAAATCATTATAAATTAATGATCTCTTTATAAAGGAAATGCTTAAGTAAACGACATTAGAGTAAAAAAAATTATGCGGCGCCTGCGTACCGAGAGAGGGTCGGACGGAGCTAAGTTTATTGTTCATAAGGAGTTAAGTTTGCGCAATTGAACTAATCGTAATGTTTTCCCTGTGCCCCATTTGGAAGGAGCTATTCCACATAATAAATTCAATTTGGAAAGAATGCTGGTTTATACATGTAGCAACGTAATCAGTTGCTAGGGTCGCATTTCTACAACGCCATGGCCAGTGCTATGAGTGTGACACGACACCATGGCATTTGCTACGAATGTGGTACGACGCCATGGTCAGTGCTACAAGTGTGTCACAACACCATTTCAAGTGCTACGAATGTGGTACGACACCATGGTCAGTGCCACAAGTGTGTCACAACACCATTTCAAGTGCTACGAATGTGCTACAACACCATGGCCAGTGCTACGAGTGTGTCACAACACCATGGCAAGTGCTACGAATGTGGTACGACACCATGGCCATTGCTACGAGTATGTTACAACACCATGGCAAGTGCTACGGATGTGCTACGACACCATGGCCAGTACTACGAGTATACCACGATAACATGGAATGTGCTACGACACCTTGGCCAGTGCTACGAGTGTGCCACGTCACCGGGGGAAGTGCTACGAATGTGCTACGACACCATGGCCAGTACTACGAGTATACCACGATAACATGGAATGTGCTACGACACCTTGGCCAGTGCTACGAGTGTGCCACGTCACCGTGGGAAGTGCTACGAATGTGCTACGACACCATGGCCAGTGCTAAGAGTGTGCCACGACACCGTGACAAGTGCTACGAATGTTCTTCGACAAAATGGCCAGGGATACGAGTGTTTTATGACACTGTGGCAATGGCTACAAATGTGATATGATATCATTGTCAGTTCTACGAATGTGCCATAACACCATGGCAGGTACTACGAATGTGCTACGACGCTATGACAAGTGCTGTGAGTATGCTAAGATATAACGGAAAGTGCTAGAATTGTGTGCCCGACACCGTGGCAAGTGCTAAAAATGTGCTATGACAGCATTGCAAGTGCTGCGAATGTGCTACGACCCCACGGCAAGTGGTGCATGAATCTGCTACGACACCATAACAAGTGCTACCAAAGTGCTACGGCGCCATGGCAAGTGCTACGAATGTGCTACGACACCATGGCAAGTGCTACGAATGTGCCACGACACCATGGCAAGTGCTATGAATGTCCTACTACACCATGGCAAGTGCTACGAATGTGCCACGACACCATGGCAAGTGCTATGAATGTGCTACGACACCATGGCAAGTGCTACGAATGTGCCACGACACCATGGCAAGTGCTATGAATGTGCTACTACACCATAGCAAGTGCTACGACACCACGGCAAGTGCTACGGATGTGCTACGACACCGTGGCAAGTACTACGAATGTGCTACGCCACCATAGCAAGTGCTGCGAGTGTGCTACGACACCATGCCAAGTGCTACGAATGTGCTATGATATCATTGTCAGTTCTACGAATGTGCCACAACACCTTGACAGGTACTACGAATGTGCTACGACGCGACGCTGTGTGAGAGTATGCCACGACATCATGGAAAGTACTACAATTGTGCTACGACAACATGACAAGCGCTACTAGTGTTATGACACCAATTCAGGTACAGCTACGACTAACCAACTGCAAGGATTAGTTTTGGTTTTTGTAGCAACGATAATGGGTTTGCATCAATACATTATTTTCATTACGAGCATATAGTTTCATTCGTATAATTTTGAAACGAATTAAATATTTTTTACTGCCTCCTTCCTAGACATTTCCGTCAGCCGCTCTCGGTCACAACTCTGCAAAGACATTATTTTTTACGTGAAAACTAACGAACACTCATGACGTGAACTGCTTTTCAAGATTCAAATTCTCGGAACCGTATTCCGGAGGCCCTTGGTCAATAACTTGTTAAAAGGAAGACATATTCTTGTCAAGTTGAGTACTGATTTCATTGTACTAAAAGGTTTAACCGCTCGTATTTTTGGTTAGCACTTACACATTAACACAAATTCCAAAAACGGTATTGCATTGCTTCTCGATATGATTATAGATAAATCAATGTAACGAGATGAATCAAGAGATGTATTCCAAACAGCACTACCGGTCGTGCAGCTTGGCAGTGCAGTGTGGAAGGAACGATGAAAATTAGATATTCTATATAACTGCCCTTGATTGCAATAGAGCCTCGGGTTAAATGTTTTTTTTTTTTTTTTTTTTATGGAAACTGACACGGTTGGCTTACATCACCTACAACATCCGTGATGTCAGCCCATAACACCGGGTGAACTTGGTGCCACGTCAGTGCTTCCCTTCGGTCGTGCCGGCTACACTGAACTGGACGGAAAACACAAACTATTTACATAGCCGTTTCGACCGACCTTTCATTCAGTGCGGTGGTACCAACCCGGGCGGGTTAAACCCTACCGCCTAGTAATATAAGAAGGGAGTCATATCCCTTAGTCGCCTTTTACGACATACACGGGGAGAGATGCAGTGGGGCTATTCTTTTAAAGTACCGGCCCCACACGGTACATGTGTATCTATCTCTTATCTTCTCTATCTAAAATCTCTATCTCTTTTCTACAACTCCACATAATATAAAATCTAACGTCTGCCGTGTGTATGCCCGCTTATAAATCAAGAACGGCTCAACCTATTTACTTGATATTTTTACCTATGTCGACATAAGGTTATAGACGGTCATTATTCATATAAGGTGAGCCGGGGCCGAAAGCGAACACAGTCGGAGAAAATTCGATGATTTCCTTTTGAAATCCGTTTTGCTATTATATTGACTTTACCGCGAGCGGAGCCGCGGGCACAGCACAGTAGCTAATAAATGAGTCAGTGAGTAGAGGGCGCGCTGCTGTACAGTACACCTAGACTAATGTTGTCAAACTTATAACGTCGTCTCGTCACCGTCGCGGCGGCGGCGCGGAGGCGCGGCGACGGCGCCCGCTTCCTATGCTAATGCACGAACTTCGCACTGCACACGAGATGGGAATTTACAAATTGACATTACATTCATGTAGATTGACAGTAATATGTGCACGAGAAATGAATAAACTATGGCAGTATGCTAAACTCAATAATTTCGTTTTCGTTTTACTCTGAAAGTCTCGTACGTAAGTCTAATATAAAAATCTAGTTGTTGTATTTCATAAATTCAGAGCCAGTATCAGGCTCTATGTGGTGTATTACTTTTGCTTACTGAAAATGATATTAACTTACTGTATAATGAAATATTTTCTAGTCAACATTGAACACAATAGTTGAAGCATTGACAATGATAAATTATTGTAGTGTGTAGTGTAGGTAAAGGTTTTCCGACGGTGCGTTCCTTCACGGGAGTGACGGATACGCCCAGTATTGCCTATAACAGCTTTTCCGCAAAAGAATCACTAAAACCTAAGTCCGCCCTATCACTGGTGACCCGGTCGGCGCGGCGGGGGCGGGTACGTGACCCTGCAACCCCGCGACCCAGCCACCCCGCCGCCCCCGCCGCCGTTACGTCGTCATCCCACGTCTCCGCCTTAAGATGGCTCTCATTTCTCATCTTCGTCCGCGAGTGGACGTTTCGGCCGACACACGTTACAGCGTAACGTTACGGCACGAACCATGTGTTCGCTCTTCTTGTTGTTCTGAATAGTAAAAGGTCGACACACAGGTATTTAGTTGTTAGTTATAATATGTACAACAGGCATGCTTATACAAATTTCGAAATCGAGTATTACTTTCAACACTTACAGGTAACTGCCAACGCTTGAAATACAAACTTCCTATACAATTTTTTTTTTAAAGTGCTCCATCTATGTACATACATACATATAAACACAAATAAAATGTAACTTTATACTAAAAATTTGTCAAATTCTACCTTATGGTGAGAGAGCTCCAAGAGCACTAAAAGCATAACTGAACAGCAAATAAACAGCTCAACCTAAACCTCTAACTAGTTTTATGCCCTCTTTATTCTATTGTATTGGGGGCGCGGTCGGAAAATTCTTCTAACTTTCTATTAAAGTCTAAATTGGCCTCGAGTTACAGGCACGCAGCCGAGAGTTCTTCAACGATGACGCCGAGTACTCTTGGCTGCGACGGGGGCGGTGGCGGCGCGGCGGCGGGGCGGTGGCAGTGGAGGGGCGGCGGCGGTGCGCCGAGACGCCGCCGTCGTTGTCGTTCCCCGTACACTATGAAATTCTGTTTAATTAATTAACTTTGAGACTCCTTTCTTGTCACTAGCAAAGATTGGGGAGCGACCGCTCTACTTATATCGTCTCCTTCTGCATAAAATGATTTCTTCATCTAGGTGCGCCCCGAGCCGACCGCGCTCTGCCCCGCCCCGCCCCGACACGCCGACAACTTTTTATCCACTCGGAAAGCGTTTGAGAATTAAATAGTTTTTCTCTCCGTGCACGACGAGGGACGGAAATTCGATCGACGCCACTAGTCGAGTTAAATTATATATCGAAATATTCTGAAGGGTTTGTTGTGTTCTGAAGGTCGGTATTTCGGCGACGGAGAGCGGGTCCGTCGAGCTTTCCAATAAGAAATAAATTAGGTTTGCGAGAGTTTTTCTTCGACACCGAAGAAAATGAAAATGATTACCAGGAAATAGCAATCGTCAGGAATGTGGTCCGCCGCGTCGCGCCGCGTCGCGCCGCCCCCGGCCACCAGTGCCCGCGGCGTATCTACATCGCAACGAACGTTTCAATTTAAATTTAATAAGGCAGCGCGGCGCGCCAGCCACTCGGCCTCCCTCTCACACTTTATTCTGTACTTTGGGACTAAATAATTTGGCTAAGTAAATTTCTTCAGAATAAAGACGTCAGCGCCGAGAAGGCTCCGACACCGGTCCGCGCGCGCGCATCGCACGCCTCGTGCCTCTATTTTTATTCTCTACTTAAATCTAATTAGGTACCTCAGACAGAAAGCATTTCTATCTATTCACTCGATGTTTCCCGAACACTGACTACGGTCGCTATTTTTCTTAATGCGGAGCGGAGGCAGGTTCGGGGTAGCCACACACGTGATCACGAAATAATTCGATTCATTGTAAACGGATATTCGATAATCTTGAAAGCAGACGCGCGTACGCTTCGTGTGAACTCAACAATGTAGTAGCACACAGAGGATGAATTAATTTTCCCGCCTCCGTCAAAGCTCTGTGCATAGGCAGATTACCTCCCCCGCGCCCGCCCCGCCCCGCCCCGCCGGCAACCAGACACCGAACGGACCCACAATTGGGTCGTTACATTTGATAACTAAGCGCCTATTCCTCTCTATAGAGCACTCGTAAAACGCTCGGTTATTGGAGAAGTCTGGCCCTTTAACGTCTTTTATACGAGCTTGTTGACTCGCTAAATAAGTAGGCAGCCGCTTTATGTCCATTTTTCTAGAGAAAGAGCATGATAGAATTTGATCACATTGATCAGAAACGAAGCCGACTCTCTAACCACCTCTGACGGTGGAAAACCGTTGCGGTGGTGTGGCGCTCGGGTCCCATTAGTGTATCACTTATTACCATTTTGCGTGAGGTAAATAGTGACTTGTGTTGGAACTAACTCGATAACCGTTTACGTTAGCTATTGAGATATTTTGACGGCTCAATACGTCATTTTGTCTTTCTTACTATTTTCTTTTTTTTATGGAAACTGGCACGGTTGGCTCCACCACCTACAACATCTGCGATGTCAGCCCATACCCCCTTGGTGAACTAGGTGCCATGTCAGTGCGTTCCTTCGGTCGTACCGGCTATACTGAACTAGACGGAAAACATGAACTATTTGCATAGCCGTTTGACCGACGTTTCATTGAGTGCAGTGGTAGCAACTCGGGCGGATTAAACTCTACCACCTACTAAGGTAAGAAGGGAAGGGACCTACAGGTTTAGGTGGAATCCAAACCACGGTCAGCCTCCAACGGTTGAGCGGTCACCCAAGTTCCAAGTTCTGATCACGCCAAGGTGTGCTTATGATCACGATGGACAGTCGACCCACAGCACCACTGAGCTACCGAGGCTGACAGGGAATATAGGACAGGTAATGTAGAACTGAGCTATCGAGGCTGACAGGGAATATAGGACAGGTAATGTAGAACTGAGCTACCGAGGCTGACAGGGAATATAGGACAGGTAATGTAGAACTAAGTAACCGAGGCTGACAGGGAATATAGGACAGGTAATGTAGAACTGAGCTACCGAGGCTGGCAGGGAATATAGGACAGGTAATGTAGAACTGAGCTACCGAGGCTGACAGGGAATATAGGACAGGTAATGTAGAACTGAGCTATCGAGGCTGACAGGGAATATAGGACACGTAATGTAGATCTGAGCTACCGATGCTGACAGGGAATATAGGACAGGTAATGTAGACCTGAGCTACCGATGCTGACAGGGAATATAGGACAGGTAATGTAGAACTGAGCTACTGAGGCTGACAGGGAATATAGGACAGGTAATGTAGAACTGAGCTATCGAGGCTGACAGGGAATATAGGACAGGTAAGGTAGAACTGAGCTACCGAGGCTGACAGGGAATATAGGACAGGTAATGTAGAACTGAGCTACCGAGGCTGACAGGGAATATAGGACAGGTAATGTAGAACTGAGCTACCGATGCTGACAGGGAATATAGGACAGGTAATGTAGAACTGAGCTACCGAGGCTGACAGGGAATATAGGACAGGTAATGTAGAACTGAGCTACTGAGGCTTACAGGGAATATAGGACAGGTAATGTAGAGCTGAGCTACCGAGGCTGACAGGGAATATAAGACAGGTAATGTAGAACTGAGATACCGAGGCTGACAGGGAATATAGGACACGTAATGTAGAACTGAGCTACCGAGGCTGACAGGGAATATAGGACAGGTAGTGTAGAACTGAGCTACCGAGGTTGACAGGGAATATAGGAAAGGTAATGTAGAGCTGAGCTACCGAAGCTGACAGGGAATATAGGACACGTAATGTAGAACTGAGCTACCGAGGCTGACAGGGAATATAGGACACGTAATGTAGAACTCAGCTACCGAGGCTGACAGGGGATATAGGACACGTAATGTAGAACTGAGCTACTGAGGCTGACAGGGAATATAGGACAGGTAATGTAGAACTGAGCTACCGAGGCTGACAGGGAATATAGGACAGATAATGTAGAACTGAGCTACCGATGCTGACAGGGAATATAGGACAGGTAATGTAGAACTGAGCTACCGAGGCTGACAGGGAATATAGGACAGGTAATGTAGAACTGAGCTACCGAGGCTGACAGGGAATATAGGAAAGGTAATGTAGAGCTGAGCTACCGAGGCTGACAGGGAATATAGGACACGTAATGTAGAACTGAGCTACCGAGGCTGACAGGGAATATAGGACACGTAATGTAGAACTGAGCTACTGAGGCTGACAGGGAATATAGGACACGTAATGTAGAACTGAGCTACTGAGGCTGACAGGGAATATAGGACAGGTAATGTAGAGCTGAGCTACCGAGGCTGACAGGGAATATAAGACAGGTAATGTAGAACTGAGATACCGAGGCTGACATGGGAATATAGGACACGTAATGTAGA
This sequence comes from Nematopogon swammerdamellus, assembly GCA_946902875.1. Taxonomy (NCBI): domain Eukaryota; kingdom Metazoa; phylum Arthropoda; class Insecta; order Lepidoptera; family Adelidae; genus Nematopogon; species Nematopogon swammerdamellus. Next base: position 14,201,865 of record OX336343.1, read on the forward strand.
ACTGAGCTACCGAGGCTGACAGGGAATATAGGACAGGTAATGTAGAACTGAGCTACCGAAGCTGACAGGAAATGTTCTGTACAATAATACTTAGGCCTTCTTTGGATCTAGATAAAGTGTTTTTTCGTCGACAGAGTTAGTAAAAGAATAAATCATTTTGACGTCTTACCTAAGAAACTAAATTATTATTACAGACATATAGACAGTCAAATATATAGACGACAAACGAATGGATGGAATAACATTGTAGCGAGACTTGTTTTTGTAAAAATTCTATCAAACCCCAATATTTCAACTGGAAAATACATTCGAAAATATTTATTCAAGAACTCGAAGCTCGCTTTTCATGTAACATGTTTTAATGGTATACAAATTAAGTATATAAAGATATCAATAACTTCGTAAGAATTTACTCTATTTAAGGGATAAGGGCAAGATGCCGTACAATAGGTCGATAGGATAACCACCTCTCGTCACGCAGCAGGTGGGTCTTCGTGCCTTACTTGTTGCTTGATAGTTATGTTATCCTATTACTTTGCTATAAGTGGTGGTCGGTGTTATGCGGTAATTTACAACAGTCCTGGCAGCACAACACCGATCACTCTGCTTACCTCGATTTCGGAATACAGCGTGTGGTATGAATTTACTCTATAGTTTATTGGAAGTGTAGCAATTTTGTTCTCAGTCTATACACATTCGTGGTTGCAGTTTTCGTTCCCAGATATAAATTTGTTTTTTAATGTAATACAGTATGGGTGGATGAATCGGAGGGGCCAAAGCACATGCTCCAGTATCAATCCAATATCACCTCCAAGAAGCTAGGTGCCATACCGGAGACGATTGCCAATCATGTGAATAAATTCTTTTCCACAATAGCCCATAGTACTACTCAAAGTCTAAAGTCTAGTAAAGAAGTATCATTAAACTACCTCAAAGCGTTTATCCCTCGGAATTCTGAATCAGCCATATTTGCACCTGTCACATACCTAGAGACTAAGAGAGTAATTAGGGACCTTAAATCTAAACATTCCCAAGATCTTTGGAGTATCTCACCTGTATTATTGAAATCTATAACAAGTGTCATCGGCCCGCTAACAGATATTGTAAATGACTCTCTAAAAAATGGCATATTCCCAGATTCATTAAAAGTAGCCAAAGTTATACCTTTGTATAAAAAGGGATGTCATAACAATGTTGAGAACTATCGTCCCGTCTCTATATTGCCGGTTTTCAGTAAGGTCTTTGAAAAAATTTTGGAAAAACGGTTAATTAAATTCTTTATTGATAATGAACTTTTAAATTGTAAACAATTTGGATTTCGGAAAGGACTGTCAACGGGTGATGCTATAGCTTCTATGGTAAAATCAATATTAACTTCCCTAGACGACTCTCAGCATACTTATGGCATCTTTTGTGATCTGTCCAAAGCCTTTGACTGTGTAAATCATGAAATATTACTAATGAAACTAGAACATTATGGTATAAGAGACAATGAATTGCGTATATTCCAATCATATTTAGAAAATAGAGCTCAAATATGTGACGTCAATGGCTTAAAATCTAATGTAGAATCAATTACAATGGGTGTGCCGCAGGGTTCTATCCTGGGACCATTATTGTTTCTAACATATGTTAACGACATCTCGAGCTGTATAACAGACGATATAGAGATGGTAATGTTTGCAGACGATATCTCAGTTGTACTGAAAAACAATGATATAAGTAAACTAAGAGAATCCTTTTTAAATGTACTAGAATCTCTAAAATCATGGTTCGAATGCAACAACCTATTACTAAATGTTAACAAAACTAACATTATGCACTTTGCTCTAGGTACTCATAGACGTAATAACACTGATGCCATATTAAAAACTGCAGAAAACTTGTCATTAAACCTTGCTAATGAACTAACTTTTCTTGGGGTAATATTTGATAAAAGTTTTACTTGGAAAGCCCACATAAACTCTTTAGCTGGTAAGTTGAGTTCCGCTTGTTATGCTATAAAAAAAATTAAAGAGCTATGCGGAACTCATGCTGCAAAGACGGTTTATCATGCCTATTTTGAGAGCATCATGTCATATGGCCTTATGTTTTGGGGAAATGCAGCAGACTCAAATAGAATATTTTTATTACAGAAGAGGGCCTTGCGGTACATCCTAAATATGAAAACTAGAGATACTTGTAGGACAGCGTTCGGGGAGATAGGAATCATGACTTTACCAAGTGCATATGTTTACCAGAACATATGCTATGCCAGAAAATACATTAATGATTCCTCTCTTAATTCCGACAATCATAACTATGATACACGGTGTAAGAATAATGTACAACTAATAAGACATAGATTAGCTAAAACCTCAAAAAGCTTTATTTGTAATAGTGTTAGATTTTATAATAAACTGTCTTCTAACATAAAACAATTAGATGATAATAATTTCAAACGACGGATTAAATTAATGTTAATTGAAAAGAGTTATTACACTATTAAGGATGCATTAACTGACCGTAATTTTATCTAAGAGTTTGACTACTGTTTTTTCCACTAACAAACTTTGACAATTTGACATTTGGATACACTTTGTATCATAAATTTTTTTTTTTTTTATATGACTTATTACATCTCTTTGTAATAAATGTAAACTAATTTTTATTTATTTTTTGACTTGATATAATATGAAGTATCAAAATCGACGATGGCACTATACACCAGATATAGGTAATTTAAATAGGCAGTGTGGTCAAATTCTTCAGTATTCATGTTTATGCTGTAAATATTAATGCTCCTGTGAGCGGTAGTATGGGTTAATTATTTGTAAGTTACTATAATATAATACTTATAAGGTACTAACAAAACATTGTGACTTGCGAAGTTTGTTTGTCAGTTCTTCTTCGCATTGAATTTAGAACTGGCGGAATTTTCGACATGTCCAAGCGTAGGTTACCTACCTATGGATGAAATTATACAATAAACAATAAACAATAAACTCCCCTGGATTGCTGGCTATACTGGACAAGAGGAGAACATAACCGAGGTTGCTATGCGGCCATCTTACAATCATTACGGTGGTAACAACCCAGTCGGCTACAAATTGAGCTTACCACCTAGTAAGGGACAAGGGAAGAGACCTACAGTTCTACATCGGTTCCGAACGGTGAAGCAGCAGGTATGCACGTAAATTTTTTCGTCAGAAAAAATACTTATTGGTACCCCCGACCGGATTCGAACCTCGGACCTCTCGCATGAGAAACCGATGCCCAAATCACTCTGCCACCCGCACATTTCAGAGAAAATAGTCGCTTCAAAGAGCTAAAACTTTAAGCCGTCACGGTTATGAGGACTAGGACATTTGAAAAGATCCACGCGACGAATTTTAACGAAAGATCTGAATTTCAGAATAGAACGATTTCGAAAGATCGGACTCCTCGATTTTGCGGAGTAGGTTGCGAACTACGATTCCAATGGGCAAATGGACGCGTTCAAAAATAATTTCTTCTCTACTATTATAAAAATACAGTCAGTATGGCTGTCTGTTACGGATAAACTCGAAAACGACTGAAGCTATTTACATGCAACAGAAATAGTGTTGTGTGCATTAGTTTTTCTATGCTTATATTTAATTAAGATGCAAGAGTACTATGGAAGAATACCTATGATTAAACAATATTAGTTACCTTGGTATTTAAAATAATGTTCAATACCTAAAAAGCTGTATGTATCTTATTGGTATTTTACACATGAAACCTAACGTAACGCCTGTTTCTGAATGGGTAAGCAGAGAACGAACTGCGTGTGCGACGGTATTTTATTTAATTAGATATACGTAAGTAAAAGTTCAATATTCCGACCTTACCTTTAAATTAAATTAGCTACGTCTAAGGGTGAAATAGAGCCTAGTTTCAATGTTTACCCGGCCCTGCCTCTGCAGGATTCTTTTCCTCTCCCACTAAGCCCCCCCGCGGCCGGCGCGCCCGCCCCCGCGACCCCTATAAGTCTTGACACATCGATAACACGTGGCGAGGGCGAGTGCTATCGACGTGTCAAGAAGCAGGGAACAAGGTAACGGTGATTTTTCCCCGGCAACGATTTGGTAATAGAAGCTCACGAACTGTATACACGAACCTCGCAGAATAGCGTAGCGGTAACTGTGCGACAGGGACGACGCACTACACTACAACCGAATTGTGTCTTTCTAAAGCTCGTGTTCATTTTTTTTTTATAGAAAGCGCAACATTTGTCGCCGAGCCACCCATATGGTGTTTAACGACGCCCATGGGCATGCGGTCGTACGCGGGGGTTGCGAATGTCATGCCGGCCTGACAGATGCCTATTCACGCCTCTCTTGAATATTGAATTTTAACACGCCTCTCTTGAAGGACCCGAGACTATACTTGGGGGAAAATATGTGGGCAGGGAGAGCGTTCCAGAGTTTACCAGTTCTGTTGAGGAAAGATCTGCAGAACCGATTGGTACGCATCCGAGGTAAGTCCAGCGTGTAGGGATGCAATCCCTGCCCAGTGCGTGTTGTGCGGAGGTGGAAAGGGGACGGCGTGATCGCGTCAAACTAGTTCCTCCGAGCATTTAATGCCGGTTACTGTAAGTAATTGCCCGCATATCTACTGGCATGATACCTCACTGAACGCGAATTTAGGTAGCGTTAGTGGTTAATTACAAAAGTAAATATAAGAAATTAATTCTATATAATACAAATTGATTCGCATCGCACAGGAGCGCAGCGACCTACAATAGTAACACAGAGAATTAGACACTTAGACATATTACAACTATTTATTGAGCAAGCAAGGTGATCACAAAAGGCAGACTACAAAGGACAAAGAACTACTTTCAAAAAAGGAAAAGAATTAACAAAAGAATATAAGCGTGCGATAGCAAATTGGCTTAAACAATTATCCGACAATTCTTAGTCGCGGGCTCGTTGAACGTTGCTAAATTGCTTACTCCTTCGCTAAAGTAGAAAAACTTCATGCGACCATATCGTACGCGAAGACCACTATGGAAATGCATACTTAGAAGGGCCGTCAGATGTGACGAAATTGCTAAATATATATCCATCTCTGTCGCACTTATATTTACTAACGTATCTTCTGTCAGCTGGAAATGTAGTGCATGCCGAACAATAGTTGGCGAGAACGTAAAATGTGTCCAATACCGTTTCTAAGTATTTATTCCATGCCGAATACTACAGTGCGACAAGGCTTGAAATGAACGTGGCTGACAGCGGAACTAACGTCGCCACAATGTTGCCAGATGACCGTCTCGCGTTTCACCCGTTCACGCGCACGTTAGTATCTCTTCTTAGTCTGTGGTGTTGTTAGCAAAAATCGAAGTCTATCTGTTATTTTATTAGTGAGCAAGTCTTCCTAAAATTAAATACATAAAATAAAAAATAAGTAAGTACCTACCTCCCTTATAGGTACTATACATACATTTTCTTTTGCAGCGATATTTTCCCCTAGAGTAAGGAAATTTTCAAAATTGACAACCCTAATGCTGCAGCAGCGCCCTCGCACAAACGTCATCCACGTTCATTTCAAGCCTTGTCGCACTATATATACCTAGTATGTTCGAACCTACCGGCGCGCGGTGGAGGGGTGGCGACGACGCCGGGGTTGGCGGCTGCGGCCGGGGTGGCGGGGGGAGAGGAAAACTACTTATCGAAAGTGAAAGTTGGAAGTGCTTTCATCTGTGTTTACTTTGTGCATCAGACAGGCAGTGTAGTTTAAATAAGTTTTTCTTGTTAAATTTATGATGGAAATCGCCGAACTAAATATTATAGAAGAGGCAAAGTACGATGAAACATGTTATCTGTCGGCAAATAAGTGTTTGTGCCTTCACATGCAGTTGTAATGACGAAAGCATTCAAAGGATCGCATTAAAAGCCATCTTACACTATAAATACGCAATGCTCCTCACTTGCCGACATAAGTGAACGTGCGCCATGAACAAGCGTCAACAACAAGACAACTAAATTTCAAAAGAGCCTACATTTCAACAATGCTACAATTTACAATAAACTACCAAAAGACATAACGAGTGAAACCAATGAAAAATTGTTTTAAACAAGACTGCACGAATGGCTCCTAACCCAGAACTTGTATGACCTAAAGATTTTCCAAATATTAACATAATTAAAATGTACAAGTGTGTAATGGAACCAAATTATGTAATGTGTGTAAATGTGATGCATTTTATTATAAATATGTAAATGTAAAATCTAAATTAATGAAATGTATTTAATTGTATAAATTGTTTTGACGATGTAAGTTCAAGACAAATTGCATTATAATGTAACTTTGTTATTTTACTTACAACTAAAGTGAATTGTATTGACAGTCATCGTGAACTCAACTTATAAGCTGATTTGGTCGGTGACATGCTGTTTGGACAGTTATATATTAGAAAGGCTCAACTACCTGGTACTATACATTTTTTTTATGGAAACTGACACGGTTGGCTACATCTCCAACAACATCCGCGATGTCAAGCCGGGCGGGATAAACCCTGCCACCTAGTAAGGTAAGAAGGGAAGGGACCTACTGTTTTACGTGAAATCCGAACCACGGTCAGACTCCAACGGTCGAGCGGTTACCCTTCAAGTACTGACCGCGGTCAGGGTTGCTTATCAACAGTCGACCGACCGCACCACTGAGCTTCCGAGGCTGACGAGATGAGGAATGGAAATAAGTACTAGTATATTGGAAAAACGTACTTATTGTTAAACCATATAACCCGTCATAAGTGTGGTGTAAGTGAGAGTATGTGAAATGGTTTGTGGGAATGGTGCGATTTTAGCTTGCATACGGTCGACTTCTTTTTTAAACCCCGACGAAAAAAGAGGGATGCTATAAATTTTACGTGTGTGTGTATATAGGTGTATGTGTGAATGTATGGGTTTGTCTGTCTGTGGCATCGTAGCTCCCAAACGGATGGGCCGATTTGGATGCGGTTTTATGGTATTTTATCTTATTTTATCTTATTAATTTTATCTTATATATATGAATTTTATCTTATTATAGGATCTGTAGATACTATCGAGATTCATATTTTCACAAATTTCAAAATAATCCACATTCCCATTTGTCACATTTGCCTATATTTTACAACCTTAATTGCTCATGAATATTTAGTTACTTGATGTCGTCGTCCCACCTGGCAGGTGATTCCCACACTCCGTTTTCCTGTCCAGGGCCGCCAGTATAGGACACCGTTACTCCAACGGTCGTCGTCTCTTCGGCCCCGGTATCCAATGACTACTTCGGTGCGTCGGCGGATTGCCTCGTTACGCACCATATCACGTAGCGATATTCCCAGCATGGCTCTCTCTATTGCTCGCTGGGCTACTTTCAAGCTTTGGACAACACCGACCGTCTTGGGACGACGACATCAAGTACGTCGGCGGAAAGCAGTGGTTCCGTACCGCTGAACGCCTGGAGGACAATTGGAAAGGCGTATGTCCAGCAGTGGAGGCTTACACACTGACTGACATGACATGATATGACACATTTAGTTACGTAGACATATAGGATAGTAGGTAGGTAAGTAGAAAACGACTTTAGAAAACTTGTACTGACCTGCCTAACTTAGTTGCCGAACTGAGGTACCTACGAGCTGAAGTCAATGTACACCTGTGTGGAATCTTGTCACCCCCAACTGTTGGTTGCGTCACAGAAGAGAGACATAGGGCTAACGCCCAGAAGCGACATGAGCCTATACGTGTGAGTTTAGTTGATCTATAGATACGCACGGAGATGCGTATGTAGCTTGAGCCCGCTTTGAACGATAGGGTTGGTAAACGCAGAGTACGGGTGGAATGAGCGAGCTAGAGAGTTCGGTTCGAGAAAGAGAAAGATGAACAGCGGGCGAACGCCGGGACACCGCATCGCTTGTTAAACGAAAGAACAATAAATAAATGCTAGCTCGCAGCAGGCAGCAGCCTGTGCGACGAGTCACCTCCCGTGAGTTCGTCCGACCGCTCCCGCCGACCCGCACCCACCCAGGAACACACACATGCGCACGCGCGGTTGCTTACACAATACATTCAACCGTGTCGCCGGCCTGGTTGCGTGCTCAATCGTTCCCTTACATAGATAGAACTAAAACGATGAACATATATATGTAAATATACACAGTAATTGTCAAAATAATTATTTTAAATTACTAAAACAACCCTAAAAGTATAGTACTTTTCAATAAATTTACTTCATCTGACAGACCTAATAAATAATTTTACTTTTGTTCAAAAGTACTAGAGCCTTCAGTCTCCATCCTCATCTATTCACTTCTGCAAAACCATTTCTCCTAGCCACGTGCCCGCCCCGCCCGGCCCCGCCCCGCGCGCGTCCGACGCTACAAATTACAACAGCCCCGCATTAATTTAAGCAGCACTCGCGCTTTATAAGCGACACTCATATTGTGAGGAGCAAATGGGATGTCCAAAGGCCATTCCGCCTAGCTACCCACTCCTTCCGCCCAGCCGCGCCGCCCCCGCCCCGCTCTCCCGCCCTACGCCCCCGCGCTCCAAGGCAACCCGACCTATGTAGGTATAAAGGGTCGACCGTACGTGCTCACGGAGCGAGAGCGTCGTCCACGTAGACAACCAACCCCCCCCCCCCCCCCCCCCGCCCCCCTCCTGTAAACTTTTTCAATAAGAACTTGCGCTCCTACCTGACGGTAAACTTGATTCTTACCTAACATTTTCATTTATTCCCTAATATTTATTATTTGTATGTAATCGCCCCGGTCAGTCGCCGTGTCCCCCGCGCGTGCTCCCTTTAATTGGAATGTGGGTCGCCCCGGCTGCCTCGGCTGCCCCTGTTGCCCCGGCGACCCCCTCCTCGCACGTTGCGTACTGCCTCCGCTGAAAGGGCCAGTGATGAGCCCTTTTGAGCCCTTCGATTGGGATCTCGCGAGCGTCCGTCGTACCAATTTATTCTCAACCTTATGAAAGCGAGTGAAACGACTCAAGGATGCTGTTTTAATTTCTCGCTAACTACGAGTAACATCGCTCTAAGTCTTGGCCGCTCGGACTTAGACGGTCCGTCTTAGAACCTCTTCTTTGTCATTAGTTATTTATAATTTATTTCTTTATAATTTGATTTTTCAAAATTGCTTAGTATTCTCGTACAAGTAAAAAACCATTTCAAAGGAAACATTTATTTTCACATAAGGGGTTGTGAAATCCAGACTTCTTATATGAGAGATTAGCACCTTACCACTACTTTGCCCACCATTTGAATGTACATATATCTAACTTATATTTTTTCAATCCTCATAACTTGGCCTAGGCGCCGCCGCTTCCGCCGTACACGTTTTCAGCGAGCACGAGAATTTTCTCGTCAAATTCATAATTAGCTTGCCGTAAACATTCTGAGCGAAGTTCGTCGTCTGCTTCGCGTTTCGGTCTCCGCGATTCCTTTCGGTCTGCGGCGCTGTCGAATCGTCGGAGCTGCGAATATCCGGGATAGTTGATTCGAATAGCCGAGCATGCATCGGCGGCGAGTGCTCGTCGCCGCTGCCGCTCCACTTCCGCGGCGCATACTTGAGATGTCGAGCGTCGCGCCTCCGCCCCCGCCGACCGCTAGATGTCCGCGGCGCTGTCATGCCTCGCGCCTGTCCAACTACCCCGCTCCACTCCCAACCGTCTTTCATATTTTCAATCACACGAGACAGCGCGTTGAGACGAAAGAAGCGCTTAGACCACCGACCGGGACAGGTCGTAGTGCAAATTAAGCGCTCACAAAAATTAGCTCAAATGGGAACTGAGACCGACATAGTCACGCGCATGCAAGCTCCGCTGTGAATACGGAATAACAAGTTAAGAACGTTTTATACATATAAATTTAGAAAATGCGCATATTTAAATTCAAAAGGCTAAGTACGTAAGCAAGGACTAAATTCGAATACAGAACCCATATCTCATAGATTTAAACTCACTTGGGATATATGTGAAGTTTTGACATTTTCTCCGAATGCAGATAATACAATTTTATATGCGTGAGGCCGCAACAGTCGCCCTCCGTCACGTTGAAGGTTGCTTGGCGGAGGCGGGGCTGCGTGGGGGCGGCACATCCGACGACGGCGGCGGCGCGGCGGCTCGAAGGCAGAAAACGGCGATTTCGCGAAACATTTTGTTAATACATAATATTAATGTAGCTTTAAACTTTTCTGACAGATGACAAGCAAAACTCGCGAAATTCAGCGGAAGTATTCCGAGTTCCAATACAGGCGTTGGCTCAGGTTAACGAATATTGGAAATAATTTAAGTATAGAAAGTTATCTCAGTTTTCTACAACATATATAATCTTTAGCGAATATTGGAATGCCGCGGTCAGCCAATCAAAGCACGAGTTTGCCACTGAATAAGTACTATACCTAAAGTTTTAAAAAAAATATTCTAGAATATAGATGGTAAATGTCGACAGTACTTAACATATACTTAATTATAGTCTAAAACCCATTCAGAGTTTTGGTCATATCATCAATAAGCAAGTTAACAGAGATACGCGGACTAAGTGTTTGCGCTTCAAGTGCTTGTTGTGATTATTACACAGTTGAAGTTTGACGTTACCAATAAGTACTAAAGAAACTTGGCACAGGTAATATCCGGCCTTAACAGTGTGCACTGTGCAGGTATGTACTTATATGATTTTATACGCAAAACGACAGAAATCCATCAACTTAAGCCGATTTCAGCGCAAAACTCGTAATCTGTGGCGTACATTCCGCTGTGCTGACCAATTATGAGATTCAATCAAATGGGATTACAGTAATCCGCTGCTTTCTATCAAACGTCGTCGTACGCCATCTAGCGGCCGAGCTAATTATTTGAGCCGACGACGCCATCTTGATAACCCGCAAATAATTAAAACTCGCCCACAGCGAGCGGCGGCGGTGCGGCGGCGGCGCGGCGGCGGTAACAGCCTCATCTTTCTTCAATTTAGATTTACATTTCGTATCATCTAGAGATTATAGTTGGAAGTTCTCTTTCACTTTCTTATCGGAGAAGAGAGGATTTCCAGTTCGGCTCGCTGAGAAATGTCGGTTGCCTACCTATGGACCTACCTATAGGTACGCCCAACTCACTCTAACCGAAATCCGCGGTTGCGATCAATAGCTAAGAACGACAACGTTGCCAATAATTTGTAGACAGCCAGTGAGCAGAGAATTTTTGAAAGTGAATTGAAGAACCTATCGCACAGAGCAAGAAATACCGCCTGAAGGAAAAGGGCAGCAGATCGATGCTCGTGACGTATCTCAATGCTAGACTTTAAATAGATATTAGTTTGGAAAGAAGTTTTGTGGCCCATGTTCTTGGTGTTCAATAAAGTAGGTATAATTTGATTTGACTTTATGTACCTATATCAGTATTACTATTGCATGTCAGTATTAGAGTAAGTTACTTACGCACTCCTAAGACTGCGACATTACAAAACTAATGACTCGTCTAGTTTAGTCATTGATTTAAAAATTCTGTTTTTTTTATATTCAGAAAGTCAACCCCATAAATCTAATTATAAAAGAAATAGCAAACTGTGCGGTATTTTGGGTGTTAATTAAAGGATACCCTAATTAACTAATACTAAATCTTAATACACATATAAGTGATAACAATTAGAAGGTAAGTTTTTGATTGATTTGAGCTATTAACGTATAAAACATAAACATACTCGTAACTAGCTTTTGCCCGTGGTTTCGCTCGAGAAAATCCGCTTTGAACGCAAATATGAGAACAAACGATCGCTACTCTCATATTCTCTCTCTCTCTCCTGTTTATATGTACTATAATTTATTTAATACTGTTCAGCTCTAGCCTGTTGGTATGCAGGCTAAAGTGAGCTTCAAGAACTACTCTTTCCATTGGTGCAATTTTTCGCATCAAAATCTGTTCAGTGGTTCCGGAGTTTACCTCAATCATACATACAGACACGTTTCCTTTTAGATAGAGATCGCAATAAATAAAGAAGAAAGAAAGTCCCAAAGCAAAGAAAAGAAACAGGTAAAAATAATCTATAGTGTATGTGCATGGGGCATGTATGTGTGTGTGTGTGTAAATAAAATTTTGTAAATATTATATATATATATCCTATTACGTTCACGTGAACGTAGCCTCCACAAATGCCGGTATGCGAGCACCTATTCGCAGAATGTGTGACAGGTATAATAAAAAATTAAACTTGTCTGATATGTTCCACAAGTCGACGCTAGCCTACAAATTTTATGTCCGTAAGATGCTGGAAAACAGTGAAAACTAGATGTAAGTATATAGTTACATTACATACAGCGAAACACGCTCTCTCGCTACAGTATTGCAGTATTGTACATGTTTGTTTGTTTATCAAAATTTAAAATTGTATCCTTTTGTTTCTTTTTTTTTTATTGTATTAGTTGATCAGTCATTTTATTCACAAACTGTGTTTTGGAGGATTGTGTAGCGGAGGCAGGTCATAAATCACATTGTGTACTATTTTTTATATTAACTTTTTTCATGTCTCTGTATTAATCCCTGTTTAATAAAATAAAAATAAAATAAAACTTTAAGTGAGCTAATATATATATATATAATAAAATATATATATATATAATATATATATATAATTGGTTTCTCGAAAACGGCTCTAACGATTTGGATGAAATTTTGTATTTAGATAATGTTATTTTTTTTTCAAGTTTATCTAGATAGGTGTAGACGCCGAGCGAAGCTCGGTCACCCAGGTACTATATTAATATGTTGCGAATTCGAGTATGGCATAGATAGCTCGCAGTGTGCGCGAGTACGTACTTACAATGTTTGAGCGGCTCTAAGTTTCGCGGAGACAGCGTTCTGTAATTTCGTTCAAAACGAGCTGACGCTGTTAGCGTAGTGTGTAAGCGGAAACTGGGTTAGTTTCATAATAGCATTACCTGCGCCGCGCGTTCAGCATACGCCGCACTAAGCCCGCGTAAGTACCGACTAACTTTGACGGGGCATATTTTGTATACATCGACCCAATTCTCGGTTGAGTCGAGCCAGTGCCTCGCCATTTGATATTGTATAGAGTTTGGCAAAATATAAAAATTTTACAAATACCTATTCAATGAAATTTAATAACTGAGCCTAAAGGTGGGTCGCGATTTTATTATAAGACTTTTTTCTTTTCACGCAGTAAATAGGCTCGCGGGCCGCGGCGGCTGCGGCGGCGTCGCGGCGGCGTGGAGGGGCGGCGTGCGACGGGATCGGGCCCCAGTCACCAGGGGTATTTGTATAATGAATGAGCCACCACAAGACGAACTTCTTTCTCAAAGATAAAATATACTAATTAAATTAGCTCAATGTCTTAGCAACATAAAATATAAAATAAATTACTTTCTAGTTTGCGTATTATTTTTGACGTGGAATATGTCCTAGATTCGTATTGTATGAATAGGCTATAGGGTGACATTTCGAGAAAGTTACAATGTATCGATACAATATTTATAGTCGTAATATGGATAAATTACTAAACCAATACCTATAAAAAAAATATCTACAAGGCTATTTTAGAAGGACAGGTAGGACAGTTCGAAGTGCTCATACAAAATATATGCATACTTGTCATGAATATTTGTTTGAACGTGCATACAATCGAATACAACGCGGCAGAAAATAATGTACATCGGACTATAGAAAGAGACAATCCGGCTTGTAGAGCGTCTCTGTGCTATCGTGACCCCAATAACCTTGAGTTCCTTTCCCTCAAGAAAGTTTTAGTTGTACAATTCATCATGCGTATACAAAAGAGTTATATACCAAATGTTTCTGTAAAAAAATTATTGTATAGCTTATGCACCCATTATTTAAAGGAACATTATTGAGAAATTTAGTACCCTAATCACGAGATTTAACCTACACCGCGTACTACGCTACGCCGTGTTCTCCGCATCATTTCATTTTGTATGGAAAAACGGAGCAGCAGCGCAGCGCCTGTAGTGAAAGATTTGCGAACTTCGTGTCTCCATACAAAATGATGCGGAGAACACGGCGTAGCGTAGTACGCGGTTTAGTCTAAATCTCGTGATTTGGGTGCTATATTTATTTACATATTGGAAAATATGAAAAAAAAAACATTTGCTCTTCAAATTTTAGTTTTTGTTTTTTTTTTTACTATATCTCAAAAAGGAATAAATTCTAACTTAAAATTAATTACTTTCCTGGAATCTTATTTATACACATGATTTTTTTTCTGAACTGTATACTAAGAAGTTCGGAGATAAGGGATTCAAAGTCACTGGGGTTAAGCTAGGCAACTATTAGCCACATATTATCTTTCTATAAGCTATAACTTATTAGAATAACAGATGCTGTTACAACCTCCTCATGTCGTATCTTGCACTATAGTTGGTACCTACATAGTACAGTTCCCGGCAGTAAATAATGCGTGTCGAGCTTTAGAAAGAGACAATCCGGTTGTAGAGCGTCGTTCATGTCGCGCAGAGACGCGCGAGTTCGTGCGACAGGAACGACGCTCTACAACCGGATCATCTCTTTCTAAAGCTAGACTCGCATTATTACATACATACATACATAGCGTCACGTCTGTTTCCCGGTGGGATAGGCAGAGACAACGGATCTCCACGTTTCACGATCCTGACACACCTCTGCCGCCTCTTCCACTCTCATATAATTTGCTGCCGGAAACTGTACGTAGCTCTACGCAGAAACCAGTACCCTAATCACGAGAGTTGACCTACTACGCTAAGCTACGCTACGGCGTGTTCTCCGCATCATTTTGTATGGAGAAACGAAGTTCGCAAATCTATCACTAGAGGCGCTGCTCCGTTTTTCCATACAAAATGATGCGGAGAACACGGCGTAGCGTAGTAGGTTAAATCTCGTGATTAGGGTACCGATCGATACACACAGTGTTCCAGATCTCTCCCCGACATTCATTCCCGCTACGGTATCTCATCGCGTTTTGTCTCTTAATTCAAATATAAGCCGATGTACGCAGCGATCACTTTAATTAATTCCGATTCATTATGGAGCGGGTCATGTTTTTAAACCTTTATGAAGCCTCAATTTCATTATTATTTATTCATTGACCAATGTGGCGCGGCGGCGCGGCGGCGGCGGGGCGAAGTCAATTGATTCACCCGACAAACTACTTTGTGTCAGATACTTAATGTAAAATTCAGTACATTTTCAATATTATATTTTCCGTCTGCCTGTGGAGCGATTTTCTTAGAAATTTCCTTATTGGAGATAGTAGTCCTATATCTCTATCTTACAACATAAAATACGATTCTAGTGTGAAAATAACTTTTTTAAATAAATTTGTATGAATGCGATTGGACGCAGTATCACTCAAATAAACCTGGGTAATATCTAGATAATATTATTAATATTGTGTTTCATTATTATTTTATATATATTTATTATATAATTTAAGTGCTTTATTTATTTATTTCAGCATTATTTATTATTGTATTTTATGATATTTTTTCTTCTTTCTTAATTTTTTTCATTTTAACTCTTGTTTTTTTACTCAGCTTCCAAAACTCTTTTTTTTTCGTTAAAACTTCTACACAGGTATTTTCAAAGATAAGGCTATTCCC
Organism: Nematopogon swammerdamellus; assembly: GCA_946902875.1. Taxonomy (NCBI): domain Eukaryota; kingdom Metazoa; phylum Arthropoda; class Insecta; order Lepidoptera; family Adelidae; genus Nematopogon; species Nematopogon swammerdamellus. Next base: position 14,217,454 of record OX336343.1, read on the forward strand.
TGCGGCATCAGTAAGATTTTTTCGCGCCTGTCTGGCGGAAGCTATAGTCAATGCTCGTTCCTGTCTCGTAAAATAAAAATGGGCGTTTGTCATATTCGATTACTACGCTCGAAATAATGGTCACCTGTCTCATACAGCAGACAATAAATTTCCCTCAGTACAGTACGCACATTAGGATAGCATGTACATACACGGCAAGCAGCACGACATTCGCAAGCGAACATAATCGAAACGGGACCCTAAATCCCACCCCGTAAGCTCGGCCACACGCGTCCCACGCCGCCCCGAGTGGGACAATGGGTTCCAAAACTCTTTTCCTTCGTTGCCTTGTCTCATTTACATTTATAGACATTAATATTTCCCCAAACCGGCCTCGCCCCCCCCCCTTCCCCCCCACCTCAGCCCCGCTCACTCCCCCGTCCCGCAGACAGCGGGGCAACAAAGCCTTATTTACATTTTATACCGCTTACTTTTTACAACTTCACTAATTTCCTGAATTTATCGTCGCGGAAGGTACCGACCACGAACTAGCGCCCGTATGTTCGTGTAACTATTCGCCGGCGCATGCGCGCGGGGAGTCATTTGTTTTGTACGTACACCCGTGTCACCGAATATATAGTATACTAACCCTGCATCTTATTGGAAGCCTCCTCGGATCACCGTCGTTCATTTTGTTTTGTCCCTGTCGGGGTTTTATTTTAACGGAACCCTAAAAACCCAGTTCAAAAACAGTTCTACTTCCGAATAAATATAATTTACATAGACACTTCGGTCCGCGAAATACCGTGTGGGGTCGGTACTTAAAAAGAATAGCCCCACTGCAGTACCGCGTGGGGTTGGTACTAAAAAAATAATAGCCCCACTGCATCTCTCTCCGTACATGTCGAAAAAGGCAACTAAGGGACAAGGATAAGATGCCGTGCACAAGGGCGACAGAACTTGAATTAGACACCAAGGATCTCGGTGCCTAATTTGCTGCTTGATAATTTATCTTGCCCTTTGCTAAATGCGGTGGTCGGTGTTGTGCTATGCTATGTGGATATCGGGTGGCTAAGCTCAAGTTGCAGTGGGCTGGGCACGTCAGCCAAAGAGACGACGACCGTTGGAGTAACCGTGTCCTACACTGGCGACCGTCGACAGGAAAATGGAGTGTGGGAAGACCACCCGCCAGGTGGGACGACGACATCAAGTACGTCGCGGGAAAGCAGTGGTTCCGTAACGCTGAAGGCCGGGAGGACTGGAGGAAAATTGGAGAGGCGTATGTCCAGCAGTGGACGCTTACACGCTGACTGACTGTGTTGTTCTGTATTTACAAGAGTATTTGCAGAACAACACCGACTACTCTGCTTACCCAGATTGTTGGGATACAGTGTGTGGTATGTATGTAAGTATACACTTCTATCCGCTTACAATCCGAATTGTCACCTCCCCGGGGCTGTAATTAGCTGTGTCTGAGAGACCTCGTTCTGGGTCACCCAGTCTGGTTACAAAAAAAAACACGTTTCTTGTATGGAAACCCAATTTTTTTACTTTTTCTATTTTTTATTATTTGTTGTTATATCCGTCTTAATAACACATATTCAAGAGAGACATTCCTCGGACGGACGGACAGACAGACAGATAGACGGCGTAGGCTTAGTAATAGGCTTCCGTACAGGATACGGAAACCTACAAATATCACTTTCAGACGGGCACCGCTCTCAGTGCAACTGTACCTTACGTTACCCGTGCCCCTACATCTGCGTGCCGACCCCAATAATTCACGTTATACCCGGATGGAGGGGGAGGTTGGATCGGCTGGAAAGTTGAAAGTTTTTCCAGCTGAGAACTATGGCGAAAGTAAATCACAGCGTTATCTACAGATCTACGCGGAAGACTAAGCGGCGGCGGCCGGCGAGCGGTGCCATGTCGCTGCTCGTTTCTTGTTTGTTGAAATATCCAGCTACCTTTTAAACCCTTTGTTCCGCCCTTTCCGAGTCGTGTAATATTAGCGGCCATTCCATTCCGTGACTCGTGAAATAATTATGTACACAGACTTGTTTAAATTACGTTCATGATTTAGCACTAGCCTTAACTCGTCACTGTGCCCGCGTTAAAGTAAGAGTCAGTTGTAAATTTAAGTTAACCACGGGTAAAAACTACTGTCGACCTTTTTCAGATTTTTTTTTTAGTTTTTTTAGTTGTTTGTGTTTTTTGAGGGGCCCGGCCCCCTCAGAGTCGATCTGTCGACCTTCCGACCTGTCGACCTGTGATGTGTATTTCATTAATAAAGAAATGTTTGATGTACATGTTTTAATTTGAATTGGCATTAACGTTATCTAGAATATTAAGGTATTGGGAAGACGTATAAGTAATAAATAAACTGATAGTTGTATGTAAACGTAGTCTTCGTGTCTCCACCAAAAACATCCCTTATAGTATCGAACAGAAGATTATTTTGGTGATATCTGTGTATACTTTCTGTTTCATAACTTAGCCGTAAGTTATCAAAACAAGAGACGATATATAAAGAGATAAAATTATATTATTATAATTGTCTATATTATAGTCGATAACGGAAGATATCACCGAAATTGTGAAAACTGATTTAAGGCTCACTCACTAATAGATTGTTTCCACGGGAGATGATTATTAATCTCTTAAGCCGCGTTCTCACGAGGCTAGTCAGTCAGTCAACTTTTAGTTAAACGAGTAAAAAAAATCGCAAACGAATTGCGTTCTCACGCTTGAATCGATAAGTAATCGAATCGACGACCGGACAGTCGTTCCAAGATGACGCATGTCATCGTGCGCGCACATCATAGAATTGAACCGACTTGAACACCAAAAGTTGACAAAGTATCAACATACTGTCGTTCAACAAAAGTTGACCAACTTTTATTGAAAGCAAGTTCTCATGATACGATTATCTTTCAATTCGCAAACGAATATAAAGTTGATCGATTAAAATCGCCCGTGAGAACGCGGCTTTAGGCAGCGCACAATACATACATTTAAGAATATGTTTTCCTTTCCCCACAATCTTCTAATGCTTACCATTCACGTGCATAATAATTTCATCGGAGGAGGAAAAAAATCGTGTTGAAACAAGTATACTACATTACTTGTACTTGCTATTTTTGCTTCACTGTGCATAGTTAATTAATTGCTACCCAATCAGCAATAATTACTGTACTATCGATTTATCATGTCACAAACCCGACACGAACGAAAATCGTTCAGAGCTATTAGTCATCCATCACTCACCGCTGCAGGGCTTTACAGCGAACAAAACTAAACGACCCCGCGTTACTTACCTGGAACAAAGAAACAAAGATTATTATAAATTCTTCCATTTATAAATTCCGATTCACATATTTATTTCACAATAAATAACACACAGCGTAAACTATATTTCATTGACACAAATTCAGTATAGTTCGTCACACATAACTGTTTGGTCATGGTTTCAAGAAACAATGACCAAACTGATTTTAATGGATGGCACTCGTTTACATTATTATAATTTTATTATTTCTTTATTAACACATTATCTTAAAACTAATTTTAATAAAGAAATAATAAAATTATAATAATGTAAACGAGTGCCATCCATTAAAATTTTTTTAATTTTTTTTTTTTTTTTTGGTCATTGTTTCAAGAAACAATGACCAAACTGATTTTAATGGATGGCACTCGTTTACATTATTATAATTTTATTATTATTATTTACATTATTATTATTATTGTTTACATTATTATAATTTTATTATGCACCTGATTTATTTTTATGCAGCTGAGAACCAGAAGGGAAGCACTGACATGGCACCTAGTTCACCCGGTGTTATGGGCTGACATCACGGATGTTGTAGGTGATATAGCCAAAATTGTCAGTTTCCATAAAAAAAATAAAAAAAACCTACCAGTCGATATCTCCTGCGAAAAGGTGCCATACCAGAGAATTATCTTTGAATTATTGACTATAGTGGATTAGAGAAGAACACAGTAGAGGCTGCTATGTTGCTATCTTTCGTCCAGTACGGTGGTACCAACACGCCTCGCTACAATTTGAGCTTCCGCCTATTTATGACTTAAGATTTTTTAGAGTAAATGTAAGTAAGTAAGAATGCCAGTTGACGAGGATAGAACTAAACTTAAATAAAAGAAGATGCAAATTCTAGTCGTCTGCATGAACTAATTTGTTCGTATCGTTTCTAAGTCGTTTCTAAGTCGTGCTACTATCTCGATATTTTCAAATATCATTAGGAACAAAAAACATGACTAAAGTAATGTAAAATCTAAACATTCATTTTTGAAGGACGTAGGCGTATGAGTTAGTGACAGGTTGTACCCGTGGGTGGTCGCAGCTTGTTATGAATACTCGTAGTTTACATAAATTTATCCCATTGTCTTGTCCCAGTGAAGTCCTTCCGTCAACTGGTCCGCCGAGCCGAGTGAAATGTATGCAAATGCAAAACTTTTATTTCGCTCGCGCACACAATCGAATATGATGAATAATTTTGTCAACATTATTTTGCTGGAATAAACGCTTGTAACTGCTTCCGCAAATTAAGAATCCTCAATCCATGGAAACAAATTTTACCGCCAACATTACCAATACCAGTTGTTCGCATTTCAGGCCTCATCATATCCATACATACATACGTATCCCGGGGTAATCAGAGTAATCGGTGTTGTGCTGCAAGTACTCTTGAATTACAATTACTCAATTACAGCACAACACCGACTACCACATTTAGGAAAGTATTAGGACACGATAACTATCAAGCAGCAATTAGGGCACGAAGACCCAAGTGCTATATGACTCGGTGGAAGCACCGTGCGTGCCAAGGTAATAGGTGACTATCCTGTCGCCCTTATGCACGACATCTTGTCCTTATCCCTTAGTCGCCTTTTACGACATGCACGGGGAGAGATGCAGTGGGCTATTCTTTTTAAGTACCAACCCCATACGTTACTTGTCATATCTTATCTTCATTATTGATCTTTGGTTTTGTCTACGATACTGCATGATCGAAACAGTTTGAATTTCAAAGGGGTTTAAATTTCAAAGACCTTTGAAATGTCAAGGACGATCGATTTGAGAAAATTCTTAGCATTCAAACTTTCATTTCGCCTGCCAGTTTATCACATTATAACCCCCTTACCGGGTCACCAAATAACATACGTGGGTGTTGACGATTTTCCTATAACGTGCGTAAAAGTAGATAACTGATGAGAAAAATGTTAAAGGCGAAGCCGCGTATAAATCCGTCGCGAGGCTTCCGCACGGACGGAGCCGCCCCGGAATCTTTTTACCTGTCACTTGCTCCGCAGATAGCATCTTGTGTTCGCCTCACACCACACTGCCTACTGCCTACTGCCAGACCTCGCGCACTCTATGTACTTGCGCGCGCTAACTACCTACGGGGTGGACCGCCGCACTATGGGCCAAAGTGCCACTTTTCGGTTATAAATCTGTATCTCCTAAACTAGAAGACCTTTATTCACAATTTTTTTTATGGTATTACTTGAATAGTTACTCTTCAAAAAAACAGTAACAGTTGATTGCAAATAATATTTATTATTAATAAAAAAAAATCCTAAAATACTAAATAATTTATTTCTAAACTATGAAAATAAGATAAAAAATTATTATGTACATTTACCAATAAAGTATAAACTTTTATATAATATTCACTAATAAAAACATTTTTGTACCTATATTGTAATAAATTAAAAATTAATCATTAAATAATTAAACGCATTAAATGCGCTTACAGGACAGCACCTGTTTTTTGCTTCCTGAATTTTATTATAAGAAGGGAAGACGATGGAATATCTTTTCACAGGTTTACGATTTTGTATCCTCTCTGATGAAATTGCGTAGTAACTTTTCAAGAAACACAGTGGATAGCTCACCTTAAGAATACTTGTAAGACTCCATATCGTTTCAGAAACACTACACTGCACTTATCTGGCACGAATATTCAGGCAGTACAGTGTGTAAATGTACCACCCCTCACAGAATGGCTTATATTCGTTCGTACGAAAAAAAATATGGCGTGTGCATCATATCTCCTTACACTCTGTGGTTCAGAAATTGTGTTCAAAACATCAAATAACACAAAAACACACCTGGCGTAAATACATATATAATCATATCATAGTTTTAACCGCAATTGTTTCCATTACGAAGTAGCTATACCGTGAGAATGCTGAGGTTGTAGTGTACTTTCTTTGCATAATTTATACAATCAGTACTCTTAAGTTAACTGTTCAAATAAAATCATTTAAAATCAGCCTCGGTAGCTCAGTGGTGCGGTCGGTCGACTGTTGTTAGAGACGGAAGTAAACTTTCTCCATACTCCATACAAAATCGTATTTCGGCATTTATGTTATCTCGCCCCCTAGACCTTATCCGATTTTAAATTTTTTTTTTAGTAGGTAGGGTTTATCCCGTCCGGGTTGGTACCACCGCACTGAATGAAACATCGGTCGAAACCGCTATGTAAATAGTTCGTGTTTTCCGTCCAGTTCAGTGTAGACGATATGAAATGAAGGGAAGCATTGACATGGCACCTAGTTCACACGGAGTTTATAGGCTGACATCACGGATGTTGTAGGAGGTATAGCCAACCGTGTCAATTTCCATAAAAAAAATTTATAAAATAAAATAAAAAAAAAATCGTTCACGCGAACGCTCCGAGCACGCATATTTTTTTAATTTTTGTGCCAATTTGCAGAGTTTTGCAGAAAGTTGTTTATTAATTCTAAATATACAGTGTACTGGCTGTATAAAACCATTATAATATTCACCCGGGCAGACCCTGATACCATTTGAAAGCTTAGATGAAAATTGTAGTTTTAGATAAATTTCGCGTTTTCGTTAGTGGTTTAAATAAGGGATGATATCTTTAAAAAACCCAACACAGTTACCATTACCTAAAAGCCCAAGAAGTATGCTTTTCGAATATGTATGGGTTTCTATATGTTTACCTAAGTATTTTTTGAGAAAAATATACATAAATATGCGCTCCCTTAATATGCGGATGTTCGCGCAAAGAATTTGTTCAACTTTCAAGCGTCATATAACCGAGGAAAGTCAACTAAAATCTAAAATATGTACGTATAAAATAAGTACTTTTCATGGCCTATCGAACCAACTATATTTCATTACCCCAGGTGGTATGTTGTCAAAACCATTTTTGACAGTTGCTTGTATGGGGCCTGTCCATAGTGCGCCGGCGATCTAATTCAGTGGAAATTCGTCAGCCGCGCGAAGCATACCTACACGCTCGCCCACGCAACTGCGCGCATCTGCAAAGCAATAATCACTTTACACTCGATCGTTTAGGTACATTTTCGCACGCAGAGATGGGCGACATAAAACAGTAGGCTATTAAAGCCGAAGGTATGGAACTTTTTCTATGGAGTGATTTATCGGTTACGAAGTAACTATTAAGTAATCTGTGCTGCTGCCTACCGTCCTAGCTACTCGTGTGTAGTACAGTACGCCAGTACATGTGAACCAAACATATGTAAGCCTTAGTGTATGAATGTATGAAGTAGTATGAATTACTGAATCAACATATATATAACTCTTCGCGTCGCGTCGGGTACTTCACTACGGTCTTACGGAGATGGGTTAAATTCAATATTTTCTAGTAGTTTGTATATTTTGACGTGAATTCGTTCATACGAATTCTGACATGCACCCCCAGTTCACAGCGAATCTAGACGTTCATACGTCTAGATTCGCTGTGAACTGGGGGTGCTTGTCAGAAAAAAGATTAAGACCATTTGACTGTACTTTTGCGAGCCTTATATCTCGAAATGTATTATAGATGGCAGGACGGGGGTTCTAGCATTGTATCAAGCATAATTATCAGCTCAGCTCGAACGGAAAAGTACCGGGTTCATTCATTCCTAACTTCCCTGTTACATACGAATTCACGAAACAGTAACGGCAGTGTAAGGACACTGCCTACCGGATTTTAAACCCGAGTACGACGAAGCCAAAAAGAGGTGTTGTGTTTGGCTGGTCTCTATATAATATATATGAATGGATGAATGCATACATATTATGTATGCATTCAGTGGAGGGAATGTATGTCATTCATACATTCCCTCCACTGTGGAGTTCGAACGCCTGAACCGATTTCAACAAATGGGGTATCGTTGGATTCGTGGTGATTGTCCGGGTAAAATAGGATAGGTGATGTCACAAAAAAATTATATGCCGGACGTAAGCCGCTATATTGATTTTTATATATCTTTCATATTGATCTTTCTATTTCATTGTCATACATACACACCTATTTACGAAACTTTTCCAAGACACAAGATTTATCGTCCAGTCGACATCCAATCCATCCACCCGTCGGTGCACCAAAGAACTCGGCCTTAGTAGAGAGACTACCTACATATAAACTGTTTAAATAAAAATATAAAATAAAAATAAAAATATAAAAAGTTTCCCACACTTCAGTGTGTCTTAAATTTTAATTAAGCATGAATTACCTAAGAAGGTACAACTTATGGACATGTTTATTATAATTTTTATGTTCTCTTTTAGTTATTTTGAATAAACTTTACAAAACAGAAAAAAATAAAAAAAATTATAAATAGATAGGTACACTTTGTCTCTCTTCGAAATTTGCCGTCAGCAAACTTAGACTATAAAATATTATTACAAAATATTGCCAGAAATCGTCGCTTTAACAAAATATTGTATTGGATCTGAGAATATTGTTGAGCAGGCTAAATATTGTATTGGAGCTGAGGCTGAGGATATTGTTGCACAGGCTAACTTTGCTCCATCAAACCTGCCGGTAGCCGGTACTAGCTACTTTGCAAAATTGTCCTGTGATGGATAGAATAATGAGAGTAGCAATTATCGATACCAGCAACCATGTCCGCTTCCGTTTCTAAGGTACTCGTATCTTACCTTGGAAACGCCCTACGTGATTCTTGTTACTTGCTCCTGTATTGATTTTAGTCAGCAGATTATAGGTAGGTCCTCCGACGAGACCGGACAATGCTCTAGTGTCGCCTTCCTCGTTATCTGCGAATGTGCCCCCCTTCCGTCCCACACCAACAGAACAACAACCCCTACACCCGATACCGGAAACCTCTCCAACTACCCACACCTGAAGGCCGTCATCAGGAAGCTCATTAGGCGTATAATGTACCGGCACAAGCTTTAGAACATAGCGCGCGCTAAATTTGTGTTAGACCAGACGAATACTCAGAAATTCTAATAAAATGCATGCTGCCGGCAAGTATACCATAGATCAATAGATTAATTTGCACTTCCCACGTAGGAAACGTATTTTTAGATTTTCCTGTTTTTTTTCAGTGATCGATCTCTGAGCACACCTCTCTCACGGCAACATGTACCTTAATATAATTTCAAATCAGGGAAAATGTCCCACTTATTGTTCACGAATATTTCAACAATTTGTTTTTCTTTTTATGACATTTTGGCCAGATTCAAGTAAGTGAGGATTCATGGTCATATGCGGTCAATTAAAAAAAACAATTCGTGTTGTGTTGTGTCTAACTATCTACACCACAGAGCACGAAATACCCCCGCCCGCGCGGGGGTATTTCGTGCTCTGTGGTCTACACCAACATTTACTCAGCCCACCAATAAAATACTACCCTATTATCATTGATTTTATAAAATCAATGTAGGTACCATAAGTAAATCATTTGCCCTACACTATGACAGTTGTCGCCTGACAGTTGCACGGGACAGGACAGGACTCTCGTTCACACAGGCTTCTCCGAAAAATCTGACGTGTGTTCACAGATGAAATGAAAATACTTATCGTGTTATAAATAAAGCGCTTCACACGGACAATCCGTCAGCGACATAAAGCGTAACCCAGTAACATTTTAATGACCACGCCAACAGAGGCGGGGCGGGGTGAGGCGGGGGTGGCCGCGGTGCGGGCGGCGGTGAGCCTCGAATGTTTATTCATCATATTCGTAGCAAAGGCGGCCCAGCCGGGTACCGGTCATACATTACGTAAATCCGCAGACTCTTGTATTCTCATCTCGCCTCATAGTCCTCTGGTGAACATTTTAGCGAAAACAAACAAAACGGTTCAACTGAAGTAGTGGAAATGCATACGAGCGTTTCCAGCTCATCAGTTTACCGATTAATTTTCTTGTCGGAACTAAGTGACATGTCGGCTAACAGGTACTTCACGTGGGTTTTGTTTCCGTTAGACTGAATTATTTAGAGAGTTTAATAAGTCAGTCGTTCGCAAAACGATAACCTTGGAACCTAAGATTCGGGATTTTTATGACACTACTGCTATAACTAAAGTCGTGTTGTTATTTTCAGCAAAAATCTTTTCATTTTTATTTCCTGTGAAAGCATACATACCCACAAAGCTACCAACATCTTACGTAAGGCTTAAGCGAAGCCGGTCCGCAGCGACACCTTCGACACCGCGGTAGAAAAAAATAATTCCGCAATGAATAAATTGACTCCAGCCGTGACGACGCGGGCCCGGGGCCCGCTCTCCCGCTAGACTGCTACCGATGTTCTTATTTGCAACTAGCTTTTGCCCGCGGCTCCGTTCGCGGCATTGTCGGGTCAAAACAGAAGTGTTAAGCGATGCATAGCCTAAAACGATCCCGAGATAAGTCGTGCTCTATTAGCCAAAATAGCACGAAAATCGGTTCAGCTCTTGTTCTCCCGTTACACAGTTGCATTTTATAATAGCAGAGAAGATAAATGATCCTACTCCCACTAGAAAACTATCAATGAGTTCAGAGTGACTTTTAAATGGCCACGTTTGCAACGTTATGCCATGAACTGGTTTTTTTATGTAGAAACATGTATTAGACTGAAATATCGGAAATTAAAAATGTGCATGTGTGTCTACATAAAAGAAACAAGTATATATAAATAATAACGTTGTAAACACAGCAATTTTTAAAATAACTTTGAACAAAAACGGACTCACTCTAGTGTTCGATGTCAAAATTGCTTTGTCAACGACAGCAATTAGGTTGTACAGCGTTGCAGTCAAAATGTCCGAGCGCAAGTATAGCGCTAACACAAGTAACACGGCACCATCTAGCGAAATACCACCACTTGAAATAAAAAAACAAGTATATTCAATGCCTAAGTTGTGTTTCTTATAGTGGTAGAGTAAAGGGAACGACTTTAAAGTAATAATGGGAAGCAATGGAAATACTAGGACACGTAATTTATAAATGTTCATGTGCTTTAAGCTCCATGGAATAGTTGGGAATGTTTTTCCCACTAGTTCCATCATATTCAAGTGCTTTGAGTTCCATGGAAAAGGTGTTTTTTTTTTTCACTATTTCCATGATGGAACTAGGCAATAGAACTACTGGGACCTGGCGATTTTTTTATGGAAACTGACACGGTTAGCTACATCGCTTACTACATCTGTGATGTCAGCCCATAACACCTTGGTGAACTTGGTGCCATGTCAGTGCTTCCCTTCAGTCGTGCTGGCTACACTAAACTGGACGGAAAACACGAACTATTTCCCGACCTTTCTTTATATTACGAGCGGCTATAACGCACCATAACCAACACTATATCGAGATTTAATTACGCATGTAGGTATGTATGTACACATAAAAGCCAATCCTGTACAAAATGCGTCTGCTATAGTGGCTTATAGAACAATTCCTTCGTGTACGTGTTATGCGAACTAGAAGCTTACTTCGGCAATATTCGACATCGTTATAAAACGTCGGCGGCACATTCGTCGCGACAATGCCTCAGCCTGCTAATGGTCGCATATAAAATGTCACGACATCCAGACACAACCCTTCTCCAGATAAAAAGATCAAGTCCCCAGCCGCGGCTAAAACCCAGAGTAAGTTAAGCCGCGCTCAGGGCTACGTCACACACACTATGTCAACTTACTCTACTTAGTTTTTTTTTATCTGATTTTAAATATAACATAAATTCCATGATCTGTCTACAGCATGCATTACTATCTCAAAAATATGCTATCACACGGGTTCCCAAAATGTGCGCCGCAGAGCCCTCAGGTGCACCGCGGAGCATGCCTTAGCACTTGGCACTTTACTCGGAATTTGAAGTTTGCGCGGTTTATAACAGAGGGTCGGTGGTACCAACAGGTTCGCTTCGGCACAGAAATTCCACCCAACATTTCTTTCGTCCATTTCTGATCTAGCATCATTGTATAAATTTTAAATACCACTAAATGGACCTGCTTTGAGTAGGGCACCGTGAAAATAATCTAGCTCCCTAAGGTAGCCGCACGGTAGCCGCAAACTAAAATAAGTTTGGGAACACCTATGCAATTCAATTATTTACACAAAAAGTAATCCATAAAAGTACTCTCGCATGACAGAACAAATCCATATTTTTTTTTATCCATAACATATTATTTTCCTCAGCGGTACGTAACCACTTATTGCCTCTGACGTTCATGCTGTCGTCCCACCTAAAGATATTTCGTTTTTAGGATTACGTACCTCCAAAGAGGAAAAAAACAAAGTTATATATATACGGGGTCAAGCTAAATAAAACCGTTTAAAAACGGAACCCTTATAGGATGACTCTTGTGTCTGTCTGTCTGTCTGTCCATCACAGCGTATTTTCTCCGCATCTACTGGACGAAAAAAGTTGAAATGGTAACATATACCTACACAGTTTGATGACCCAATCATGGACGCATAGCGTAAATGAACGAATTTAGATTTCGGGGGTCAATTCTTTGAGACAAATTAAAAAAAAATGGGACTTGCGTTTTTTTATAGGTAGTGTCCCCTTGAAATGTAATATCATTTCAGGACTAACACAAAATTATACTGCACTTACCGACCACCACGTTTAGCAAAATATTAGGACAAGACAATTTATAAGACACCAAAAAGGCACGAAGACAGTTCCTCTGCATGACTGTGGAAGGACCGTGCTAAAGTGAGTGGTGGCGAGTCTGTCGCCCTTTAACACGGCATCATCTCCTTATCACTTAGTCGCATTTTACGACATGCACGCACGGGCAGAGATGCAGTGTGGCTATTCTTTTCAAGTACCGCGCCACATATGGCACGTACTACATAGTTATTCATAATAATGAATTCCGCATATCATAGGTACCCCACCGCGCGGCTGCGATTCGGGGTCTGCGGAGCTAGGTTGGTGGGGTAGAGGCAAGTTGGCTTTTAGGCTGATTACTCCGGGTAATGACGCTTCGTTCTCGACACGTACTGCGTGTACTCACCCACTACTCTCTCAAGGCGCAGGCAGGAGCGACGGAGCACCGCGGGCAGACGTGAGGGGATACCGGAGAAGTGAGACATTGGCCTGGGCTATGGAAAGGATGTGGAAAATATTTAATAGCCAGTCCACCTCGGAGCACGTGGCGAGCTCTACATTTTCATGCGTAGAAGACGCAAGCAACATTGACATTTTTAGTTGATCAAGCGTTGCGAAATATGAACAGTCGACAAAGTAATAAAGAAAAGAGTGCTCTTCCAACAGAGAAAACTTGGAAAATAACCAAATACATTTCTAAGGCCTTTGTTGAATAGTTAAATCCCCTTCTCGAAGTTCGAAACAAAGTCACCTCAATCTTAACCACAAAACGTAGCCTTGTCCTGGAATATCGAGGTCAAACATTTTGTCGACGCAAAGTACTTTCCTATTATTCCCTTCAAACCAAAGCCAAACTATCGCCACCCCGCTATAAAAATAGATAATGCTTGTAGATCGCGAAGATATTATTTTAAAGGCTTCCAAGTTATGGGCCATAATAAACGTCATAAGGCTGCGATCAGAACTCCAGTAATGCGTCGGTAACCCGAACTCGTGCGCTTCTCCCTCATTCCCCTTGCGTTTGCTTGAGGAAGGAAAGAGAACGCAGAGAGCAAATAACCGAGAAACATAATTTCTAGCAACGATTCAATAAATGCCCCGTCTTTTTCCCGCAGATACGTATATTTACGAGCGGGATTGAAATAGATTACTCGATTGTTTCGTATAAATTTGCAGAATCTTGGGATTTCTTTTTACATTGTACATACGACACGGGCTCGATCTGAAGATTATTTCGCGCTTGGCTGGGCAGTTCCAGTGCAAAGTTAAAGAGACTACGAATTTCAAACAATTGCTTACATATTAATTTTATCACGTGTTTATTTAATGATTTACACAAAACTCTATGTAAATTCAAAATTACCGCAGAATTTTTTATTTCATTTTGCGCGTTTAATGTTTAGGTCAATTAATCTGAATATAATGATATCAGTAAATAAAAACTGTTTAAATAAACATTGAACCGACTTCCAAAGAAACAAAGACATAATGAAATACAAATTTCTTGTTAACCATTTCTATTCATATCCATATCCTGTTTTAAAGGTGAATCACTTGACATATAAAAATATATTCATTTTTTTTCAGTGTTACATTCGACTCCCCTGTGCGCGCAATTTTTATTAAGTACATTTTGAAAATTGTTTTTTTTTATGGAAACTGACACGGTTGGCTACATCACCTGCAACATCCGTGAAGTCAGCATTGTCAGTCCATAACACCGGGCGAACTAGGTGCCATGTCAGTGCTTCCCTTCATTTCATGTCGGCTACACTGAATTGGACGGAAAACACGTGAACATGGCTTATATACTTTATGCAGAATAATATTATCTGCGCGCCAAATTTCAACTCCACACCATTGCTCCACACAATCAGCCGTTTAGAAGTGATGACTCTGTAAAAGACGAACAGACCGACAGACAGACGGACGCAGGAGTCACACCATTAGGTGCCGTTTTAACACAATGTACCGTTCGAATTAAGAACATCCTCCGTTTGCTTAAGTCATTTAAACTTTATATCGCTACACTCCAACTAAATGAAGTGAACAGGTACCTAAGTACACACCACGATAAAAATGATCGACACAGAATCCAAAAAGGGTGTATTGCGTTGTGACGTATTTTAATTTAATTATAACTCCTGTATAACTTCTTTCTTTTCCCTTTTCTTTTGTAAGGGTTTATGCTAGAATAAAATTATTTTATTGTACTGTGTACCTGAGCCTTACTTTAAATCAGCGTCCCTTTCACCAGCTCCCGGACTCGGTAGTGATAAGGACTCAGGCTGTGTCAGGTAAATTTTTTCTCGTCAGCTAATATTATGTTTTAAGTGTGTGTGTGTTGACGAGAAAATGTAAAAAACATTTAATTTCATTCCAGAATTATAGGATCTTTTCTAACACTACTGCCTCTCATTATATAATAATGGTGCCAACTTAATGGAGGCCAGCCAGTTAGGGCTGTTTTGCCCGTGTTAAACAATATAAGAGCGTCATAAATTAGTCCAGTGAGCCGACGAGTAGGTAACATCGATCGGTGACGCTCGTGCGTTCCGGGCACGCGTGCCCACCTGTCTAGGGGGCCGCTAAATAAAGCAGGCAACTCAACAGGGTTCCGTCGAGGTTTCCGTAGCTATATGTTCCTTCTTGTTGCAAGTATAGCGAATTAGCGAACCGAGTGAGCGCAGCAATCACGCGGTCGCACTCGCTTGTATCTCGCTTTCGGCACAGCTTATTTTGAGTCCTTCATATCCCTCACGCCCTCTACCGGTGCCGTTCATACTTTTGTAATTAAAATGTTAGTTGAATGATCATTCGGTAGATTGCATTTATTTATTATTATTAATTCTTCCATATATTACTTCCACATATTATGGATGAGTCGGCATTTTTTGGCAGCCCCCTTAATTTTTTAATGTTTGTTTTTTTTAATATTTGTTGGCATATCCGCCATAATAACACATATTCCGTGAACATTTCAACTGGCTATCCATTACGTTTCAAATGATACAGTCTGATACGGACGGAAATACAGACAGACAGACACATAGGCAGACAGACAGACAGACAGAGTAGGCTAAGTAATAGGCTGCCGTATGGATACGGAACCCTAAAAATGTGGAACGGTTTCAGTGACAGATATAGTTATTTCAATACATAATGATACAGAACTAATATTAACCCTAGTTTAGCGACGAGTAGTCACATCGGTCTTACCGTCGGACTATTGCTCTCAAGGTTCGAAGTTAAAATCCGCCTAAGCACCAATGAGTTTTTTTTTTATTGAAAAATACGTGCATACCTACACTTGTTGCTTCAGCGGTCGAAACCGATATAAAGCCGTAAATCCCTTTCTAATCGACAATTAGCCAACCACAGTCTAATTGTCGATTAGAGAGTCGGACACAAAACTAAAATAGAAATAAACCAAGAAAGTAAATGATTTTTAGCATTGTAATTGGTGCGGATGGTGGTGATGGCAGGAGCGGCGACGGCGTGGTGGCACGGCGGTGCAGCAGTTTATTTTCATTAGACAGAGTTGAGTAAGGGCGCCGCCGCCGCTGCTGGTCTGACGTAATCGACTCCGACACAAATAACTGTAGACTCGGCTAAAACTCATTTCTCAGCACTTTGCCCGCGACTCCTGAATTTATTTTGCTCCGGGAAAAAGTGCAAAATGAAATCTTACTGCTCGCGATCTTTTCACCCCGGCGTAATTGTTTTTCTTTGATTAAAATTTATTGTTTTGCGCAACCTCGCGCCACTTTGGCCATTTCACCTTCAATTAACTTTGATTTCAAAAGTGCACTTTATTCTCGTATTCTTTCAAAAGCCAAAGAACCACATTATTTATGCACAGGCTGAACTGTTCACCTATGCTGCCTCGTCCAGTGCTCCCAGAACGTCCCAGAATCTAATTTGAACATTCTTTGTTACGAGTGAAGTCTGAAACGTATTCTCCGTACGTGCTTAGTCGTTAGAAGGTAACCGAAGTGACTACTGCGAAAGTTCCAGGGAAGTCCAATTACCTCCTACAGCGGCAGAGACGAGTTGTCCCACGAATACAACACCGAGCGGGAACTTCCGCACGCTGCATAATATGAAGTCAGTTGTTTCGTGTGACGTACACTACACATATGCCAGCAGTTAGAGGTTGTGTTGTGACAGAGAACCACAGCTGAGGAAATAACATTGGGTATCAAATTAACAAAACGAACGAAATAAGCTTTCACGTCGATCGAGAAAATTCGTTGAATAGTGAAGTAGATGCGCGCTTTAATGCTTGTGTATGATGATTTTCATTTGAGATACATTTTGATTTATATTCAAAGAATATAAATTAAAATTTTAATTGAGGCAATTTAAGTACCAATTTATCAAGCTAAAACCTTTTCATTTGTCACTTACCATTTCGAAAGCTTACTTTCAACGTGAAATTAGTCAAACTATAGTGCTTCGCTTGCGGCAAGAGTCGGGCGAATGTGTGTCGCGTTGGTAAAGTTGAAATCGCTGACAGTTTGGTATTAGTTTCGAGTACGACATCGACTATATACGCCTTGTCATAAACTAGATACCGAGTAACTAAACTTCGACCTCAAGGGGTATAATCGAATGCGACGCATAAACTGACTGAACAAAGAGATCTCTTCGTGTTTCTGAACAAATTTGGTTCCACAATTTCCTATTCTGCGATCTAAAAAATCTGAAATCTCAATCTCCATTTATTTATTACTATTACAGACCTACCAAGTTATCTGTGAAGTGGCAGATCAGGAACTAACAGAATTGTCATTAGGCTGTCATATGTGTCAAAGCGTGTTCAGATCGAGTTTTCTATCTCTTTAGAGAATATTGTCATGCCGAAACCTATTCACAGTGATGCCCGGAATATAATCCTAAAAGTAAAATAGTTTAGTTTAGCATCAGATTTACAAAAGAATATAAACTGCCACAGGTTAGTGTTGCCAGTTGTAAACCAAAATTTTCCCACATAACAGATACGTTTTAATTTGATGTTTTGTGATTGGTTGAATTTTCAGGTGTAAGAAAGGGCTCATTTCCAAAACTGTTAAGGAAAAGAAAAAAGAAAAAAAACCATCCTAAACAATATGCCTGGGGTGTGGCCTATTGATCACGACTATCATAATACGTGTACAACTGAAATCACAGCGAAATCAAGTGACCATACTTATTGTAAACCAGGATTTGAATAAAAGCAATTATTTTTGAGTACATACTCATTTTTCACATTGAAATTGTATCCTCTATTTATTTCATTATTTACGAATTAAATAGTTTTTTATACCAATACAGTTATTTTTAGCATAGTATACTCACGTGCATAGTTTTCATAGCAAGTAATAAAATCTATGGTGGAGGCCTATGTTCAGCAGTGGACGTCTTGTGGCTGATAGATAATTGTAGCAAAATAGCTATTCCAAATAGTCAACGACATATTACCACATATTACGTGAAATATCTTGACTTAGGGCCCGGCCACATCACCACGGCGCGGAGCGCCGCGCCGCCGTCACCGCCCTGGCGCGGTGCGGCGGCGCCGCGCTGTGACAACACCGTAGTAGTAGTAAAGTTCCGATGCAATCGTGAATACGGCCGTTTTATTTGATGTTACACTCTCGACTCGAACCGTCCATCTACTAAGAATATCAATAAATCAGTAGGTATCAATATTGTTTGCACAAAGCAACATACGAACTGAAGTGTTCGAGAATGAAACATCAAATAAAACGGGGACATTCACAATACTGGCAACAATGAAACGATGGCAGCGCACCACTCAGTTCACAGATAACTTGGTCGATCTGTAGCTGTGTCTGGTTGTCTTCATTTGACTGACAGTTGAGCAAAGTCAGATCGGTTTGCTATCAAAAAATATATATAATGTATCGTTGAAGCAACAGTTTGCAAATCACAATGAAAAATCTTAGAATCCATGAAGCTCAGAATGACGAAAACTTCCAAAGATCATTTGCAATCATGTTCAATTACACCATGGATGGAAAGCAAATTTTTTAAGTAGAAGTGTACGCACAACGCTCCGCATTGTTCTTACGCGCTTGTCCGCCATGCCTCGTTACTACCGCCATAAACATAACGGTAGAGCCCCAGACAGGGCGGGCTGGACTAACGCCAAAGAGCTCAAGAGAAACAGCACAGCGAAGTATTATAGATGCCGTTCGTTTCGGAACGTAAAACCGGTATAAGAAATCACTGCTCAAGGAGGCTCAATCCTGCTAAATTCCGTCACGAGATATGAAAATTTTTTTAGCGAGAAATGTTGACGTTCGGTCCACGATCACAGGTCGGATAGGACATCTGCCTCAGTCTTGGGTCTGGCTCAGGCATGGGCAGTGGCGGCTGGCCCTTAAGTGCACTCGTGCGCCGCACTACCACAAAACAGCGCCTTCACCCGAAAGAAATAAACAAATTAAAATATTAAACATTTCCATGAATATCACCGATCGAAGTAAAAATATCAAACTGAATTCGTTCCTATTTCCTAGACAACAAGGCACGATTTTGCTGTACGTAATACGTACTACATACTACGTATCGCCGCCGAGCTCGCCGCCGCCGAGTGCATTAGAAAACACCGCGAACGTCTCTTGTATTGATACTATGAGAAAATGTCTAACGCCGCTGCCCCGCCGCGTGAAACAAAACACTCTTCATACGATTATGTGTGGAACAAGGTTGCGTTCTGCGTGTGACACACGACGGAAAAAGAAGGACAGTATATTGTGGATAGACGCGCGTGCGACACGTCGCGACCGAGCCAGCCGACGATGAGCCGAAGTAAGCCGAGATCGTGAACCCGACCGCGGGCACGTGCGGGCGGGAGCGCGCGGGCGCGGCGGGGGCGATCCAAACTCTGGGTCGAAGATACACACAAGTGCTAAGTACCTACATGTATGTACGCTGTTGCATTGCACGCACGACTCGACAGGCGAGTCCATTTTTGGAATATGGGTTGTTTCTTATATATAACAGATCGAGTTTGCAATTGAATATTTGAATTATTCGAATATCGATTTGATACATATTCGAATGGTAATTTATAAAATATTCGAATGTTACGACAAACATTAATGCGTTACGAAAATATTTCGCTATTTTAGTTAAAGTCAAAAAATGGAATCACCCAAAGAGCTAGGCAGGCGTTGTTTGGCGCGCCGCGCCTTCTCTCTCAGTTCGGGGCGAGACCCGTCGTCGCGTGACGCGTCGGCCGACCGACAATCTCCGCGCCGCCGCGCCGGGATGTTTTGCAAATCCGTTTTTTAGCAGTTTGAACGACTTTTCGTCAGTTAACATGTACATTGTGAATTTTTCTTCATTGCCCGGCGCGACAAGGACGCGACACCGACGCGACACAAACATTAATATCAGTACCGCACGCTGTCTGGCCGGGCGGGCGCGGGAGCGCGCGCCGCGCCGGGCACGCCTCGCGCGCGGGTGCGCGCGAGGCGCGGCTCGCTCGTGGCCACTGCGCGCGCAGTGAAGTGTCGCTTTGGTTCTTCGAGAAATTAGGACGCTGGGTGGGTACATAATTTTTGCAAATAAGTCAAGACCGCGGTATCCATTAGATTCACGTTTGGGTATAGTACTAAGTAGCTAGCGCACACCCAGTCCCATAGGTCACCAGCCGCCACTGGGCATGGGTCTCAGTCTTTCACTCTCCAGTAGGAGAGTGAAAGACTGGTGCTGAAATATTGAAGACAGTAGTCTTCCACACAAGCTTGCAAGAGCTTTTCAATCGAAACTTCACGATAAACATCCAATACACTCTGAAATACTCGAAATACGCTGTCGCTTGGTTAGTTGGTCCTAATTGGATTCTTGCGAGTTCTTGATGGAAAAGTCCCTCGAGAGCTACTCGAAGTGTGATAGCCTCCGAAAAATACACAGTTTCCGTTTCCAATTTATTTATTTCACAATAACGAACATGCAATACCAATATTATTTCAATAACACAAATGAGTATTCAGTACAATTCACCATTAGTATTGTTTTGTCTCATTGGACAATTCAATAACGTTTCAAATTGCCTAAAATAAACCTATACCAGAACATTAGTATGTACTTCCTCTACTTCTCTACAATCCATCACACGAGCTGAAAGCGGCCCTAAAATTTTGTTTTTTCGCCACATCAAGTTTAGCTACATGTCCTAAGTAATCAGGAGTGTGAGGAAGGTTGGCCCATGAGAGAAATATCAGGTTAGGCTGGGCGCACGGTGTCGCAACGCTCGCTGGCACATTTCAAATCACATTTGTTCGACACTCGGCGCGGGGGTCATCCCAAGATTGAAAAAGGTGACCTCATTTTCGCCTCTTCTCCGCCCCTATGGCACCTCACCTCGCCACAAGATGCCGCTTTCCAGAAGCTGCCGCTTTCGAGAAGCTGCCTGCATCGTGAGTGTTATGCTCATGAATATCTAAGTGAACATACAGGCGTGACTTTATAGAATGCCTACTTACACAATTTAGATTTCTTTGTCACTTCTATGGCATCATGGCTGCTATCCAATTGTTATTATATCAATAAAATGAAGATTAATCTTATTCATCCATTTTATTCATTATTTCCGTTAAATTAACCTTTTCCATGAAAACATCCGTGAATGAGATGAGTGAATGTTTCATCAATACGAAACCTGTAGATTTGTACGAATGTAAATTGCGATTGTAGATTCTCTTACAGTTTGACAGGTGTCGCTTCGCGTCCTAGTTAGACAGGAGCGCGACCACTGAGACTCTCTACAGTCTGCACTATCGAAAGAGTATGAAAATAAAGCAGCCTGCCATTAGCTCTTATCGTAACAATAGCGGTAGCTGCAGTTCTGTCTCACTAGACGCATTGAGAAGCCCCTTGGAGCGAGTGAGACGGATCATGAGAAATTGCTAGTAGCGATGAAAATATGAAACAATGTATCAGCAGGTCTTACTGGAAGTTGTGTTCGCCTGGATGCCCTCTCACAGTGGCATAAAAGGTAATGAACACGTAGACTCCCTTGCAAAAGATGCTGCGATACGTGAAGATAAGCTTAACTACGAAAACTTTTCATCATTGGCATAGTTCCCCGAAGCGAGTTGCAAAAAGCACTTGGACGCGTTTTTATCTTGAACTGGAGATCTTATAATTTTGTTGTACACGGCTGTCGAGGTTTCGCGAAAGAATCCAGCCGTGCGTGCGTCGTCGCCTCGAAGTCCCGCCGCGCCTCGGCGATTTTGTTTTTGCTTCTAACGGTGCATAATTGTTGAGGGTCCATGTGCACGGTCAGGCCACGTCATCAGTCAACAGCAGCGGAACTCATTGATCCTCTGAGCTCAGAGGGTCACCGCTGCTAGACTCCGCGCAGACATTGGACCTGGGTGAGCTGCATAGGCCCTTTTGTTCTTCGGGCGTCACGGTTCGTGATCAGCCGCGACCAGTTCATACATTCGCGTTGTTTTGTACGAATCAAGCACCATTTTAGGTAGTAGAGTCCGTAATGAATGACCAACTCATCGATTCTGAAAGCCTTGCTCAGTCTGAACCATCAATTTCTTAGCCCTTGCTTAAAAGGCAAATAATATAAACGGCCACGGAAAGTCGATCCTGTGTTCTCGAAGAATCAGCTCACGATAGCTCACGATCGCCATTAAGACGACGGTTAAAGGAACGAGAGACTAACCCAATATCACCCGATAAAGGTGAAGAGAATAAAAGTTTGTAGCGGAGCAACCGAGAAGCGGAAACATGAAACACAATCGCCTTTTAACTGAATAGAATCAGGAAGTTCTTTTCCGGCATTACACGTAAGTCTGCTCACTCATCGCCTTCCGATCCGTCCTTGCAACCATTCCTATATTTACCGATACCGGCAAGACATTAAGTAGATAGGTTCCACCACCTCGCGTCGGCCTATCTGCATACGCGTCGCTGCACACTCAAGTGCTTTCAACGCTATCTGAACCGATGTTTAACTAAACTCTCGTATTTTCAATGTATGCTCTTTACCACGATTTTTTACGTAACAACATTTCACATTTCACGTGATATTAAAACCTTGGGCCTCGGGATAAACGGTCTTAAATGTAACGTATTATCGCTATCTACAAATGGCGATATCCATTCATATTTATAGCTTAATATCCCAGCCGTAAGGGATACATTATGGCTACTTATATTATACGAAGACGGCAAACAAATGAAATCGGTTCCGAGTGCGAAGGAAAGTGAGATGTTCTCACCGAGACTGGCGGGCTGTGTGGCCGGGTGTAATGTACGAGTATGCGCCTACATGATAATATTATGCAGCCGAGTCGCCTATGTTCTTGTGAACACGCCCTTAAAGCACATTTAAAGAGCTTTAAACAACTTTAACTTTCAGATTATACTGCTCATTAATTAATTATCCAAGAGGTGCATAGTCCACATCATTGTAAGACTAAAATTCGGCATCATGAACTATTACAAGAAGAAACTACATAATTGTATTTTCCTCTGCCTCCTAAAATTCCTTTGAAGGATGTGCGATACGAGGAGAATATCATATGAAAGAGAATAATCATAAAGAAGGTTGATATAACATTCTATTGCTGTTCTAGATCAAAATAAAATATATTTTAATATTCTCCTTTCCTATAATAGAATATTTTGAGTAACCTCTTAAATATAACGCCAACTACCTACTTGTCTTCGTTAATTTCGTAAAGTACATATCGACCTAATAAAATGCACAATAAATGTATTATTCTGCCAAGATTGCCCTCTAATGCCATGCCTTCCGAATGAAATTCGGTCACGATCCTTCCCGTCTCCTATAAAAGAGCCCATTTCATTCAACTTCAGATCCGACCCGCGTAATCCACCCCATGCGCTATTTTCTCACAAACCGATCCCACCCCCGTGTGACCCGAAAAAGTTGATTCTTAACTAATCCCTATACGTATAACCGCCGCTTCATAAATATTCAGAGTGGTTACGCGCGGCCCGCGTAGGTACTTACCTGAGGCGGCGATGCTAGGCAACGCGGGACAGAGGACAGCCAGTCCGCCAGCACCGCACAGCTCAAGCGGAGCCGAGTCTGCTCGCTCGTGTTTATGTTTACAGCGCGGTGCGGCGCGGAGGGGCGGGAGCGAGGCGGGCGGATGGAAGTAGGCCTCGAGGAGGGCGGTTGGTAACATCTCAGCTGTGCCACGCTGTACGCCCCTATCCCGCGCCGCCCTCCCGCGCGCCGCCAAAATCGATACGAGCATGGGCGGAGCGGGCGGCGAGGGGGAGGCAGTGCGCTCCACATAACACAGAGAGCTACGCGGCGCGCTCGCGACAAGCTCTCCCGGCGCGGCGGGGCGGCGGCGGCGGGGCGGTCGACGAGACGCAGCGACGCGCAGTGCGGAGCCGAACCACTACTCGCTTCTTCCACCACCATTCAACTGCGGTTATTCACTCCCAGCGAGATATCCAACACCAATTTCTTATTTTGCATTAGAACTAGGCTGAAACAAATATAAGCACGGTTATGGATTTTAATCCCCAGAAGGATTAATGCCTGCCAGTTTCATCCTTCCAGAGCTCAAATCCATGCAGACGTTCCGGCATTCTGTTTTCATGTTTCGGGCTCTTTCGCTCTTTAGCGGCGCGAGAGAGCGCAAAACGGTAATGTAGAACGCTTGAACGACTGCACGTGTTTGAGACCTCAGCGATACTCGTCCTGTATAAAAAGTAGCACAAGCAAAGGAGGGCGCATGCACCGTTCATACTACATTTACCTAAGCACACAAACACGACAGAGGCGTACTGAAGCGATCTCTCGCCTCTTGAATATGTAAAGCGCCCTACACGCAGATCAGCATTCGGCTCGCGTCTCGGCCGGCGCAGATCGCGTGAAAAACTGCCGATGCGGGTTTGCAGCGCGACGCCGCCCGCGGATGAGCGGTACAGCACTACATTCAGACACGAGATGTAGCGGAGAAGCAGTTACAGACAGCTCCAGTCTAGATAATCGCTCTAAATATTTAACCGTTGACAGAGTCAAGTTGATAGCACAATAAACTAGATTTAGAATTCGTAGAATTTCGCACTTTCCCTCTCAATTACTGAGATTGCCAATAATTCTCAGAAACGGCAACATCGACAGTGTAAACCAATTTTAAACGACTTCATCAAAAGCTGTCAAGTGCGAGTCGAACTCGCGTGGAGAGGGTTCTGTACCATTCCGTTTTCCGTGAGAACGTTAAGACTTATGTTATTAGGATGTTCGTTCAGATTTTCCTAAGAGGCCCTGTATTCCCAATTTTTTAAAAATTTTATACTCATTAGTTTTAGAGATAACGGGGGAGAATGCTCGATCTTTGTATATTTTCTTTAATATCTTTTAAACTCTGCATTTTAAAATTATAAAAATATGTATATATATATAAGGTCTTTCAAAATTAGTTCAGAGTACGCTAAGGGGGGGTTCTGTATCGGAAATAGATCACTTTTGAAGAACAAAGAATTTTTTTTTACAACAAAAAAAATCTTTTTATTCAAAATGTAAAAAAAAAAATTTTGTAATCGTTTCAGTTTCATGCCAGGAACAAAAAAGTCTTCCAACACATAGATCTCTTTCTTTCAGAAATTGTGAAAAACCACAATTTTAGTTTTATTAGTATGGAATAGAAAGAATTTAATTTTTTTTACCAACTTACGCGTGTTAGATCATAATGGTGATGAAGACTTTTTTGTTACTGTTATGAAAGTGAATTGATTAGGCTATAAAAATCAACCACCTATTTTTTTATTTAAATACATAAAAAAATATTTTACATAAAAAAAAGACCAAGGTCCAAAAAAATGTATATAGGTTTTACTCCCTATATGATACCGAACCCCCCCTTAGCGTACTCTGAACTAATTTTGAAAGACCTTATATATACAGGGTGTCCCAGAAACCGACGATAATCCTTTAACAGGAGATAGGGCTGCTAATTACCTCTCAGAATATCTAATGTTAGGTTTAGTAAAAATGGCTTAGTTTTTGAGATATTGTCATTTTTGTAAAAATCCAAAATTTTCTCCCTCAGCTAATTTTTTTAAATGCCACAAGTACAAATGTAAGATTTTCTTAAATCTAGTTTTTGTCAATTATTTCTGAAAAGTAAGGCTTTCACACGGTATAATTTATTTTTTCACGTTTAATCCTGTTTAGCTGAAAAACGACTTAAGAGCCACATGTTAAATTTTTTTTAGCCTCATCCGTTGAGTTTGGCCCTTCGCGGAGAAAAAAAATTGTACTACACTAAAGTGGCATTATGCAACAAAAATACGCCCATCTAATGTAGTTTTTAAAATGGTACATCACTTACCGATTTGCCCAATAATTTATGAGCTATTTTTTTTTAACTGCAAAAAGACCTCGGAATTTGATAATTGTTCTACCAACTACGAATTGGAATAAAATAATCACTTGAAGTAATTGGTCTTTATTAACCTGTTAAAGTAGATGTTCAAATTGTTTACAACCTGCACAAATGCTAGATCGACATCTTCTCACAAATGCCCGGTTGATGCGTCGAGCAAGTACTCGATGCAAGTGCAGATACGTCCACCTATGCTATGTAAATAGTTTGTGTTTTCCGTCCAGTTGACTATAGTCGGCACGACCGAAGGGAAGCACTGACGTGGCACCAAGTTCACCCGGTGTTATGGGCTGACATCACGGATGTTGTAGGTGATGTAGCCAACCATGTCAGTTTACATAAAAAAAAACCTGAGCTACTGCCGTAATTTATTCTTTGAGCTCTATCAAGTTTTCCACAGGTTTCCCGTAAACTTTTTCTTTTAAATAGCCCCAATAATAAAAATCTAACGGATTTAAATCCGGTGACCTAGACGTCCGATCCATCTGTGGGGATATGCTTGGTCTAAAAAATTACGCACTTCCCTAGCGTGATGGGCTGGGCAGCCATCATTTTACAACCACCCCCGTATGGCCAATGGTACATCTTCTAAAAGACTCTGAAGCTCCTGTTGCAGAAACTCAAGATAATTCGCCCGTTTAAAGTCTCTAAAATTCAACGGACGTCTTTTGGCCTCCTAGCCACTTGCATCCCCACAGATAGACCGGACGTCTAGATCACCGTATTTAAATCCGTTAGGTTTTTATTATTGGGGCTATTTAAAAGAAAAGGTTTACGGGAAACCTGTGGAAAACTTGATAGAGCTCAAAGAAAGAATTACGGCAGTAGCTCAGGTTTTTTTATGTAAACTGACATGGTTGGCTACATCACCTACAACATCCGTGATGTCAGCCCATAACACCGGGTGAACTTGGTGCCACGTCAGTGCTTCCCTTCGGTCGTGCCGACTATAGTCAACAGGACGGAAAACACAAACTATTACATAGCATAGGTGGACGTATCTGCACTTGCATCGAGTACTTGCTCGACGCATCAACCGGGCATTTGTGAGAAGATGTCGAGCTAGCATTTGTGCAGGTGGTAAACAATTTGAACATCTACATTAACAGGTTAATAAAGACCAATTTACTTCAATAGTATTTATTTTATTCCAATTCGTACTTTGTGGAACAGTTATCAAATTCAGAGGTCCTTTTGCAGTTAAATAACAATATCCCATAAATTATTGGGCAAATCGGTAAGTGATGTACCATTTTAAAAACTACATAAGATGGGCGTATTTTTGTTGCATAATGCCACTTTAGTGTAGTAATTTTTTTTTTCACCGCGAAGGGCCAAACTCAAGGGATGAGGCTGAAAAAATTTTAACATGTGGCTCTTAAGTCGTTTTTCAGCTAAACAGGATTAAACATGAAAAAATTAATTATACCGTGTGTAAGCCTTACTTTTCAGAAATAATTGACAAAAACTAGATTTAAGAAAATCTTACATTTGTACTTGTGGCATTTAAAAAAATTAGCTGAGGGAGAAAATTTTGGATTTTTACAAAAATGACAATATCTCAAAAACTAAGCCATTTTTACTAAACCTAACATTAGATATTCTGAGAGGTAATTAGCAGCCCTATATCCTGTTAAAGGATTATCGTCGGTTTCTGGGACACCCTTCCTTATAACGAGCCATTTTCATTGATATGTCACATGAACTTTTCGTCGAGATTCCTCGAAATCTTTCGTACAGGTGGTTCAAGCTCGACTTCCAGGTATCCAGAACTTTGCCTTGGAGCGCATAATGTAGTAGTCCCCAGTTAACGACCATAATTCGTTTGGTCTGGGCGTAAAATACGGCAGCATTAAAGGCCAATTTATTTTAAAGCAGGTGATTGGTGGCACGTTGCATTGATAAAACCGCACTTTATACTCTTGCTGTTTGCAGTGCGCCAGAGAAAATGAACGATCCTGTTTTTCAATACACCCTTTAAGTAAATGTGTTATTTCCTCCATAAGGTACCAATCATGAGCTGCTAAAAGGTCATCTGAAATTAGCCATAAAAAAATCTCTAGATTTTGAAGGAGGTAGACGGACGAATACTGAAATAAGTGCTCCGACACATGTAAAATGTGTCGTTGTGCCGAGGTACCAATAGTTCAATTGACACAGTTAAATCCAACGCACCTAGTATTTACTTCTACTAAGTATACTCATTTTTATGTTTCCGGATTATCAGTAGGTTTAAAGACTTACATAAGTCGACGTTTAGTCCGCTACGTCACGGGCTTCTTCAGGAGCTGCGGGAGTTGTGCCAGACGTCAAACTCTACTAAATAATGTATGTAGTTATAGTCATAATGCGAAGTAGAGAATATATAGGTTTTTTGCATTGTAGGTATTGACAACCCGACCGGTATAATGACTGCTTGTGTATTCGTTATTCATTTCATTTATTGTTTGAGGATATTATTAATTAAAGTGAAATGGTTAATGAGATATTATATCTTGAAACCGTGTGGTTCAAGAGGGGGGAGTATGTTCGGTTTGATATTCAAATCTTGTTCTTTTCTGTTTTTGTTGACAGTCGTGTTTTGTTTTTGTGTGTGTTGTTCTGTCGTCGCCTAGCAACCGCCCTTCTGCATTTTTTCATCAGTAAAAAGATATAAGTGAAAACTACGAATAAGTTGTATTCTTCCGAATAAAAGCAAAGCAGTTCAATTTGGAGGATGTAGTGCAGAATAAATAAATATTTCATTGTAGGCGTAATATTTAACAAAAGTAATAAACTTATATTTGACGGGAAGGAGTATTGTATTTTTTTATTCATTATGCAATATTACATGACTATAACATGATGAACGGCACGGAAACAAGGTTTTTCCGAATCTTCGAGAGCATTTTTCGAACTATTCAAGTAAATCTAATTGCATTTTAGGTAGTTTGGTGGTAAGTTTGATGGTAAGTAAAAAATTTTTGGTGGTCTTGTAGAAAGCTCTTGTAGAAATTTGTTTTTTTCTAACATCAAACTCACAGTGGTTTACGAGAAACATCGATCCGGAGAAACCGATTTTCGGTAGTGCTGCGCGTTAAGGCAACAGGCATCTGCGTATATGAACTTAGCAATAAACAGATCTACATGTACAATGTACACGCCCTAATTCTAACCTTAGGGCTTCGTGGATGAACGACCTAGATTTGCTTGACGTGTCGGCTCCGCGCGATACATCGACAGTTAATTAGGCATCTGGACGCAAAGCTTCGTGTAATAATCTCTACCTAAACCTATTGTTTTACCTTAGATATTAAAAGGCAGGATTATCAAAAATCAACTCTATAGCTCTAGAACAACTAGAATATAAAGAATCGAAATATGGCCAGCGTATAGCTTTCAAGTGATCTCTAGGTTTGTCAGAGACAGTGTCGCTAATTCGTACACATAATTCTTGTAAAATGGACCCAATTATTACTTCCTTTTCAGAAAGCCGTTGTGTACCGTAATAACTCAGAGTACTAACTCTCATTTCCTAAATCTATTCTAGTAAATTCTAATATCAACATTAAAACACTTACTAAACTAATTGCTCATTCATCTATAGTCATTAAACCCTTCTGGTTTCCCTCTGTGTTCTATGTGCACGCTTCGACAGCGCGCTCACGCGCCTCGCTTGCGAGCTTGTGAGACCCGCCAAAATTCGAAATGAAAAGTGTTCTGATGTTTGTGTTATTGTTATTATTAAATTATGATCAATGTATTACTTGATAGCTTAATTTTGTTGTGCTATTCAATAGATGAATTCTATTGTTTTATATTTTCTTCTATATTTTAGGACTTCAACAATACAATCTTTTATTGAACCCCCCCTGAAGGGGTTTGTGGAACTGGCTCCACTAAATTCGTATGGACCCTCTGTCCATACGATATTTATCCATCGCCAGTCCCCGTGACTCCCAACGCAGATAAATTTGTACTTAAGTTACAAATTTATTATTTGTCCCTAGGAGCCCCCGTTTTCTAATCTGTACAAAATATACATCTTCAGACAGATTTACCAATTTAATCTCGTAGTGTTATGTTGGAGTTCAAAAGATATTCTTTTGTCCTCCCTAAAGGCATAAGTGTATGCTTTTAATTGTGAGTGTATAGTGTATATGTTATGGTTTACATTTCTGTGGCTATCTATTGATATACCTACAGAAATTGTTTTATTCAAAATGATGCGGTCAGGGGTCCTCCTTTCACCGAAATCAATTAGGAATATTTTCTTAAGGGTTTATTAAAATTGTGTGCTGGTCATAATCTATATAACCTATACAGGTATATTTAAACCTGATTTACGCAATCTCCCCACGTCCTAGAACGTAACTAGCCATAATGTTGCATGTGCATATATATTACAAAATTTACCTTAGAATTTCACTATCCTAACCGGTCTGACACGATTCACTAAAATCACCTTAAATAAAACACCATTACAAATAGAATAGCGTAAAATAATAAATTCAAACGAAACCACAACACCCGCCACTGAATCTAATCGCGAAGTTAACACTTAATAAAAATATACTTTTATATCAAAATACGGTAAAACCACTGATTTTACATATTTAAATTCGACATATTTTTTTAATAATTACGCGTGGTTCAAACACTCTTATATACGTAGGATTTACGAATTTAAAGATCGGGTTTTGTTTCTTTTAATCTTCTCTATATTTTAAAATACCTTCCCAATGTACTAGTCCTCATGGCAGGCCAGTTCGGACATAGTGTCATTGTAAAAGTTCTTTGGAAATCCTTCCATCACCAGTCAAGATTCCAGAATCCAGCTCAACCTTCATCCAGAACTCAAAAGGCTCAAAAAGAACATCCAAAATATAATTCGCAACCTAGTTGAAAATTCCTATATCACCCCCAAAATTACAAAATCCAGCTCAACCTTCATTTGCAACTCCGAAAGCTTTACAGAAATTCCCACACTAAAATTCACGAATCAAACAAACTCTATTCACTGACTTCCTTTATGTGCGTGAAATTTATGATCAGGTCACAATCCATTATATTTTAATATAAAATAAAACCTTCCCAATGTACCAGTCCTCATGGTAGGCCAGTTCGGACATAGTGTCATTGTAAAAGTTCTTTGGAAGTCCTTCCATCACCAGTCAAGATTCCAGAATCCAGCTCAACCTTCATCCAGAACTCAAAAGGCTCAAAAAGAGCATCCAAAATATATCTCGCAAACTAGTTGAAAACTCCTATATCACCCCCAAAATTACAAAATCCAGCTCAACCTTCATTTGCAACTCCGAAAGCTTTACAGAAATTCCCACACTAAAATTTACGAAACAAACAAACTCTATTCACCGGTTTCTTTACAAAATCATTTATGTACTAAGAAAACCTTCCCAATGTACCAGTCCTCATGGTAGGCCAGTTCGGACATAGTGTCATTGTAAAAGTTCTTTGGAAGTCCTTCCATCACCAGTCAAGATTCCAGAATCCAGCTCAACCTTCATCCAGAACTCAAAAGGCTCAAAAAGAACATCCAAAATATTTTCCGTAAAACTAGTTGAAAACTCCTATATCACCCCCAAAATTACAAAATCCAGCTCAACCTTCATTTGCAACTCCGAAAGCTTTACAGAAGTTCCCACACTAATATTCACGAAATTAAACTAATTCCATTCACCGGTTTCTTTACCAAATCCATTTACTAAGAAAACCCAATCAAAATACACGCGAGCGAAGCCGAGTGAAATTATTCACTAAGAAAACCCAATCGAAAATACACGCGAGCGAAGCCGAGCGATACTTCTTTTACCGAACTTATTCGAAAACTCACGCGAGCGGAGCAGTACTAACTTTCGTACCTGGACTCTCGCTAAATACGCACGACCGTCTCCTTCGACTCCCAAAACAGACTGAACTCCCCACGCTCCCCTCCCTCTCCTTTTATAATCTTTCCTCGTGTCACAATCCTGACACGCAGGAACAAATCGAACGGTGGCCTCCTAGTATGGCCATGACACGTTCGTGTCACGGAGCGCGATTTTGTATGGAGATTGAATTTTGATTTTTAGTATGGGCTGGACACGTTTGTGTCACGCAGGAACAAATCGATCGGCTGCCTCGTAGTATGGCCGTGTCACGTTTCTGTCCGGAATCGTAATTTTGTATGGAGGATAATTTTATGTTTTTAGTATGAACTGGACACGTTTGTGACACGATATAAATTCGATTTTGGAGGGAAAACAAACCCTCTTCGTACCTTCCACATGGTACCTAAAGCTGTTTCGCTCGTCAGCGATGCGCTTTACCTCTACTTCGGTGGTTTTAACACCACTTCCCCGCACCCATTGTGCATCTCCGCATGCAGAGAACTGTTGCTTTTGTTATATAAATTAATTGATGTTATTACATGTGCTCTATTAATAAGTCGACTTTTAGCGCCATAACGGAGTGTTTTATTTATATATTTTTGTTTAATTTTGTATATATATTAATTTCTGTACATACGTGATACCATATTCCGTGTTTGCTAATGCTAGTCATGTACGGAACCTGGACACGCAGAAACCAATCGAAATCTCCTTACCATAGTCGTGTTTTATTCATGTCAGGACACGAATCCATTCCTTCATACTAACATCGCTTAACGAAAACCCCTCCCGCACCGCTTGACAAATTACCTCAGGTCGCTCCGCCTCGCCCCGCGGCCCACGCGCGCCCGCAGCTCGGTAATACCTCACCCCTTGTCTTGTTTACCTCATACCTCTCTCCGCCCCGCGCGCACGCTCCAACGGATATTTATTTGAATGTTGGTGTCATACTCAATGAAACGTTGTTTTGTTTTATTTTATGTTTTTGTTTAATAACTGGTACTTTGTTTATATACTCTTCCCTTTATAAAATGTTTAGTGTATTAGTTTGAATCATTAATAAATAATTATTAAAATAATTTTAGACCATGTGCGATATCTTCACAGAGATCACGAAACTTCAAATTCCCATAAACTCCGTCATGTCCAGATTCCAGACACGCAGGAACAAATAGACCAGCGACCTCATAGTATGGCCGTGTCACATTCGTGTCCTGACACGAATTTAGTATGGAGATTAAATTGAATCATTAGTATGGACTCGACACGAATCGGACACGCAGGAACAAATCGAACGGCGCCCTCTTAGTATGGCCGTGACACGTTCTTGACACGCAGGAACAAAACGCTCGGTTGCCTCGTAGTATGGCCGTGACACGTTCGTGTCACAGAGCGAAATTTCGTATGGAGATAGAATTTAATTTTTAGTATGGGCTGGACACGGTTGTGACACGCTCGAACAAATCGAACGGTGGCCTCGTAGTATGGCCGTGTCACATTCGTGTCCTGATACTATTTTAGTATGGAGATAAAATTAGATTAATTAGTATGTGCTGGACACGGTTGTGTCATGCAGGAACAAATCGAACGGCGGCCTCGTAGTATGGCCGTGTCACATTCGTGTCCTGACACAAATTTAGTATGGAGATAAAAATAAATTATTAGTATGAGCTTGTCACGATCATGTCCTGACAATAATTCATTCTTTCATACTAACAACTCGCAGCGAAATAATCACTACTCGCGCTCCTTGACTCGCTACCTCAAGCCGCGCTCAAACGGCGTGATGATACCGCGATCTCTGACCCCGCGCCCGCAAGACGCGCGCCTTCTTACCTCACCTCTCCGCCGTTTCGTACGCGCCCATGTCTTGTTCCCCTCTCACCGCGTGTCAGGATTACCTCATGCTACCTTCCCCGCCTCGGCGCTCTATAGTCTTTTATATGCGAACCAACTGATGTTATTATATTTCTTGTTTGTCTAATTGCGCGTCGTATTGTAATGGCCGTTCGCGCCATTTTATTTCTTAGTGGAGTGTGCAGTTACGCTTGAATTTATTAGGTGATTAGTTAAATTGTAATATAAATTATTTTGTTAATATTTTAATGAAACGTTCTGATGTTCTATATTTTAGCTTTGAATTACTATTGACTATATATTTATATTTTTACCTTGTGTGATTCCATCACAGACGCCCGCATAGAGGTTCGTAACGAAGCAAAGTCAACGGAACCTCATTCCGTGACGCTTGATCTCGTTAAGAAGCTATATACATTATGATCTTGAAAAATTACTTCTTCTTTGTTAGGGTTTTATTGTTCCCTTCCAAGAAGTTTGTATTCTAATCATTTATCACTGTTAGGGTTCAAGTTCCCTTCCAGAGACCCCCTTCTTCTATAATTTTTAATTTGTGTTTTTTTTTTTTTTTTTTTTTCCATCTGTCCACGTGCTTTAGGAAGTTCTTACCCTCCAGCTTAGGATTTATCTCCCTTAGCTTAAAGAGAAAAGATTTTTTAGAATGCATACCACAACCTTACCACCTCCGGCTTAGACCATGTTTGCACTCTTTCCCTTATCTTCCATTTGCAGCTCGTGCCAATACTACATTAAACAAATATTTTAGTGTAATTGATTTAGTTTATTATTAATAAATCTAGGAATTTAGGCAAAAGTCATCACCTCAAAGCCTTAGATCCCTATATTCTGCCTCTAACAGATTTCCCAACAGTGCAGGAACCTCTAGTCTCACCCTTTACCGTATGGGCCGAAACAGAACATCACCGCTTACAGTGCAATACACACCTTACCACCTCCGGCTTAGGCTATGCAAGCAGTTCGGCAGGACAGAACTGGTCCGTGAAGAACACATAACACACCTTACCACCTCCGGCTTAGGCTATGCATGTATCCTAGCACAACAAGCTTCCATTAAAGGCAGAGTAGTCGGGATACATATTTTCAAAAGACTTCGAAATCGACTCATGCATCATTTTGGATCCTAACTCACCTATTGACGAATAGACGGACTCGGTATGCTTGTAAACGATTCTACTTTAACTCATCCAACATTGCTCCGGTTAATGGTTTCAAACCAAATACTACACTCATTCACTGTACATAGACCAGAAAATGTCATCCTGAACTTCCAACGCTCCATTTTTTGTGTGTTCGGAACGCCTTTAGTAGACGATGTCATAATCCCTCCCCAGCGTGAGTCAGACTCAGTAAAATGTAAAGTTCTGCACTTAAGGCATTTTCACCTCACCTTTTCTAAGTCCCAAATTGTGTGTTCTTCACACTGAATTTAATTTAACATTATTTTCGAAGCAATGTATGGGAAAACCAAACGAAACCAAAGTATCCTGATTCCTTGTAAAGGTCCCTTCAGGTTAGAGCGCTGCTCTCATTAGAAGGAAATTTCACTACAGAGTACAGACACTATAATACCCGCAGGTTTACTCGCGTATTTTACACAAACATCCAAAACCATCCACTCAAGTCAACAAGTCTACTCTAAACTTTTGTTACTTCTTATTTAGAAGTAATTTAGTCTAACTCTCCTCACTGTACAGCATTTTATTTATTTATTTTGTCATATTTGCTTTCCCGTTTTTTTTTTTATACTTATTTATATTAATTTTATATATTTATAAAATAAATTACCTATATAAAATTTATACAAACAGACATAAACAAAAGACGGTATTCTCGCCGGCGACGGGAGACGAGAATTATTATTATTATTATTATTTATCGTAAGGACCGAAACAGTACATCACCGTTTACAATGCAATACACGCCTTACCACCTCTGGCTTAGGCTATGCAAGCAGTTCGGCAGGACAGAACGGGTCCGTGAAGAACACATAACATACCTTACCACCTCCGGCCTAGGCTATGCAAGTAGTTCATTATTTTTTTATCCTTTTTATTTTATTCATTTTATTTTAGAATTAATTAATATCTTTTTTTTTTTTTTTTTTTTTTATTATTGATTTTAGTTTTATTTTCGCCCGCATGACTTTACTTACTCTGTGAGTTTTAATTTTAATTTTTTTTCTAGCCCACATGAATTTATTTACTCTGGCATTAATTTAATGATCACCACTCAAAATCCCATTTCCGCCCGCCAGATGTTAAATTTCACTAGACACAACCCTAAAATTCATTTGCAGTATTTATGAGCATATAGCCCCACAACTATGCCTATCAACAATTCAACACGCTCGCACCCGACAATGCACCTTTAACAAGGTAAAGTTACTGATAGATAACGTGATAAATAAAATAGAAATTGAAGTAGGTTTTGTATAGTGTAACGATTATGCGTAACAGCAGGTTGTTTCACATAATCAAATTTAAATAAGTGTATTCTTACCATACCATACCCTACCGCATCCTACCTTTACCAACCCTTTACCAAATCCATTACTATTACACATCTTTACTAACCCTACCTCTCACTATAGTAAATTATGAACGGAACCCCATCACTACTCTAATATTACCGCCCTATATCCTAAACTAAGGTGAAGAGTGGAGTTTAGGATATATATTAATCTACTTTACCTACTTAAAAAAGTACATAGCAACCCAAACAATACACCCGTCGTACTATAACTATCTATATAGTACATCCAACAAATGATGATCATCCATAAATGTGATCCAATTCTAATCTGCAATCGTGAAAATAATTAGGTACTCTACCTAGCACTATATTACGCCCATCAGATATTTACAAGACTTTTTACTTCCTACTATATAGTCTATAATAAAATTTCTCCTTCCAACACCAGTCGACACTCCAAACTCAAGCTCTTTCTTCTTTACTCCATGTTCCGTTAATTCGATTACCCCTAGCGAAGATGAACCTATAAGAACCTCTCCTATTCTTAAATAACTATAATTGTAATCCAACCCGATGATTCGTCCTGAAGTTCCTGAAATTAAAACACATTAAAACATTAAATTTCTACTGTATATACCTATTTAAAAGTACTCCAATGTCAGCGACGGATGGTGGTTTCTCAGCATGGCAACCGCAACTTACCTACTTTGCCATTTTTTTTTTTTCATAATGTCGATGAAGTGTAGGTATATTTAGGCTCATTAAAACATGATATATAAATAAGTTTTATATGTTCATGTTCAATAAAAATAAATCCCTATATGCTAATAAAATGATCAACTTTCACAAACTATTTCATATGATGAAATGACAGAAAATTTTATTATTTATCTATTTCCTATACAGGATCAAATATTTTCAATTTCAAATTGTATTAAATTTGCCAGTGAATTAAAATAATCAAAAAATTTGCTATAACGACTAAGTTCAGTTGCAGGAATTGAGACAAAACTTAGAAAAGGAAAAAAAAACATATTCGTAAAATGCGGATTTGAACCAGCAACCCTCCGATTCCAACTCATAGTATGATTCCATTAAACCACGAGGAGTCACAGCGAACTCGACGAATATACTAAATGTATGCATTTCTATAAAGGCTGACCCACACACGTTCGGCGCACGCTCGCAAGCGAACGGCCACCGCTGCACTTCACGGAGACGCGTGCTCGCGGCTTCCGCACGGCATTTATGAATTCTTGAAATTATAAAAGGTGCAAATATTAAGGTGTACGAGCGGTGTGCTCAAACAAATCGCCCTTATTCCTTATATATGGACGTCCGCCACTGTCCAGTGGTCTACAGAACTACGCAATCCGATATGGTGATTGGTCCGTGACAGTATCTTCTCGCCCGCCTGCCCATAACCGTTTTCCGAAACCACATCAACATGTAAATACAAAATCTTTATGTATGGTAAATATGAATGAAACTAGTAAAAATTCAAAATCAATTCGAAATAAAAACTTATGTTCGGCAGTACATTTTTGTTAATAAACTTGAATTTAAAAAAAAAAAAAAAAAAGTATTGTGGTGTTAGCGACATCTATCCCACAACCGAATAATAAAGATCGATAAAACCTGTATAGCTTTGCTACGTTGAAACAATAGAAAGATTCGTTAACACACCAATAGATGGCGAATAATTAAAATTTTCATGCAACATTACATCTCACTGTGAAACAAAAAAACTCACGCCTCACATAAATATGGTTTGCTAGTGGGTATAATTTTTTGTCCGAGCACATTCGTCGTTTATCCGATAATCAATAAGCAGACAGACGTCCGATCGTCGACCACGCCCAAGCATAAAATGGGACGCTCCTCCTTCAGTTAAGTGAACCTATAACCCCATAGGTAGGCAGGAGCAGAATAAGATTAAAATGTAACACCGAGCGAGGTGGGAAGCCCCTGGAAATGCCCACGTCCAGCAGCAGTCCGACACAGGCCGATGCCGATTAATACGAACCAAGGTATTTAGATAAGACCCCCTATAAAATATATAAACACATTTGCGCCGAAACTTTACGCTGTCACTTTTCCTTTCAAAATACTCATCAATGAGCAAGTTCAAGATCTTTAGTTATGGTAAACCTTAAATAAATAATATAAATTTAAACTAATTCGGATTAATGTAACTCTCATACTTTTAACATTGTCATTTAATAGGCTATACATTCAGCAGCCCGACCGTGGCAATTCCACTCGATCGACGAGCTCGAGTAAAATGAACGAGTAGGCATAATTGGCACCGTCGTATCTGTCAAATGTACAAGTGAGTGAGTGCACGAAACGGTCACGTGGTCTACTCGAACTCGAACGTCGATCCACCACATTTTGACAGTTACTGGTAATGTTGTATGAAATGTGAGCTCGGACTTCGAGTTATTTCGACGCATACGCTCACCCAAACACTCGATTTATTTTGATCAACTTTTGCAATAGTTTAGAAAATCTCAAAGTTGATTATATGTTAAATTAACGATTCCTTTCATTGAATTTAATGGAGAGGTATTTAAATATGTATTATTTTATTTATAAGTTGTTCATTCCTTTATTTTATTTAAGTATTTACTCAAATAATATAGTTAAAAATACAAGTAGGTACTTATATACCTATCACTAAATAAAATAAGAATAAAGTCTGTACCTAGGTACATACACACATACAACACATCACACATATCACACGCTATATCCCGACCATCAACCCGACAACCGACATCGCGTGTGTTACCACGATGTAAAATTTTTTTTTTTTTTTTACTAAATAGCTACTCTTAAATATCGGGGTGTTCAATTTATACGCGTTTTCAATTTAGTCAATACTCTTTTACCTCTTTTAATTAACATAAGGATTCTGAAAAATAGTATACATACCATATTGACCGTTTGATACCTAACAAAATGAGCGCTTTGCATTCCAGGTAGCATAATATATTTAGTAAAAATTTTAATAGTGGCAAAATTGATAGGTCGACACTCGATCGATAATTTCGTCACTTGGACGACATTCGCATGCGCACTCACCCGCACGCCGGCACCAAAATAATTTGCCTCGTGTGACCGATCGAGTCGAGCGCAGCTCGAACTCGTCGTGCGAGCGAAACCAGCACGGCAGGGGCCCTGATGTTTACTTTTGTAAAAGGGAGGAAAAGTTTAATTTGAATTTTAAATATAATTATTTTGTTCCAGCGACACCTATCTCACTATGTATAACAATGCCCAACAAAATTTTCTACGTTGTAATGTCAAAACTTCACTAATACACCAATAGATGGCAAGTAAATAGAATACTCCATGTTTCACAAAACTCACTTCTAAACAAAATACTCGTCTTGTATAAGTATAGTTTGCTTTTGCCAAATCATTAAGCATTTTCCCAGGTCCTTATAGTGTAAAGAAAATAAGTCGGACGGAGAAAGCTGTGGCAGAGTACACAAACTTTGTGTAATGTGCACTCCACCGCAACCGACCCCTCTACCATCCCCACAAACCGTTCAGCGCGATGGTAACCAACATATCAGCGGATACTAATGAACACGCACGCACGACATGGTCCTTCTTCGAACCGGGCGCCCCGAGTCGGTTAATACACAACCACAGCAACGTTACCATTTATATAGACTTATCCATTTTTAAATGATTTTCAAGATAAAATGTGGAATTAAATATCCGGGTTTTTCATACAAATTTTTCATTTTACGGATTTCCACACAAGAAGATCAGTTTGGAATATGGATTTTCTATAAAGCTTTTCCATAACACTCACATTTATCTGATTTTCCAATCGCATATTGATTCTCGGAAAGCCTTGAACCGAAACGCCATCACGGTTTTGTATCTTGTGTGAATCTAATGAATGACCGGCTAATGTACGATCTCACTCCATTCTTTTAATATCTAAATCGTATTTAAAATAATATAATAATCTACTTATAATATCTAAGCTATTTGCTCTAATAATTTGGCGGAACAGGTTACACACGAATGCCTACCCCGTTAGTGTCGGCCACACTGAACCGAACCAAACTCGAATCATCCATACAACCGTATCAATCTTCTACTCAAAATGGTGGCACCAACGTGTTCTTCCTGGCAACTTTCACACCCACACCTTTATTCACGTAATTTTCCCAAGCAAACAGCTCACATACGAATTACCCACAAACAGGTAACACCTGCTGTCCACTTCCAGTGGTAATGGACTGAGCACGTCAGGTCAAAATTCCGACTGGACAACAGTGTCTCGCTCCGACATCCGCAGACAGAATACTTAATATAGGAAAACCTCCCTTTTCAGTCAATATGTTGACATAAAGTAATTAGCGGAATTCAATAATCCACATCTTCAGAACTGAATTTCTACATAGAAAATGTTAATACATACGTTTTCTATTAGACCGCCATCACATCCATTCAATTACCCCAATAATGTTAGTGAGACAAGATACGACTATCTTATCTTCTAACTCCCAATCACGTTGTAAGAATACATAAATACTAATATATCCATGTACTCGCTTTTATAAAATGAACAAACTCCTACAACTAGACAAATATTTATGCTTCGTTCCCATACACAAAATATATGACTTCAATTAACACGGAATTCATATACCTACATTAGCTCAAACATACTTCCTCAAATACATACCATCCAACATTTCCAATTCATAACTAAGTTGATAAAATGGATCTACACTGTTTGATAGTGAAATACGCCTTCAACAACACACCGCAACAAACCATCAACTAGTAATTCTATTGCGTGTCGCCTCGGACTAGGCGCTTAATAGCCTTCTTGCTTGATTTTCAACAAACACTTTTAACTTCATCTTTCTGAATCGTTGTAAAACTGTAGTCCCTTCCATTATCTATCTTAATTGGCACAATTATAATGTTCTAATTAGCTGAAACGTTATATCTAATATCAAACTTCTGTTCTACAGCCAATTACATACATTACTGCTTGACAAACACATACAATCACAAACTGATATATATATTTTATTCCAACCCACATCCCAAGCAGTGAAATAAACAGCGTTATACTGCTGACCACATTAACGTATATTCAACTCCACAGATAACCAACACTCCGACATGGCATCCATAAAACCTATCTCCCACACATACCAACAAGCTGCATCCAGGCAAGTCAACATTCACAATGCAACAAGATACAGGGTCCTTTTCCCGCACTACCTAACAGTATAACCGTGCCAAGGTGAGAAGTGGCCAGTCCGTCACTCGCCATCCGCAGAGTCTCTCCTCACTCACAGTCACCTCTATCTACTAGCGTAAAACTACTCTCTCTTCTCAACATATTACTTGATAAAAGTCTTTAATTCAACGGTAAAAGGTCTCTCGAAGAGCCCCAACAATTTCGCCTCGCCTGGCGGCAATTTCAAATTGTAACCGCCCAGCCTCTCATCTGTTCTTATGAAACTACAAGTTTCTGACGCCGTAGACGGCATGTTCATATTATTAATGTTCAAGTGGCACTATAGAACCGGACGTAAAACGAACTCATAGCATCCCAATGCTTTACATTGATACAGCACAACAATAAAACCCTTAATTGCACTCCAGGAGCACTGACAGAAACAAAATCTACATACGCTTATTACAGAACTCCACATTCCTTCCGAATTAACTGTCAATTCTAGTAGAACGGACAGACACAACCATTCTACAGAACTCTACATTTACCCTGAAACAAATGTCAACTTTAGTAGAACAGGCAGACATACAAACAGACAGCGTAGGCCCCGCAAAACGATTTCATCATTCGTTTTTTTTTGTGCACAAACCTGCATCTTACAACTTGTAATATTCTATGCTATGCCGCTTAATACTATAGTAACCGAGGCACAACGCCAATCACTCAACCCATACACATCTCAAGACTCAGTGCATGACAAAATAAATTGTATTTTCTGCGCATTGTTTTCCCGACGAAATACTTGACACAACAGAAGAACCGTACTACTGTTAACATCGCTAATGGCCTTCCTATTCTTCAATTACTTCGCTAACCACGCCGCACCTCCAACGGCGTGATGGTGTTGCGAACTCTGTCTCCGCGCCCGCAGGACGCGCGCGCGAGCTACGCCCTGCTCGGTCATCAACTCAACAGAGTCTCCGCATAGTATACTTGAATCATGTTAA
The DNA here is from genome assembly GCA_946902875.1 of Nematopogon swammerdamellus. Classification (NCBI taxonomy): domain Eukaryota; kingdom Metazoa; phylum Arthropoda; class Insecta; order Lepidoptera; family Adelidae; genus Nematopogon; species Nematopogon swammerdamellus. The sequence goes on from OX336343.1 coordinate 14,260,143, forward strand.
GATAGCAACAATCCGTCCAATGAGCGTATGTCCCTGCGTCACAAAATGATCAAAACGGTCTAGTCAACGTGCGTTGACAATCCATCCAGTCAAACCGTACACAAACATTCATACTAGATAAATATGTAATCTTTATCTTCAACAAAACGAAAGACACGTTGTCACAGCTACTCACCACTGAGGTGTAGCACGTCGCAAGTACAGTTGCGACACTTTTTCCAGTAACTACGCACGACAGTACAAAACGCATCCGTCTGTACAACATTCGAGTAAGTCATGACAAAACGAGAGGTGGCTAGTCCGTCGTCTTATCGCACAGCAACACATAAAGTCACGAAGTAATAAATCAATATGTATTGATTTATTCTCAATCAAGTAAAACCATTTCATATACAAACATCCACTGTGGTATGATACTCGCACAGTTTATTATGCACACATTTAAAAATACACAAATTACCCAAAAAATTAACAGTAAAATCTAACATACATTTACCTACTCATCATTCACTATTCATTTCGTTTACCTAAACATGAAAAAAAAATTTTTTTTTCTTTCTCGGCACTGCTATTTCATTGCCTCTGACAATTATATATATACCAATATTCATTCCACTCTTTTACCAATGTACACAAACCAGACAAGCATCAATGCATTAGCAATCTGAGCTAAACCACGCGCTTCTCCATTTTTTTGTCTAAACCGAACACCTGCACCGATCACGTGGCTAAATTCTCTAACTTTTGTTAGTCTCGTATATAAATCGTATCTCCCTCTCTCTCTCATTCATACCCCACTAGAAGAGCAAGTCTAAAATAGCGCTCTAGTCTACTGTCTCGTTCTAACTCTTACTTGCATTGCATACACTTTATACTAGTGGGAAAGAGATAAGAATCATTCGTACACTTACGCCAAACGAAACTAATGATCAAACACAAACAGTACAACACGTGCACCCATAAATCAATCTTTCTTGACCATGGTTCTCTCCTCATGGGCCTAATCAACACGAAATTTACAAACTTGTGTAGGGTTGCCAAAAATATTCCACCTTCTTACTTCAAATTTCGTGATTGTAATTTCCACATAATAACAAAGTAATAGAAATCATACATACATACACACAACACACGCTTCCCCCTCCGACAGATCAGGCAAGCAGAGCAATCAACGCTGCCCCACAAGGACCTTGGTATCTGTTCGTTTTATTCCAAAACAATTCAATACATAAGGTGACACACACATAAACAACATCTGTATAATACGACTCCGTGCACCACATCTTATTATTTTTTCCTTTTTCCCCTTTTTTTTTTTCAATATAATTAAATAAGTCAGATTACACTTCCCAAACCCTTTAGCACGAATTTCTCTAAACACACAATGCACCCAAACATGCTTCATCTTTAAAACCAGTCCACACTAGTCTTTCAAAAATTTGGCAGCCCTGCGCCCGCAAGTATTCTGTGGCCTTGGCCAAGCGCTCATCAATCAATAATTCTCCAGTTCCACTTTTCCATAGAACAAATAATCATTATGCAAGTGACATTAAAATTTCTTTTTATAATAAATGGCTAATAACATACTTATGACGATGTAATTGCGTAGGTCATGTAATTCATTTCACAATTACTTACAACATTTTCCCTCTGAAAAGAAACACTTATTTTGTATCTCGCCGGATAATGGAATAACTCACATTGTTGCTATGGACCAAACCATAGTTAGATGTCATCTGCTGGAAACTGCTCCGATGTTTACTGGCAGTAGACTGGGTACGCCTAGACTTACAATACGAATCGTAACCATACAATTCGCTCTTACACTTACGCAAATTACGTTTTGGCACAAAATAATAAGATTTCTCGTGTCAGACCATTACAAAACGTTTATATATATATATCTACACATTTTAAACTTTCCTAAACCATGGTCACGGGCACACCCGCGATAACTTTCGTACCTGGACCTTAAAATTCCTTGGATTTATGATAACACTACTATAACTAAAAAAAAGAACTTATTTTTACATAGTTTTTTTTTTTTTTTTATAAAAATTTTTTTTTTTTTTCTTAAAACCCCCCCTTTCTTTCTTCATCACTGCGTCACGGCACCACTGTAATCACCTCTACCTAAACCTATTGTTTTACCTTAGATATTAAAAGGCAGGATTATCAAAAATCAACTCTATAGCTCTAGAACAACTAGAATATAAAGAATTGAAATATGGCCAGCGTATAGCTTTCAAGTGATCTCTAGGTTTGTCAGAGACAGTGTCGCTAATTCGTACACATAATTCTTGTAAAATGGACCCAATTATTACTTCCTTTTCAGAAAGCCGTTGTGTACCGTAATAACTCAGAGTACTAACTCTCATTTCCTAAATCTATTCTAGTAAATTCTAATATCAACATTAAAACACTTACTAAACTAATTGCTCATTCATCTATAGTCATTAAACCCTTCTGGTTTCCCTCTGTGTTCTATGTGCACGCTTCGACAGCGCGCTCACGCGCCTCGCTTGCGAGCTTGTGAGACCCGCCAAAATTCGAAATGAAAAGTGTTCTGATGTTTGTGTTATTGTTATTATTAAATTATGATCAATGTATTACTTGATAGCTTAATTTTGTTGTGCTATTCAATAGATGAATTCTATTGTTTTATATTTTCTTCTATATTTTAGGACTTCAACAATACAATCTTTTATTGAACCCCCCCTGAAGGGGTTTGTGGAACTGGCTCCACTAAATTCGTATGGACCCTCTGTCCATACGATATTTATCCATCGCCAGTCCCCGTGACTCCCAACGCAGATAAATTTGTACTTAAGTTACAAATTTATTATTTGTCCCTAGGAGCCCCCGTTTTCTAATCTGTACAAAATATACATCTTCAGACAGATTTACCAATTTAATCTCGTAGTGTTATGTTGGAGTTCAAAAGATATTCTTTTGTCCTCCCTAAAGGCATAAGTGTATGCTTTTAATTGTGAGTGTATAGTGTATATGTTATGGTTTACATTTCTGTGGCTATCTATTGATATACCTACAGAAATTGTTTTATTCAAAATGATGCGGTCAGGGGTCCTCCTTTCACCGAAATCAATTAGGAATATTTTCTTAAGGGTTTATTAAAATTGTGTGCTGGTCATAATCTATATAACCTATACAGGTATATTTAAACCTGATTTACGCAATCTCCCCACGTCCTAGAACGTAACTAGCCATAATGTTGCATGTGCATATATATTACAAAATTTACCTTAGAATTTCACTATCCTAACCGGTCTGACACGATTCACTAAAATCACCTTAAATAAAACACCATTACAAATAGAATAGCGTAAAATAATAAATTCAAACGAAACCACAACACCCGCCACTGAATCTAATCGCGAAGTTAACACTTAATAAAAATATACTTTTATATCAAAATACGGTAAAACCACTGATTTTACATATTTAAATTCGACATATTTTTTTAATAATTACGCGTGGTTCAAACACTCTTATATACGTAGGATTTACGAATTTAAAGATCGGGTTTTGTTTCTTTTAATCTTCTCTATATTTTAAAATACCTTCCCAATGTACTAGTCCTCATGGCAGGCCAGTTCGGACATAGTGTCATTGTAAAAGTTCTTTGGAAATCCTTCCATCACCAGTCAAGATTCCAGAATCCAGCTCAACCTTCATCCAGAACTCAAAAGGCTCAAAAAGAACATCCAAAATATAATTCGCAACCTAGTTGAAAATTCCTATATCACCCCCAAAATTACAAAATCCAGCTCAACCTTCATTTGCAACTCCGAAAGCTTTACAGAAATTCCCACACTAAAATTCACGAATCAAACAAACTCTATTCACTGACTTCCTTTATGTGCGTGAAATTTATGATCAGGTCACAATCCATTATATTTTAATATAAAATAAAACCTTCCCAATGTACCAGTCCTCATGGTAGGCCAGTTCGGACATAGTGTCATTGTAAAAGTTCTTTGGAAGTCCTTCCATCACCAGTCAAGATTCCAGAATCCAGCTCAACCTTCATCCAGAACTCAAAAGGCTCAAAAAGAGCATCCAAAATATATCTCGCAAACTAGTTGAAAACTCCTATATCACCCCCAAAATTACAAAATCCAGCTCAACCTTCATTTGCAACTCCGAAAGCTTTACAGAAATTCCCACACTAAAATTTACGAAACAAACAAACTCTATTCACCGGTTTCTTTACAAAATCATTTATGTACTAAGAAAACCTTCCCAATGTACCAGTCCTCATGGTAGGCCAGTTCGGACATAGTGTCATTGTAAAAGTTCTTTGGAAGTCCTTCCATCACCAGTCAAGATTCCAGAATCCAGCTCAACCTTCATCCAGAACTCAAAAGGCTCAAAAAGAACATCCAAAATATTTTCCGTAAAACTAGTTGAAAACTCCTATATCACCCCCAAAATTACAAAATCCAGCTCAACCTTCATTTGCAACTCCGAAAGCTTTACAGAAGTTCCCACACTAATATTCACGAAATTAAACTAATTCCATTCACCGGTTTCTTTACCAAATCCATTTACTAAGAAAACCCAATCAAAATACACGCGAGCGAAGCCGAGTGAAATTATTCACTAAGAAAACCCAATCGAAAATACACGCGAGCGAAGCCGAGCGATACTTCTTTTACCGAACTTATTCGAAAACTCACGCGAGCGGAGCAGTACTAACTTTCGTACCTGGACTCTCGCTAAATACGCACGACCGTCTCCTTCGACTCCCAAAACAGACTGAACTCCCCACGCTCCCCTCCCTCTCCTTTTATAATCTTTCCTCGTGTCACAATCCTGACACGCAGGAACAAATCGAACGGTGGCCTCCTAGTATGGCCATGACACGTTCGTGTCACGGAGCGCGATTTTGTATGGAGATTGAATTTTGATTTTTAGTATGGGCTGGACACGTTTGTGTCACGCAGGAACAAATCGATCGGCTGCCTCGTAGTATGGCCGTGTCACGTTTCTGTCCGGAATCGTAATTTTGTATGGAGGATAATTTTATGTTTTTAGTATGAACTGGACACGTTTGTGACACGATATAAATTCGATTTTGGAGGGAAAACAAACCCTCTTCGTACCTTCCACATGGTACCTAAAGCTGTTTCGCTCGTCAGCGATGCGCTTTACCTCTACTTCGGTGGTTTTAACACCACTTCCCCGCACCCATTGTGCATCTCCGCATGCAGAGAACTGTTGCTTTTGTTATATAAATTAATTGATGTTATTACATGTGCTCTATTAATAAGTCGACTTTTAGCGCCATAACGGAGTGTTTTATTTATATATTTTTGTTTAATTTTGTATATATATTAATTTCTGTACATACGTGATACCATATTCCGTGTTTGCTAATGCTAGTCATGTACGGAACCTGGACACGCAGAAACCAATCGAAATCTCCTTACCATAGTCGTGTTTTATTCATGTCAGGACACGAATCCATTCCTTCATACTAACATCGCTTAACGAAAACCCCTCCCGCACCGCTTGACAAATTACCTCAGGTCGCTCCGCCTCGCCCCGCGGCCCACGCGCGCCCGCAGCTCGGTAATACCTCACCCCTTGTCTTGTTTACCTCATACCTCTCTCCGCCCCGCGCGCACGCTCCAACGGATATTTATTTGAATGTTGGCGTCATACTCAATGAAACGTTGTTTTGTTTTATTTTATGTTTTTGTTTAATAACTGGTACTTTGTTTATATACTCTTCCCTTTATAAAATGTTTAGTGTATTAGTTTGAATCATTAATAAATAATTATTAAAATAATTTTAGACCCTGTGCGATATCTTCACAGAGATCACGAAACTTCAAATTCCCATAAACTCCGTCATGTCCAGATTCCAGACACGCAGGAACAAATAGACCAGCGACCTCATAGTATGGCCGTGTCACATTCGTGTCCTGACACGAATTTAGTATGGAGATTAAATTGAATCATTAGTATGGACTCGACACGAATCGGACACGCAGGAACAAATCGAACGGCGCCCTCTTAGTATGGCCGTGACACGTTCTTGACACGCAGGAACAAAACGCTCGGTTGCCTCGTAGTATGGCCGTGACACGTTCGTGTCACAGAGCGAAATTTCGTATGGAGATAGAATTTAATTTTTAGTATGGGCTGGACACGGTTGTGACACGCTCGAACAAATCGAACGGTGGCCTCGTAGTATGGCCGTGTCACATTCGTGTCCTGATACTATTTTAGTATGGAGATAAAATTAGATTAATTAGTATGTGCTGGACACGGTTGTGTCATGCAGGAACAAATCGAACGGCGGCCTCGTAGTATGGCCGTGTCACATTCGTGTCCTGACACAAATTTAGTATGGAGATAAAAATAGATTATTAGTATGAGCTTGTCACGATCATGTCCTGACAATAATTCATTCTTTCATACTAACAACTCGCAGCGAAATAATCACTACTCGCGCTCCTTGACTCGCTACCTCAAGCCGCGCTCAAACGGCGTGATGATACCGCGATCTCTGACCCCGCGCCCGCAAGACGCGCGCCTTCTTACCTCACCTCTCCGCCGTTTCGTACGCGCCCATGTCTTGTTCCCCTCTCACCGCGTGTCAGGATTACCTCATGCTACCTTCCCCGCCTCGGCGCTCTATAGTCTTTTATATGCGAACCAACTGATGTTATTATATTTCTTGTTTGTCTAATTGCGCGTCGTATTGTAATGGCCGTTCGCGCCATTTTATTTCTTAGTGGAGTGTGCAGTTACGCTTGAATTTATTAGGTGATTAGTTAAATTGTAATATAAATTATTTTGTTAATATTTTAATGAAACGTTCTGATGTTCTATATTTTAGCTTTGAATTACTATTGACTATATATTTATATTTTTACCTTGTGTGATTCCATCACATTCGGTACCATGGGTCTATCAGCTGTCAACGTGAGTGAGCTCGATTATTCGCCAATCGCTCACAAGTCACTTGCATCTATGACGATAGAGCTATTGGCTTTATCCCGTTTCTATATCGACAGACCTATGTAACTATATAATCCCCGTAGGTTGGTCTTGTTGGCTCTAAAAACAGTTACCAACCTATAACAGCTTGTTGCTTTTCTACTCGATAATTTGTCTTGTCCTAAATATGTTGCTAAACGTGGTGGTCGGTATCGCGCTGTAATTCACCAGAGTAATAACTCTGCAATAGCATCGCAACACCGATTACCCTGCTGACTTATCGGGATACAGTGTGAACTCTTATACTATATCAATAAATAGATGAACGCGACAAGCCATAATATATACGTGTACCTTTCATATTTTAAAATTTATTGCGGAATAAGGCCCACTTGCACCAACACAAATTTAATATATAAACCAGTTTAACTCGCTAAACCAGTTTAAGCTAGCACCCGTTGACTGTGGGAACCGCGTTTAAATCCATAACTCGCTACTTAACTTTAAACTCGTGTTGGTGCAAGTGAGCCTAACAAATGGAAACTGAAGGGAAGGTGTACGTGCAGCAACACGCGCTAACTACTCGTAAGCCATGTGGCTGGCGGCGGCGGCGCCGCTATTCGGAGGAACTCGTCTCTCAGGCCGCAGCCACGCGTATTGATTACCTGCCATCCCACCGACTGATGGCCATTCATTACTCCCGCAGCTTCGCCGCGCCGCCGCCGCGCCGCTCCTGCGAGACTCCACTCTCTGCCGTCATTACGCAGGAATCGGCCGAGATATTGTTTTGTTTCCTGTTACTCATTAGGACGACGACGCAGAAGAAGAATGACACGTTAGAGAGCCGCCCGGCCATTGTGTAAAAGCTATTATCACAAAAATTGCGATAATCGCTCCGGCCGTCTCGCTAGAAGCGGCGAGGGATTAGGGAGACAAACAGATCGTTCAATTTCATGCGGAATCATTTGCGTGGCTCAAATTGTAGCTGACTGAGATGGTACCACCTTACCGGACGTAAGATGTTCGCATAGAAGTCTCTGTTATAAAAGTCTCCTCTAGTCCAGTATAGCCAGCAATCCAGTGGGAAGTCTCCGGTATGGCATCTTCTCAGGGGTCTGAGTCTTCTGACTCAGCCATCCATACCAGATTACATAAAAAAATTGATCATTGGGAAAGTGGACAGGTCCCTCTTCTACCTCGCAGTGAGCGGAAACAACTTATTTTATTGCATTTCAAATGTTCTTCGCGGTTACTAAACAGCTAGAACTAGAACAGCAGGTTAACGTTAAAAAAGAACGTTGAAACGATCGTCATACGTAATAGTAGAGACATACATGCGGCCTAGCTGGGCCTACTGAGGACCAGCACGCTCTAAGGGTATAATCATATTTGAAGACCGTTTGGCCCGGGAAAGCAGTTCGGAAGGTGCCAGGTGGTGCGGGGTTTCTCACGAAATTCCCCGACCAAGAACTAGTTTTTAGGTAGAGAGCCACCCCTACAAATGACAACAACGCCGCCGCCGCCGGTCTTGCGGCAAACCAAGAAAAAGTGACGCACGCATGTCGCTGAAAGCTCCCCGCTGAGCTGCCAGGACGCACCTGCCACCGCCGAAACCGCAACTTCCGCAGTCGCACTCACAGTCTCGCACCGCACCGCTCTACCACATTTGCTGCCGGAGTAACAGACGTTCGACCGGCCATTGTTTCTTACACCTAAAGAACGCCAATTCCGCTGCCACCTGAGCTGGGCAATCCCGACCAAATCCACATTGACACTCGTACACGCCGCTTGGCTGGCCGAGCGGAGAAGATTAATTCCCCGCATAATTTTCGTACATACATACTACTCGGTAATGTGGCAAGCGCAAGCTGCGTACAAATTGTGATTAGATAATGTAAACATACATACCTATTTCATGAATTAAACTTAACGAGTTGCGCATAGAGCTCCGCATAACAATGTGCCACTAGCAGCCGTCAACTTTGTAATATTCAGAAGTAGCTGAAATTACATTCACTATTATGTTGAAAGTCTGACTAGATAGAGAAAATCCTAAACGTTAACGTTTGTATTGTACCAAATGCCTGGAAAAGTTGATTTCTTTCGTTTCTTTTAGTTAGTTTTCTTTCCTACAATCATTCGTGTTGACTTTTTGTATCTATGAAATGTTTAAGAAAAAAAAAAGCCTTTCTTTATCCTTATACGGCAGCTAATATTATAGTTTATTTTAAAATTAAATGAGGTTGCAGATTTTTCAATAAATGTTTTAATAAGTACTTATATGTCATGCCATGCATGTTATTTAGGTACTAACGAGAGGAACAAAATACTTGCAAATATGTGATAAAATTTCACATGAAACGCTTTTAAAAAATATGATTGTATAGCGAATAAGTAATAATCAGGTTAGTTGCGAAATATGCTTACTGAGAGGTACATAATTGGCTTTGTTCTTGTGCTCATGGTACAATATACACTGTACTTACAGTCTACAACCGCTGCCACGTGACCTACTAACTAAATACTTGTATTTGACATTACCCATTAGCCATTACATTACTCTACAAAACTGACATTCTGTGCACATGTTTATGTTCGTAAGTATTATCTAATCGTTTCACTTGAATTATTGATGATATTATTGCACGTAAAATTCAAATAGGTAATTAAAAGAAGTTATTTAACTGCGATATGCTATTTATTAAGACTTTTTTAAGTCGACATAATCTATTCATTATATTCTTATTATAGGCAGAACAAATGGTTTCTCTCAATATTAAAATTTTACACATGTGTAAAATTTTAATAGACATGACATGTTTTAAATAAATATTTGTTCTCGCATAGAAAAACTCTAAAATAATTTTTATATTATATATTGTTACTGCTTATGAATGCTCATCATCTGGTAGTATAACTACACTTGAATTTGTCCAAACTTGAATTTGATCAATATCCAGTTAGATTACACCCAAGAAGAAGGCAGGCAAAATACTTCAAAGACAGGCAAGATACTTCGTTTTCTTTTATTATGAATATTATTACAAAATATGTTTTAATAACTATCCACATAATATAAATATAATATATACACGTAATAATGTTAATGTCTGTTTTTCTATAATATGTATTTGTACATTATACAGATTACCTATAATCTTCTATCAGACCAACAAAGTTACCCTCGCCCACACATATCACTTTGTTTTGGCCTTCTACGTCTTCGTAGGTAGAGTACGAGTAGAGAGCTACTGCAACGAGCTTCTCAAAGTTCACATATGCCACTTAAGCTAATGCGGATAGGGGAGGCGACTGGGGTTATTGGCCCAGTCATCCAAGTTAATTCAACTCTGGGGAAGCTGAACACGCTAGCATTGAAACGAGTAAGCTTTACATCGCAAAACGTGCATTTTCCTATTGCATTAGTCTCACTTAATTTATTATCCAATTGGCATTGAAATTCATTACATACATACACACATACCACACGCTGTATCCCAACAATCGGGGTGAGAGAGTTATCGGTAAGTACACTTGTAAATTACAGCACAACACCGACCACCACGTTTAGCAGTGTAATAGGACAAGATAACTATCAAGCAACAAGTGAGGCACGAAGACCCACCTGCTGCATGACAGTCTACACCTATCTAGATAAACTTGAAAAAAAATTACATTATCTAAATACAAAATTCCATCCAAGTCGTTAGAACCGTTTCCGAGAATTCAATTATATTCAATACAAGTTAAACTCACTTAAAGTACCATTAGGTGCATTACCACTTGGACAAGTCAAACATACATTGTTTATCCACATTAGTTTAGGAGACAATCTGCCACACAGTGAAAGAGTAGGCCGATATGGAATGCATCCATTAGCAGCAGACGGAAGATACGTGAATAAAGAAGTGTAAAGCCGCGTCCCCTGCGAATGTTTTTTTCGAGACATTACACAGAAACATCGAAACATTGGGGCGTGGCCATACACATTTGTAATGAAAACAAATGTTTTTGTGTAATGTTTCTTGTGTAATGTTTCGAAAAAAATGCGCAGGAGACGCGGCTTAATAGATATACCTAGTATTTGTAATTTTTCTTTTATACCTACTCGAAAAGCGTGTTCTACGTATTTCGGTTGTGCAGCGTTTTTCGAGTTTAACATTGAGCCAACTTTATTTGGCTCAATGTTTATTTTTACCCGTAAATTGAATTTATAAACACCTCGGGGAAAAAAGCTATTTATTAAAATGCTGAATGCGACTATGTCGGGTCGCGTTGCCGTTGGGAAATTGTGCACTTTTCGTGACCGATTTAACTTATGTATTTTGTAGTTAGTTACGCGATGAGCTTATTTATTTTAATTTTATTTATTTACCAGTAGTTATTTGCGTCGCACATTATGTACACGAGTGTACATAATGATTCGAGGGCGAAATAAATTATATACAATGTATGATATGATAAGACTTTTTTTTTATTGGAAGCGCGACATATGGCCCCGAACCATCCATAAGGTGTCTAACGAGGCCCATAGACATTCGGTCGTATGTGTATGTACATTTCGTTTGGCTTGCAATTTTCATAATAATCGCGGAATTCAAGCCAAATTTTTGTAAATCATCATGTAATAAAAAAAAATGTTTTCAGAGGTAGAGAAACGGACTTATTGCGGAACGTAATTTATTCTAGTCAATCTTATACACAACAAACTCTTTAAATTGCTAGTGTGGTTTTCCTTACGATGATTACCTTCACTGGAATGACGGGTGTTTGATATTAAGTATAGTGTTTTCGAACATACGCAATCGTAACGAAAAAATCATTGATTTGGCAAAAATATTGGTAGGTGATTCAACGCTTCACCTCTTTGCATGCACCTCGGCTAACCCTGTCTTCCTTCATCTCTACGTTGACAGATTCCCCCTTAGGATGGCAAGGCCAATTTGTATGAGGTAGGAACCGGCATGTCTATCTCCGGAAATTTACCAAAATCAATACATGTAATAAATCTGTAAACAATAAGTGCTTAAGTAATGTATGATGGAGACCGATTACGATATGTAAAGGGTTGATAAGCCGAGTATGCATAACCTTGCTTGCACGGTCGTGCAACGCACCACATCATACCCTGTCCTACTTGAAATACATATATACGTCATCATCATCATCATCATCAGCCTGTATCGGTCCACTGCTGGACATAGGCCTCTCCCAAGGCACGCCACCACACGCGGTCTTCTGCTCTTCTCATCCATCCACTCCCGGCTACCTTTATTAGATATATATTTTTCTTTCAATAACAGTTTTTCATCTATTTATCCATGACTAAGGCAAATGAAAAGAAGTGGCAAAACAGATCACTCTAACTGTTTTAAAAGCGTGCCCAGAGGAAGTTGGCAACGTAGATAAATAGTGAGTGGCTTGTGATAAACGGACGGCCCCACTTTTTCGTCAGTTTGACAGCTGAGCTGGCTCACCATCACGCGACCTCCCTGAGGCTAACTCCGCCCAAACACAACAGGGCCGCGACCGAGCCAAGCGAAACTTTCCTGTTTTGATATCTGCAGGTACTTACTCATTTATTTCATTACAATAAGTCCTCCGTTTGCCTGCAATTTTGTTGAAGTATTCTGTTTTGTTGAAAAAAATAATAATAAAGTGGAAACACTGAATTAAATGTGATATTGTAAATGTTTTAATAAGAAGGACCTAAAGTGCTACTTTTCCTTTCGATACTTGTATGTTTTTTATGTAAACCAAAATGGGTGGCTGTGCCGAGAGTCCAGTGGTGCAGTCGACAGAGCTAAAACTACCTCTCGTCGCGAAACCGCACTCAGTTAGGTGCCATGCCAGCAGATGTGCGGACTGTTGCTATATACGTCTAACCTGTTAATACGACGTTTGAAGAGACCCAGGTTAAAGAATTCGGGAAACACACTCGCCGGAAGACAGTTCCACACCCTAGCGGTGCGACAAAGAAACAATTAATAGAATGGATGCGTCTCAAAAGCCCAATGTCAACAACAAAAGGGTGCTGAGTCTCTCTGCGACGAGTCATGCGGAGATAGGGCGGGTGACGTGACAGGGAATAAGGGATGCTAGTTCCAAAGAGCAGCGTTCGGACCTATAAAACAGACTCAGCGAACTTACAAATCGTCTGTGACTCAGAGACTCCAGACCATCTGTAAGTTTCGGGTCACCAACAAGGAGGCTGTCTTAATTATTACGATTACAATGACGTATTCGATTGTGTATTAGTCTTTAGCCAGATGAATAATTTAATAAGTTCTATCGCTTATTCCATAGGGAGTACTCGGAGGAGCTGTTTAACGAGATCCCGCCGTCCCCTTTCCACATCCGCACCACGCGCACTGGGCAGGTATTGCATCCCTACACGCTGGACTTACCGCGGATGCGTACCAATCGATTCTGCAGATCTTTCCTCTACAGAACCGGTAAACTCTGGAAAGCTCTCCATGCTCATATATTTCCCCCCAAATACAGTCTCGGGTCCTTCAAGAGGGGCGTGAATGTGTGACCTGCCAGACCGGCATGTCATTCGAAACCCCCGCATACGACCGAATATCCACGGGCACCGTTAGACACCTTATGATGGGTGCCTCCGCGCCATATGTCGCGCTTTCAATAAAACAAAATCCATTATAAAAGACACTTTAAAAGACTTAATAAAACACTTTGGAAATTGAATGTAAGGAGCCGATTAGTAATAGTAATTTAATGCGCAATAACAATAAATCAATAAGATCTACCCACGTTCGTCATTCGTAGACTAGTTTTCTACCTCTCGCTACTTTCCCTGCGGGGGCGGCGGCGCGGCGGGACGGTGGCGGCGGCAGTGGCGGCGACGCGGTCGGATCGATGAGAGTTTCGCGCAGATAAAATTAGGATGCATGTCTGATCGGTTTAGATCAAGTGAGGGGCTTCCATTTATGCGGCGAGAGGGGGCGCCGCCGCCGGGCGCCACCACCGCACTGGTGCCCGTGAAGCCGCGTGCCCGTACTCGACAATGCCTCGACCTACTTTCACCGTCGGCAGTGGGGCGCGGAGGGACGGACGCAAGATTCTTCACTTGGAAGTGACGCCCGCCTCCGCGGAGGATCGATCGCGGGGGCGGGAGGCGCTGGATCATTTGGGATACAAATTGGTAACTACGAGGAGGCGCGGTAGGTATCAGCGACGATAATGTAGAGCGGTAGAGCACGCGTGCTACGCGGGGCGCGCGGTGCGGCCGGGGAGGAGGCGGGGGCGGCGCGATCGCGGAGAGGCAAATCTCAATAATGCCACATTCAGAAAATCAATAACTTCATTTATAAACCCACTTTATTTTTATTAAATTTGTAAGAAAATTTATCATGTTTGAACATACTGAAACGTGGCGTTGAATTTTTTATATATTTTTTTGCCTTGATAAACTAGTATTTTGCTTTCACTGTTCTTTTTCTTTTTTAAATATTTGCCTCCCTCACTTTCAATTGCACTACCCATACCTTATTCTTTATCATTTTATTTCTCATCACGTAAAGGGTGACTGGATTAAATCACTTGTAATATTATAAGTCCACCTAGTCCTCTCCTTTATTTTATTGTTTCTTTTCGTGTACTGTTTTTCCTTTAATTGTGTGCAATAGAGAATTTCCATTTTTTTTAAGTAATCCCGTATGGATGGCTGAGTCGGAGGGGCCAAAGCGCATGCTCCGACCAGCCAATATCACCTCCGAGAAGGTAAGTGCCATACCGTAGACTTCCCTGGATTGCTGGCTGTTTAGCCAGCAATCCAGGGACTAGAGGAGAACACAACCGAGGCTGCTATGCGGCCATGTTACATCCAGTACGGTGGTACCAACCCAGTCGGCTACAATTTGAGCCTACCACCTAGTAAGGGGCAAGGGAACCATTGCGGCTCATGGACTAACTTCCGTGATTCGGACACGACACGTTTATGCAGCAGGTAGGGTGGAATACATCGTAGAGTTCATATGATAACCTTTTGGACATTAGTTCTAGTGAGTTTAGGGAAAGTAATAATAAAAGAGATCTAACCTAGAATTTGCAGAATTCTGGATTCTGTAACTAGGAATTTTGAATCAGATTCCTCGTCTAAAAAAATTGGCAAATTCGAGCAAAAAAAAAATTAAAACTGTCTAGCCGCAGCCATCATTGACGTCCGCTATTCGTGAATATTAGCATCAGAATAACGTGTGTGCACGCAAGTCGAAGTGGAAATCGCTCAATCGTAAACCAGATTAAGCCCCAAAGCGCTGTTGGAACTCCCAGGTTCAGAAAGCCGAGCTTCCAAACAGTTTTATAGATATCGAAATTATTTGGAGACGCTGTGGCAAGCTATTCCCAGATCGACCTATTACATCCGCGAGTTGAGTAGTTACCGCAAGAAGGGAAAGGAAGAATCGGCTTAGCCGGGGCGCCTAGATTCTACACCAGTAGTGCTTACATACAATGAGCAACTTTCAGGAGCTTACTCAGTGGAGGACGTTCAAACTTCAATGTTGTAGAACGTGCTTTTATTAACTTTGTCTTGCGTTGGCTTCATACACATTGAGATAATATGTATAAGGATAACCTGATATATCCTGGAAATTGTCTACATTGAAACTAAGAGTTTGTTTAGTCCACAGTATATGACCTGTGAGTCAGCACAGGTTATGTATGACTGACTGTGGTGACATTTACACTTTTAAAGACCTTGCTGACTTTTCGCCTCGACAATTCTTCTCTGGACGCATCAGTCGACATTTTTAATAGATCGTCTGTGAAATAAAATCCATAGATCGGGTTGAGTCTCCGTCGCGTCGCTCTCAGGGGGAAATCTTATTAATTCTCGTAGAGTGAGTCAGCACCAGCCGTCGTCGGCTAACCTCGAGCATCCGAGCCTCCGAGCCTCCGAGCCTCCGAGCCGCCGAGTCGTCGAGCTACCGATCCGCGCCGCCGACCGATTTCCTCGACCTCCCGAACACTGACGTCACAGCCCCTCCCCTGCCCCGCTCTCAACGCTTCTCGTCTCAATAAAAGCAAAGCTGCTTAACTTTTGGACAAACTGCTGGAATTATCTCGGAGAATTCAATAGGATTACTTTCGTGCACAATTTGCTTGGGTGGGGGGAAATTTTTGAGCGTGGATATATTCGGGTTCAGTATCACTGCACATAGGAAGCGATGTGTCAAACCATCAGGGCGATGTAATTTATTTGTGGTGTTGTAGGTGCCATGTGCAGTCAGAGAAATAATGTCTATATGTGCCCTCTAGGAGCACGATGTATGATTATGATTTGAAGTTTTGAGAGTCAGGGCCCCTGAGCCCTGTTGTCACTGCGACCTAGGAAGATCTATTAAGATCTCTCGAAAGCTCACCCCCAAGTCCCATTTTCGCTATGAACGGGATTATATTCTTGGGGTCGAGTGCCTGTATTTGGCATGGGTTAAAAATATAACCCCCAAGAATAGGGCTTCTACTGTAAATGAGCACTTCAGATTCACAAAGGATGTGTATGGGGGTTTCATCCTTTTTTATACAGAACCTGCACACCGGTGTGTCGCTAAGGCCCCATTCGGTGTGGGTGTTTGTTTAGTCTGCAATGTCCTGTTGGTCCTTATTAGGATTCTTATGCCGTTCCGTTTTAGGTTTAACACCTCGGAAGTGAATTTACGTGTGTACCCAGAAAGTAGTCTAGACTGTAAGTGCCATGTGCATTCTGAAAAATAATGTCCAGATGTGCCCTCGAGAGCACAAAACAAGTCGATTTTATTTGGTCTAATTTCGTATTCCTATCAAATACGTAGTGTTTATTATTTACAAGTTTAACTTTAGCGAAGATATTTAGACAGATGATTCTGACAACAATTGTATTGTTTATAATTTGGAATTTTTGACTAATTATACTCGGGGCGAGTTTCGATATCACCTTGATTAATTGGCGCGTCTAGTCAGAAAGTTTTGTGTTGATTTATCATTGAGAGAGCGTTGCCCCGGCTTTTCCCCGGACGAATTCAACTATAATGAATAATATTATAATGAAGTACCTAAACTTAAAATGAATAAATTAAGTATCCCTACTAATAATAACACTGTAAGGGATGGTCATGGAGTAAGTTACTTTGTTTTATGAGATATTGTGTTCAGCATCACAATGAAATTAGAACGAGACACAAATGGTTTAATTTATCAGCTTCGCAGCAGGCAGAAAAAAACACTTCTCATGGGACTCTCGGCCTACTTATCAATGCAGCACGCGTCATTTTCCCTCGATAATGAGGACCGTTAATACGTGGGACAATAAACTCTATTCAGGAAAATTTTATCAGCTAATTTCGATTATTACGCTGACCGCCGCCGCCGCCGCCGCCGCCGCCCGACCGACAAAGGATTATAGCTGCATAGGCAATGTACATCAAGACGAGGTTGTGAAATAGACTTAAACGTCTCGACTTCCTGATTCCAGGAAGAATGGCCGTGTGCTTCCGTTTCTCTGTTTGTTATGTTGTTTTTCGCCACAGAACAACAACCGACGGCCGTTTTCCCCCCAGCCGGCTTGCTCTGTGTTTTTCGCAGTTATTAAAAAGCTCCGAGCTATAACAAATGTTTGAAATGCATTTCTTATAAATGGCTAGACTCATGCCATTTACTTTATTACGCTTGCAAATAAATGTCTATGATTTAGTAAGGAGCCAGTAATCATTCTTAGACCATCGAGAGGACCTACTCGACAGCAATCTCTACACATCGACGGCCTACGTCTATATGTGGATGTATATGTCGCCTTTTACTTCCACCCATTAGTGATATTATATTCGTACATTCTACTACATTTTCACTATTCTGCCCTTTATTTCATCACACTATTAAACACCTATGCAAACCGATACCTTAAATATTAAATTCGCCATCCTTGCCATAAATTCACAGCTTGGCTGTAGGTAGGTAGGTATCGATGTATCTGGTTGTGGGGGAGAGCATGGCGGCTCAACCTGGCACCTGCACAAGGCGACGGG
This sequence comes from Nematopogon swammerdamellus, assembly GCA_946902875.1. Classification (NCBI taxonomy): domain Eukaryota; kingdom Metazoa; phylum Arthropoda; class Insecta; order Lepidoptera; family Adelidae; genus Nematopogon; species Nematopogon swammerdamellus. The sequence continues at coordinate 14,278,139 of OX336343.1, forward strand.
GAGGCGGGGCGGGACGCGAGGGGCGAAGGTGAATCGGAGGCTAATCCGAAGTAGATTAAGGCAAGAAGTTCGCAACAACTAGAGCCGTAGCCGCCACCTGCTCCCGAGTTATGTGCATCCATCTATCTCGGATTGTGGCCTCGCGAACGGCCCTCCTAATGTGCCCGGAGAATTATACGCCACACTCGGTACCGCTCCACCGCAGCGCCTGTACCCGTGCCGTTGTGCCCGCCCGCACCTACACACCACTCGTTATAGGCGATAAATCTGTTCGCATCCTCTCGCCGCGTCCTCCCTCCTCCTGGGGTCGACCTGCTCCGGTAGTTTCTCGTTATGGTGGCTGTACTCTAGCCGCAGAACAGTAAATATCTGGAGTCCGAGGTAATGTTTGACATCGGTTGTTTGACCCTTAGGTTCGTTTGCTTCATGTCTGACCTTTGGAGTAATTCTGAGTTGTGAGGTACCGCAGGATTGGCGAAGTGATGAAGCAGGGGTAAGAGCGGATTCTTAATAAGTTTCAATACTTTGATAAGCGAAACGAAGAGTGGAGCGAGGGGTTCAGTATACAGTAGTCATCGGTGGAATAACGAATAGGGCTCACTTTCCAGAATCACCCCCTGAAACATTAACAATCCATAACCAATCCAAATCAAAATGGGGTGGGTTGTTGAGGATGAGAAAGCGATGTAGCTAAGTTGGAATGTCGTAAAGTTTAAAAACATGCCGAAATCGTGAAAAATAATAATTATTCCCCTATGGGAGCGACGAAACAAAACTGAAGTCGAAACGCGCAAGTAGGTTTATTTCGAAATTCCCATTCAAAGTCCACCCTCTCCATCCCCAGCACTCCTACCTGCTACCTACCTAGTAAGGAAGAAAAGGATTATGGAGCTGAGACGTAAGTACCAGGAGAGAAGAAATTTATAACAGTTGATCTACCCAAAACAATTGACATGGAATCCATGTCAAAAAACAATCTTACCCGTGTCATTTGCAAAAATCTACCGGCATTTTTAATGTACTTTCGGCATACCATCTCACGAACCGCTCAACCAATCCCAGCAAACCAGGTGTCAGGTGATAGAGTCACTCGGCCGCCTTCCACCTATGGCAACGTCAATGAATAATATGGACAATTGATGACGTCATAGCCCTTACAAAAAAGGCATCGAAAATCAATAAATGCCTATAACTCCTAAACTACTGGTCGACTTAAAATTTGTTTCTTACCGTAATTTTTTTTTTCGAAATCGGTTCAACCGTTTCGAAAAAAAAAGGAAAAAGACTTTGAGAGGGCATATCTCGGAAACTAGGTACTGATCCCAGCCTACTCATTCCCATATGGAAAATGATAAGTCTCGACGAGATAACACTTTTTTTTAGGTCATATCTCTGAAACTACTGATCCCAGACTACTCATACGCTGGAGGAAATGATAGGTCTCGACGAGAGTTTTTGTTTTCGTTATTTTTTTTTTTTTTTTTATATAATTATTGTTTTTAGTCTTTTGGAGATAGAGTCACTCGGCCCCCTTCCACCTATGGCTGCACCTAAGCACAGAGTGGAAAAGTTCGTGATAACAGGCCGCAAATGACATAATAATATGTTTATATTCTAAGGATAAAAAGCAATATGCAAAATAAAACTGTGACTTTTACACGACTGTTTGTTATTTTAGAGGTTTTGAAAATATTTTCACTAAACTCTCGGGCTGGCTCAATCAAAGATAAAGAATTAAAAATTCGTTATCTTAGGGCTCAATATCTATGTATAAATATGTAAGTATATCAATAGCTTTGTGTGTGTGTAGCAGTTGTACGAATATGGCCGTCACCCGTCACTCACACACATCCGAACATTTTGTCAATGTGCATGTCGGTCGTTCTCAAAGTTTTTGCCGCTCCTCACTTCCACTACTGCAGTGTCCTGGGGGCTCACTTGCACACTCCGCTAAGGAGAAAGCCGATTTATTTGTGTCTCTTTTTGCGGGGAACTCCAACCTGGACGATGGGGGTGCCATCCCTCCATCCATAACTAGGTGTGAGAACTCATGCCAGATGTACAGTTCCGACAACGAACTGTACGGGCGGAGCTTCTCTCCCTAGACACCAGGAAGGCGAGTCGGCCGGATAGGATTCCTGCATTGGTGCTGAAACGGTGTGCTCCCGAGCTGGCTCCAGTGCTAACGCGCCTTTTCCGCCTCTCTTACTCTACTTCCCGTGTGCCGGCAGCCTGGAAAGCTACATTTGTTCAAGCAGTCCCCAAAAAGGGTAACCGCTCAAACCCTTCGAACTACCGATCTATAGCGATTACTCTGGAAGGTGATGGAGCGCATTATCAATGCCCAGCTCATGGCGTACCTGGAGACAAATAACCTCATCAGCGATCGGCAATATGGCTTTCGGCCAAACCGATCCGCTGGTGATCTCCTAGCGTACGTCACTCACCTTTGGGGGGAATCGCTTGAAGGACATGGTGAATCCTTGGCAATTGGTCTCGATATTTCCAAGGCATTCGACAGGGTTTGGCACAAATCGCTCCTGGGCAAGCTTCCGGCGTACTGACTTCCTTCTGGCCTCTGCGACTGGGTCGCCGACTTCCTACATGGGCGTAACATTCAGGTCCTAGTGGACGGTTGCTCGTCGGACGCCATGTCAGTGAAAGCCGGCGTACCGCAGGGATCTGTGCTGTCACCCACACTGTTTCTTCTGAATATCAATGACATGCTGCCACTCGGCAATATACATTGTTATGCGGATGACAGTACAGCACACGGATCCTATACCAGTCACCCTTCAGCCAGACGAGAAGTTGTGGATGAAAAGAGGCGAAGGCTTGTGTCTGAACTCGAACAAACGCTTCGGTCTATTTCCGAATGGGGCCGTAGTAATTTGGTCGAGTTCAACGCTTCAAAAACACAAGTTTGCGCGTTCAGTGCCAAGAGAGCAGCGTTCACACCAGCTCCTTCCTTCCAAGGCACGTCGCTTAAATTAAGCGACCACCTCGGGGTCCTCGGAGTCGAACTGTCGCACGACGTAAACTACCGGCGCCATATCGAGGGCAAGGCCAAGCTGGCCTCAAAAAAGCTGGGCGTACTCAATAAGGTTCGACGGTACTTCACGCCGGGCCAAAGGCTGCTTCTGTATAAGTCGCATATTAGGTCCTGCTTGGAGTACTGCTCGCATCTGTGGGATGGCTCAGCCAAATACCAGCTTGCGCCTTTGGACTCGATCCAGCGTCGAGCCGTGCGACTAGTGGATGACCCCGACGTGTCCCGCGATCTAGAACCGCTGCAACTTCGTAGGGATGTCGGCGCCCTAAGCGTGTTCTATCGCTTATTCCACGGGGAGTGCTCGGAGGAGCTGTTTAACGCGATTCCGCCGTCTCTTTTCCACCTCCGTACAACGCGCACTGGGCAGGGATTGCATCCCTATATGCTGGACTTACCGCGGATGCGTACCATCGGTTCTGCAGATCCTTCCTCCACAGAACCGGTAAACTCTGGAACGCTCTACCTGCCCACAGATTTCCCCCCAAGTATAGTCTCAGGTCCTTCAAGAGAGGCGTGAATGGGCAACTGTCAGGCCGGCATGGCATTCGCAGCCCCCGCATGCGTCCGAATGTCCATGGGCCTCGCTAGACACCTTATGGGTGACTCGGCGCCACATGTCCCGCTTAGTATAAAAAAAAATCTGGATTACCTTCTCGATATGTGATTGATTAGACACGATTCAAACTTTGGCTTCGCTTTTACTAGCTAATATTAAACTCTATTCCGTTCTAAGTTATGAATATGCAATTATTATTATCCTAGAATGGAAAATGGTTTCCTTGATTTGTTCAACGTGTGGATCTGTCTTTACAAAGGGGCACTGTCAGCAAGAGCTCTATACTGTAATAAGTATCTTCTTCTATAATCGCAATAATTTTCACGGCGCTCTGGTAACCTATATTTTACATGCAGGATCATTACAGAGCTATACATATAGTTTATAAATCAACAATTTATGGACATCTGGAATGGGTGCCTCTGCCCAAACGTTCAAAAGAAGATTAGACACAGCCAATATCACCACGCCAGCTACATAGGCGGACAATAAGGTCGTTGTCTAATTTATTAACACGCCTTTTGAAGATCACCAGGTTAGGTTTTTTATTTGAAAGGCTGACATCACGGATGTTGTAGGTGATGTAGCCAACCGTGTCAATTTCCATAAAAAAAAAAGTGGGCAAGTGAACCATGTTCACGTGCCGAGGGTCCCGTACTTTCATCTAATTATATTTTCTACCAGAGTGCGGTCAGGCTTTGGATGGGTAGCCGTACGACCGTGATTCGGCTGGCTGTGGTTCGAATTCCACTTGAAACTGTAGTTTCATCGCTTTATGTACATATTTAGCTGGTAGGGATCAACCCGTTTGGATTGGTACACCAGCACTGAATGAATGTCGGTCGAAGAAAACTGCTATAAAAATTATACATGTTTTCCATCCAGTTCAATGTAGCCGGCACGACCAAAGGAAAGACTGACATGCATGGCGCCGCTCTGACACTGACTGACTAACTAACAATTAGGTACTCGGGTTTGTGCAGTCATCACGTAAACTACTAAACCAATTTGAATGCAGTTTCACAAAAATGTGTAATATGCCACTTTGTTTAATAAAAAAGTCTATCTGCGAGACAGGAACTGTTGAGTGCAGGAGACTCGTTTATTGCACTGTATGATTTTATGTATGAATAAATATTTTCATTTTATTTATTTCCATTTCATTTCATCCATATCTCCTACTTCCATCTTAATTATTATTTTGCCGTATAAATTAATAAAGCGAATTTTGTACGGGCGACCGGTGGCGTGGCGGTCGTGTAACGTATGTCAATTTATTTAATTTATTTTATTTTATTGAAAGCGCAACATGTGGCGCCGTGCTACCAATTAATAAAGTGTCTAACGACGCCCGTGATTACACATGGGATGGCTCTGCCAAATACCAGCTGGCGCCTCTGGACTTGTGTCGAGCCGTGCGACTAGTGGGTGAACTCGAAGTGTCCCGCGATCTAGAACCACTGCAACTCCGTGGGGATGTCGGCTTTGTAAGTGTGTTCTATCGCGAATTCCTGGGGGAGTACTCGGAGGAGCTGTTTAACGCGATCCCACCGTCCAATTTTAGGCAGGGATTGCATTATAGCGGATGCGTGCCAATCGGTTCTCCTCATCTTTCCTCTACAGAACCGGTAGTCTCTGGAACGCTCTCCCTGCCCATATATTTCCCCTTTATACTGTACTTGTACAGTCTCAGATTTTCCAAGGGCGTAAATAGGCGCCTGTAAGGCCGGCATGGCATTCGCAACCCTCGTATACGACCGAATGTCCAGGGCATATATATGAATGTCCTTATAACTCGAGAACCACTTTATCGATTTACATATTTCTTCTTTTTTTGCCCATTTCAGTGTAGCCGGCACAACCAAAGCATATTTTTTCTGTCGTACCTAGGTCACATGTAAATGACTTCGTTTGGCAGATAATCCTAATAAATAAAGCGAAATTTCTACGGGCGACCGACCGTGTAACGCACGAATATATAATATATGAAATATTATAATAACTCGAGAACCGCTTTATAGATTTACATACGGTTTTCACTGTTACATTTCGTTAATTCTCAGGATCAATCACAACGCTGCGTTACCGGTGGCTTGAGCTGTGACGTCACGCGAAAAATTGAAATTTTGGCTGTTCAGACATTTAACTTTATCTCCAAATGTATGACATTTTTAAGAAAATGAATAGTTTTGTGCACAGCTACATAAGAGTACCTATATAGTTTATTTTTTTCAGAATTTTCGAACAACCCTTAATAGGTCAAAGTTCGGCGACAAAAGTGCAGTCTTTTGTCAACTTTTAAACGAAATATTTGTTAAAGTAAACTTATTGATTATAGCAAAGTTATATATTTTTGAAATTGCCTTAACAATACCTATTGAATGACGTGACGTTTGATTTATTAAAAAAATAATGTATTTTTTTTTTTTGGTTTACATTTTTGGGTACCCTGTACTTTTCACAGGACTATTAGACAAACTTATCTATAATATATCTAGCGGCAAAAATTATACGTAATTTGGCGTCAGTTTAATCGAAATCGGTTCAGTAGATCCGGAGATATCTGCGTGTGACCGACAGACAGACAGACAGACACACACCAGAGCGATCCCATAAGGGTCCCTTTTTTCGCATTTTGCGACGGGACCCTAAAAAGGTGATACGGAACACACTCACCGGAGGACCGTTGAATTGAATCAATAACTTCTTTTCTTTCTCTACGTGTAAGAGATAGGATATGTGATATTCGCTGTGTATGCAATGCTGTGCGTGTAATGCGTGCAACGAACACGAGAAGTCAAATTGTGCGGTAACTGAATTTTCTCAGAAATTCATAGGCTCTCAAAATGAGGAAATGTTTATTTTTGATATGACAATGGCATAGCCAGTATCGCAAAAATAAAAAATAATACAGAGGAGAGAGGTCATATTCCGGCCTGGGCTCGATACATTTGGCAACGTGGAGCGTCGCTTGTGCTCGACGCCGACGCGATGCCGATGACGTCGTCGTCATGGCGGCGGCGCGGCGGCAGCGTCGTCGACGTAAGATAAGATAAATCGAAACGATACAATTTTGCGAATCGCTCGGTGATATTGAGATATCGGAACGTAGCTATTTTCGATAATAGTTAATAATGCAGGTTTTCTTCGATGAATTTCAACAAGCGTTCATCGTATCGCGTAATACTAGTAGTACTAGCGAATCTACGGAAAACGTTTTTTTTTAACCGACTTCAGTAGGTTCTCAATTCGACTGTATTTTTTTTTATGTTTGTCCCCTCAGCACTTTCGACTGGGTGAACCGATTTTGATGATTCTTTTTTTATTTGAAAGCTGGTGTTTCCCGTGTGGTCCCATTTCAATTTGGTCAAGATCGGATCGGAAAGCGATTCCGCCGAGTACATTAATAGCAAAAAATTACAAAAAAAAAGTGTGAAATAAAAAACTATTTAAAAAAATATAAAAACCGCCTTCAAAAATGTATGAAATAAAAAAAAATCTAAGCCAGTTGAAGGCGGTGCTAAAGCAAGCAAAAATGATGCATGAAAGAAAACATGAGTGGATGATATCCTTTGTGGTTTGTGTAGCCTTCTTTAGCACCGCCTTCAACTCTAGGGTTAGATTTTTTTTATTTCATACATTTTTGAAGGCGGTTTTTATATGTATTTTTTTAAATAGTTTTTTATTTCACAGTTCTTTTTTTAGTAATTTTTTTATATCCCAATGTTTGGTGCACGGTGGCACTAACCACTAAACTACTTTCGGCTAAAATTACTTGACCAGGATTGCATAATTAAGCGATCTTCAAAAACAAAACAAAGGTAGCAGATAAATTATTTTCAGTTCTGCCTACGTGTGTCTATTATTACCTTATTGATGATTTATAATAATGCTCACTCGAAATTTTAATTTAGTGTTTTCAAAATCGAAGCTCGTAACAAGTGCTTGTTCACTGAGTATATAGAAAGCAATATGTGTGTAAAGTGGTTTACACTGCACGAAGATAAATCGGTTTGTTTATTGACGAATGTACCTATAGAGTATGGAAGGTATAACTATGTTATGTATGTTTATATTATTGTTAGGGTAAGCAATAAGCGTAGGTATATATCTATAGTTACACGAATGTTTGAACTGGGCTCAAAACCTCGCTCAAAACAAACGCCTAGATTTCAAAGTATTGTTCCAAAATTCACTAGAAAAGCATATTCACGAAAGTCCCATTCTGGTTATATATAATAGAAAGCGGTCTGTGTGGGCTAGACTGGTGTGCTACATGTCGACAGCCAGTGGGGAGATGGGAGGAGGTGGCAGCTTCCTTCCTTCCTCTTCTGCCGGATATCTGCGCGCTACTCCTTGCCGTTTAGTAGTTCTTGTCTCACTCAGGTGTTCAAAGCACAGTTTTTGGGAACCTGCGTCGTCGGCGGCGCGGCGGTTTTATTGCAAACCATAGTCTTTTTTATTAGGGTTCCGTACCTCAAAAGAGCAAAAAGTCCTTATAGGATCACTCTCGTGTCTGCCTGTCTGTCTGCCTGTCACAGCTTATTTTGCTCCGAATTTACTGGACGAAAAAAGTTGAAAGTTGGTACATAATATGTATTATATGTACGTGTCTGTCTGTCTGTCCGTTTGTCACAGCTTATTTTCTCCGAATTTACTGGACGAAAAAAGTTGAAAGTTGGTACATAATATGTATTATATGTATTATGTATGACCCAAACACGGACGTATAGTTAAAAATTTAAGCTTAGGCCTTAAATGAACGAATTTCGATTTTGGGGGTAAATTTTGGAGGATAAATTAGAAAGTTTAAAAACCAATTTAAGTACATCATGTGACGTATCAATGGAAGATTTTTTTGTCCATCAAATTCACAATTAGGTAAATATTCGAGCTTTAATCAATCGGTAAAATTTTTTATAGCAACAACTTGACTATTAAAATTTGTCCGAATGTTTACAATATTTAACTGAAACAAATAATTTTTTTTTTTTTTTTTAGCTGACTAAATACATTATTTATTTATTAAAGAAACATACAGTTTGAGGGTACATAAAATAAAAAAGAACAACCCCGGACCAGTGATATGAATGAGATCTCTAAACCAACAATCAAAAACAAACATTAAATTTAAATAAAATTAAATTGAACTTTACAATATCATTGAACTTAGCTGCAAATTGAGACTGAAAACAAACGGTTTTGGGAACATTCTAAATTTTCCCATATTCCACCGTGGCGTGGAACCGATTAGCGTGATGTTAATCGTGCACACTTAGGTAGGTACTTGTTTGCCCATTTTACTAATTCGTTAATTCCGAGTCGGCCTAAAGTCACAAGCGAAGTGGTCATTTGCATACATCATATAAAAAACAATATTAATTATGCAGAACCATCACTGCACCGCGCCCCACCACCACCGTCACCAGCCAAGACTCCGTCCGCTACTCACTCGTCTTCCTCGTCCATAGCTCCTTCCTTCTCTCTCAGTCCGCTTTACGTTGACTTTCACTCACGCACGGGCACACAATTTGAGGTTATCACATCTCTACAGCTCACTAATTCAAATACCACTAACACGGATAATCGAATTAAACCACTATTACGTAAGATTTTACCATCAAGTTAGTTCACCGACTAGCGTGGAAGTGCATTCAGCTCAAAACAAAACGCAGAACTGTCAAGTGAACGTCATTATTTTGACACGTTGTGACTCACTTCGCACCGCGCGCGCGCTCACGACGACGCTATCTCTAAATCTACCTATATATATCTTATTATAGGTGCGCATATGGTTTGTGTAGGTGGTATAGGCGTGCCCAAGGTCGACATACCTCTGGGGCTTACAGGTGTGTTTTTTAAACGGCTTGGCAGCCAGAAGATAAAGCAATGATCAAATGTAGAGAAAAGAAATTTGGTATCTGTAATGTGCGTAATTTCCATCGACACGAGCACGATACACGATCATTTATATTTGTATGCTTTTATTAATCCATAAACAAATATTTTAATAGCTACATTTAAAAAGCTCGGTAGAATAAAAATAGGGATAGCGAGACTTCAACAGTTGTATGGGAAAAAATTAAATAAAGTTTAAATGTAATTAACGCGGGTTGGTTTACAATTGTCAAGAATTAAATCAATTATTTTCTAGAAACTTTACAAAAATTATTTACCATGTTTCTTCGAGAAAGCGGTTGTTTTTCAATGGAAAGTGACACAGTTGGTTACATCACCTACAACATCCGTGATGTCAGCTCATAACACCTTGGTGAACTAGGTGCCATGTCAATGCTTGCCTACACTGAACTGGACTAGAAAAATCTAATATTTATATAGCCTTTTCGGCCAACCATTCATTCAGCGCGGTGGTTAAACCCTGCCACCTAGTAAGGTAAGAAGGAAGGGACGAACAGTTTTACGTGGAATCCAAACCACGTTCAGCCTACAACGCAACGGCCAAGGCTGACAAAAATAGTTTAATGAAAAATTCTACTTCTATAGAAAGTTACCTTCTTTCATCTGAAGCAGACTTCAGGATTTTTAAAATGCGAATTTCTCCCGAGCTAAGCGGACAAAAGCTAGTATCTATCTATTTAAATATATTCAATTATTGAGGTGTACGGATGGAAAAGATTAAAGATTATTGTAACATTTGACGTAAGGTTTCGAAGCCTCCGAATGTGTAATGAATGAATGAGTACATTTGATTTATCTCTACAGAGCCTCCCAAATTACTGGCATTAATTGAACGCCGAGAGAAATCTACGTGTTCTGAATCCTTATTGAATTTACCTTATTGACTTCTTAATACCTTTTAAATGGGAGTGCACCTTTAAACGAATGTGAGAGATCAAAGCCAGCCCATCAGCCTTTGCACGATGAGTGCTCGCGCGTTGTGTAGCTGAACCGAGGGAGGGCAACAACCGGAATAAGTTACTAAGGCTCTACAAGTGCCAATAAAATTGTAGATACAGACATGTAGAACCTTGTCATAAATTGCTTTGTTGTTTTTTTTTTATACGTGAACATCTATACCGGGACCACGAGGATTATGTAACACGTCACCAACCGTGAGTTCCAACACTCAAGACTTTTTATTTTTAGGATCCCGTCGCATAATTGTATTTGTGTGGAATTGTATAGCGATATGATTTCGTTTGAATTTTTTATTATTCTAAAAACATATTATTGACCACATCCTACAAGACGCGTGATGTCGGACTATAACACCTTGGGGAACTAGGTGCCATGTCAGTGCTTCTGACACGTCGACTGGATTCGAACCTCGGACCTTGAGATCCAGAGTCCGACGCTAATATCGCTCTACGCTCTCGCACATTTGATATATTTCTATAAATATATATATTAATATTATGTAGTTATTTATTCATTTATTTATTGCGTTCTTGGACACGTAGTACATAACTTACAGTATAATATGTTAACTTAGGTGCACTTAAATATAACTTAACGTCTACTCAATAATAGAAGAACACCTCTTTCTCAAAGTAGGTGGGTGGATCGATCGTATTGTCCGTATATAGAGTGGTATATTTATAAAACATGCTTTCCTCCTCGCTATCACTTCAATGTTTATTTTTTTATTTATTTTTTATTTATACTATAGTTTGTAAAATATAGCTTGATATGCGGACATATGTCAGAGTGACTTGAATAGTCGAATAGTTATCATTTAGTTACCGTAATATTAACAAAATAGAAATTATTGTGCCTATTTATTGACTGTTTAGAAAATGTAGCTAATGTAATAATAGGATCGAGGGCTAATGAGATTAAAGAGAAGAAATAGAGATTTATTTTTAATTAACATTATTCGAACCCCCCCTTCCCCTCGCATCTGTCACGCCTATCAAGCTATATTTTACTAAATATAATTTCGTTCCCCATCACTCAAAAGTTGCTTGGAAGAATTATTTATTTATTTATTAGAATTATAGAAAAAACTAACCAACTCTTGTACTTACTTGTACGCAACGAAATGTCAAAAAAGTCTCATAATCGAGCCTAAGTGCAAACTGCAGCTATGAAATGATTATGTCGCATTATTGAACACATTATAAGAAGCTTGGTAGCTACCCACGAAGTGGTCGCGGTACCTTTGTTCGCCTGGGGTAGTGTGCCAATAAAATCATTACTTAAACTATTGGGTGAAAAATGAAGACGTGATGTGTTTGGGCCAATTCGTTTGACCTTGCTGCGCTGCGCTCTGTTGGTTCACTTGCTGACGCACTGCGCGCTCTTACACATCTTTATTGTATAATGTTCACACAGAGAGGGTTCCGTAGCCATTTCCTTTTTGCACGCTTAGCGAGTGCGCGCAGCTATCGCGCGGTCGCAACATGCCGCGCGCGCGGCGCGCTGCGACGCAGTCCATTAGAAAGCTGTTTTCTCAATAACCGTATCGGATATAAGCTTCGAAATTGTTTTAATGCCGTAAGGACAAAATGAACTACTTTATAATTTTTTTTTTAGATTTATTTCCGGAGTAATCACCTCGGACAGCGCGTGCGACAGACAGACGGACCGGCCTGACCGAGTTTACACCACCACCGGTCCCCTTGCCGGTACTGCCACCGTCGCTGGCTACGAATACCCTAACAAGTGCGAGTCGGACTCGCGCACCGAGGTTTCCGTACCTACCACAAAAAAAAACATTGAAAAAAAACACGTTTCTTGTGTGGGAACCCCCCTTAATTTTGTTTTCTATTTTTTTTTATTATTTGTTGTTATATCCGCCATAATAACACATATTCTGTGAAAATTTCAACCGGCTACCTATTACGGTTCAAGAGATACAGCCCTCGGACAGACAGACGGACGGACGGACGGACAGACAGACCGACGAACGGACAGACAGACAGAGGAGGCTTAGTAATAGGCTTCCGTCCGTATGGGATACGGAAACCTAAAAAAAGGAATATTGTAAAGTAAATACCGTGGTGGAGTCAGTTTCCGATAAGTTACCTAATTATGTAAAGCGCAGTATTATCTACGCCCTAGCTTCCCTCAGCTGCTAATGACAATATCTACAGACTTGGCCGCAGTTTCATACTCATAATTATGAGATAAAATTCTCGCTCGCCCCGTGCCCACACTCGACGGCGGAGATACAGGGCACAAGTGCCAAAGGGGATGCTCCGTGGGTTTTAAAACGCGCCTTCCGGTCTCCTATGCCAAGAGGAGGGAGGGGGGGGGGGGGGGGGGGGGAGGGGATACGATGTTCTGGTTGGGGGCCAACGTCTTACACTTCCAGATTAAACCGGCCGAACCGAGACGGAAGCATTCTCGTCCAATATGTCGGTCTGCTAGCTTAGCCGAATCTGCTGTTTCGACGCTTTCGGAAATATCCGTTTCTGCACACGACACGTCTCAGCGAGCCGCCCCGCGCCGTATCGAAAATGCTAGATGTACGATTTCACCTGTAGGTTTATAAATATTGGAAATCTCTGTGACGCCGGAAAAATCCCTCTCTTTCATTTTAGACGCGAAACCCACCCACGCACGGCACCCCGCTTCTAGCTCATTGTCACTCATACGCTCAGGCAGCCCGGCGTCTATTCTTGGCGTAAGTATCAAATGTAAGACAAGTGAAAAGCGTGTAGGTACGGGCGAGTGAGCCGTCCCGCCCCCGCAGTGAGGCGACGCAGTTATTATTAAAAGGTTTGTCGTAAAAGTTTGAATGGAGGCGCTCGCCGCACGATCTCCACCTACGTCCAATTAATATTTGTCCAAGTTGTCTCTCCGCCGCCGCCGCGCCCCGCCCCGCCCCCGCGGCCTTTACCTCTACCCCGCCCGGCAGATCCCCCGCCCCCGCTCGCTAACGACACTCGCCATCAATCACACGTAATCAATTTTTACCCCAATCCTACGGAATAAGCCAATTATGTCATAATAGCGCGGGGACATGGCCGCCCCCCGCCCCGCCCGCCGCACCGTTATCGCCTCCTCATGGGCCGCAAATATTTTTATAGCAAATAATTTCTCAAAATCCACTTCCATCAATTCTGGTTGGCTCGTGTAATCGGTTACATGCTTACTATCCATGGATCCGCATTACATGCTTTAGTATACGGATCTATGAATTTTGGGTCGGTTTTTCCTCGGGTTTTTCTGAAAACGTCCATACATTTTGAATGAAAGTATGAGATATTAAATAGCTGAGCCCGCGACAACGCTGGCTGGGTTTTCTTGTTTGATAATGCTAGTTTAGAGATATATATTTCATAAGTATTCAACAAAAAACCGCGAGTGTGTGAGTGTGAAAAGTGCGAGTCGGACTCGCGCACCGAGGTTTCCCCACCACAAAAAAAAACATGGAAAAAAACACGTTTTTTGTATTGGAATCCCCCTTTATTTTTTTACTTTTTCTATTTTTTATTATTTCTTGTTATATCCGCCATAATAAGACATATTCTGTGAAAATTTCAACCGGGTACCTATTACGGTTCCAAAGATACAGCAGTAGGACAGACAGACGGCGTAGGCTTAGTAATAGGCTTCCGTACGGGATACGGAAACCTAAAAAATTATAACTTTAGATTCTAAAGAGTTGAGGAAATTACTTAATATATGTACGTTATAACATAATGTATAATTTCTCCGACTACACTCACTTCCAACCCCACTGCTCAGCTTATACGAATAATGGCGTGATGCTATATTATTAATAAGCCTAAACATGTGAATATATACCTACTACACTATATAAATCCACCTACGTTAATTTGTATGAGCCTATAATACAATGTTACTCAAAGATTAGCCCTACCTATATATTTCTGAAATCTATAAGCTAAAGCTAACCTTTGGAAGATTTTTCGTGATGCGTGAACAAACCATAAAACGGACAAACATTCCATAAATGATTGCTTGCATACTGTCGTTTGTCTTTCATCCGCCCAATTTTTAGGCTTCCGTACCAGTACGGAAGCCTATTACTAAGCCTACGCCGTCCGTCTGTCTGTCCGTCCGTCCTACTTTAAAGGGCTCTATTTTGAACCTTAATAGGTAGCCGGTTGTAATTTTCACAGAATATGTGGTTATTATGGCGTATATCCTGAAAAAATATAATAAAAGGAAAATTTAAGGAATTAACAAAAGCGAAAAATAAATTACAAAAATTATCTATACAAGAAACGTGTTTTTTTAACGTTTAATGTTTTTGCTCTATCATAAAAACGGTAACACATACAAGCGTTAAACTTGGTGTGATTACACCCTTTTGTTGTTGACATTGGGCTTTTGAGAACCAATCTCTAAAATCATTTCTTTGTCGCACCGCTAGGGTGTGGAACTGTCTTCCGGCGGGTGTGTTTCCCGAATGTTTTCAAACGTCGTATTAACAGGCTAGACAGCCTAGCAACAGTCCGCAAATCTGCTAGCATGGCGCCTAATTGAACATGGTTTTGCGAGGATAGGTGTTTTTGGCTCTCATGATGACCCATGTTGGTTTACATAAAAAAAACCATACGCAATATTGATTAATTTTTCGATTAGAACACATAAAATCGGTTAGATTCTAAAATTTCAATTACTTTTGACAATATATTCGGTTCCCATAGGCGATGGCGTGATAGCACAAAAATGTCAATAATCCCAAAACATTTCAGATCATATTGGTGGAAACCTAGGTATGTAAATAGGTGGAATATTTTTTTCGAGTAAATCACAGAAAGCTAAACAAGTTTTCTCCGACTAATTGCGTCGCAGCTCATAGATTAAGTAAGTGATGATAGCCTATAAACCTTGCGGAATATTGTCGCAAGAACAAACCGCAAGAAAATAGGTTGAGCCGTTCTTGAGTTATGAGCGAATATAAATAGTACACACAGGCTCATATGAATAATGTTGTGATGGATGTAGCATAGAGTATGTTGCTTATAACCGTGCGGGGGAGATGGAGCATTACATAATAGGTAAAAACAGCAAGTAAATTGATTAAGCCGTTCTTGTATTATTATAAAGCGAATATACATACATACACACGGCAGACATTGGACTTTATATTATGAACCATGGATATGTAATGTTATATAGGTAAAAATCGGAAGTAACTTGATTAAGCCGTTCTTGAATTATAAAGCGAATATACATACATACACACGGCAGACATTGGATTTTATATTATGAACCATGGATATGTAATGTTACATAGGTAAAAATCGGAAGTAAATTGATTAAGCCGTTCTTGAATTATAAAGCGAATATACATACATACACACGGCAGACATTGGATTTTATATTATGAACCATGGATATGTAATGTTACATAAGTAAAAATCGGAAGTAAATTGATTAAGCCGTTCTTGAATTATAAAGCGAATATACATACATACACACGGCAGACATTGGATTTTATATTATGAACCATGGATATTATGTAGAGTTACATAGGTAAAAATCGAAAGTAAATTGATTAAGCCGTTCTTGAATTATAAAGCGAATATACATACATACACACGGCAGACATTGGACTTTATATTATGAACCATGGATATTATGTAGAGTTACATAGGTAAAAATCGGAAGTAAATTGATTAAGCCGTTCTTGAATTATAAAGCGAATATACATACATACACACGGCAGACATTGGATTTTATATTATGAACCATGGATATTATGTAGAGTTACATAGGTAAAAATCGAAAGTAAATTGATTAAGCCGTTCTTGAATTATAAAGCGAATATACATACATACACACGGCAGACATTGGACTTTATATTATGAACCATGGATATTATGTAGAGTTACATAGGTAAAAATCGGAAGTAAATTGATTAAGCCGTTCTTGAATTATAAAGCGAATATACATACATACACATGGCAGAAATTGGATTTTATATTATGAACCATGGATATTATGTAGAGTTACATAGGTAAAAATCGAAAGTAAATTGATTAAGCCGTTCTTGAATTATAAAGCGAATATACATTCATACACACGGCAGACATTGGACTTTATATTATGAACCATGGATATGTAATGTTATATAGGTAAAAATCGGAAGTAACTTGATTAAGCCGTTCTTGAATTATAAAGCGAATATACATACATACACACGACAAACATTTGATTTTATACTATTAACCATGGATATGTAGTGTTACATATTATGTAAAAAAATCGTAAGAAAATTGGTTAAGCCGTTCTTGAGAGTTGTAAAGCGTACATACATACAGACGGCTTATGTAGGTAGAGATAAAGAAAGGGTAGAGAAGAAAAGATAAATATTTTAAAATTTCACTTCTGACCCCACTGCTCAGCTAATATGAATAATGTCGTGATGAGATGGTCGTGAGATGATCGTGATGGAAACCCTATGTCTAACAATGGTATAATAAAATAGACAGAAATGGTTCTGGCGAACCTTTCCTAACGCATAATACCTCGATTATCACGATAAATACAAGTACATACTAGGGGAAAAATGCTACTGAACTTACTAAATGAGGAATCCTGTGGTGGTAAACAAATCCGGTCGATCTGTGACACCTGTGTTACCAAAGATTTGTGTGTAACAAAAGCGAAGTTCCTAAATGTAACCCCAACGGACATAACCACAGTATTCCCACACACAAATGCGATAGCCTGATATCGATTAAAAATATACGAATATATATTTTTTTTTTTTATGGAAAGCGCGACGTGTGGCATCTTTTCACTTACGACAGCGGCGATTCCTTTAAGTTGGCTAGGTTGGCGGCGCCAAACCAAATAAAATGAATGCCAGCATTAATATCGAAGTATAAGCAAAAACAAATGTGAAAAAATATCGGGGTTATATTATTTTTATTATATAACCCACGATGAATAAGCTAAAACGTCAATCCCTTTACACAATTTGAAATTTCGCGCGCGTCACACGCGGGCGACGAATGACGACACATCAAGGCATTCATTGGCCGGTTGGCTACATTTGAAGCGCCATCGTATTCCATACAAGCGGCCGATGCCCCCGTCCCGCGCGCACCCGCCATAAGCGTTTCGAGTTGGCGCAGCGGGGAGCGCATTTAACGACTAGGAAGCTAGGCTATAGGTGAGTTGTGTGTTCCTGTGTGTGCGTACACGCTGCTGCGACAGCGTATGCGTGACTGCTTTATAAACAAAATCTCGCGAGTTGATAGCTGCATTATATTTCGTTTTGTAGGTATGGAAATTGAGAAAAATAAATCCTTAGCCAGAGCCAACCCAATACTCAGCACCAGGAGTCGCTACTGACTTACGAATAGGTGACTTACGATGCCCATGGACATTCTGTGATGTACGGGGATTGCCAATGCCATGCCGGCCTGACCACGTCCCTTTTGAAAAAAGGCAGGCTGTACTTGGGAGGAAATTATTTATTTTTTGGACATGAGCAGGGAGTACGTTCCACATTTTCCCCGTTCCGTGAATAAAAGACCTACAGAACCGCACCGCAGACCTACATTTTAATATCTCGTGTATGAGTAACGTAACGTGGTGGTCGGTGTTGTGCTGTAATTTACCAGAGTTCTTGCAGCACAACACCGATTACTCTGCTTACCCCGATTGTCGGGATTCAGCGTGTGTCATATGTATGTATGTATGAGTAAGAGTCCTCCTCTATTGCCATTAGTCCTTAATTAAATTAAAATAGAATGAATGTTATCGAAAACTTTCGAGAAATCAGTACAAATCACAGATTTATTTCTTGGCACTCATTATTTGAAGCACGGAATCGTGAATTGAAGATTTCATTCAAGTGACCTATTTCTTAGTAAATCGTGTTGATTAGACAATACGTGTTGTGGCCTAACAACTGGATAAATGTGGTATAGTGTTTAAAATAGGAACGTGTTAATTATGTATTTACTGAGAGAGCCGAGTTCGCTCTACATTTAACAAAGAGTACCCATATAAGCATATAAGTGTGCAAACGTATACATGTAATTGTATGTAGCCGCGCCAATATTTTCAGTTCGACGCGTAAGAATGTGTATTTTTAATTGTTTATTGCACTTCAATGGAACGTTTTGCACGGCATTAAACATTCCGGATAAGTTTTACTGATCATCACACGAGTGACCAGGAAGAAGGCGACGGATGCTACACATAGGTATCTACGACTCTTAATTGTGGGGTTGTATTGTATTGTATGGTTTCTACTGGTAGGTAATGTGTTTTTTTTTTGTAGTATATAATAAAGTAGTCTTCTTCGTTACTTCTATTTATTCATTAGATAAAGCGAGTACATGCTTAGTAATAAATAACATATATATATATATATATAATCACATTGAGCTGGCAAACATAAGTATCGTAGTGAACGTCGCATCGTGTTAAATTTGTTCATAACATCGATGAAGATTCAGCTCCGATTGGTGTGTGAAGATAGAGCTTTGACACGTGTTATGGTGAACGCGTTAGGCTGTGCAGACTCACCAATCTGGTGTAGGATGACGACGCCGCGCCTGTACACAGCACGGGGGCTCCTGGGACTCGCACGGCAGCCCAAGCGGAGGTGGTGGCGTGCAGCTGACGCGGCGGCCGCCCGAGCCGCCGACGTAGTCCACGTAGCGGGCGGCGGAGGTGGAGCCGGCCGCGGGCGGTGAGCCGCCGAGGTCTTCGCGGCAAGCTGGTCCGCAACACTTGCGCACCGTCGGAGTGGGACGACATGCCGCGCCGCAGTAGAACGGCGGCGGAGGGCGCACCGGAGCCGGCGGGCGCGGCACGTACCGCTCCACCGGCACGTGCGCCGCCGGCGGCACGTAGCGCGCCCTCCGCGGCGCCGGCCGCGATCCTCCGCGCTCCGGAGGCTCGCAGCGTCGAGCTCTCCTCGGAGACGGCACGAAGCGGTCCGGCAGCGGCGCGGGCGGCGGCGGGCTGCAGCGCTCCGGCGGCGGCGCCACGCTGAACGCGCCCGCCGCCGGGAAGCGCTCGCACGGCGACCGCGCGTACTCCTCCGCCATGGCGCGCGGTCAGCTGGGCCCGCCGCCGCCGCCGCCGCCTCCGCCGCCGCCGCCGTCCGGCCGCGGCCGCAGCGCCGCCTGACGCACGGCGCCGGCGACGCTTCACATGCCGCGCGCTCCGACACCTCCGGCACTCTCACTACGCGATATATCCTCCCCGTGGGCTGCGGCTCGCACTGGCGGCTGCGATGTCCGCATTCACTCCGCGAGCGACGTGCTACCGTCGCGTCGCGCTGCGGATCGATAGACGGCGGCGCGCGGCTAGGCCCGGGGCTCGCGCGACGCGCGGCTGCCGCGGTGCCTCATGCTCGCCTCACTCTCTAGCTCACTGCTGCCCGAGGGCGGGCGGCGCTCGGGGCTCCCGGGCTGGGTGCGGCGCGACGAACGTGCGGTCGCAGCCAAGATGGCGCTCACTCTCGAGGGCCCCACACCGCGCGCGCCTGCGCGACACACCCCCACTCGCCTGTTTGTTTTCGGCAGAGGCGCACTTCAACCTCTCGATTCATCCCTGTGTAGCGTTCGCATTGGCTTCCCCTATTTGCTCAAGTTGATATTTTTTGTCTCAATGCTCTGAATCGAGGTTGAGTGCTTTAATTTGACTTCGACGACGAGTTTCACACAGCAATTATTCGATTCGGTCGCTCGTTCAGTGTGAGAGGGCCTGGCGCGCCTGGATGTGGCCCTGGGGGGTGCATGCGCGGAGAGGGTGGCTAACGTCAGGACGGTGCGCGTGGCGCCGCGTCCGATATTGACAGCGTCAATGTGGCTGGCTCGCTGCTCGCCGCTCGTCGCTCGCTGCTGCATCCGCTATGTTTACTCAGCCCGGCGCGGCAGGAGGGCGGCCGCCGGATCGGTGGCCGCGCTCGCCGCGTTTCCTCACCAGTGCTGCGAGTGCCGGATCATCCGGAGCGGAGGAGGATTTGTCGCGGACGACCGGAACATTTGTCTAGGTGGCAGTGTTATGGGGTCGAGGTTGACGCACACGTCACTACCACGACGTACACAAAAGTTCGGTCTGAAGTCGGCGAGAGCGGTTGTTATGAAATAGCAAAAATGGCCGAAGGTAAATACAGAGCTGCGTATAGAACTACGTATAGTACTAGCTAGAGTCAACCATAATAACCGGACCTACTTCAATTATAGTGCACTGGTATGGCATTACTTACAAGCGGCGCTGACGACGCGCGGCGTGGCCGCCTCCGCCGCTGCTGTGAGGGAAAGGAAGATGGAAATATTCTTCGGCTTACAAGTTTTACCACAAAATTTTCGAAAAGATAGCGACCACTGTCACATTGTAATCGCCTTTACTATCTTTCAATTCATCGAATACAAATGACTAATCGCTAATAAGTTAATCGCTACAATTTGTTTGTCCAAGAACTCATTGTAAAAAAATTTTTAAGTGAAATTCAGACTCTTGTTGGACTTCGTGGACTTGTTGGGATTCGCACGTGGACATGATTTTGAGATTTTTTTCGAAATAGCACAAAATTTGGGCATCCAATATAGAAAAAACAACCTATGTTGTTTCACATTAAACAAATTACAAACCTGCCGAAATATGCATTCTTACATAAATAACCATCTTGAATTTGTTATTAATTTATATGAGATTCAACATAGGTATAACAATCTTTGATGCGATTCATAACTTTTCAGCGCTTCGATGTTAGGTGCGGCAGCTATACAGGGTGTGTCAGGATAGGTTGGAGAAACTTCGGGAATAGAAAGTACTCATTATTAGAAGAAAAAAATCCTTATCACTCAAATCGAAATTCCGATGTTTTTTTGGTCATACAAAAGTTGGAAATTGTAATAAAAACTCGATGGACAGTGAGACTGGAGAGTGCAGTGAACTAATTCAGTCCTCTTTTTCCTTTGAGGTCATTGAACTTTCAGTGTTTGGAGTTTACCTACACGCAGTTCAATTGTACTAGTTATGTATGCAACCTACCCATTTTTATTCATGAGTTAGAATTTATTTTTTATTTAATAAAGGCGGACGTTAACCATCCACCAAATCTTGAAGAATAGATTTTCACCAAAAAGTACTGTAAAATGATCGAATCTGGGAAAAAGTTTCAGAGCTTTTCGTCTTCAAATATGGGCCCCTTTCGAACCCTGAAGTTTCGAAAACCTATCCTGTATATAATAGATGTGTATAGGCAAGGAACATATTATTAAGGGAGAGACAGCTGTTAGTACTCGTAACTAGGGTTGTCAGCGCCGCCGCCGCGCTCGCGTCCGTTTGGCTGTGTGGAGCTCACGCGCGCTGCCTCCGCCTCCGCCTCCGCCTCCGCCGCGGCCGCCCCGCGCCACCGCCCGCACTGAGTTCGGACCGCGGCTCGTGCATTATTTTTAATGAGACGTCGTTTTTGTCACCCCTGCCCGAGTTGACCTTAATTTATCTACCCGCTTCCATTAACGACCTCTGCAGGCGCGGACCCGCTGCGGAAAAGGGTTTAGAGTCGGCAAACATTTTTCTACTTTTCTGCGAATTCCACCCAAAGGATTTGCGGCTAAAACCAAAATGGGTATGACGTTTTAATGACCTCATAAACGGACAAAAATAGTTCTTAGATGTTTCTGGGGCGCTAATGGAGGAGAGGGCGGAGGCTGAGCTGGTGGGGCGGCCCGGAGAGGGCGGCGGCATAGCGACGGGCGGCGAGAGGAGAAATGGGTCAGTTTGTCGACCCCAAAACTTGGTGTGAGTGTTAGAGGAATGCCATTGTAAACGATTTAGTTGCGGGTAACTATGAAGCTATTACTTCGAAAGCTGTGTCCGAATGGAATTAGTTAATCTTTCACTATCGCTTCACAGTTCATAATCAAATTTGCGGAGCTCTTGAAGCTTTATTATACGAGAACTCTCAAAACGCTCTACAACTGAGAAGCCCTTTGCTAATAAATAACAGTCTATTAATTGAAGTGTAGGTCAAGCAAAATTACAGTAAAACGTCACCTAATAACACCGACATGGCATTCGCAATCCCCGTGCAACACAGAATGTCCATGGGCATCGTTAGACACCTACTCGTACGTGAAAAGATTACTAAACACTTACTATTACATTTTTTTTTATGGGGAGCACGACAAATGGCGCGCGCCAGACTAACGCAGAGGTATAGTCCGACGGCGCCCACGGGCATTCGGATACTAAAAAATTACTATGGCATAACAGAGGACACAGACGGCCGCGGAGGCGGGATGATATTTTCTTGTTTGTTTCGATAACTGACAGAAGCGTCTCGGCTCGTCGTATTCTACTTTGAATTTGAGTTTTCTTGAGTTTGTCTTACAGACACAACCCCGCCTTTTTTCACATCTAATCCAAAACCAAATTCGTGTGTTTTTTGTTTTCAAATTGTTATTTATGCATTGTCCGCGTTAAATGAAAAACACTTTGAGGTACCTACATTAAACATGTATAAGGTATTATGTATTACGTAGGTACTGAAGTTCTGAAATATTACAGGCGAGCTAGTAGGTCGCCGTGACATATGTGGGTACCTACTATTGGCCCCAAATCCTTTGTATTTGTTTTAAAGCGATGATGTGGACGGGACAACAAGCTTATCTCTGCCGCGTCACTCATGACTCAACACGGGCGGCGGCACAGTGTGCAACAGAATGTTTTATAAAATCCAAATAAAATAGTTTGGTACATAATATGTAATTGTATTTTATGAAATAGTTAATATACAATAATTTGCTTAAAACCAAATTAAACGATTACATCACATAAAATTAATATTAATTAAAAAGGAGAACATCCCCTTTTTTTTAAATAAATAATTTTCAAAATTACTAACAAATCGAGCGTTCACTGGTTTTCCACACTCTTACTAACGCACAAGAGTAAGCGGTAACTATATCACTGAGCAACACTCAAATTCGGAGTATCATAGAAGCTACAGTGGGTCTTTAGTAGAAAGGGTTGAAACCGGGCGCCGCCGCAGCCCTGTAGTAGTAGGCGGAATGATGGTCGGGAGTTGGTGCGGGGACGGGTGCGGCGGGGGCGGGCTTGGGGACGTCCTGAGTGCAATCCTCCCACATCCACCACGTCAACGCCAGCACCTCCAAGTTGACCAGCGCGAGCACGATCAGCGGCACCAGCAGCTTGCTGATCAGACCCCTCAAGCTGCTCTTCGCGGCCAGCAGCGACTTTAGCACTGCGGTCAGCACTCCGCCCGCGCCCGCCAGCCCCGTGCCCGTCCCCTGCCCGCCGAGCAGTCCCTGCACGATCCCGAGCAGCCCCGTAAGCTTCGTGCCCAGGTCCACACTCGGTTTCGGTAAGGCCGGTAGCGGCAACAGAGGCTTGATCGCCGCCGGTTTCAGTAAGGCCGGTATCGAAGGCTTGACCGGAGCCGGCTTTGGGACAGTCGGCTTCGGCAACGGCTTGTACTGGTGATAAGGATGGTACGGTTGATACGGATGGTAGATCGAAGGCTTGTAGGCATACGGATCGTCGTGATACGGAGGTTGATCCCAGTAGCCGTGCGGTTCGGAGTAACCGTACGGTTCGGAATAGCCGTGCGGTTCGGAGTAGCCGTGCGGTTCGGAGTAGCCGTGCTGTTCGGAGTAGCCGTGCGGTTGGCCGTAATAGCCGTGCGATTGTTCGGTATAGCCGTGCGGTCTGTCAGAATAGCCGTAGTCTGGGTAGTGCGGATATGGCGACGCGTGGGACCGCTCTTCCTCCGCCGCTCTCGACTGGTGCTCCGGTTCCGGCCGGTGGCCAGGCTCCGACTGGTGCCCCTCTATTCCGAGTGCATTGAGCAATTCGTGCACGGTACTTATGTTCGATTCGTTGCGATGAGCGTTGTCGGCGGAAGCCGCTTCGAAGGTGGCAGGGTTTGACTCAGATGGCGATGGCAAAGAGTCTGTCGGGTTCGTGTGAGCGGGCGCCGCCGCCGCCGGCAGCGGGTGCGGTCCGAGCTGACTCTGGAATGTGGTCGGCAGATTCCTCCCGTCGAAATTCGGCATGAAGGTCAAACGATCGAACGGCACCGCGCGGAGTTCCATAGGCGGAAAGTAGACGGAGGGCTCTCCGCACGTCAGAGCAACGACGTAGTAGCACGTCACAATCACGAACTTAATTATCATCGCGTAAGACATATCGACTGTCTGCTACGAACTGCTGGCCGGACGTGTGGAGGGGCTGCCTTTTATAATCGGCTCTGTTGCGACATAGGTGGCCACATATTTCTGGGGGAAAATATTTTGTTAAATTTGCACTGCACTCGGATCGCAACTGGGTCACTTCATGATTTTTGCAATTATAGCGTGAATCTGTCGTCGCACTGGTACGCCCCGCAGCTGGCCACCTCGCCCGGCGATATCGCTTCGAGCAGCGTCAGCAAGTAGGAGTCATCGCGCTCGTCGTCGAGCGCTAGGCCGGCGAGCGTTGCGACCTGCGCGCGCCAGCTGCCGCGCGCCGCGCGCACTAGGAGGCAAGCCGCGAGCGCCGGACAGCCGTCGGTTGCGACAGGACTACGCACCTCCTTGCTTAATGACTTTTTGTGCTTCTTCTTTTTCCATAGCTTCACTAATTTTGATATGATCGGATACAGCAACAGCGACTTGATACCTATTTTCGCCAGAAACATCATCTTCGCCGGCAGGAAGAACATCTTCGCCATGAGGAGCTTCATGAGAGCGAGCGCAGAGATCGCGAGCATGATCTTGGCGAGACCGGATACGAGGTTGGCAGTCGAGGAGAGGTAGTCCGGCTGATGTTGGCAAGCGACGTCGTAGTGTGCACTCTTGCGATGTGCCTCGGGGTACCACTCCGCGGCGGCCGGCACCAGCTCCGCGAGGAACTGTTGTGCTGTGGCGGTGGCGGTGGAGGCGGGCACGGGGCGGCCCGGCGCGGTGAGCGCGGAGGAGCTGGAGGGCTGGTGCGCGCGTACCGGCCCGGTCGCCAACAGTAGCGCGACGCCGCCGGCGCCTGCCGTACGGAGCTCGAGCAGCATGGCAGTCAGCCCTGCGAGTAGTGGCGCGCCCGCCGCCTTACCTGTTCTTTAATACCGCGTCCGTGAAATTAACATTATTATCGAAAGCGATCACGGTGATAATTTGATGAGAAATTTCTCTGTTAACGGTATAGGTTAAACCATTATGTAGGTCAGTGGAGCTGTTATCATCGGCATGTCGACCCTATTAAACGTCGGATATTTGATAATTTCGCTATTTCTAATTCACATTTAATAAAAAAACAATAAATTCGTGTACCCACAGGACCAAAATGACGTCAAAGTTAGAAAGCAAAACCCTCAATAAAACAAAATGTGAATATTTAATATACTGCAGAATGGTAAACATTCAAGCCACAAACAGAGTACAGAAAAGTATACCAACGTGGCGATGGAATGGTGACGAACATCGATCATACATGGGTCACCAGTTTATTTATGATTTAAACGTTCCTTGGGGAAATCCACCCAATGACAACGTCCATCGACCATACGGAGTCCGTTGCGTCCCCAAAGCAAAGTACCTAATTTAAAAATGGAATGCTTAAATATCAGACGTTGCAATACGGCAAGAAGGACTGTAGGTACGTTCTATATTTGAATTCAAATCACGCAATCTAAATCATAGACAAAATAAAAATAATAGAAGAAGGGCGAGTATCCTTATCTTATTTTTATTGGTGGCAAATTTTACACTAATACGAATTCGGCGGTTATTTATTTATTCTTCTTCAATCTGTAAAGATCTGTGGTTTAATTTGTCAGTATTCGTATCTATTAATACTATCGTTCGAATTATTTGGATCGAGCGCTAGGCAAATTGCCGTAATGTAAGTAATACTGACTATTAAGTAATCTGTGGTAATACTGAAAAAACGTTAGAAACAATGAAGCGCTCGATCCTGAAGATGTCAGACTTCAACAAGAAGGACGAACTTTCGGCGACATTGGCACACACACCGTGGTGCTCTGGAGCAGGTCAATACGTATTTTATTTTGTTGTAACTAGTCACCTCCACTTACATTTGTACTATTTCAGGATTTTCAGGACACCAAAATTAAAATTGTCTGCGTATGTCGGCCATGATTTGTAGATATACAACAAGAAAAAATAGTAAATGCACAGATAAATAAGTCAATCGATATAATGACTTGCATGAAAAAAAAATTTCGACGTGAAATGGCATGTTATGTTGGCTGACCGTAGTTAAACGCGTGGCGTGCTTGATCCACATAGCCCCTGCCGCATGCTGACTTGGCGCAGGCCTGTATTCATAAGTAAAATGTCAGTTATCGTTGAGCACGAAATTTAAAATGTAACGATCCTAATTTGAATAATTTGTTGTCACAACTCACCGCACCATCACTCGCAACCTCAATCTTGACTGTTCGTGCATCATTTGCAGAGTGCAACTAGGGCAGGCCAATCTGTAGAGTACCAATAAATTGCTTTGTATAGCGTTTTGTGGTGACGATGGATATGAATAAATACCACTGAATTTGGAGTGGTATAAATAGGTACTTACTCACTTTTCGTACTCACACATAACTAAGCATGAGGTCTAAGTAATCTACCAACTCGACGAGTTTTTTAATAAAGTTTACGCAGCGAGCATTGCAAATTATTGCTTCCTAAAGTGAACTCGCAAATATTAACTTGGAAAGGTCACTAACTAGTAAGTATTATAGCAGGTATGTATGTAAGTAGTAGAGAAAGAAGGCAGTTCCTATCAAAGTACTTACTCAGAAATATTAAGCTAAACGGTTGTCCACGATAGGCGCTCTACCACCAAACTACGGATAATGCACCAAACTAATTTGCAACAACCGGCCACCCGGCTGTGCCCACAAGTTCAAAAGAGGATTAGACACAGCCAATATCACCGCTCCTCGTGAAACCACGCCTTACTCTTAATTTGTTCTATTGAGTGGTCTGTTCTAACTTTGAAGTGATATTGGCCTGTATACGAATTAATTGTTTTATTAAAAAACTTACTCTCAATTTAAAAAAAAATCACAAAGTAGTCCTTGACGTGTATATATTTTGATGTACCTAGTGATGTGTGTGTTCGGTTGATAGAAATACGAAAGGCTAACATAACAGCGAATGTTTCCAGTAAAAACTTAGTGATGTACCAGGACTACTCTCTATTGGACATCTTTTAAACCTGACGTACGTAGAAAGTAAAGTGTAGTACATGTCCACGAAACATTCTTCCACAGCGAATGTTTTCCGAAGAAAACGGTCTCAACTCCTCCGATGGTGTTCGCGAGCGCCCCGACGCGGGCGCGGGACTCCGCTGGCGCGTTCTACTCCTGAAATGGTTATGCAGAAATATATAGAGCCTTCACTTCCTCGGACATTCAAGTTACTTATTGTGATTGCAGTGTTACTCATAGGTATGGTACGGCTATAAACTACATATTTTATAATAATTTGTTAAACATTCATGAAACCTCGGACATAAAATATATATGAAACTCATACGAATCGTTTAATATATTAAAAAACTTTCCTATTTGAAATCCAATAAAAAAATATGTATTTACTTATTTCAGCGTGTCTCTCGCTGACCCTGAAAATATATTACATCCAGACGACTTCGCCTCGTAAGTGTAAAAATAATAATAGTTTATTTTCTCTTTATGCTAGACCTGCCTCGTTTACAAAAACAAATTGATTTTTTCTCACATTTTGGGGTACCCTGTGCCCTGTACTATCTACCGAACTTCAACTAGACAAATGTATATATGGCATGTCTGGAAGCAAACATTTTGCATATTTTGGCATCACTTTCATCAAAATCGGCTCAGTGAATCCGGAGATAATACATGTGACCAACCAGATGGACAGACCAGAGTACGGAATGATCCCCTAAGTTTCCCTTTTTTCTATTGTCCGATCCACACCGGTCTGATGTATCTAGATGCAGGCTTATTGAAATCTATGAACAGTGACAGAATTGTATGGCTGGTCGCCGGAGCGCAGTAGCTGCAGCGAATGCAGAAGGCAGCTAGAGGTCGCTACGTTGCGAGCTGAACACGCCTTCTGGTGAGCTAATACCGCTAACTAACACGTATTGTTCGTTACAAAAAAAAAAATATTTGGCACATACTTAAATTCTACTTTATTTTGTATTTTTTCTTATCGATAACGATTTAGGACTTATGCTTTTGGAAAATATTTTTTCGTGAGTTCAGATGCCATGCCAGATATTAATTGCGCAACAAGGAGCTTGTTATCAATATTTAATTTGCACAAATCCATAGTCAGTATCGCCAGCATTTTTGTTTTGTCCGGTTCAGCAATACCTAACACGAAAACACAATGCAATCTATAAGGAAGAGTCCGGGTTGGTACAACCGCACTGAATGAAAGGTCGGTCGAAACTGCTATGTAAATAGTTCGTGTTTTCCGTCGACGTCACGGATGTTATAGGTGATAGATAATAAATAGGCAGCCGTTTCGTTGTCATTAAAAAAAACAATATAATTGTCTAAATCGCACGTAATCACTCTTTATTTCAACCTTTTATGGTAAATTGTCTGCAAAATTGATAAAACTTTAGGAATGTTCAAAAAAAATGTGCTTGAAAGACATCAATTCCAACAATAAAAAAAACTATACAGTAGGTATGTGTTCTATTACATGGCCCTATAAAACTGCATAGAAAATTTTTCGATAACTTGAACTTTGTGGGGGAAAAAAGCTGTAATATTATGGAGGTCGTTTCTCATTATGATGCGGCGGAGTATTTTACCTCAATGATGCGATGTCACAACTGCTATAATATTTCAGGAAGATGCGCATAGTGAAGAGATGCAGCGGCTCCAGACTAGTGGCGGATGCCCCCAACATCAGACCAGTACACGTACTTTCAGGTTCATTCGCGCAATTAATTCCGAATCAAATGTAAAATCTCAACTTATACATAAATATCCGATCTTGTCAGCTGCCGCCTCGCGCGCCGTATAAGCGTGTGGGGCCGGTACTTAAAAAGAATAGCCCCACTGCATATCTCCCCGTGCATGTCGTAAAAGATGCCGTGCTAAAGGGCGACAGGATAGCCACCTCTCATCTTGGTGCGATCTTTCCACCGAATCATGCAGCTGGTGGGCCTTCGTGCCTTACTTGCCGCTTGATAGTTATCTTGTCCGAATACTTTGCTAAACGTGGTGGCCGATGTTGTGCTGTAATTTGCCAGCACGACACCGATTACTCTGCTTACCCTGATTGTCGGGATAAAACGTGTGGTGTGTGTGTGTGTGTGTAGAAAATTCTTTTATATCTGACCCAAAAAAAATCATGTTTCATGTTATTCGTACGTAAGTTCCTTCTAAGAAGTGAGTAAAGTTACAACAATTAAAATCGTATAGGAATTTTGAAACAAACCTGCGTCTATTTCCACGGGTAAAGAAGACACATATTATATGGGTCGGGATCAAACTTTCATAATTATTTGTACACCCGCCGCGCTTCGAGTCACATTGTTCGCGATTGCTACATTTCCACATAGTATGTACATAATTTATTCACCGAACAAATTGTGCAATGAAATGTGAGGCAAAATTTTTGAGTCATGTCATGAAATAAAATAAATGGAAATACAAAGTTCGACTTAAAAATGTATATCGCGAAATCTGCCTGCACACCGTGTGTAACACACGTCGGTTTTGCTGTTTGTGATTTGTATAGGTAACTACTTAGTTGATTACAAATTTTAAAAAACCACGACCCTTAAAAAGTCAAAAATAATTTCCGTTTACTTACTTAAAGAAGTCGGGGGACCGCTGAGTAAGTTCCCGCGCTGCTCTGAGTTTTTATATATAACTAGCTGAGCCCGCGGCTCCGCTCGCGTGAAATTCGTATTCCAAAGAAGAATGTAAGTAACTAAGGGCGAGGCCGAAGGCCGAGCTGCGTTCAGGTAAGCGATAAACCTTCTCAAAGAAAGTAACTAACTAAGGGCGAGGCCGAAGGCCGAGCTGCTTTCAGGTAAACGATAAACCTTTTTCAAATAAAGGAAGTAAGTAAGGGCGAGGCCGAAGGCCGAGCTGCGTTCAGGAAGACGACAAACCTTCTGGAAGAAAGGAAGGAACTAAGTGCGAGGCCGAAGGCCGAGCTGCGTTCAGGTAAACCAAAAACCCTCTTCCGCCTTCGGGCCTCGCCCTTAAAGACTTCCTTTCTTCGATAGAATATAATATCGTTTACTCAATCTATTTATTTCATATAAATAAAAAAGTAATATTAATAACCAAAGAATTAAACGTACCTAACAAACATTAAAATAACTATCAAAACGGGCATTTTCAAATGTTCTTAGAGCACTTGCGGCATTACCCCGCTGGATGGCAAGGCTTACCCTTTGAATGAAGTACATAAGCCCTTGATGACGGGACACCAGTTGCGTCAACCAGCTCAAGCCTCTTTTGGCTTCACTGCTCCACGGACCGAGGGTTTCAACCGCAAACGCAACAAATTCGAAATCTTGAATTATATTTCTATATTTGCTGCGTTGGAGGCTCTCCGACCCAGCCTCGGCCGCGCCAGCCGCTCTTGAAGATGTCCTAACGTGACTTGGAGCCAATGTGAGAACAAAAGTGGCGTCCCACATCAAAGAACTACCCTTAGTCCATGGCACTAAGGTCTCTAGCATCGGGCCTCTTGCCATCCAGCCGGGAATAACCGCGAGGTTCTAGGATGCACGGTATATTTGCCGTTAGAAGCGTGGACTTTATAATAAAATTTAAATTAAATTAACTCAATCTTAATATTAATTAACTTTATTCGAGATGGTTTAGCTTCTTCCTGAACGCAGCTCGGCCTTCGGCCTCGCCCTTAGTTACTTGCTTTCTTCGAGATGGTTTATCATTTGTCAGAACGTAGCTCGGCCTTCGGCCTCGCCTTAGTTGCTTACTTTCTTCAAGATGGTTTAGCTTCTTCCTGAACGCAGCTCGGCCTTCGGCCTCGCCCTTAGTTACTTGCTTTCTTCGAGATGGTTTTTCAATTATCCGAACGTAGCTCGGCCTTCGGCCTCGCCTTAGTTACTTACTTTCTTCAAGATGGTTTAGCTTCTTCCTGAACGCAGCTCGGCCTGCGGCCTCGCCCATAGTTACTTACTTTCTTCGAGAAGGTTTATGGTCTTCCAGAATAGAGCTCGGCCTTCGGCCTCGTTCTTAGTTACTTATTTTCTTCAAGAATGTTTTTCTTCTTCCTGAAATCAGCTCCGCCTTTCGCCTCGCCCTTAGTTACTTTCATCGAGAAAGAATATCGTTTACGTGAGCGCAGATCCGCCTTCGGGCCCGCCTTTAGTTACTTACTTTCTTTTTTTTAAATACGAATTTCACGCGAGCGAAGCCGCGGGCAACAGATATATAAATTTTATTGCACCAATGACAGCGACATAACTTCGACTTTCAATTATTATTTTTATTTATCAAACAATTTGTCACCGGCCAGCTCACGTCGAGATGACAGTTCTCCGTTGTCAACATGACATTTAAAATTGTTTTTACCTTTACTTTGGACTACGTGATTTTAAACGCGCAATAATGTTTATAATTGTTAATTTTTTTTTTTTTTTTGTTAATTTTTTTTACGTATTATGTTAACCCGGCATATGAACTGCCACTATACAAAGTTTCGTCTAAATCCGTTCAGTGGTTTTTGCGTGATGCGCGTACAGACAAACAAACAAACAAACAAACAAACAAACAAACAAACAAACAAACAAACAAAAATTTTAAAAACTGTTCTAACATGTTCAGTATCTCATTTTAAGCCACCCTGGTCAATGACGTATCATGTATTCTACTAGACCTCTTACCCGGGCAACAGCCTTCGCTCCACCGCGGTGGAGTAACCATTACGCGGAGGGACCCTCTTGAGACTAGTAGCTCGCGAGCGACCGAACGCGGCGGACGCGCCGTCCGCGCGCTCGCTGCCGTCCGTCTGCGGCTCGCATCGCGCCAGTCATTATGCCCGGTTGTGTGTTGCGATATTGCAAAAATCATACCAAAAATATTGGGAAAAGTGATGGCATCTCATTTCATAGGTAAGTATCATCATACATAAAAAACATTTTTTCATAAAAAAAGCCCAAGGTCAAAAAAAATTTATATAGGTTTTACTCCCTATATGATGCAGAACCCCCCCTTAGCGTACTATTAACTAATTTTGAAAGACCTTATATATTAAGATCACAATGAAGTGATGTTGACTATTCCATACTAATAAAACTAAAATTGTGGTTTTCACAATTTCTGAAAGAAAGAGATCTATGTGTTGGAAGACTTTTTTGTTCCTGGCATGAAACTGAAACGATTAAGAAATTATTTTTTTTTTACATTTTACATTATTATAAATTTTTTTTTTGTAAACAAAAATCTTTGTTCCTCAAAAGTGATTTATTTACGATACAGAACCCCCCCTTAGCGTACTATTAACTAATTTTGAAAGAACTTATATATAATATCTTGTTTTCCATGTGCTTAGAAATATTTGGTTCAACTGGCCAATTAGGGCTGTCACAACGCTACTTCAATTTGAAAATTTTGTACATTTTATGTATTGACCTCGCATTGCAATAACATAAGCATTATTTAATTAAACAAATAAATTGAGCGCGCTCATTAGGGCTGCCACATATGAATGATTAGAAATAGAGTTCTGGGATATCATGTATGAAAGTAAATAAATATGTATTAAACCACGTTAAAATATGAGAGTGAATTGACCGCTAATTAGGGTTGTCGCTATTCTTTAAATTTTTTTTAATTAGTAAGTAATTGAGAAATTTTCAAGAAAAAAATTTTTTTTACAAGGTTTCCACATCCTACTAAGGGATCAATACGAGAAAGATGGATAAAAATAGTCCAAGATGATACATTGTTTAAGGGAAAGTGAAAATTTAAATTTGTGTAAAGTGAAATTTAAATTATTTTGTTTAAGTACGGAGGAAGAGTTATTTTAGTTGTGTTTGTGTGTGTAGTCCAAAGTATACCTAATGGTTTTTTTAGTTATATATATATATATTTTTTTTTAATAAATGCTGCACTCTTTATTTTATGTATGTTTGGTTTGGAGATTTTAAGTTTAGTCCAAGGCCAAGACCGCAGTTATGAATTCTTTATTATTAAGTTTAGTTTTTTAGATATTATTCTAGTTATTAAGTGTAGGTATTATAAGAATACAAAACGGCTTTACTCGCGGTCGAAATACGAGCTGTGTGGCTCGACGTTTCGGGCCAAACGTATGGCCCATCATCATGAGCACTCTGGCCGAAATGTCGAGCCACACAGCTCGTATTTCGATAGCGAGTAAAGCCGTTGTTACTTCTTAAAATGTCAAATAACCACGGTAATTTAAAAACCTATATAAGTTTAGGTATGTATTTCAATTTATTATAGTTCTGTATTTTAAGTTTAAATACATAATAACGTTTTTTTCGATGAAATTCACTATCTGTTTTCTTCTATAATCCTTTATAACGTCCCACTGCTAGGCACGGGCTCTGCCCACTGACATAGGAGGTATTGTTTTTATTTTTGTTGTTTTATTGTTTATTGAGTATTCTTACGGCAGTCATATTGCACTCGAACTTGTCACAATTTGTTATATATTTTTTTTATGGAGCCTGACACGGTTGGCTACATCACCTACAACATCCGTGATGTCAGCCCATAACACAGGGTGAACTAGGTGCCATGTCAGTGCTTCCCTTCATTTCATGTCGGCTACACTAAACTGGACGGAAAACACGAACTATTTACATAGCCGTTTCGACCGACGTTTCGTTCAGTGCGGTGGTACCAACCCGGCCGGGATAAACCCTACCACCTAGTAAGGTAAGAAGGTAAGGGACCTACAGTTTAACGTGGAATCCGAACCACGGTCAGCCTCCAACGGTCGAGCGGTCACCCATCCAATCACTGACCGCGCTCAGCGTTGCTTAATAACAGTTGACTAACCAACCGCGCCACTGAGCTACCGAGGCTGACGAATTTTCTTATCCCTTAGTCGACTTTTACGACATGCGACGGGGAGAGATGCAGTGGGGCTATTCTTTTTAAGTACCGACCCCACACGGTACAAATTTTTTTTTTTTTTTTTTTTTTTTTATTGACAGCGCGACATATGGCGCCGAGCCACCCATAAGGTGTCTAACGACGCCCATGGACATTCGGTCGTATGCGGGGGTTGCGAATGCCATGCCGGCCTGACAGGTGCCCATTCACGCCCCTCTTGAAGGACCCGAGACTGTACTTGGGGGGAAATATATGGGCAGGGAGAGCGTTCCAGAGTTTACCGGTTCTGTAGAGGAAAGATCTGCAGAATCGATTGGTACGCATCCGCGGTAAGTCCAGCGTGTAGGGATGCAATCCCTGCCCAGTGCGCGTGGTGCGAAGGTGGAAAGGGGACGGCGGGATCGCGTTAAACAGCTCCTCCGAGCACTCCCCATGGAATAAGCGATAGAACACACTTAGGGAGCCGACATCCCTACGGTGTTGCAGTGGTTCTAGATCGCAGGACACTTCGGGGTCACCCACTAGTCGCACGGCTCGACGCTGGATTGAGTCCAGTGGCGCAAGCTGGTATTTGGCAGAGCCATCCCACAGGTGCGAGCAGTACTCCAAGCAGGACCTGATCTGCGATTTATACAGAAGCAGTTTTTGGTCCGGCGTGAAGTACCGTCGCACCTTATTGAGTACGCCCAGCTTTTTAGAAGCCAGCTTGGCCTTCCCCTCGATATGGCGACGAAAGTTCAGGTCGTGCGACAGTTCGACTCCGAGGACCCCGAGGTGTTCGCTTAATTTAAGCGACGTTCCTTGGAATGAAGGAGCCGGTGTGAACGCCGCTCTCTTCGCACTGAACGCGCAAACTTGTGTCTTGGAAGCGTTGAACTCGACCAAATTACTACGGCCCCATTCGGAAATAGAGCCGAGTGTGTGTTCGAGCTCAGACACAAGTCTTCGCCTCTTCTCATCCACAACATCCCGACTGGCTGAAGGGTGACTGGTGTAGGATCCGTGTGCCGTACTGTCGTCTGCATAACAATGTATGTTGCCCAGAGACAGCATATCATTGATATGCAGAAGAAACAGCGTGGGTGACAACACAGATCCTTGTGGTACACCGGCGTTCACTGACATGGCGTCCGACGAGCAACCGTCCACTAGGACCTGAATGCTACGCCCATGTAGGAAGTCGGCGACCCAGTCACAGAGGCCAGAAGGAAGTCCGTAAGCCGGCAATTTGCTCAGGAGCGACTTGTGCCAAACCCGGTCAAATGCCTTGGCAATATCAAGGCCAATTGCCAAGGATTCACCATGACCTTCAAGCGATTCCCCCCAAAGGTGAGTGACGTACGCTAGGAGATCACCAGCAGATCGTTTTGGCCGGAAGCCGTATTGCCGATCGCTGATGAGGTCATTCGTCTCTAGGTACTTCATGAGCTGCGCATTTATAATGCGCTCCATCACCTTACATAGAAGGGAGGTAATCGCTATAGGTCGGTAGTTTGACGGGTTTGAGCGGTCACCCTTTTTGGGGACCGCTTGCACAAACGCAGATTTCCAGGCCGCCGGCACACGGCCATTGGAGTAGGAGAGACGGAATAGGCGCGTCAGCACTGGAGCCAGCTCGGGAGCACACCTTTTTAACACCAATGCAGGAATCCTATCCGGCCCACTCGCTTTCCTGACGTCTAGGGAGAGAAGCTCCGCCCGTACAGTCCGTTGTCGAAACTGCACTTCCGGCATGGAGTTCTCACACCTAGGTATGGATGGGGGAGTGGCACCCCCATCGTCCAGGTTGGAGTTCCCCGCAAAGAGAGATACCAGTAAGTCGGCTTTCTCCTTTGCGGAGTGGGCAAGTGAGCCTCCAGGACACTGCAGAGGTGGAAGAGAGGAGCGGCAGAAATTTGACTCGACAGATTTGGCGAGAGACCAGAACTCACGGCTCCCAGTTGGGTATTGGTTCAGTCTATCGCCGATTCTGCCGATGTGGTCAAATTTGGCCCTGGCAATAACCCTTTTGCAAGATCTGGAGAGGCGGTTGTATTCCTTCTTCAGTTCGGATACGTTTGAATCACGTCCGGCACGAGCGCGCGACCATGCACGATAAGCTGCGCATTTAGCTGCAACAGCATCAGCACAGTCGCGGCTGTACCATGGCTGGCTTTTACCACCGAGGTGGACAGAGGCGCTGGGAATAAACATTTCCATTGCCCCCATAACCACCTCGGCAACGGTATTAGCACATTGCGACGGATCGTCCGAACTGAAGCAGATCTCTCTCCAAGGGTAGGATGCGAAGTGTTCTCGCATCCCATCCCAATCCGGTTCGATTACTCGTACACCAGTGACCAGTGGAAATCAGAAGCAGTTTACACAAAAATACCTTTCATAGACCAGTGTGCACTAGTTACCTAACTTTATTTTTCTTCATCGGAGCGATCGTACCTATTCGTTATGAAATGCACGTATATCAATCCTTATCAAGGAAATAAATAAGTACATTAGTTAGTGCCCGGGATTTGAACCCGCAACTTCTGCATTGAGAAGCGTTACCACTAGACTACGGGCACAATTAACCATAATACCTACTCGTAAAATAATAAATCGAAAAATATATTTTTGGTAGACTAAGTGACAACCCTACGTATTCCAATGCACGTGTTGACTGACCGGCCGGGCCGGGCCGCTAGCCGCTCGCTAGTCGCTCGCTAGCTAGCCCCTCTCCCGCTCGCTTCCCGCCCCGCGCGGCTCAGCGTTCCGCCACCCCGCTACCTTACCTCATACCTCAACTATTGGCCGTCATTTCTCTGTATTCTTTCTTCGTAGTGCTCACTCTATACATAAAATCTCTTTGACCCTGGTTAGTTTTTTTCCGAATACATTCAATGTACAGACTTTCTTACCTCTACGATTTTATTATATGTATAGATTAATATTTTTTTATTACTAATGACTTGATTACAAACATAGCTAACACCATCCCGATTAAACCAGCTTTCTAACAAAAAAAAAATCCACAATCGGTCCATCCGTTTGGGAGCTACGATGCCAAAGCAGACACACCCATACAAACCCTCACACACTCATATACCCATACACACATACACACACACGTTAAACTTATAACAACCCTCTTTTTTCGTCGGGGGTTAAAAATGTTTCATGTTGGCTCCAAAAAACTGGATTAAAATATGCTTAGATGTATATTTTTTTAGACTATTTCTCCCTCAGGCGATTTCGGAAAATATAACTGAGTCAGAACAGCACTTTAAACGTAAGAAATAAAAACCGAATAAAAAACTATTGAAGATTGTCAGTCGTGCGCGCAAAATTTATATTTGGAAGCCACAAAACTACAAGCAGTGAGGCGAGTGCAGAGGAGTGGCAGCGCGTCTAATTTTGAATTTGTAATAAAACTTCAGCAGGAGTGAACAGAAGCGGCGGTGCGGTGGCGTGCGGAGTGTCGGCGCGCGGCGGGGCGGGCACCGCAGCGTGGGGCGCGCGCGCGGCGCTGTGGGGCGTGCTGCCCGTGCCGCTGTACCGCACCTCGCCCTCACCGCGCCTCCTGCTGCAGCCAAGCCCCGCGCGACCCGCTGACTGCTGGCCCTTCCGGTATACCACCCTCTAGTACTGTGTGGGGTCGGTACTTAATAAGAATAGTCCCACTGCATCTCTCCCCGTGCATGTCGTAAAAGGCGACTAAGGGATAAGCAGCCTGCAGACACCCCGGTCGACTTGTGGCTTTCATGGAAGACATAGGCTGACTGGGGTAGCTGGAGACTGCAGGGTTTTGCACGAAGGTCCCCAACCAAGCGGGATTAGTTTGCAGGCCTAGAGCCAACCGCAAACCAAAACAACAACAACAACATACCACCCTCTAACACCTGCTAGACCTATGTCTAGCAGGTGTTAGAGGGTGGTACGTAGTCTACGGAATCTCAATAGATTCCGTAGACTTTCGAAATAGCGGGTTGAGCGTCTCGTGGCCAAGCGGTAAGATCATGTCTCGTTTGCGAGAGTCCGGGTTTCAATACCTGCCATCATTTCGAATTTGACAAGTGAATTCCTTCATGCACACGAGTTGCAGCACGCTTAGTTCGAATTCCATGCAACACTACGTACAACATCCCTAGGTAGGTCGCTTACCTTGTCAGAATGGATGCCGTCCGGGAGATAAGTTCAAGTCCGCAGCAGTGCCTACGCCTAACAATGCACTGAGTGAATATAATGTAGCTTGAATTGTTAGAGGAATTGTTACCATTATTGTGAAGTTTCCGTCCAGCCCCTCGAACTAACAGCCTATCCTAAGTCCTACCGAAAAAATCAATAATAAATAAAGAATAATGTATAGTTTAATGGACAGATATTATGTACCAGAGGATGTAGCATGTAGCCAATCATGTCTGGTTACTTAGTCAGGAACATAGCAGATCATGAGGGTTCTTGAAAGCGTACAAGTCGAGCTATGTTACGCGACAGCGGCGCGCATGGCGAGGTGATCATCGAGGTGGCCCAACTGACGCGCGTCACACTACTCAGCTTAGAGCATGTGCGGCCTGACTCCGCGCGCTCCTCCCCAGCCCGCTTCACCCTATACGTTCGTATCTCTCTCTACGTATCGCTGCAGTACCTTCCTTATTTATCACACCATGTCATCATCAGTTTCCATTAAAAAATCTGTCGTCGTGATTACCTAACTTCATGCTTCTGTACAGACCGGCATCAGAGGCGGCGCAAAGCGTGAGCGACGTGGGCGACCGCCCCCGCCCTCGCGGCCCGAGGGGCCTCGCGCCTCGAAAGTTCATGCAGCTTTGATTCATGAAAAATATTCAGCTAGATCTAT
The DNA here is from genome assembly GCA_946902875.1 of Nematopogon swammerdamellus. NCBI lineage: Eukaryota > Metazoa > Arthropoda > Insecta > Lepidoptera > Adelidae > Nematopogon > Nematopogon swammerdamellus. Next base: position 14,317,533 of record OX336343.1, read on the forward strand.
TAATTAAAAGAGACCCCGAATAAACACATTTAGTTAGACCTAATCACAGGCAAATTAAAACATTGAGCCAAACACAATGTTCAAATTAGGAACAAAAAGAATGTGACGAAGTATGTGCGAAAAACAGTGATAGCCACAGCTGTCTCAATATGACGCATTGAGAAGCCCGTGGAGCAAGTGAGACTGATCATGTGAAATTGATAGTAGCTATGAATTGCTAATAGAGATTAGCCCCGCTGATCAAAATCACAACATTTTCTGTTACAACATACCTACCATCATTTAGGAAAATTATACCTATACCAACTCATCTTTATTAACCTTCATTACTTTATGTAACAATCTAGAATTTTTATAAATTGTGATTTCATGCTCGTCAGGGCATCCTTGCGAATGGTACGCGACGCTCAGGATGCAGCGGTGAGTACCGCGCAAACGGGACAGCACGGCAACTGTTCCGCAGCGGTCTGGCGGCGGCGCCGGTGCGTGCAGTCGCACTACGCGTTCACTCCAACCACGGCAACCCACGCTACACGTGCCTCTACCGTGTGCAAATATACACACCCAAGTCACAACCATAGACTCTAGCTACCAAACTCAGGTTTCTTATAAGGTGTAGTCTGTATAACATTTTGGTTTATTTGATTTCACATTGAACCTAATCTGCTATTCTAATAAGATGTCAAGTTCCTCTGTTGAGTGATGCTACCTCATGCATGTGACATATTGCCTGGAAATTATCTCCACAAAATATTTAGGTTTTTTTTTTTCAGTTTTAAGTAAGCACTCAAGTAGGTATCTAAGTTATTTTCATAACAACTAAGCATGTAATTTCACTCTTAGCACTATCTCGCTACCAGGTAGCTGTAATTTTGTAATGTTTTAAAAGGCAGCCAGCCATACATTGTTCTTATTGCCAGCAGCCATCCTAACAATGTAGCAAAATCAATAAAAGAAAATGTTAAAGTGTTACAATTTTATTGTGTCAAACGTAAAGTTTAAGCAGCGCTCCAGTCCTGTGCGGCTCCGCCCCACGAGGGGGCAGCGGCGGGGGCGGCGGCCGGAGCCGGCACTGCCGCTCCCCACTCGTCCTGCACCTGCACACATCAACATTATGCCATTTCACACATATCTACAAAGTTTGAAAGTTGTATGGAGCGAGTCATGCTGGGAGGTGCATAACAAGGCAATCCGTCGACGCACCAGAGTAGTCGATATTGGGCACCAGGTGACAAAGGTCAATTGGCAATGGGCTGGGACGTCAACTGCTCAGACGACGACCGCTGAAGTAACAGTATCCTACACATGCGACCGTGAAGAGGAAAACGGGAGAAAAGGGTGCAAAATTAACCCATTAAGGACCGCTCATTCACAGTAGAAGCCATATTCTTGGGGGTTATAATTTTAACTCATGCCAAATAAAGGCACTCAAAGCCGAGGATATAACTCAGCTCATAGCGGAAATCAGACTTGGGGTTGGGCCAGTGGCGCTTCCCCAGGTGAAGCAAGTGAGGCGCCGCTTCACTTGCGCCTCTTGAAGGTAAAGAAAAAAAATCAACATAGATGTTTATTTATTGCTAGACTTTGGGCATGTCCTGTCCTCGAAATGAAAACTGCAATACAACATCAATTAAATGCTATTATGTAGGTAATCCACCTAGGTGCCTCACTAAATTTCATTGGTCAACACTGGGGTGAGCTTTAAACTTTTGAGAGATCACAATAGATCTTCTTATGTCGCAGTGATAACAGAGATAACTCTCACACTTTCAGTCATAATCATAACCCATTAAGGATAGCTGAAGATCTTTGTGAAAGGAAACATTTTATAGCAGCATTTATTCCATGTTATGAAATGAAATGTTATGCCAACAAAACTTTCTGCTTCCCACTTGGCTCGTTCAATTAACCTCAGCAAAACCTTTGCTGGGACTTGTGAACGGTAAGGCTCGATAGGGCGGTGAGAATGTACGAGGCGCACCTGGGCGGCCCAGTCCTCCTGGGCGACGACGGGCGCGCCGAAGGCGGCGGCGGCGGGCGCGGGCGCGGCGGCGGGCGCGGCCCCCTCCTCCGCCCACGAGGTCACCGGCTCGGCCACGTCATTCCAGTCCTCGTGCACGGGCGCCGGCACCGAGATCTGCACAATCACACACATCACCCTCCAACATCACACCACTACTACTACACCTACACCCAGGCAGGTACATTACATCCGGCTTCCCGTCCCAACTATACCATGTCAGTGTTTCCCTTTGGTCGTAACTGACCGGAAAACACCAACTGTTTCATAGCCATTTCGACCGAGTTTTATTCAGTGCGGTGGTTCTCTTCTGGACAAGTTTAACCCTAGAACACATAATAAGGAAATAAGGTAAGGATGCTAGTTTCACATCTCTGGTATAGCACCTTGTTTTATTCAAACAATTACCTATAATAATTCAAATTCAAATTCAAATAGTTTATTTGTAAACCTAACAAAATCAATGGAACTAACAAAAATACATTAGATATGTATGTACTTTAACACAAACAAAAGAAAAGAAATACAAACGAGAAATTTTGAACATAATAGCTAAAAACAAAAAATAAGGTAAGAAATACATATCTATAATACTTAAATAATCGATGGTTTACAAAGAGGGATATGGCGCAGCTCTAATCCCTAATCAGGATGCTGAATTTAAGCCATTCCCTATAACTAACTTTACTAATAACTTAACTTAACTAATAACTAACTTTCATCTAATATGAGGTAAAAAAATTACCGTGAATTCCAACCATGGAAGCCAATTACCAATAAAATTAATATTCTTGGTAAACTAAAAGTATTTAATCTACTATTTAATTAAATTTTAGAAATGTGAGTTTAATAAGGCGAGCGAAACCGCGGGAAAAATCTAGTGGTTTTTTTTATGTAATCCGCTATGGTTGGCTGAGTTGGAGGGGCTAAAGCGCATGCTCCGACCAGCCAATATCACCTCCGAGAAGGTAGGTGCCATACCGGACTTCCCTGGATTGCTGGCTATACTGGACTATAATAAAAAAGTTTTTCTTATAACTATAATAAAAAAGAAAAGTGGCGTACTGAGGTAGTGACCTCTGGCTTGGGCACAACAGCTCCTTGCTGCTCCTTAGCCTGCTGCTCGTCCTTGTCGCCCTCCTCGGGGTCGCGGTAGAAGAACAGGTCGACCACCACGTCCCAGCGCTGGTCGCGGCTCAGCTGGCCCCGCAGCCGCAGCACCTCGCGCGCCAGCAGCCACCACATCAGCCCGATCGAGTGCGATGACTGCCGCACACACACACGCACACATCTACTACATCATCGTATTACTTAACCAGACAAACAAACATTTTAACATTAACAATGAAACAAGACAAAAGACAGTTTGCTAATTCAAACATTCAATTCTATTCTATTGAAGGTAGGTTTGATGTTTAAGAGCTAGTTCCATTTTTCTCACATTCATGCATATTTTTATAAATTGTACCCACAAGTATGTGTTACATACCTTATAGCTCTGTATTTTTTCTGTAATGTATCAATGGGAATAATAAATATATCTTCTTTCTTCATAATATTTGTAAATTTTCTTGAATATTTTTAATGGACCGTCAGCCTCGGTAGCTCAATGATGCGTTCGGCCGTTGGAGACGACCGTGGTTCGGCTTCCACATAAAACTGTAGGTCCCTTCCCTTCTTACCTTGTTGGTAGAGTTCATCCCGCCCGCGTTGGTACCACCACACTGAACGAAACGTCTGTCTAAACGGCTATGTAAATAGTTAGACATTAGACATGAAATGAAGGGAAGCACTGACATCACGGATGTTGTAGGTGTTGTAATGTAGACAACCGTGTCAGTTTCTATAAAAAAAAGATCACTAAAAACATGACAGCAACATTGCATTTGCCTAGAAATAAAAATACATACTTGGTACAAAAAGTTATGGTCGCCGTCGTTATAACCAATAGTGTTTTCCATCCAGTTCACTGTAGCCGGTTCGAGCAAAGGTAACGGTAACTGCTGCATGGTGGATGCAGTAGGTGATGTAGCCAACCGTGTCAGGAATCACGCGGATACCTTGGTGTTGCACGGGATGGCGATGTCGACGAAGCGCAGCGGCGAATCCGTGTTGCAGAACGCAATGACGGGGATGTTGACGTAGGACGCCTCCGTGATGGGCTGGTGGTCCTGCGCCGGATCCAGCACGATCAGCAGCCGCGGCTCGCGGAATGCAGCTTGGATCTGTCGCACACATTTCACAAACTCATCATCACCACATCGAAACATCTAACCTTCATAGTGTCAATATCAAGAGCGACAGTTGAGTCAGATTATGTTGAATCATGGCTGCACGAATGCAAATCAGAGGTTCCTTAGGAGTATCATCACTAGATATAGACATGGGAAATATGCTCAGACAGTGTGTCGTTTGAGAAATGGAATTTTCGTAAAAGAAATAGTAGAAGAAATTCTTTATTGCACACCAGAACATTATCAAACAATGATACGTGAAAACAAAAGAACAATAGTGCGCAAAGGCAGACTTAACACTATAAATGATTTCTTCCAGTAAACCTTTGGGTGATTTTAGTTTGATCATTAATTATTATTATTGATTTAGTACGAATTATGTATGTATACGCTGACACGTGTACTAGGTATGAAGAGTGAACTTGAGTCTCACTTATACATACCTATTTTTATTGTAATTTGTTGTTATTTTAATATAATTACTTTTTAATTATTAAACAGAATCAATAACGAGTTTAGAGATTAAGACAAATCTACATCACCATTCAATTTATTCCTTTTTTATTAGATCCACCACAGCTGCTGCCACAGGTCCTAGACGAAATCAGAAAAATTGTAGCAATGATCTTTTCGCACCTGATTGGTGAACGCTCCAGGTGTGAAGCGTCCTGCGATAGGCGTAGCGCCCGTGTGCGACGCATACTTGAGCACGGCGCGCTGCCCGAACGGACGGGAGGAGATGACGAACACGTCGGCGGGGTTCTCAACGGCGACCACCGCGCGCGCCGCCAGCACGAGCTTCTCCCACGTGCGACGCAGGTTGATCACGTGCGCGCCGTCAGACCTACGCTTGTATACGTACGTCTCCATCTGTACATCACAACACACACACACCATTGTTGATAATCCGATAGCGAACATGCAGCGTGCGGTGGCACGACCGACTGTCAGTTGGGAGAATTTGACATCAATATTCTCAGAGTTGTTTGGAACGGTTTATTATATCATCATGTAGGTACGTAATATAACTTCGTTACGTAGTACAAGCCCTGTCACATTTTTAATGTTTTTTTTTAATGGAAACTGACACGGTCAGCTACATCACCTACATACAACATCCGTGATGTCAGCCCATAACACCGGGGGAACTTGTTGCCACGTCAGTGCTACCCTTCGGTCGTGCCGGCTACACTGAACTGGACGGAAAACACAAACTATTTACATAGCCGCTTCGACCGACCTTTCATTCAGTGCGGTGGTACCAACGCGGGAGGGTTAAACCCTACCAACTAGTAATATAAGAAGGGAGTCATATCCCTTAGTCGCCTTTTACGACATAGACGGGGAGAGATGCAGTGTAGCTATTCTTTCTCCAGTACTTTACTGGCCCCACACGGTAAAAGCAGCATGCGTTTATTAATGTTTATTTATTTATTTATAACTGTCAGCTCAACAAATCCGAGACGAAACTTCCTGTCAAATAGAGCAGTGGAAATGTGGAACAAACTGCCCGAAGATATCGTACAAGCACCCACCACCAATTCCTTTAAAAACAGGCTCGACAAACACCTAAAAAAACACCAAACTAAACTAACTTCAAAATAACAAAGCACCAGTGAACTTAGACATGAACACATCAGCTTAGGCTGTTCGTTCATCAAATAAATAAATAAATAAAAAACTATGACTTTTGTGAATAAATAAGCAGTAGCTATGAACTCACCTGGAAGTTGACGTTGTCCGAGCCCAGGTGGGTCGTGGCAGCCAACATCTTGGTGACATCCTCCTCATTGAGGGCGAGCACATCCAAGCCTCCCGACATTGTTGCGTTTAAGTGAGTTACGACTAAACCTAGAACAGATTGAAGCACAATATAAATCTCTCACGATGCATACTCGAACAGCATTCACAATAATTGAGGAAAATGTTTACGGCAATCATTGCTGGCTGATTATGAAAGAACAGAGTGGAGCTCTCTCGCCGGTTTCTTTCGGTCGAGTTACTCGTGTAAGAAATATTAGCGAATGTTGGCCCATGTCGCACAACAAGCATTACCCAATTATTGCTCGTTTACGAGCACCGAAATTTCCTCACTGTTGACAGGTCTCTCGCCAAACTCAGATTCGTACCAGGCATTGCTGATGCTGCATTTTCCTACTAAGTGGTAACGATGTGCAGGTTTTAGATAAAAATATACACCAACAGAAAACATGTCAGCACGCCGCGGGACGGGCAGCTGCAGTAAATTTTGCAAACAATGTACATTTTAGAATGGCATGCATATGGCCGCCCTTAGGGTCATCTGAGTGTACGCGTCCACTGCTGGACATACACTCTACTGTTTTCCTCCATTCCTCCCGGCCTTCAGCGACACGGAACCACTGCTTTCCGCCGACGCACTTGTTGTGGTCGTCCCACCTGGTGGGTGGTCTTCCTAACTCTCTTATTCACGACCCCCAGGGTAGGACACGGTTACACTAACGGTCGTCCTCTTCGACTAAAGTGCCCAGTCTACTGAAACTTGAGCATAACCACCCGGCGTCAATATTGACTAGTTTCATATTTTAGGGTAGTACCTCGCATATATTTTGCATAACATTGTTTGAATTACAATAAAAAGTTTACTTGATTTCATTTTCGGAATGTAAAACCTTAGGATTATTATGATATTTCAGGATTTTTTTTTCAAAAAAAATACTTACGCGTGTAAATGCCACTGGGAGCCAGCTAGAAATGACCGAGTACTGTCACTGTCAAGTGTCAATTTCATGGCTCTCTGTCAAAGAAACTGTGTTTTATTTTTATTTTTGCTTGGACACCGGGTTCTTAGATGTTGCCATATCTAATGGCTCCAGTACACTTTGGCCCAGTCCGTTGGCCCAATGTGAACACTACACGACATCTGACAGTAAATATTTACGAACGAGTACTCTATCAGTTACTTTCTTTACGTGGTCCCGGAGACGATCAATTGCAATTGACAATGTTTACGTGATTGACGGTTTCAAATTATGGACGATTGAACGCCGCTAATCAACATTATTTTGCTTTTCTCGCGATTACGAGAAGAATTATTACAACAGACGAGGCTGTCTGACTGATAAAATGTATGACTGATTTTTGCAAAGCCTTCTTCCATCTCACTCGTTCGTATCCACTCTTCGCAATAGTAGAGAGCCATGGCTGGCGATGTCTTTTGCTTATCCCGAAAAACAAATCAACCAAAAAAAAATCGGGGTGTGGGTGTGGCTGTGTCGTGGTCGTGGACACGGCCAAGTGTTTTACGTGAATACGTGTACTTACTCTTTGATTTACCTTTCGAGGGGTGTAATTTAATTTTGGACGTAGATGATAGATATGAAGCTACAAAACCAAACCGTATCCCCCGATTTTGTTATCAGTTTTCTCGAACTCGAGAAAACTCGAGAAATTTGGCTTCATTCGAGACGAGAAAAAAATGACCGGAACTCGAGAATTCTCGAGTTCCGAATTTGAATTGCGCCAGGTGCGCCGTGCGACTATTTTCAAGCCCACTTCAACCGAAAATGAGCGTGTTTTCAGCCTAGCTGACATCGTCACAAAAATAATAAACCGACTTTCGGACGAGTCTAATAAATAATGCTCTATTATTCTTGAAAGCATTTCTGAGACAAAAATAAGTTTGCTAAATATTTAATAGATCAAATTGCTTCTAGACTTCTAGGTTTAGTCTAGGGATACCTAGTCAACTACTACTACCTAGAACTGATTTGACTTCTAAGAAATAATCTCAATCAATACTAATAATTACGTGGGTCGTTCCGCCATTTCGTTCAAATTGCATTCCCGCGCAATAAAAGCGTGTGAAAATGTATGTTTTTTAAAATAATTTTATTGAAATATATAGGTTTAGATCAAAGGAAAAAGTAGTATTTAACGAATCAGACATTTGTCCATTCAATTAAATAAAAAAAATTAAAAACCTTCAAAATTCTCATTCCTATCCTCTTCCAAACGCAGGATCAGTATTTAGTATAATTTTTTTTTTAGTTTGTTCAAGTAAAATGAGTATATTAATAAACCCACCTATAGTGTAACTAATAACGCATGTTTCTTTGGGATTCATTTATTTTTAGTGCCATTATATCATAAAAAGAATTAATATTTCATTTTTGTCCGTGGAAAAACGTCATTACCTTCCGCAGAAGTGGTATTACAAATTAGACAGAGTGTGACCCGACTTTAGCCTTCGCTCTACGCTCCGCACGTTGAACGCCCCTCATTGTGTCCCTGGATCTAGACAGGAGAGGACGAGCATCGCTGGGGAAGAAAATACTCACGATCTTCGTGCTCATCAACTACTTTGTCACCGTCCAGGCATCATTACCTTCCGGCTTTTTTTAACATAAGTACACGATATAAAAATTTCATTTAAATCTTAATGAATCAGATTTCAGTCAGAATATTCGTTAATTAATATAATAAATTTGTAATATCAGTAATAAGGGAGCAATTGAAGAAATACATCAAAATTTCATTACCCTCCTTTTCATTACCCTCCTTTACCCTCAAAATGTTTGCCGGACGGTAATGAAGGGGTTCGGATGGTAATGAAATGTTTACTTGATTTTCCTTCCCTCCTACCTAACTGGGTGGTAGGTTATATCCCGCCCGTGTTGGTACCACCGCAGCACTGAATGAAACGTTGGCCCAAACGGCTATGTAAACGTCCGAATATCCATGGTCATCGTTGGACACCTTATGGATGGCTTGGCGCCATATGTCGGGCTTTAAATAAAGCAAAATATTTCGTGTTTTCACTCGAGTTCAGTGTAGCCGACACGATGAAAGGAAAGTACTATCAGAGCACCTAGTTCACCAAGGTGTTATGGGCTGACATTACGGATGTTGTAGGTGATGTAAACATGTCAGTGTTCACAAAAAAAATTAAATTTTAATTTTAATTTTTTTTTATTTTTATTCTATTTGGCACGTAAAGTATCTACATAACGTATACTGGAGTACGGGATTTAACCCGACCGGGTCGGCACCAACGCACTGACTGAAGTTCGGTCGAAATGCTATAAAAATTGTTCATGTTTTTGACCAGTTAAGTGTAGCCGGTTTAATTCAGTGATATGTAAGAGTATAGTTGTTTCCACTCAGTGCATAGTGTGTGAGTTCACTAAGTTACTGTATTTTAATTGAGTAGCAAAGCTTGGACTTCAATACATCGCCGAGTCTAGTGAAATATTCACTATATTCAGCATAGGTTGTGGCCAGTCCTATTTTTTTCTTCTTCTCTTATTAACCGACGAAAGCAAAAAGGAGTAGGTTCTCAATTCGAAGCTCATATATTTTTTTATATGTATATGACCAATATTTTTTTTATTGGATAGGGTATACTTCAAAGTTAGTCCCATTTTTATTTGAAAAAAAAATATAAAAGCTTCAACAAAAAATTTTACGGACGAAAAACTTAAAAGCGAAAAATCCAATTTTGGCGGGTAATAAACCTTCCTAGTCTTACTAACAGTCTCAAAATTAGTCACTTGCGTAGATATTAAGACTAAAAGTGTTTATTACCCGCCGAAATTATATTTTTTGTTAAAAAGTTTTTTACAATGTATTTTTGTTTTGTTGCTGGTTGTAATGAAGGAACCGGAACCCTCTTGAAGGACCCGAGACCGTACTTGGGGGGAAATATATGGGCAGGGAGAGCGTTCCAGAGTTTACCGGTTCTGTAGAGGAATGATCTGCAGAATCGAATGGTACGCATCCGCGCTAAGTCCAGCGTGTAGGGATGCAATCCCTGCCCAGTGCGCTCGGTGCGAAGGTGGAAAGGGGATTTGTTAATTCAGTTAAAACTTTTTACAATATGAATTATAAATTAATTAGCTAAAATGTTGATGTTAATAGTGTCGAACTTTTGATAATCGTTAACATTATTACTACCATCAGCTAAATAATGATATCTTTATCATTATCATAATAATAATAATATAATAAACCAAATTTCATTAAGACATACTAGCATGCTTCATTACCATCCAACCGCATAAATTACCATCCAGGTGGTTTTCATTACCATCCACACCTTCATTACCTTCCATCAATTTTCTCCAAAACTAAAAGTTGTACATAGATGCCTCTCTTATGTAACTACATCTAATAAGTAGAGGAACACATATATATATAAATATATTTCAGAAAATAAAAAAATAAAAATTCCGCCAAAACATGCAAATTTGAACGAAATGGCGGAACGACCCACGTATGATATGACTGTCTGCACATCCGCCATGTTCGGGGGCGCGATACGTAGTATTATATTTTTTGGCGTGGAAAACGATATTCAATTTGCCGTCAATGAGCGTCAATGTACGGCACGTCAATCGAAATGTTCCATCAATTGCCTTCAATCACGTAGTAGCGATTGACAATCGCTTCAATCGACTTTGTAAACGATCATTCGTAATTGTAGAAATGACAATCGCAATTCATCGTCTCCGAGATCCCTTAGGTGAAATTCTAGCGATTACTAGAAAAATTACAACTGACGAGAAAAATAAAAAGACATGGCTCAAAAGAATATCGCATCCAGATCCGTAAAGCTTTTAATAAAATTAATTTGTCCATGTGAGAGAGATTGTGTGTGAGATTCGGAATAAAAAGATGGCGGCTGAGCGTATGTGTTTGGCGCGCCGCTAATCAACATTATTTTGCTTTTCTCGCGATTACGAGAAGAATTATTACAACAGACGAGGATGTATGACTGATAAAATGACCTTTTGCAAAGCCTTCTTCCATCTCACTCGTTCGTATCCACTCTTCGCAATAGTAGAGAGCCATGGCTAGCGATGTCTTTTGCCTATCCCGAAAAACAAATCAACCAAAAAAAATCGGGGTGTGGGTGTGGCTGTGTCGTGGTCGTGGACACGGCCGTGTGTTTTACGTGAATACGTGTACGTATTCTTTGATTTACCTTTCGAGGGGTGTAATTTAATTTTGGACGTAGATGATAGATATGAAGCTACAAAACCAAACCGTATCCCCCGATTTTGTTATCAGTTTTCTCGAACTCGAGAAAACTCGAGAAATTTGGCTTCATTCGAGACGAGAAAAAAATGACCGGAACTCGAGAATTCTCGAGTTCCGAATTTGAATTGCGCCAGGTGCGCCGTGCGACTATTTTCAAGCCCACTTCAACCGAAAATGAGCGTGTTTTCAGCCTAGCTGACATCGTCACAAAAATAATAAACCGACTTTCGGACGAGTCTAATAAATAATGCTCTATTATTCTTGAAAGCATTTCTGAGACAAAAATAAGTTTGCTAAATATTTAATAGGTCAAATTGCTTCTAGACTTCTAGGTTTAAGTCTAGGGATACCTAGTCAACTACTACTACCTAGAACTGATTTGACTTCTAAGAAATAATCTCAATCAATACTAATAAATACGTATGATATGACTGACTGATTCAAAGACTGGAAAATTAGACTACTCTTCTGTTACTACAAGTCAGTAGAGTATTTAATTTAACTTTTTCACATCATTTACGTTAAAAAAGGTTTTTCTTTGTTTCTAGTGTTTAGTGAGTGATTGTAGTTGCAGATTTTTTTGTTACCTACTTATCTTATCCTTAAAGTGCACGCGTGTTCATGGCTTTTGAGGATTGATTGATTGAGGTAAAATATTTCTTAAAAATAGATCTTTTTAATATTCACGCCCATAAAATAAGCCGTAGTCATTTAGATCAGCTATGCCCCCAAAAGTTGTTAACTCGCTGCACATAGATTGTTCCTTTCCTTTCCTTACTTAATTAAGAGGTATTTACCAAACCAAATACTACGAAATAATGATTATGGTGCAATAAAAATATCACAGATTAAAAATTTTGAATTTTAAAATTAAATTTCAACAAATTTAAACGATTTTTATGAAAAGACTCGAGACCCGAGAAAACTCGAGAAATTGGCCTCGAGAATTCTCGAAACTCGAGAAAAAAAAGATCGAGAAATCAGAAACCCTAACACCAAGTGTGAAAATAGGTAGGTACACCCTCACATAAATATGTAAAATGTTGTAAATGGTGAATGGTAAAAGAAATTTCACCACTGAAATCGGAACACGAGAGCTCAGTACTTATATTCTTGCTGCCTTGTAAAATCAGCTTTCAGGGAGTATACCGTTTACGTTAACGCAGCTAGGCCGTCTGCCTCATACTTGTCACTCTCATGTTGTTTTTTGTGAATTAATGTCTACCTTTGGCCAACCAGCTATAGCTTCAAACTCGTCTGTGGTTTTAAATTGAATGAAAAGGCAGATATAATACAATATTAAATTTATTAGTAAAAAATATTATACATCTTCCACGATATTGGAGAATTAAAACTAAATTATTTAAATATATGAATATAATATTATAGCACTATTTCGTTTAGACCTGTCCTCATGCATTGATAAGACGCTCAAGCAATAAGCACAAACAACGTGGCACACAAAAAACAACGTCTCCATACAATTTGTAAACATTTGTAAGCACAATATATTATTATTGAGATATTCTTTGTGTAGATACCGCACTTGCTGTAGGTACTGCACTAGGGCACAGAAAAGAGACCATTGTCATTGTACATACAAGATGACATTAGATGCACAATTGGGAGCTTGGTCTAACAAATTCCAAGCACAATGCTGATTACTCTGCACATCCTAATTTAATCCTAAAAATAATTTATTGCGTTGGCGATATTTAACGCTTCTACCGACGTAGCAAAACAGCATCCCAATAATTAAAGAACACAAGTTATTTTGCGATAAGACTCTTACCTAGAAATCAGTGATTTATGAAAGAAACGTTAATTTTACAAAGTCCAATTACATTTTAAGAATTATCAATACTTAATTACATTAAATTTCCATAAATAGTCATTTTGGGAATATTACAATAACAAAAATAAATATCTACATTGAATCAACGAGCACACAATTTCTTACTTGCCATGGTCTGACTAACGTTGTTAACGCTAACTAAGTACGATTACAGTGATACTGAATTTATAAAATGTTGTTCTAATCGACAGTTACGGCTAGCCGATGGTGTTATGTTGTATGCATGCATGTAGGTATGTATTGTGTATAAATGCACATCGTAATAAAATTCTAGAGTGGAGAACGATCCAGCTGTTCCTGAGTTAACCTAACGACCGAGTCTAAGTCTCCATCGCAAACAATATATTTCCAATACTCCAATATTATGTACATAACATAATGGCCGTGCTCCTCCTGATACTGGTGCATGTATACAGTACCTAGATATAAGTTAAATGAAAAGTTCACTTAATCACTACAAACACAACATTGTCAAAAATACATTAAAAAGCATCAAAAGCAATTACATTTTACGTACGCATACTTCTAAACCTGCTATGTCCTTCCAATACAAATGACTGGTGGCACCGCCTCCATGACCCGCGATGCCACTGCTAGTTACTTATTATTGTGCGTAAATTATACTAATAAGGTATAGTCCAAGCTCTATTCCTACGGGAGCTAAATATCTTGATGCTTATGCTTGATCTTATGTAAGACGACAAACAAATTATATTGTGGATAACTAAATTAAGAGTAAAAAATGATAATATAATCATTATCGTAAAACTTATTTAACCTACATTTTAATAAATGGTAAAAAAATTCTAAATGAGCATGTTCTTGTACAGAATGAACTCGTCACGCGTGTCGTCACATCACCTACCGAGTGTATTGTGTAAAAGTAAGATTTGTATTTGCCCGACTTCGGGTCGATCCCATCATCCAAAGTGACTTGGATTATCACTAAAATAAATTCAAATTCTATACATATAATTACTTTTATTGTGGCACATAAAAATTGGGTCACTTCGAGGACAGAATCTTTTCTTATTGATCTTGACTTATTGCATTAGTTCACACGGTGAAACACGCAGCATACAGTGTTTTAATAAAACCATAAACTTATATTTTATTATATAATAAAAAGTAAGATGCACCTCATTCCTACTTAAAAGTCCGAAATAATATAATTGTCTAACATGTGAGGTGAAAAAAAAAAATTTAAATTAAAATACAGTCAAATTGAGAACCTCCTCCTTTTTTTGAAGTTGGTTAAAAAGGAGGCAAAATTTGAACATGCTGAGTAGTGCTGTGACCACAAAACGCCACACAAAAAAAAACATAAAACAAAAAACAAAATAATTACTCAATGAGGCCAAACTTTGTAAATTCAATGTTACGTAGGTACATAAATTATTATGATTGACTTCTGTTGCATGTAATATTTTATGGGCCGTCTACCGCATTTCAGATATAGTCCAATGCAGAAATAGGTCATTCACTCTGAACATAACCCATCCATACACATATACAGAAGTATGATATATAATGAAATGAAGGGAAGCACTGACATGGCACCTAGTTCATCCGGTGTTACGGCCTAACATCATGGATGTTGTAGGTAGGTGAAGTAGGCAACGGTGTCAGTTTTCATAAAAAAAATAATGTCAGGCCAACAATCGACTGTAGGCGATTAGTATCTCTGTCCTTTCCTTCGCACGCAATAACGTTAGAAATGGCTGTCGCTAGGTGTTCCATATTAGAAAGCGGTCGATGCACGAGTTCATAACATTTGAGTCGAAATTTAGTGAATTTAAGTTTATTCCTGTAGTAGACACTAACATCCTCACCGACTTGTATACAAGGATTTTTTACAATAAATTGGAGCGATGACCATTTACATTAACAAAACTTCTTCCTTTGCAATCTTTACTCTAGATTAATGAAAATGAGCACCCTACAAAATTAAGATGGATACAATTTGAATTATGAACAAAGTTTTCTGATAGAAAGACCTAATCAAATCCTCAATCAGCTCCTGTCAATTCAACCTGCTAATGGGTCATACGGTCTGTCTCATGAGACTCAGTCGATGGAGAATATTATGCAGACCTGACTTATTACCGAGTACTGAAGCTTCGTGGAAACCTAGATAGGCATCCAGAGCGGGAGTGTCTCTAACACGAATGCCCCGCGACTGACACATCTTTGTGAAAAACTACTACCGGCTGACATATTAAAGACTACAGCCCGGGACGAACATCTCTAGCAAGCGTCTAGTGAGCGGGCAAGAAGAGAAGAGCTCTACTGCACAATATCTACAGGTGTTATATTATATATTCTCCTCTGTTATATTGTATGATGCTAGAACGATAAAAAAGGTATGGACGCCGGACTGTCAAATGCATTTTAAACAGGTTTTTGCGAACGCAGCCGATGACAGACTGACGGGCCAGGGCGCGACGGTTCAATGAAACAAGTATGCTTTTACTTATATCGTGTTACGCTGGCGAGGATAGGGTTCGGGGTCCATACCTTTTTTATCGTTCTAGGTATGATGTATGTGCCATCCAAAGCCTATTTTTTGTAAAATTAACTACCTTTTCATAAATTTTATTTTAAATCAACGAAAAAAGTGCTTGATTAAAAAGGAATTTATTAACTTCTTAGACCATCAATGGCTACTTTGTGTGTGGGTTCTTTCATCAGACTCCTGGATTTCAGGATAATTTTTACTAACTTTTCATTTTACTTCCACAATAAACGAATGTCCATCCAAATTCTTCCCGACCCTAGTTGCGCAAGTTGTGCACTGACACGATTCGAACCGTCACACCATAGAAGCTAGTCCCCCCCACCTTCCCACTCCCGCTCCCGTGTCGCTTAGGTTTGCCCGTAGTTTGAGAGAACGAGAGAGAGAGTAACTCCCAAAAAAATATTTTACTCAATAAACTTGCTATAATAAATAATAGAAACGTAAACCTTTCAACCTGAGCTCCTATCAATTTTTTCCGAGTTTTCATTGGAAAAATTGTTTGTGTGTTGGATTGGATGGGTGGTGGCGGTGGTGTGTTACTATGAGTGGTAGGCGGTGACATAGGAGGCTGGGAAGAGGCCTCGGCGGTGCGCGATCTCCCCTTGCCACCAGTGCTGGTCGGAGCGGTCGGTGACGGTGATCACGTCGCCGCGGCGGAAGTCCAGCTCGCCCGCCTCCTGCGGTGTGAAGTCGTACAGCGCCTGCACCAGCATCTACACACACGCATACCTATAAGTCTACGTAGAAAGAAACTTATTGCTACACAATCTCATGTGGGCGTAACAATCCACATACATTTAATTCCAAATTCCAAATTCAATTTTTTTTTATTGCTGAGAACGTTAGTAACAGTTTCATTTTCTTAAGTCTAGGTTAGTGTCACAAAATGTTTAGAAAAGAAAGAGAAGAGTAGACATAGAAAACAAAACCACATTTGATAGATGGCCTAAGTCCCGAGTGCACCACTGGGCTTTCGCCTGTGTCCGTGCACTCAGGTTTTACAATAACAATTTAGTCATAAAATTAAATAAAATAATAAGGAAAGCAAAAACTAAAATAATAAAAAAAAACATAAAATAATCATAAACAATCTAAAAATATCTACTATGAGATAGAAATAAGATAGATAATATACAATGCTATATAAATAAGATGTAAATAGATTATAAATATTAATATGGAACAGCATGTTTTCACATACTGTTCTGTTAGTTGAAAGAAGCCAATTTCTTATACCTAATTTGAATTGCTTTATATTGACAACTTGTTTAAGCATTTGCGGTATTTTATTATAAAGGTGGGGGCCCAGATAAATGTGTGATTGTCGGAGAAATTTTGTGTGATGGGTTTGTTTGGTGAGAGTATCCTATCGTCGTAGTCGCGTCTCGTGTTTGTGCGTAATAGGTATGTGGAGATGGGTACGGCTGTGGAAGTAGGACGCGAGTCTCAGCATGTAGGACTTTCATCTTCAATTGTTGTTGCGATTCAGGAGTGATAACGAAACGGGACAAAAAATCCTCGGGGAATCTGCCTCAAAAAGTTCCAAACAATTGCGGGAAATTGTGAAGTGAACTCGTTTTTGTTCTGCTGAAAGCAATCTTGGGACCCAACAAGTAGAACCTTATGGAACCCCAATTCTTCCGATATATTGTTTTGTACCCAGCTAATGCCTGTGATCTCAGCTATCTTATCAATGGTCAATCTTCGGTCACTCAGTATCAGATCACATATTTTATTGATGTTTTCCTTCGTGGTAGACGTCAAAGGCCTTCCGCTCCTAGGGTCTTGAATGCTCTCCCGACCCCGCTTAAACTCAGATACCCACTTTTTGACACTGGAATACGATGGAGCAGACTCCCCTCCTGCGCGAATTTAGGCCACAAACTTTTGGATAGATCTACCCTCGTAAGTACAAAACTCAGATTTGGTTAGGTGTAGTAGATGGAGCATTATAATTTTGAGTTTTATTTAATGTTTTTTTTGAGTGCTCGATCGAAAAGTCGGAGTTAGCATGTTTACATGTTAGCCTGTTAGAACAATGGAAGTGAAGGAAACAGACCTCTTCGGGCACCACATCGCGCAGCTTGACATCCTGTAGCCTGCTGACAGAAGCGGTGCGGTGGTAGTCCACCAATTCGTTGAGAGAGCTAAACTTGACCACCCACAGGAAAAACTTGCTGGAAGCGTCGCGAAGCACCTTGAAGTGTTGCACTCCATCAGAACATCTGTTCAATACCAGTAAATTATTAATTTCGATAATAATATCTCTTAAGACATCCACCATCCCCATACATTTTGTAATAATGTATGGATGGAGATATAAAAATGGTTTCTATTTTAATGCGATAGCTTAGTCAACATTCTATACATCAATTTCAGCAGGCCTCATGGTTTTCTGACAAAAACATGTATGGAATGTGTGTATCTTCTTTCGTTCTTTCTTTCTTCTTTTTCTAAGTGTCTCTCCCTCCCGCGCTGTGCCCCCCATGCGCGATCTCATTCCGACTACGCGGACTGTGCAGAAAATATCGAGTGCGACAGAGAATATCCCATCCGCGAGTGCGATAGAAACAAAATATTAATGATCATAGAATACAAAATCAGTTATACCAACCGCCACATAACTTGGATTCCCTCCCTTTCTCTCCCGCACTGCGCCTGCATGCGCGATCTCATTCCCACTACGCGGACTGTGATATGTAGGGCGACGCAAAGCAACATACAAATAGTGATGGGTCAATTTGATTGTTTAAAACGTAGAAATTAAATTGCAATCGTAGAAATCCATACAGTTCATTCTTCCGGCAGTCGGACAATGATGAATGTCACTCCGGTTGAATATAAATAATTTTCGAATGCAAACGCTGAAAAACAATTGAATGAATCGGAATCGCCGCGACTGTTCGAATGCATTCGAAGTGGAGAAAAATTCTAATAATTCACCGAGTATTTGCATAGACACAACCTAGTAGCCAGGATTATCCACCAGCAACTTGCCTTAAAGTTCAACCTTGTAGGTACCGAAGTGCCTTACTATAAGTACAATCCGCCGCCAGTTCTCGAGGACGGTCATGTCACACTCTACTGGGACCGGTCCATTATCACAGACAGGACTATTCTCGCGAACAGACCTGATATTGTGATAGTGGACCGGGAGGCAAGGCGCGCAACGCTCGTCGATATCGCCGTGCCGCATGATGGTAACCTCGTCAGTAAGGAAGCAGAGAAGATGTTAAAGTATCTGGATCTACAGCACGAGGTTACCAAAATGTGGCCCGTCGACTCGACGATCGTTGTGCCCATAGTCGTTTCGGCGCATGGGCTGATAGCGAAGAGCCTCGACGACCACCTTGAGAGGCTCTCGCTGAGTGGTTGGGTCAAGGGCCAGATCCAGAAGGCAGCCCTGCTCGACACTGCACGCATCGTCCGGAGGTTCCTCTCTTTGGGACCCGACCATCGGTAGCTTGGGCTCGCCCCGCCGCCGGTGGTGGAAACTCCATTTGTTTTTGTATTAATTTTAGATTTTAAGTTTGTAAATATTATGTAAAATTAATATAAAAAAAATGTGTAAATAAAGGAATAAGACTATTTGAGTCGGCGCATCACTTTCTAGTATTCTTCCTCTGATCTTTTGAAGGGCGTGCCGTGTGTGAGCACTGAATGTCATATAGATAACCTATCTTTCCTAAAATATCATTGGCGCTAATATATAGATACACGATGCAAGTCAAAGTTTACACGTGCAGAGTATGAACAAAATGATGGGCCAGTCAATGCAGTATGTTTATATTAATAAAAGAACAGTTTCGTTATGTTCAGCTCATGAGCGAGATGGTACATCCATGTATTGTATGCGCCTGAGAGAGTTAGATCTGAACTGATTTATGATATGGAGCTCTTGAGTTTCTGCATCAGTGAAACAATCAATATGAGGATGCTCATTCTCACATGCGTTCGGGCGTGGAATCATTTGAAATACTATTGTTAATACTGTTTTGTTCGTATTTTGCTTTCAGTCATACGATAACATACACAGATTTTTTTTTATGGAAACAACTGGCACTGTTGGGTACATCACCTACAACATAAAACAAAAAAAAAAACAACTTTTTTTTCATACCTGGATGGACAAGGTATGTGTATGTATATTTATTTGTATATAATATTCTATATATTTAGTGGCTCATATTTTACTATATAGCATGTATTGTATTGTTAATAAGTATTCTTATTATTATGTCATCTTCAATTCTCACGCTCAACTCTTTTGCTACTACCTACTTACATTCCACTATATTATCGAATCTCAAACATCCAAAAGTTGACTGTAAGAAATAAGTCCGCCTATGCACCTTATGTAAATTTTCTAATGTATTTGTTACTGTTTAATGTTTAATGGAGCAATAAAGAATTTTCTATCTATCTAACATCCATGATTTCACCTCATCATAACACATTAGTGAACTAGGTGCAATGTTGCATATTTAGTAAAATTTTGGCTAAAGAACGTGAAAGAGTACCAAATTTTTCCAACTGTTCTTGTTAGACTCGACAAGATGTGTTTAATTGTGAATTTATGTAATTTACCAGAGTTCTTGCAGCACAACACCGATTACTCTCCTTACCCCGATTGTCGGGATAAAGCGTGTGTGATATGTTTATGATGCAGTTCCTTTCTTGGACTCCCTCCCCGGCCGATATGCCCACTGCACGCCACGGCGTACCATACCAAGTAAGTACCTATAGCCTGTGTACCATAGTAAGTATACCCGCATAACGCCGCTGCAAGATTGCTCAAAAGCCCACCTAAGGCCGCACGCAAAATAAGTCCAGTGCAAGTGCTCTACACGTTAAGTCACTTACACGTATCAGAACAATATATTGCATTTTAAATTCCTGAATAATTTGTATGAAAAGTATATTTTTATATGAAGACTGAATTAAGAAAAATGCTCAGAAAAATGCTGGTACACTTTTTATTTGTTCCTATTTATACCGTGCAGTTAATTTAGTAACTACTGTAAGACCCTGTATAGGTACATAATCTGTAAATGTAATATGCTAAAACGCTGAGTGTCCACGAACAAAAAGATATTTGCACAAGGGAATAGATAGTTTGCACAGTGTCTGTTACACTGAGCACTCAGCGCTGTAGTAATTTTTCATAATGACGTGAATGGCGCAAATATACATTTTATAGTGTCCCCTTGGTTCACAATAATATGCCTGATGGATGAATCAACAGATAGCATGGAAGCATAATTAATTACTTAAACACAAGATTAATGTGTGCAACCATTAAGTTGTTGCCACGCACTGAACAAACAAACAAAGTCAACATTTTAGAGTCATCTCCATCTAAGCCAATTAAAGAGAGATGAAACTAAAAATGTTTGGTAAAATTGTTTTGCTTTTCTAGCCGTCATGATCAGACCTTCAGACATCCTTCAAATGAATGTTTGCGGAAACTTGTATTAAATAAGTGTGTCAATTTATCGTAACAAAAACTCAGATCAATGACCTCCACCTGCGATTGAGCAACTTTAAAGTATTTCAGGTCCAGATGGTCGACGCCTCTCTGGTCTATACTGTCTATTTTCGTGTGGCACTCACGATAAACTGGTTATGTAAATGCCAATATAAATACGTCAAATGCGCGCCCAATGATTCCACACTCGCCAGTAAAATGTTCTAAGCATCCAAGGTGAAGTGTGGAAGTGTGACCATACTTTAATTACAATAGGCATTGTCTCTCGTGCGAATACTTGAGGAAACCACTGGAAATTCCATTGTCGTCTACTGATACAAGTGATCGTGGAAAACAAAAGTATTAATATCCATTTGAAAGAAAAGAAAAAATAAGCATTAAAGTCCTTTTCAAGACCTGCCACCCCGACCGTGTTTCAGAATTTTAAAATCAGTTGTTACATAATAAACAAATTTCATGTTTTCTAAATTTACTTCAGATATTTTCGGTTATATGTTTCATGTAGGTACAACAGAGCATGCTAGACGTGTAGTCACCGGCCCTTGGTGGACACTAAATAACAAAAGAAAAGTATTATTTTGTATATATTTTATAAAGCGAGTACGTGCTTAGTACTAACTATAAATATGTAAACATAAAATATTATTATTTTGTATGTTTTATAAGCTTTTTCATTTATGCTTTTACTTTCAATGGCATAAATAATTATTCACATTATTTACGCCATTAAAGATTAAATCTCACAAGTTAGTTATCAGGCAGAGCATCCCTGTAAACATAAAATGTAACATTTACCCTAAATACCTGCTGATATTACATACAAATATTGAAGAAAAATCAGCATGCAGAGTCTCATCAAACCAGTTTGTTCATGACTAAGAAAGCATACCAAAACAAATTCCCAATGAACTAAGAGAGCGAGTCAGAGTTAAGAGTGAGTCAGCCAACTTGCCGAGCGGTCGGCGGTCGGTCCGCTAGTGCTGGCTGCTGATGCGGTCAGCTCACACACTTCTTTTTGTACACAAATTTAGTTTCAATACAATTAACCATGATCGTGTCGGCCGGCACTGCTGACTCGTGTGTGTGTACATGTACACCATTTATATAATACATTGACATTTTCCTTCCATTAATGCATAGTGATTCATTTTTTTAAATGATTTATCAAATATTATATTAATATTAATAGAGTAAAAAATTACGATATAAATGAATGCCCTATAAGCGGCAGATTGATTATTATCTGTCTGTCTAAAACAAGTTACACCTAGTTACTGTGAAAAATATGTATAAATTAATTTTAATGTTTTATAAATTAATAAACTTTTTACTTTTTTATATTGTAATTTTACAAGGATTTTTTTAGTGGAACTTCAGTTTACTCGGTTACTATGTAGAGTCTATTAAAGAAATATTACGGTTGCATTATGGTATATATGTAGGCTTGCCATAATTTTCCAGACTCAAGTCCTAGATAAATATCTAACAAATAAAACATAATCTCAAAAAGAGTGCTCAAGAAAGAAAAAAAAAAATTAAACAAAAAAAATCTAAGATAATGACGAAAAACAACAAATTTTAACTGGATTTAGACGTATCAGCCTAGGCTGCCTGTCTAAAATAAATAAATAAATAAATAAAGTCCGGACGCCACACTGATCCTCAAAAACAAGGGACTCCCCCTTCCGGATGGATACCACCACCGCACTGAATGAAGGTTGGCTGAAGCAGCTATGAAATAAAATAGTTCATGTTTTCCTACCAGTTCAGCACAATCAAAAAGTAGGAAGCACTCCTAAGTCTTCACGGAAAACGGAATGGTACAGAACCCTCTCCGTGCGAGTTCAACTTGCACTTAAGCTTTCAAACAGAAAACATGTTAACAGTAACCAGGTGTCACCCTATTAATTTAGGATGGTTGATTTATATCTAGAATCTTATATACATACACACACTGTGTCGGGATAAGCAGGGTAAGCAGAGTAATCGGTGGTGTGCTGCAAGAACTCGGACAAGATAACTAGGTATCAAGCTCAAGATAACTAGCTGCACGACTCGGTGGAAGGACCGTGCCAAGGTGAGAGGTCTAAGCCTGTCGCCCTTTAGCACGGCATCTCGTCCTTATCCCTTAGTCGCCTTTTACGAAATGCACGGGGAGAGACGCAGTTGGGCTATTCTTTTAAGTACCGGCCTCACAGAGTACTTTACAATCAGAATTTTATATAAATATATTTATATAAATACTAGCTGTGCCCGCGGCTCCGCCCGCTCTCATATTTCACTTCACTGCTAACCTCATAAGCTATTTACCGTGATAGTAAGTAGCCTATAGTTGATGGGAAGAATCAAGCTATCCGTAGAATTTTGTTTTATTAAAATCGGTTCAGTGGTTCTCGAGTTATAAGCGGACAGACAGACAGACAGAAAGCAGACGTTGGATTTTATTATAGGTAAGGAGGAAGCATGAATATTTACAACATATTCATTTACTTGTTAGTTATGCATATTCAGTATACTTCCCTAAATAACTAGGTATATGTATTTAATATTTATATTATTTATAATGTTTATAATAGCTTTCATTTATATTTAGAAGTCTTTTAATAGGTATATCATTATCTTTTATTCTTCTGTCATATTCTTTAAAGGAATAGGTAAAAAAATAAGTAATCATTTTTCATTGTAATATAATTATTGTTAATGTATAATAATATAAATGTTAATGTATAATAATATAATTGTTAATGTATATAATATACATTAACAATTTATATTATTATACACAAAAGACACATCTAAATAGTACATAGGTACTATACTTAGAGAGACTAGGTATACGAAAGATCCTGCTTCCCATAACACAGGGAATCCTAGCTTAGGAAGCAGGGCTCCAGGAAAAAATACGGCCCACGATAAAAATAGAATATTAGGTACTAATATTACTAACTACTATTTATGTTCCAACTAGTTGTAAGCAAATTCTATGTTACCTACCTACTGAACTTTCGGCTGTGTATAATGTTTTGGTTTAATTTTTTCTTCCTTTTAAGGTGCGGAACAATAAAAACAGAATTGACGATGGCGCATAGGTCCGGCGATAGAGATTTTCCACTTCATTTATTAGGATTTTATATATGAGCTAAAACACAAAACTCAAAAAAGTGTAAATCAGTAACAAAAGAGTTTGTCACCTATGCCTATTGCATCACAACGACATAAGAATTTATTATTACACATAGTGGCCTTTCCTCTCACACATCGTAGTATTTAACCGAGTATTAGGATTAGTATGTACTGCATGTACGTGACATACTGCATTTTAGAATAACACACAACCACTATGAAGTGTGAGAATGTGGATCCTTTCTAGTAAACGCAGATACAATGCATTAAAGTTGATAAGGTTCCCTAGAAGAAGAATTTTTTAATTTGACTGATATACATAGTAACAAATCATGTCTGTACCTACATAAGCTCAGACAGGTCCTGAACATACACGAAACTATAATTGTATCTGACATAAAGAAATAAATGCTATAAATATCTGTAAGCTGTGACCTAAATACAAGTGTAGATGTATGTACATTAGATGTAGGTAGATTGGGCGAGGTGAGATTTGGGATCATGCTGGTGCTCGCATGAATCCAAGTAAAGAAATTCAATATACATTTACGACAATCCCTACATACTATAAGACATACTACATACTATACGAGAGCGGGACTGGTGGCACAGATTACTTAATAGTTACTTCGTAACAGATAAATCACTCCATAGAAAATGTTCCTACCTTCGGGCTTTAATAGCCTACCCTTTCACAACGCCCATCGCTGCGTGCGAAAATGTACCTTAACGATCGAGTGTAAAGTGGTTATTGCTTTGCAGCTGCGCGCACTTGCGTGGGCGAGCGTATTTGTATACTTCGCGCGGCAGACGAATTTGTACTGAAAAAGACCGCCGGCGGCCCGTCGGGCGGTAGGTAGTTAGCGCGCGCAAGTACATAGAGTGCGTGAGGCCTGCTGGTGGTTTCCCCGCGTCCTAGTCAACGCAGACTAGCTGACGAGGGCTTGACGCGAGCCGAAACGTGAAGCATGCGCGGGAAATTTAGAGTGGCCACTCGCTAGTCCCGACCTCGATTAACACCCTTCTCTACTGCCGATGGGCCCGGATATGTTCGGTGAAGCCATCGCAAGCTGAGTTCCACACCTTCCTTTCCTTCAACATCTGCCATCTGTGTATGTATGTATGATGGCTAATAACTCAAAAACGGATCAACCTATTCGCTAGCGGTTTTTGCCTATGTAATATATAATATATCCGCCAGGCTATAGGCTATATAGTATCACGCCATTGTTCATATGAGCTGAGCAGTGAGGTCGAAAGTGAACGCAGATGAAAAAAATTACCAATACGGTAAGCTTAGCTTTCATATGATTTACTCGAAACTACTCAACCGATTTACATAGCGTTTTCACAGACTTTACTGCTAGTACACACTAAAACATTTAAACAACCTGAAACTGAGCAATTTCCTTGATTGGGATTGCATGATTTTTATGAATAGCATTTTCAACATTCAATTATATTTGGTTGTGTAATAAAGTCCTGCATTTTTATTGCATTTTATTTTTTCTCCCAATTTTGTTTTTTTTTGTTAGGTAAAGTAAATATATGCATTCACAAGTTTTTTTCTTGCTATAATATATCTGTTTTACTGTATGATGACAGCCAAGAACTATGTAACTGGTGAAAAATTGTCAACAGGTAGTGGGTACTCACTTTACTGAAAGGGAGAAATCTCCAGGGCTGGACTCGCTGACCCTTATAAGGAAGCCACCCTCAGGTTTGTTGGCTAATAGCTTCTCCGCATCTGCTCTTGTGATTCGGCCGTAGTACCAACTGAAATTAAGGGCGTTTAGTGAGCGCAAGTTGCAACAGTATGAACAGTGTTTTGTTAAAAGAGCGAATACACAATTACTTATAAAAAAAAAATTGTGAAAACTAACATCTTTGGCTACTACACCCGTGATGTCAGTTCAAAACACATTGGTGAACTAGGATGCATGTCGGTGCTTCTGTTTAAAGTGGACAGAATTATCGTATTATATTCGGCATTTTACATATGTATACGTTTTTCATCTAATAGAATGAATGGTGCCGGTTCGGGATCCGAGTGCAATGCAAAGGTAGCAATTAGAAATCCTTATATTTTGAAAATTATAACAAGATGAGTCGGTCTCGAACAGCCTAGAAAAATAATATGGTTGTAAAAGTAAGTAGATCAGTGGTGCGGTCGGTCGACTGTTGTTGCAACGCTAAGCGCGGTCAGTACTTGAATGGGTGACCGCTTGCCCGTTGGAGGCTGACCGTGGTTCAGATTCCCCGTTAAACTGTAGGTCCCTTCTCTTCTCACCTTACTAGGTGGTAGGGTTTGGTAGGTACGCCGGGTTGATACCACTGCACTGAGCGAAACCTCGGTCGAAACGGCTATGTAAATTGTCCGTGTTTTCCGTCCAGTTCAGTGTAGCCGACATGAAATGAAGGGAAGCACTGATATGTCACCTAGGTCACCCGGTGTTATAGGCTGACATCACGGATGTTGTAGGTGATGTAGCCAACCGTCAGTTTCCATAAAAAAATTGGTTGGAATTAAGGTGTTTCTTTGGTGTAAATTGTTTCATAACCAATATAATTTTGCGCGGGCAGATTCTGCGCTTCTCTACACTTCTTCCGTCGGGTCCGTTAGTCCGGTATTTAATCGCCGGAGGGATACAATGTGGGATAGTCACCCCGATATCACGGGCTAGTGCAGCCCGTGATCCCGGCTGGCATTTAGTAAAACCAAAAGGTAATAGAATCTATGGATAGACAGACGATATGGGTGAAGCAGGCTACAGAGCAGTCACTCTGTGTGGAAAGGGGAGGGGGGTGAAATAACCACCCTATTTGAGATATTTTGGAACTCTGAAAGATAAAATGTCTCAGTCTGACTCGGTCGCCCTTCGGCTGTGATACCTAATTACATCTCATTTTACTTAAATTAAATTAGGTACCTAACATAAAATTTATTGAGTGGTTGAGTGCAACTCTGTCATCATTTTGACTAGTCTTGTTACGAGTCGAATACATGGACGACTCGAGTGAGTGGAGTTGAAAACATCTATAACTCGAGTTGCGACTCGAATACAAAAACTCGACTCGCTACCTATATTTTCTATTTAGTAGTTACCTCGATTTTCTATTTAGTCTCGGAACCATTATTTAATTCTTAAATAATAGCTCCTTAAATAATTTTAAGACATTAAGTCACTAATCTCGTACAGCGCGTCACCAGTTCAATCAAATGAATTCAACTGATTCGCAGCAGCAGACGACGTCACCCACTCGCTCGACTCGAGTGCACTCGGACAGATGACTGAATGTGAATGCGAGTTGACGAACGAATACAAAATACTCGGCGACTCGCGGCCTTGAGAGACTGACTGAGTCGAGCGGCTCGACTCTAGTCGGTCTACTCGAGTTTGGTCGGTCGGCCGGCGTGGCGCAGTCAGTCTCTCAAGGCCGCGAGTCGCGGAGTATTTTGTTTTCGTTCGTTAACTCGCATTCACATTCAGTTGTCCGAGTGCACTCAAGTCGAGCGAGGCGAGTGGGCAGATTGACTGACTGACTGTCCGTACGAATACGAGTCCGACTCGGTTTCATTCCGTATCCAACTCGAGTTGACGAGTTTTAGGCTTTAGGAGTCAAGTCGAGTATTATCACTCGACTCGTTACAACGCAAATTTTGACACTGTATTTGGAATTCACTTGGATCTTCAATTTGACACTGGCAAATTGAGTCTCAACTGAAGAATCAATATTAGGCCATATTTGCCATCGAAGCAAAAATAATAATTTGCAAACTGTCACTAGGAATGTCGGCAAATATGAAGTCCCATTGCGGACTGATAGATTTTGTTAGAAATTATTGGATTAGATAATGACAGCGACAATACCTAAAACTTATCATTCATCTTATCATTGGTGCAAATCAATAACAAATAATTGGGGACCACACTTTTGTCATGAACCCATGCATCTTTTAACCAAAATGGTATTAAGGATAAGGACTCATTTTACGCTATGCTATTTCGGATAAAAAAATAAATTATTTGGATATTTTCTTATGGAGGCATTGTGGCCAGTTCAGTGATCAAAGGGGGCCAATAATACAAATTATTTGGGACTTTTTTTCAATGCAAACCTAAAGCTAGTGATACGTCCGTACTTAAAGTCTGCAAACTGAAAGACTTACTCGGTGCATCGTCCCTGGCACGCGCAGTGCCGGCTTATGGTTTCAGATGTTGAGAGAAGAAGCCGTGTTTGGGCTAAACCTTAGCTTGCCGTATCTATATTGTCATTGTTCCATGTCACAGATAGGAATTTTGATGATGGCATTAAAC
Source organism: Nematopogon swammerdamellus (assembly GCA_946902875.1). Taxonomy (NCBI): domain Eukaryota; kingdom Metazoa; phylum Arthropoda; class Insecta; order Lepidoptera; family Adelidae; genus Nematopogon; species Nematopogon swammerdamellus. The sequence goes on from OX336343.1 coordinate 14,346,110, forward strand.
ATGAACTATTTTCATAGCCATTACGAAAGATCTCCATTCTGTGCGGTGGTACCGGGTTAAACCCTACCACTTAGTAAAGTAAGAAGAGAACTACAGTTTTACGTGGAATCTGAACCACGATCGATCTCCAACGGTCGAATGGTACCCATCCAAGTACTAACCGCAGCCACATGTGCTTACGATCACGAGCGACAGTCGACCGATCGCACCACTGATCTACTGACTGAGGCTGACATAGGCAGGTGAAAAGTATTAGGAAAAGGAATACATTTCAAGATGCAAACAAAATTCTTAAGCCTCGGGACAAACATACTCGTGAGTTAAAGTCCGGAATCACATCACGCGGCCTACGTCAAACATGTAAGAAAACGGTTTATAAGAAATGCACATCTAAAATGCTTTCCATGCTCACTACACAACTGGGAACAGTAATATTTCTTCTATCTACCTACACTTTTAACCTGTTTACTCCGGCGTTATAATAATGCTTGCCGTGAGTCCACGCCGCGCCGCGGCCTCCACGCCGCGCCGCGGCCTCGATCGTCGACCTTGGCCTAAACTCAAATATTTCATAAAATAAAGAGGATAGAGCAATACACTCTTTTGCATCTTATAGCTAATAAAAATACCTACAAAATTAAGGAAAAAAGTGAGGGTTTACTTGTGAAGTACCAGATATTTTAGTTCGATATAATGTGCGACCATGTTTCAAATAAAGTTTTGGGTCCCGATCGGGGCCTCAGGGCGCCGAAGTGTGAAAACGAATTGGGCCCCGAGGTTAACAAAAAAATTTCATTGGTTCAAATAGACTTGGTACAGACAATGGTAACCTCTCCAGCAATGCAAATACAACTTTGAAGAGTGTTAATTAGGTCAAAACTAAAAGATAAATTTAAGTTATGTTATGACAAACCTAAACGGCTGACTCCAAATGTTCAGCAGATAAGCACTGATAAAATAACGTAAAGTGACTTACTTGTGATTCTTCATCTGAATGTAATTACTAGGTATGAGCCCTTCCTTGCCGTCGAGCTCTGCACGATACCAGTTCATGTCATCTTCCATGTTCAGGATCTGTAAAAGGCAATTTTTAATCTGGAACATTCTTCTTCTATAGCCAGTACGTGTCTCCCCACTGAAGTGCCGGCTGTTGTGGGCCTACCTTTAACACCTGATTCCTGCGGAAACTGAGTTCGTCATCTGCAGTCGCTGTGAAGTCGTGCTTTGCTATCGCTTCCATCTTCACTTCTTCACTTTTCTTTCTATCACTCTACTGGAGCTACACTACAAAACGTCACTTTGCTCGCCGATAGAGCCTAGCCTAATCCAGTTGCTTAGTCGGCGTCAGTAATCGCTGAAGAGTGACAGTGCCCCGCACATGCTGCAATTTCACAGGTGAACGTCAATTACGAGATAGGTAGCGGCTGAAACTAACGAACGGTGAATCAAAAATAAAATTAGAGCCGATTCTCGATCACCACTTCACTCTCACACCCAGCGACGGCCATATCTGTTGGTGCTGCCAGTACGTAAGAAAGAACGAAGGCGTGCGTGCGTGCGCGCGCGTGTTAAAATTTTCTTCTTCTTATTTTGTTGGCCCGGTTTAGACTACAGCGAGAAACTTGCGCGAGTTTCGTCGCGGTAAACTCGCGTGTGTGAACCACTCGCGAGCTCACTCGCCCGAATCTCTCGGACTCGCCAAGCAGCAGCGTTCGCAGCAAAAAATATAATACTACTAGAGCGCGTCTAAACTTGGTCTGACTGAACACGTTTACGTGGGCTCGCACACTGGGACTCGCAGCGACTCGCCCTGATTGGCTGATTGGATCGCCCGACTGGCTGATTCGTTTTGAAAAGTTTTGCGCTCGCGCTCGCGCGCGAGTTCGGTAAACTCACAAAAAAAAAAAGTTCAAACTCATCTTTTTTTTTTATGAAAACTGACACGGTTGGCTTTATCAACATCACCTACACATCCGCCATGTCTGCCCATAACACCGGGTCAACTAGGTGCCATGTCAGTGCTTCCTTTCATTTCATGTCGGCAACACTGAACTGGCTAATAGCTTCCAACCAAAGAATATAATACTACTCTAGGGCGTCTACTCTAGGGCTTCCAACGGTCGAGCGGCGCGGCGGTCCGCCACCTGAAAGACCTGCTCGATCCTGCAACCTACTCCTTTCTTTAGCTCCTTTCGGCAAACTTCGGCTCGAAGGAGGAATGTGTGGTATGACGTATGAGTGATGTTGTGTGGTATGTTTTAATTAACCTGGTTATTTTTTTTAAACCACCAAAAACATTACTAATACATAACTTACAGTGCGACAAGGATTGAAATGAACGTGGATGACGTTTGTGGGAGGGCGCTGCTGCAGTATTAGGGTTGTCAATTTTGAAAATTTCCTTACACTAGGGGAAAATATCGCTGTAAAAGAAAATGTATGTATAGTACCCATAAGGTAAGTAGGTTCTTACTTATTTTTTATTTTATGTATTGAATTTTAGGAAGACTTGCTCTCTAATAAAATAACAGACTTCATTTATTTAGAAAGATTTCTGCTAACAACGCCACATACTAAGAAGTGATACTAACGTACGCGTGAATAGTCCTGGGAAATATATTATATAGCAGGCAATATATTCTATTATAAATTTATAGCAGTTATAACGTTAGAAATATTCCACCTTTCCTGGTGTTTGCTATAATGCTGTTTTGCTATTTATACTTGTACGTACCGCCATCTAGTTGATATAATAAAAATTATTTGTAGTGTAGTCTGTAGGTATGTGAAGCTCTCGCTCGATAAAGGGCAGTGTTAATAGTATTTTGTAACGTAACCCAATACAATGACTTAAGGTTACATTTTAAATAATTAAATAAAACAGCAGACTAGCACATTAGAAAATATTATAATAGAATTAGACTGCTGTTTGTTAGAAACAGCAACAGCAACAATAAAACAGCAGTATAGCAGTACGCGCTCGTTGCTTGCTATGAGCAGACTTATACAGCAGCAGCAGACAGCAGTTTATATAGCAACTTAACGTGTCTAGCAATTATTGTGTCTAGCTAGTGTCTACTAGATATATTTTAATAGGAACAAAAACATGGTTTATATAATATAGTGAGTGAACCATAGGATTAGCAATATTTGTGAAAATGCCGCCGAGCTGAATGACAAGTTGTGCAATCTTAAAATTACTGATTTGTTAACTGAATAAAAATATCATAAAAGCCTTTACAAATACATAATAAATACCGTCGAAAATATTATATAAATTTCAAAGAAATGGCAGAAGGACCTGGCATCCAAGCAAATAATTTAAAAAATATTGACCACAGACAGATTATTGATTTGTCTGCCTGCTGTATTCCCGTGATTGTTATAACACTAATATTTATTTCTTATTTCAATTATGCTAGTTATTCCAACAGCGTTAGTTTCGAATTCCAACAACAGCACCAAAAACAGCAATATAGCAATATAAGACTTTAAAACAGCAGCTATATAAAAACAGCAGATCATTCTAACGTGCTGTTGAAAAACAGCCGTTATTCCCACGACTACGCGTGAACGGGGGAAACGCGAGACGGTCATCTGGCAGCACTGTGGCGGCGTTAGTTCAGCTGTCACCCACGTTCATTTGAAGCCTTGTCGCACTGTATGTATTAGTAATGTTTTTGGTGGTTTAAAAAAAAATAACCAGGTTAATATAGAGAAGATGCACCGCCTCAACATTGGGATATGGGTTAATATAGAGAAGATGCGTCGCGTAGCGTAGCGGCGACGCATCTTCTTTATATTAACCCTGGTTTTTTTTTTTAATTTCCAAAAAATTACAGCTGATCTACAGCGCCATCCTTCTTTTGTTCTCTCCTGTGCCATACCCGCCTTTATGGGGTTGGCGGAATGAGGATCAACGCGGTTTTTAGTTTTGAATGTGAATGAAGTTCATGAAAAATCCCAAACATTGGTGTAATTATTATTGTCGTACGACCAAAAATGAATGAGCTAGTAGCAATCAAATGAATGCGCCGATTGTCCACTAGTCGCGGAGCGGAGTGCGTGACATCACTGGGTCGCATCGCACGCCCGCACCGCCCCGCGCCGCCGCCCGCCGCTCGGGCCCGCCACCAGTTACCTGTTGAAAGTGATACTGATAAGGCGCGCAGTGTTTATAATTGGTTAATTTGTGTATAAAACAAATTAAGTGTCCGATTTGTGCCTGGTTTCACTTTTTCACAATGTATAAATATTGTATTGTGCCGAAATGTACAAATACGTATATCAAAACGCCAGAGAAACTATTGTTAAACGGTTTTATTAAATTAAAGCTTGACCCCGTATTATATATTTGTTTGTTTGTTTGTTGCAAATCTTGCGACAACTTTTCAACTATGTACTTATTTACTTCTACTGAACCGATTCTTATGAAACTTTGCACACACATTGAGTTCCCGTGACAATCAATGTTATGATAATTTCAACTTGGTAACGAGAGCACAGAATAAAAATGACGAGAGTCTGATGATGGAGACTGGAGGTGGACAGTGGAACTGTTCGACCGTTACTAATAACCCCCTCGAGTTTGGGCTCATTTGGTTGGTTTGGACAAGTGTCCCATACTTCTACTAATACACTTGGTGAAGAGGGTCTTATGATGGAATCAGAAGGCGGGTAGTGGTACTCTTCAACTGTTACTAGTAACACCCTCGAGTTTAGGCTCATTTGATTGGTTTGGACAAGTGCTCCATACTTCCACCACCACCAATACACTTGGTGACGAGGGTCTGATGATGGAGACAGGAGGTGGACAGTGGAACTCGTCGACAGTTAATAATAACCCCCTCGAGTTTGGGCTCATTTGGTTGGTTTGAACGAGGGTCCCATACTTTCTACTAATACACTTGGTGACGAGGGTCTGATGATGGAATCAGGAGGTGGGTAGTGGAACTCTTCAACCGTTACTAGTAACCCCCTCGAGTTTAGGTTCATTTGGTTGGTTTGGACAAGTGCTCCATACTTCCACCAATACACTTGGTGACGAGGGTCTGATGATGGAGACAGGAGGTGGATAGTGGAACTCTTCGACCGTTACTAGTAACTCCTCGAGTTTGGACTCATTTGGTGGGTTTGGACGAGTGTCCCATACTTCTACCAATACACTTGGTGACGAGGGTCTGATGATGGAGTCAGGAGGTTGACAGTGGAACTCTTCAACCGTTTCTAGTAACCCCTCGAGTTTGGGCTCATTTGGTGGGTTTGGACGAGTGTCCCATACTTCCATCAATACACTTGGTGACGACGGTCTGATGGTGTCAGGAGGTTGACAGTGGAACTCTTCAATCGTTACTAGTAACCCCTTCGCCCAATCAAATGAGCCCAAACTCGAAGGGTCTCGGTCTCGGTCTCGCTCGGCCGAGAATTTATTTTATTCTCGATATCGGTCTCGGTCTAGGTCTCGGACGAGAGTGAAAAACCAGTCTCGGCCCTTATAGACATGTATTGTTCGAAGTTCATAAATAAATATTTAAAAAAATTTGTTGTCTGTAAAGTTGGTTTACGGACGATAGTTTTACGTGATGACGTCGTATATTAAAGTGCGAAGTCAACAAAATCAGTTATAATACTTTATCGTGCTTAGAAGTTTTATTCTTAAATCGTAAATGTGAGTACTTTAAAAACTAATAATATCAATTTATCAATATAAACTTTTAATTTACGCCATCTATGTACATATCAAAGCGCATACTACAACGTTGCAACACCTTCAAGTAAACTACCGCTGAAGTATTTCATTTACTATATTGACGCTAGATGTCGCTCCAAAAGACTCAACGCCATGAAAATCTTCACCTACTGGTGACCAAATTCGCTTCGCTAGTACCTGAACGATTTAGCCGGATGGTTAAGACGTCTGGTCGGTCACACAATAGTGGTCCCTGCCGACCGCGGGTTCGAGGCTCGCAAATGACGGACAAATATATTTTGTACTAGCTTTTGCCCGCGGCTTCGCTCGCGTGAAATTCGTATCAAAGGAAGAACTAAGGGCGAGCTGGGTTCAGGCTAGTAACTAAGGGCGAGCAGGGTTCAGGTAAACGATAAACCGTCTCGAAGAAAGGAGTTACTTTTTGAGGCCGAAGGCGGAGTTGCGTTCAGGAAGACGATAAACCTTCTCGAAGACAGTAAGTATCTATGGGCGAGGCCGAAGGCCGAGCTGCGTTCAGGATGAGGGTAACCTTTTCGAAGAAAGTAAGTAACAGAGGGCGAGGCCGAAGGCCGAGCTGCGTTCAGGAAAACGATAAACCTTCTCGAAGACAGTAAGTAACTATGGGCGAGGCCGAAGGCCGAGCTGCGTTCAGGAAGAGGATAACCTTTTCAAAGAAAGTAAGTAACAGAGGGCGAGGCCGAAGGCCGAGCTGCGTTCAGGAATACCATAAAACTTCTCGAAGAAAGTAAGTAACAAAAGGCGAGGCCGAAGGCCGAGCTGCGTTCACGAAGACGATAAACCTTCTCGAAGACAGTAAGTAACTATGGGCGAGGCTGAAGGCCGAGCTGCGTTCAGGAAGAGGATAAACCATCTTTAAGAAAGTAAGTAACAAAGGGCGAGGCCGAAGGCCGAGCTGCGTCCAGGAAGAGGATAACCTTTTCGAAGAATGTAAGTAACAGAGGGCGAGTCCGCAGGCCGAGCTGCGTTAAGGAAGACCATAAATCTTCTCGAAGAAAGTAACTTCTTTGTTACTTACTTTCTTCGAAAAGGTTTATCCTCTTCCTGAACACATCTCGGCCTTCGGCCTCGCCCATAGTTACTTACTGTCTTCGAGAAGGTTTATCCTCTTCCTGAACGCAGCTCGGCCTTCGGCCTCGCCCTTTGTTACTTGCTTTCTTCGAGAAGGTTTAGGGTCTTCCTGAACGCAGTTCGGCCTTCGGCCTCGCCTTTTGTTACTTACTTTCTTCGAGAAGGTTTATAGTCTTCCCGAACGCAACTCGGCTTTCGGCCTCGCCATTAGTTACTTACTTTCTTTGAGTAGGTTTATCGTCTTCCTGAATGCAATTCATTCACAAACTTTCGCGTTTATAATATTAGAACGATGTATTTTTGGAGTGAGGCCTGATTTTAGAAATTATTCCCAATTATCGGATGCATGCAAGCAAATCCGAAAGCAACAGCTAACAATATATAATTTTTTGAAATGTGTTAATTAAGCCCTTTCATTTGATATCCAACACGGCATCATTAAAAAATTTTTTTTAGGTCATGACTTTATGTCCTTTAGAGGGCGCCATATCCAATTTTATGGGACGTCACATAGCCTATAACCAGCGTCAAGACGCATCCAACCATACCTCATTTGTCAAATTATGATAAGTAGTTTCGAAGTTATGAGTTATGATATGAATGAGGGAACAGATGAACATACATACATACATACATACATACATACATACATACATACATACATACATACATACATACATACATACATACATACATACATACATACATACATACATACATATACATACATACATACATACATACCGGTCAAACACATAACTCTCCTTTTCGCTTCGCCGTAGTCGGGTAAAAATAAGAATCTTTTCGCGCATACTACACTACGTACAATATAATAAACATACGATCAAATAACTTAAATCAAATAGGAACTCCAGTTAAGTAAATATCCGCTAACATCAACTTGCAACAACACACATAGGTTTGCACCTAAAATTAATCAAATAGATACCTAACGAAGTAAACCTACATAATATTATGAATCGAATTAAATAAGATGCCAGACCGCTCCCGTGCCGCGCCCCGCGCCTCCCCCGCCGCTGTCAGCCGCCGCCGCGCCGCGCCGCTTTTATTTCGATTCGATTTGTATGGGAGCCACATCTTATCGTGGCTGGAAGTGAATTTTAGTTAGCCTATCCTGTGTCCCGTATAGTAAAATGTGCTTGTACTAAGTTTCATCGAATTCGGATAATGGCTTTAAGAGTTATGGCGGAACATACATACATACATACATACATACAGAAAAGATTTCTAAAAATCGTCAATTTAGCTTTAGTATCTTACATATAGGCTACAAACTCAATATTTCCTAAAACAAAGGAACTTACTCCATGAACATCCCTTACAGATTTATTATTAGTATTGATTTCCTTTCCTACTCTCCTTATATGCCTCTCTATCGCTTGTTACGCGCTCTCGCTTGCACACACATGTTCAGATGGAACGTGACACTTTTTCGTGTGTGCAGCCCGTGTTCATCAATTTATAAGACGTGACGTCCATCACGTCCAAAAATGATGCGGAATGAAAGCAGCCCGTAGCAATAAAAAATATGTAAACATAAAGACAAAAAGTGTTTTTATTTTTTCCTTCAGTCATTGGTCCGAATCGGTCCAAACTTCAATTTTCCCTATTTTTTTATTCCAAAAGGTGGCAATCCTCCTGACAGTAACAGTTACCGACTGTGGTGGGAGGACCGTGCCAAGGTGAAAGGTTGCTATCCTGTCGCCCATTATCACCATTAGCATCCATATCCCTCGCCTTTTGTGATATATACACGGGGAGAGAAGCAGTGGGCCCATTATTTTCAAGTACCGGGCATTCACTTTTGGCGCTGAACGATGACCAGAAACTATTTGAAGATGGGCGACAGTTTCAAAATAAGTAATGTCAATCGATAAAAACTTCGATTATTTAATATAGCCCATGTATAGCCAAAGTATTTCCAAAATAATACTACGTGAATCTAATTAGGCTAGCCAGGTGCCCTGGATTTTCTGGATTGTACCGGGCTAGGCTCCAATGAGCCGTCCGTGTCCCGGGTGAATAATTTAATTACCAATAGCGTTAGCTTTCTGTAGGATATGGGTGCCCTTTCCCAGTTCCAGTTGTTAATTTATAGTTTGTGTGTAGTTACATAGACTGAATGAGCAATGAGCAAATAGCGAATACGCTAGTACCTACTTACTAATAGTATTTAATTTGAATCTTAATCTCATCACAAAAACAACTATTAAATAACAATGTTTATTGATAACAATTTTATTCCTTTCAATTTCTACTATTCTAAATACTACTTACCTACTAAACGTCTTAACTAAGTACATATCAATACATAATTTAATTATATATCTAACATACGCACCTAATTTGAGAATATAGCACCATGAATGCATTGAAATTGCCTTTTTACGAGTTTTGTAACGTAGTAGGTATTTGAAAATATCGAATAATTACCTACATTAAAAAAAATGGAACAAATGCCCAAAAACCTCTGTAAACCTCGGTGACCGTAAACATGCATTTTCTTCAAGTCAAAAATATAATCTATTCTACAATAAAGTATACAATACAATGTTCCCTCAAACTGCTAATGGCTAGTTAATTTTTCGTGCTACTTTATAAGAGCGTTCCGTGCAAAATGACAGGCGACTGTGGCAGCACAGTCGCCTGTCATTTTGATTATGTTATATCCTAAGATACTCCAGTATCTTAGAATATCATAATCAAAATCAACTACAGCTTCATGGCTTGTTTTTTCCAGTTATGGCTTTGTTTAAGAGATATATATTATTTACTTGAGTGGCAGCACCGTCGCCTGTCATTTTGCACGGAACGCTCTGACTGCACTTTATTTTATTTATTTTATAAACATGTTTACTTTAGGTAATTCGGTGTTTTTCATGACCAGATTGAATGCATGCCAAACTCTTGCAATCGTGCATAACCTTACCTAGAAGTTGTAGGTCAAAGGGGTTGTCAGTCACATGCTGTAGGGTAGAAGTTATAGTTGGCAGTGGTACTCAGTTACATGCTGGAGGCTAGAAGTTGTAGGTTACAGGAGTTCTCAGTTACATGCTGTAGGCTAGAAGTTGTAGGTGACAGGGTTCTCGGTTACATGCTGTGGGCTAGAAGTTGTAGGTGGCAGGGGCTCTCAGTTACATGCTGTAGGCTAGACGTTGTAGGTGACAGGGGTTCTCAGTTACATGGTGTAGGCTAGAAGTTGTAGGTGACAGGGGTTCTCAGTTACATGCTGTAGACTAGAAGGTGTGTCCACCGAGCTGCTGCATGATCGTCTCGAAGGCTAGCCAGTGAATGAGGGCCCACGGACCCAGTCGCAACCACACAGGGACAAAACCTTTGTATAGGGAAAAAACTCCTTCATTCTTAACCGACTGATGTAAGCAGTCCAGCATGCCTCGGTATAGCGAGCCCCTGCAACAAAAACGTCGACAAATTAGAAAGCTAGTTATTATCTACTTATATGGGTTTTTTAACTACGGTGTATAATGCAGAGTGCTCATCATGTAACTAAGGTAGGTACTCATGAAGACTGGATATAAGTTTAGCCCGAAACAAATATTCGCCCTAAACATACTAACTGGTTATTTATGAAAAGGATTGAAAATGGTGGCGCTCCTATTTGCCTCTCGCTCTCAAAGTATTGTCGTCTAAAGAAAATAAAGCAATGATTCCAAGATAAAAATTTGCAAATAAAAAAAAATATTACGCAAAAAAAATGTGCATGCCGACTGTACAGCTGTAAAACGCCGCCATTTTCAATCCCTTTCTTTAAATAACCAGGTTATATGCATATTGAGTCACTTAGCTCGAAGAATCGGCCGTGAGTAAAGGAGTATCTAACTTTCCGATTAGGTACTTAATTAGTGAACGTGTATATAAAACTACATGCTAAAGCCAAGAATTTTTGTAGCGCTTTTTACTTAGTGCCTTTCATGCTGTTTTTCGCTGGTATTTAATTGGTACTTAGGATTTTCCAAAACCTCGTGATTTAATTGATCATTAAAAAAATTATAATTGGATTATTTATTTTTTTACCATTTTTGTATAAAAATTATGTAACATTTACATATTACTTATGTTTTTTTATTCACATTTTCAAGTATTCCTTAGTTTCGTTCGAATGCTTGGCACTTGTGCCTAACTTAACTTCAAGTATTAAATGAAGAATAATACAAGTACGTAACTACCTGCCGTCTGCACCTATTGGCTGATTCATAAGTCTTGTTTTCATCACATCAGCGGGAGTACCCACAATCGCCGATGTGAGACCCGCTGCGAATGCTGCAATTGTATGCAAGAGAATGTTGTCCTCCATATTAAACTCTTTTGTCAGTGTCTGCTTTGCGTAATCGTATGCAGCCAAGTCCCCCATGTTGATTAGAGCCGCTCGTTGCACATTTGGAAGAGCACCTAGAAATATATTAAAATGCATAATCATCTTAAGGACTTTTTTCTGTAACAGTGTTGGTGTGTATTTTTGCGTAATTAGGATAAATAATCCTAAATATAGAAGGTAGATAGGTAAGGTTTAAAGTTTGAATCTTTGAGGAAATATTATAATATATCTTTGGTTTGAATAAGCTATCTCGCTCACGAATGACTGGGGGTAAAAGTTTGTATTAGAAACCTAGCTGTTTTGATAAAACAATATCAGTTCCTGGTACCTTTCTGGGTTGTGAAAGGAACGCGAAGGTGGTGGTCACACTCCTCATTTCCAACTAACATAGCTGAGCTCTGTCAATGCAGAAAATTAGGTAAAAGATTATAAAACTGTTTTAGATAAGTACACTAACAACCGGCCAAGTGCCAGTCGAACTCGCGCAACGCTTTCGTACCTACTCTGTTTTTAACCGACTTCACAAAAAGGAGGTTATCAATTCGACACGTACCTATGTTACCTATGTAATATCGTTGAAATTGCACAATATTCCTATAAGTTAATCTAAATCTAATAATCTATGTGGGCTTCTAAACAGGTGTGCCAAATTTCATAAGCGTATGTTTGTATGTATGTATTTATGTATGTATGTATTTTTATGTAAAACACATATTTTATTAATAATAATAAAAAAGCACATTTATTAATGAAATATTTCGCCCCGATGTCGGTGGCGTCTTCAGTCAAGTGAGAAATAATGATTTGATAGATATGTTTTTTAATATTTTCTTCTTTTTTTAATATTTTTTATATAGAAATAGAAAGCAAATGATGGTTTTGTGGATACATGGTGAGTGGATGAACGTAAATTAATATGAGTTATGAGATGTGAAAGGTATACTGGTGATGTATGTTTAATTTAGTGAATGACGTTGAGGCCTGGTGAATGGTATGACCAAGGATCCATATGTATGAAGTTTCATGGGTACGCAACTCTATTTCAGTGAGGGGAGGTGAGAATGATTTTATGATACGGACGTGGAAGCAGTTGTTAAATGTCAGTTGGTGTGATCTGGCGTGTGCTGGTACAGGTAATGAGGAATAAGCGAATGTATGTATGCATGTATGTATGTATGTTTGTTTGTCCACGCATTTCTCCGAAATTGTTAATCGAACTGTGACTATTCTTTTTTTATTTGCTTACATTTACTTCAACATAGGGAACAGTGGCAGTTTCATCAAAATCAGTTCAGTAGTTTTCAAGATATGGACTTTTAAGTCTGTACCAATCACTGGAAAAACACGTCGTCGGGTCGGTTTAACGCCCAATTGTACGCAGAACTTGTTATGTGATGTAACTAATAAAAATAAAACAATAAAAAAAGTTTTAAAAAACATTGCACCGACTTCAAAAAACAACTAGAACTGAAAAGTGTTAAATAAAATAATATTTTGATTCATATTCGGACCCTTGAAGGCGGCACAAAAGCACACCTGAAAATGGATAGATGGACCCCTTTTGTGCTTTTGAACCGCCTTCAAGGGTCCGAATATGAATTAAAATATTATTTAACACCTTTTCAGTTCTAGTTGTTTTTTTATTATTTGTTGTTTTACTTATGGCCATGCTATACGGGCGCGGCGGTTCTCCCGCCCGCCGCGCCGCGGCCGCGGTAATTTTATTTAAGTATTTATTTTTATTTTAAAGAAACAAACAGTTACAAAATAAGTAAGTACATAGAAAATTAACTCTAGTCTAACACGCAAACCAGTAAAGTTTCTACAATAAATATCAAATGTATGCATTTGTTTAAATTTGGAAAAAAAGGAAAAAATATTTATGGAATTGTTATACTTAAACGGAAAAAAAAACTAAAATAAAAACATTGCGATTTACAAAATTCTTGAGAAAGTGAGTCCAATTACCTATGGTATTATATTATATTATATATAACAGAGTTTTTTGAATTGACATAAACTTGTGTTAAAAATCCACTCGAATGCCATAATCACTTCTCTTGCAGCGCCTCTTTTAATCGAGTTATTGCATGTGTGGGTGGAACCAGTATTAAGTAATCGTTTAACTTCGGGAATATTTCATTCGAGGTTTAGTGGGCACCGAGATAATGCTGACAAGTTCCGCGAAATCGAACCCTAAAAATACTGTACCTCATTCATTGCTTACCTGTTAAAAAGTGCGATAGAAACAAGATCACACGGTGTTAGTACCTATTTAGTATTCTGTGACGATGTGGTGTGACACGATATACATACTACATAGACGTACGTTATTATTACAGAAATTGAATTTTAGAGATAGTTTTATAATTATAATGTAAGGTGATTGAAAATTACCTCTCCAGAGGCCCCTTATTCCGCTTTCTCTGTAGACCAGAGTATACGCTTGAGCACTATTCCGAATACGAGGTGGCAAACCTTGAAGTCTTCTCCGTCCTTCTGTTTGCATCTGTACCTTGATCAAGTCAGCCGGCGACGCTATCCACTGTGCCATCGCACCGGCGCATACTCCACCTGAACAACTCATACTCATTATTATTTTATTAGGTACCCAACCCATTTAATTCAAATTATTGGGATTTTAATAGGTATTCCTTTTGTGATCATTCGTGACCATAGAAAAAAAAAATATCAGGAAGCGGCATACAACGCACTGACTTTTCTTTTATAGTAAGTGCGACATGTGGCGTCGAGCCACCCTTAAGGTGTCTAGCGACGCCCATGGGCATTCGGTCGCATGCGGGGGCTGCGAATGCCATGCCGGCCTGACAGGTGCCCATTCACGCCTCTCTTGAAGGACCTGAGACTATACTTGGGGGGAAATATGTGAGCAGGGAGAGCGTTCCAGAGTTTACCGGTTCTGTGGAGGAAGGATCTGCAGAACCGATTAGTACGCATCCGCGGTAAGTCCAGCGTATAGGGATGCAATCCCTGCCCAGTGCGCGTTGTACGGTGGTGGAAAGGGGACGGTGGAATCGCGTTAAACAGCTCTTCCGAGCTCTCCCCGTGGAATAAGCGATAGAACACACTTAGGGCGCCGACATCCCTCCGGAGTTGCAGTGGTTCTAGATCGCGGGACACGTCGGCGTCATCCACTAGTCGCACGGCTCGACGCGGATCGAGTCCAAAGGCGCAAGCTGGTATTTGGCTGAGCCATCCCACAAGTGCGAGCAGTACTCCAAGCAGGACCTAATCTGCGATTTAGACAAAAGCAGCCTTTGGCCCGGCGTGAAGTACCGTCGCACCTTATTGAGTACGCCTAGCTTTTTAGAAGCCAGCTTGGCCTTGCCCTCGATGTGGCGCCGGTAGTTTAGGTCGTGCGACAGTTCGAATCCGAGGACCCTGAGGTGGTCGCTTAAGTTAAGCGACGTGCCTTGGAAGGAAGGAGCTGGTGTGAACACCGCTCTCTTAGCACTGAACGCGCAAACTTGTGTTTTCGAAGCACTGAACTCGACCAAATTACTACGGCCCCATTCGGAAATAGACCGGAGCGTTTGTTCGAGCTCAGACAGAAGTCTTCGCCTCTTTTCATCCACAACATCCCATCTGGCTGAAGGGTGACTGGTATTTTTTTTATTTTTTTTATTAGGGAAACTTAACAGCTATATTAACAGATATTTTATAAATTCACAATTTGCTAATTATCAAGCCAATGACAAAGTTTCACATTTTACAATACCTACAAAAACAACGTATAGGATCCATGTGCTGTACTTACTACTGTCATCCACATAACAATGTATGTTGCCGAGTGGCAGCATGTCATTGATACGCAGAAGAAACGATGTTGGTGACAGCACAGATCCCTGCGGTACGTCGGCATTCACTGACATGGCGTCCGACGAGCAACCGTCCACTAGGACCTGAATGCTACGCCCATGTAGGAAGTCGGCGACCCTGTCAAAGAGGCCAGAAGGAAGTCCGTACGCCGAAAGCTTGCCCAGAAGCGATTTGTGCCAAACCCTGTCGAATGCCTTGGCAATATCGAGGCCAATTGTCAAGGATTCACCATGTCCTTCAAGCGATTCCCCCCAAAGGTGAGTGACGTACGCTAGGAGATCACCTGCGGATCGGTTTGGCCGATAGCTGATGAGGTTATATGGTTATAGGTACGCCATGAGCTGGGCATTGATAATGCGCTCCATCACCTTGCAGAGTAGGGAGGTAATCGCTATAGGTCGGTAGTTCGAAGGGTTTGAGCGGTCACCCTTTTTGGGGACCGCTTGGACAAATGCAGATTTCCAGGCTGGCGGCACACGGGAAGTGGAATAAGAGAGGCGGAAAAGGCGCGTTAGCACTGGAGCCAGCTCGGGAGCACACCGTTTCAGCACCAATGCAGGAATCCTATCCGGCCCACTCGCCTTCCTGGTGTCTAGGGAGAGAAGCTCCGCCCGCACAGTTCTTTGTCGGAACTGTACTTCCGGCATGGAGTTCTCACACCTAGTTATGCATGGGGGGATGGCACCCCCATCCCATCGTCCAGGTTGGAGTTCTCCGCAAAGAGAGACACCAATAAGTCGGCTTTCTCCTTTGCGGAGTGGGCAAGTGAGCCCCCAGGACACTGTAGAGGTGGAAGTGAGGAGCGGCAGAAATTCGATTCAACAGATTTGGCGAGAGACGAAAACTAACGGCTCCCAGTTGGGTGCTGGTTCAGCCTATCACTTGGGGCACACAAACAAACCATGAGCCCATCGCTCGCATAGATACCCTGTTTCCACGAGCGAGCAGTCGCCAGTCAGTCCGCCCCGGCGGGGGGGGGGGGGGGGGGGGGGGCGGGGCGGCGGGGCGACTGCCACAGAACGTGAGATTGAAAAGGAAAGGATATCTACTCAGTTTATTTCCAGTGGCGACTGGCGACTGAACCACAAATTAAGTAATAGACTGAACTGATGAGGCTAATGTCAGGCCTTCATGCATGCGTTTCTGAGCGTTTCGCCAGGCCTCACGCCCTCCTTGCCTCACGCACTCTATACATGTACTTGCGCGCGCTAACTAGCTACCGCCCGGTGCACCGCCGGCGCGGCGGTGTAATTCAGTAGAAATTCGTCAGCCGCGCGAAAGATATCTACACGCACGCCCACGAAAATGCGCGCAGCTGCAAAGCAATAATGCACTTTATAATCGATCGTTTAAGTACATTTTCGTACACAGCGATTGGCGACGTGAATCAGTAGGCTATTAAAGCCGAAGGTATGGAAGGTATGGTACTTTTTCTATGGAGTGATTTATATGCTACGAAGTAACTATTTAGTAATCTGTGGTTTCGCCCCGGAACCGGCGAGCCGGCGAGAACTGGGCCACGCCTACAGCGCTCGACTACAAGTATCCGGAATAAAATTTTCCTCAATCTGTCGCTCGCACCGGTGGGTGGACGTCTCGTGCGTGCATCGCACTCTGCTGCTTAGGGCTGTGAGAGAACGTCGCTAAAAAACGCTCCGCGCGTCCGGGGCGGCCAGGTTTTTGTCAGGGAACGGGAGGCTTCTGAATGTTTCCGCTTGCGTGTAGTCGACGAGCGCGGATATCATACATTTTGTTTGAAACGCGGTATCCATCCGTCTCGGAGGTGGGGGTGGGGTGTGGCCTATTTTAGTCAACTCCGGGGAGAAACGGATGCATAAAGTCCGGGCCTTAGGCTCAAATCGCTCGCGGGACATTGGAAATGTACAATCGCTGTCTTATTTATACGTATCAAATTGCCATCTAACCGTCTTACTCTATCTCCGTTCTCATAACGGAAACGTAAATTAAGAATGAATTGCTAACTCACTTACGCTGTTTAGATATTAGCAATATGTAGTATGTAGAAGAACTATCCCTTTTGCGTTCACGGTATTTGCGTCCGCACGTCTTATTCTAGCATATTTTACGTGTGTGTGTAAAATTTTAGCTTAGTGTGCATCTGTGGAGAAAGACTCCATAGAGGGAAATGTATGAAGAGGGCCTGTCCACTTGTAAGTGGTCTGGGGCCTGGGGTGGTCTGGGTTTGTGACCAGTTTAGTAACCTCTTACTTTTAGGTATAAACAATCTGACTAGTGGTTTTAGGTCATAACATTTTTTTCAGTGGTGGGGTGGATCGGACGAAACTGGAGTTTCCACCAGATCGATCGTCAGTGTAGGTTGGGTGCCGTATTCTGTGGTGCCGTCTCGAGGAGACTGTGTGCAACGGCGAACAACAGTTCGATGACGATGATCCTGATATACTGAACAGGTACTATACTATGAATGAAGTAAGTTAACATACTATAAATACATAATGGCTTCATTTCGATTATTAACCAAATTACTCACTCACAGATGCCAGCGTCAGCGAAGTGTGGCCATGTTCATCCTTAAAAAGGTTTCGAATCTGCTCATAAAACACCAGGCGGCACCCAGAGTAGATGAGGTGACGTTGACACATCGGCATCAGACCACTCCATAATTTCAGTGGCCCTTCTTCTTTTACTATCCCTAGAGCTGTCCTTATCATGCCGCGATTTTCGACCTGTTGAACACGTTTGTTATAGGTACCAGTTGATTTTTTATCCATTGCATTCTTGGAGGAAGTTGCATTGAATAGAAAATGAAAGCATTGGAAAGGTAGCGCTTAGTGAATGGCCCATTTAAATAGTATAAACTTTGATACATAAGTGTATTATTGTTTTTAACCACTTTTATATTTTAAGCCGGGTCTCCTGCGAATGTTTTTTCGAAACAATCGTCATTATCTAATGACCGCAAAAATGATCGCAAAACTGACGTCATTTCCATTAACTATATGACAATATAGTTAATATATAAAGGTACATATAAGTAAATAAAATTTAGTTCCGGTTACGCTAAGATGTGGCTCTCATACAAACCGAATTGTTCCGCGCGCCGAAATAAAGGTATGTACTCGTATGTACGGTAGCGGCTTACTTACTTTCTTCGGCAAAAGCTAGTTCCAAATAAAAGAATAATGAATTACTGATACCTGAAAGCCATGCTTCAATGCAGCTACCTCTCCCTGTATTTGAAGTCTTGTTTTCATTAAATCGAATGGATATGTACCTGTAAATAACAAAGTAAATACGTAGGGTATCTAATTATTATTTAGCTAAGTATTGTAATTAATTATTCACATGCCTTGCTCAGTGGTGTCTTCCTAAAATTAAATGTTTTTTAGATTCGATTTTTAATTATCAATACTTAACATGAAATGAAGGGAAGTACTGACATGGCACCTAATTCACCCAGTGTTATGGGCTGACATCACGGATGTTGTAGGTGATGTAGACAACTGTGTCAGTTCCCATAAAAACAAGATAACTTACTTAAGTATAAAATAGGTAAAATAGGTTTTCCGTCCAGTTCAGTGTGGCCGGCACGACCGAAGGGAAGCACTGACGTGGCACCTAGTTCACCCGGTGTTATGGGCTGACATCACGGATGTTGTAGGTGATGTAGCCAACCGTGTCAGTTTCCATAAAAAAAAAAAAAGGTAGATACTTATATTATTATTAAGAAGCAAAAAAAATCCCAACACCTCAAAAGTGGCAAGGAAGACCTCAAGAACGAAGACCTTTTTGTCATGAAAAAGATTAATGCAATAGTCTTATACCATTCTATTAACCTTTTTTTATTATTTTATTACTTAAGCATATCTCTTGATAAAATTACATGGCATACCATTTCAATCTGCGGACCTTATTTTCCGATGTATTTTTAACCGACTTCAAAAAAGGAGGAGGTCCTATGTTCGGCTGTACGTATTTTTTTTTATGTATGTTTAGCAATATCTTCCCCAATTGTGAACCGATTTCGATGATTCTTTTTGTGTTCGGTTCAGTCTAGCTCCAAGGTGGTCCCATTTTTTTTTTTTTGTCAAGATCGGATAGGAAAGCGAGGCCGAGTACGTTAATAGCAAATAAAAATTACTAAAAAAACTGTGAAATAAAAAACTATTTAAAAAAATATAAAAACCGCCTTCAAAAATGTATGAAATAAAAAAATAAAAATCGAACCCTAGAGTTGAAGGCGGTGGTGCTAAAGCAAGCAAAAATAACCATTTTTGAAGGCGGTTTTTATATTTTTTTAAATAGTTTTTTTACTATCGACAACATAAGGTCCTAGTCCTAACCTAACTTTTTTTTTTTTTTATATAATCCGGTATGGCTGGCTGAGTCGGAGGGGCCAAAGCACATGCTCTAACCAGCCAATATCACCTCCGAGAAGGTAGGTGCCATACCGGAGACTTCCCTGGATTGCTGGCTATACTGGACTAGAGGAGAACACAACCTAGGTTGCTTGCGGCCATCTTACATCCAGTACGGTGGTACCAACCCAGTCGGCTACAATTTGAGCCTACCACCTAGTAAGGGGCAATGGAAGGGACCTACAGTTTTACACCGGTTCCGAACGGTGAAGCAGCGGGTGTAGGTATGCACGTAAATTTTTTCGTCAGAAAAAACTCATTGGTACACGCCGACCGGATTCGAACCTCGGACCTCCCGCATGAGAAGCCGATGCGCAAACCACTCGGCCACCCGCCGCTTTTTGCAACTAACTCCTGCCGATAACTGGGCGACCGTCAGTCGCCGTGTCGTCGGAGCCAGTTTGCAATTTTTATTTCAGGTATTGTATCTTTTTAAGGCATTTTAAAATTCGAGATTAATTTTCACAAACTTACAAGCTTCGGAACACCATGAAGATATGACGGCGACTACATACCGAGTAGCAATAGAGTCTGGGTATGTATGGAAGTCAACCTTGGTCATGGAAGGCATGTTGATGCATTTAAGAGAAATGCTGTTTCTCCCTTAGAAATACAACCCAACAGCTTGCAAACCTGAAAAACAAATATGTACCAAAGTAGTTACTTGGAATTATATACGAGTATTATTTTAAAAAGCTTTTTAAAATTCTACTTCTGAAGCTGAACCACACGACACGACGATGGACTCTTTCTATCGTGCATGCTCAATCAGATAACCTTCCGAAAGTGGATTCTTTCATGGTATTTGATTACCTATTTGTGTTTATGTTTGATTAATTAAGTGTCCGATTTGTGCCTGGTTTAACTTTTTAGAGTTCCGTATCTCGAGTTTGGGCTCATTTGATGGGGCGAAGGGGTTACTAGTAACGGTTGAAGAGTTCCACTGTCAACCTCCTGACACCATTAGAACCTCGTCACCAAGTGTATTGGTGGAAGTATGGGACACTCGTCCAAACCTACCAAATGAGCCCAAACTCGAGGGGTTACTAGAAACGGTTGAAGAGTTCCACTGTCAACCTCCTGACTCCATCATCAGACCCTCGTCACCAAGTGTATTGGTAGAAGTATGGGACAATCGTCCAAACCCATTAAATGAGTCCAAACTCGAGGAGTTACTAGTAACTGTTAAAGAGTTCCACTACCCACCTCCTGTCTCCATCGTCAGACCCTCGTCACCAAGTGTACTGGTGGAAGTATGGAGCACTTGTCCAAACCAACCAAATGAGCCCAAACTCGAGGGGGTTACTAGTAACGGTTGAAGAGGTCCACTACCCACCTCCTGATTCCATCATCAGACCCTCGTCACCAAGTGTATTGGTGGAAGTATGGAGCACTCGTCCGAACCAACCAAATGAACCCAAACTCGAGAGGGTTACTATAACGGTTGAAGAGTTCCACTGTCCACCTCATGTCTCCATCATCAGACCCTCGTTACCAAGTTGAAATTATCATAACATTGTATTGTCACGGGAATGTGTGTGTGCAAAGTTTCTTAGGAATCGGTTCAGTAGAAGTAGTTGAAAAAGTTTTCGCAAGATTTGAAACAAACAAACAAATATACGGGGTCAAGCTAAATAAACCGTTTAAAAATAGTTTCTCAGGCGTTTTGACTTTTGATAGACGTATTTGTACATTTCGGCACAATACAATATTTATACATTGTGAAAAAGTGAAACCAGGCACAAATCGGACACTTAATTTGTTTAACACAAATTAACCAAACATAAACACTACGCGCCTTATCATATCACTTCCAAGTTCCAACAGCTAACTGGCGGTGCAGAGCGGCGTGCGGCCCAGTGACGTCACGCACTCCGCTCCGCGATCCGCGACTAGTCTACGATCGGCGGATTCATTTGATTGCTACTACCTCATTTTTGGTCGTACGAAAAAAATAATTACACCAATGTTTTGGATTTTTCATGGACTTCAATACTACATTCAAAATTAAAACCGCGTTGATCCTCCCTTAAATGTAAAAGATACCTATCATCTAAAATGTAATATCTATTCATAGAACAGGTGCTGCATTTCCCCGCTCAAAAGACAACCAACTTTTCTTAGGTTTTTTATAGTACCTGCGCCTTTATGGCAACTCTACTCTAGCGGCCCAGTTGGTACTAAAATTGAATCTCATGTTCAAGCCTCAGAACAGAACTTCAGAAGCTGTTGGTTGATCCGGTGGTTGTTTCATTAATTGGTGGTAGTAACCAACCAGTATCTAACCTACCCGAACGAAAGGGCCTAGCCCACAAATTTAAAGTCACTCAGCTAGCTGGAAAGAGTATGTTCGGAATTTCGTTGATCGATGAAATCGTAATGACGAAATGCGACAAAGAACAGGTAGTCGACATTTCTAATAAAATCAGCAAGCTGAAGTGGCAGTGGGCCGGGCCGATAACCGCTGGGGTAGACGGGTGCTCCAATGGAGGCCACGTACAAGTAAACGCAGCGTGGGATGCCCCCCCGGCTACATGGGCAGATGACCTAAAAAAGGTAGCCGGGAGTGGATGGATGAGAAGAGCGGAAGACCGCGTGGGGTGGTGTGAATTGGGAGAAGCCTATGTCCAGCAGTGAATCGATACGGGCTGATGATGATGACATTGATGATGAAAAGGGCATTTTCTGCACATGAAACTTAAGAGTCCGTGTTACCTCAGTTCGAATTCTAATTTTGCCCCCACTTATCCGCTGCTTGCCGTCACGCAAGGTCAAATCTAGTCAATCCCTTGCCCCTTACCAGGTGGTTGGTAGGCTCAAATGTTGGTACCACCACCTTACTGGATTGGATGTCAGATGGCCGCATAGCAACCTCGGTAACAAGTATCTCATCTGTAGGTACCTCGGTTGTGTTCTCGTCTAGTCCAGTATAGCCAGTAATCCAGAGAAGTCTCCGGTATGGCACCTACCTTCTCGGAGGTGATATTTCCTGTTCGGAGCATGTGCTTTGACCCCTCCGACTCAGTCACAACATAAGGTCCTAACTCCTGCCTGCCGATGTCTATAAAACTTTAAAGTTTTATAGGTGACAAGCTGTACCCGCGGCTCCGCCCGCTCTCATATTTGACTTCTCTGCTAACCTCATAAGACATTTAGCGTGATAGTAAGTAGCCTATAGTTGATGGGAATATCCGTAGATTTTTTTTTTATTAAAATCGGTTCAGTGGTTCTCGAGTTATAAGCGGGCAGACAGACATACATGCATACATACATACATACAGACAGAAAGCAGACGTTGGATTTTATTAAAGTTTTATTTTATTAAAATATTATCTACTGCATGACTTACATTGATTAGAAACTATAAACTAAAAAACACAGGGCACTCTAAGTGGTGTATTGTCTATGGAAAACGACTTGGAATTTTACAGTTCGAAACTTCTGTTATGACAAGATGACGACTTGTAAGCAAACTAGGTTTTAAAATTGTTAAACGTTAGCCAGAGCAGTTATTTCATGTGAGTAGCAATACTAAACATTCTTTTTTTAATTTGCTTTATTTTGAACTCACAGAACAGAGTCAGTTAGCAAATATAGAGTTTTTTAAAATATAACCATAATTTTCTCAAGTCTGGTAAGTGCGTCATATACAAGCGGACAAGTGCGGCATATGACGCACTTGCCCCATCACCAGAGGTTACAAACCTTTCATCCAACCATGTTATCCTTACTAATATTATAAATTTCAAAGAGTGTTTGTTGGTTTGTTCTTCTTTCACGCCTTTAAAGTTAATACCATGAAAAGGTCTTTTGACCTCCCAAAGTCCCGAGAACGAGTAAAAATCGCACCGTTGAAAATAAATTCATTATTTTAGAATAAGTATTTTACTACATTTTGAATGTAACACCGATTCAGCGGTAAACCTCCCGTGTGGCACAAAAATAAAAATAAATAAAAAGTACACTCTCGTAGCATAAATTATAATAAATAATAAAATGAAGTACTTGGAAAGGATTTGGAACTGCATTTTAGTAGCAGTAGTTAGTAGTATAGTAGTAGTATTGAGGCTGATAATGTTTATTTTTAAGGCAACGGAATTTCTTTAAGTACTTATTATTAAAGTTTGTACCTACTGATTTGATGTATATTACTTGTACTTCTACGAAAATAGTTGTTCACCCCTGACTCCCACAGTGCGTATGCCGCACTTCCCCCAAGTTGAGAAAAATGGCTTTAATTTGCGAATTTTAACTTTATTCTGAAGACTTAGAGTACCATTCAGACTATCACATAATATGCATTCATAAAAAAATATACAAGTATACATTTCCAGTAAAAGGCGACTAATGGATAAGGACAAGATGCCGTGCTAAAGGGCGACAGGCTCGCCACCTCTCACCTTGGCAGGGTACTTCCACCGATCGAGTCATGCAGCAGGTGGGTCTTCGTGCCTTACTTGCTGCTTGATCGATTGAATCTTGTTCGAATAATTTGCAAAACGTGGTGGTCGGTGTTGTGCTGTAATTTACCAGAGTTCTTGCAGCATAACACCGATTACTCTGCTTACGCCGATTGTCGGGATTCAGCGTATGTGATATGTATATGTATGTAATACACAGTAATAAAACTTAAAAGTTTTCGTACAAACTAATTGCTTTAGTGTAAAAAGGATCTAATGTTCCGCACGAACGTGGGAATAAAGTAATATTTTTTTTTTAAATCTATCATTCGGTTCATTTAAACTTCTTTTCCTTAGAAAATTGCGGAATGATATCACTATGTTCCTACCTATCTAAATTCTAACATGCATCATGTCTCATAGGCACTGAAGGCAATTTTCACTTAGTAAAGTATTATTTTTATGTTGGCAAGTACCAAGTCTTTTTTAAAGCATGACGTGGGAGATATTATATCATTTTGAAATCTTGATTAGTCGCGCCAACTTTTGTGAAAACTTGCCATTAGTAGTGTACCTACGTACATTTTTTTTATACTATGAAGTGGCAAAGTAAACTAAAAAGAATTAGTATCTTTGAAAATTTGACGTACCGTGTGGGGTCGGTACTTTAAAAGAATAGCCCCACCGCATCTCTCCCCGTGTATGTCGTAAAAGGCGACTAAGGGATATGACTCCCTTCCTCCTTATGACTCCCCTAGGGTTTAACCCGCCCGGGTTGGTACCACCGCACTGAATGAAAGGTCGGTCGAAACGGCTATGTAAATAGTTTGTGTTTTCCGTCCAGTTCAGTGTAGCCGGCACGACCGAAGGGAAGCACTGACGTGGCACCAAGTTCACCCGGTGTTATGGGCTGACATCACGGATGTTGTAGGTGACGACGTAGCCAACCGTGTCAGTTTCCATAAAACAAACAAAAATATTTGAAGAAAAAATTGTTAGTTAATATTTGTTTGTGATAAAACTATGGGCATTTTGGTTTTATTTGGGATACTGATCAATAGCAGAGTTATTTAGGCTACCAAGAAAAAAATCCTTATCACTCAAATTGAAATTCCGTTGTTTTTTTTTTGTCATACAAAAGTTGGAAATTGTAATAAAAACTCGGTGGACAGTGAGACTGGAGAGTGCAGTGAACTAATTCAGTCCTCTTTTTCTTTTGAGGTCATTGAACTTTCAGTGTTTGGAATTTACCTACACGCAGTTCAATTGTACTAGTTATGTATGCAACCTACCCATTTTTATGCATGTCATGCCTCATGCATGAGTTAGAATTTATTTTTTATTTAATAAAGGCGGACGTTAACCATCCACCAAATCTTGAAGAATACATTTTCACCAAAAAGTACTGTAAAATGATCGAATCTGGGAAAAGGTTTCAGAGCTTTTCGGCTTCAAATATGGGCCCCTTTCGAACCCTGAAGTTTCGAAAACCCATCCTGATACATTCTGTATAATTCTTCTGTACGTGTGTGGCGCTAATTATATCAGGGAAACTGTCCGTCACTAAACTTGTCTAAGGAAGGTCACACACAAACAACATCAATGTACACACACAACTCACAAGTCTCGTCGTGTGTGTGACAAAAGTGTGAAGACTTTAGACTACTGACTGATGGATGACTGGACACTGGACTGACTCTACCGACTAGGATTGCCAACCGTACTTTAAAATAAAGTATCATACGTTATTTTACGTCTCCATACTTGAAACTTTTGAATAGCAATAAATTACGCGAAAATATTAGTGGTCATTTAAGCCAGCGGGCTGAGTGGGCTGTAGGCTGAGTTGACCAATGATTCGAAAATACTTTTTTCAACTTCAGCTGACAGCACCTCATTAATCGAATGCAGTGCATCACATATTAGCCGTCTGGTTCCAGTATGCCACCGCTGACGGTTATGTATGACGTAACAGCTATCGGTACCGTCGACAAAAAAGTCGGATAGACGAATGCTCCCGCCACCAGGTGTTAAACTGAACTGTCGTTACTTTGTATTTCAGGCATAGAATTAATATGTACTACCATGTAATAATAATTCTACGTAATTAAGTGACATGACTAGTGAAGCTAGCGCACACGTCATAGTCATATTACTATTCCTTTTTTTACTCGTATTGGCATTTGCACACAACAAATGTTAGTAATAAAACAAATAACACAAAAAAAAAACAAAATTCGTACACGCGCGAGGGGTAGGTAGCTCCATTACACATATAATACGGGCGTGGCTACGCGGTATTATATTCTTTGGCTACGCGACAGCGATACTAACGCTACTGAGCTAGGCGTCAGCGGGCGTGACGTGAGGCTCGATGTGCAGAAGCGCGGGCTGAGGTAGCGGCAAACCAGCAATAGACAAGTAATAGTGTGTTAAAATATTACATCACTGCTGAAATGTGCAAAGAGCGCTAAAAATATATATATAGGTACCTATGTTTCAAAATTTCAATAAATAATACGTTTTATAGACCGCTTTTTATTTACAATCCCTGAAATCAGAAATACGTTATTTCTTCTGGCAACCCTAATACCGAACGACACCGATGACCGACGCAATGTGTAGATATTGACATTTGAAACACGATGAAAAGCATTGAAGGTTAATCTAATTTAGTGATGGAAATTGATGTAAATTATTTATTAGGTATGTCACCCACTGAGCTACTCGTATATATCTTATAGAGTTGACACTAGGGCACGTACAACTATGGTTCCATCGAAATCAGTCACCTCGTACGTACACTTCCTTTCAGTCAACCCCAGGCGGTCGCCCGTCCATGGTAGTCATGTGTGTATGTGAATACCGAGCCGAGCTACTTTCCATTAAAAATTTCGTGTGTCTTTCAATAGCATGTCATTTATTAGCAAGAACATATTATCAAAATCGAGAAATAATAACATTGCACAAGTAAAACGCGTTATTTTACTATAATTTGCCAAAATAAATTGTATTTTCAGCTAATGGCGGTCAATGAATGGCCATCCGATCTACCGCTAAATACCAATGTTAAATACACTGGTTGGTGAGTCACTAAATATGGAGGGTGTCACAGTGCGAGCGAAGTTGGTCGATAATTAGGTTATTTAAGTCATACAATTTATCGACAAACTTTCGACCGAAAGTTCACGTCCCTTCTTAGGAATTGCGCATATTTCCCACGCATCCATCGTACAAACATAACTGTTGGCACTATACCTACCACTATATATACTAATATAATATACTACTGTAATAATATAGTACTGCACTACTATACTACGGTTGGCACTATACTAATTCCGTGGCACTATACCTTTGCTCATACCTTAGTATTTGTGATAAAAATTCATTGAATCTTTCTTAGTAGCGACTTCTTTATGCTTCTTTCTATAAGATATAGCTCAGTGATGTGACCTTGTGACCTCACCGCTTATGTAATGATGAGGTAGTGTATGTAGGCCAGTAGGCAGGAAAGTACTTCCAAAATTTAACGTTCGTATACAATTTAGCGTACTCACAGCAGTTATCATACCCCTATAAGGTATTCTGTTAGAAAATGCCAAGAGGCATTAAGTGTTACCTGTTGCCAATATTTTATTTGAGTGCAAAAAATATATACAATACTTAAAATTTTTGTTTTTGATGTGTGATATGGATGATGTGAGCTTTTTTTATGGAAATTGACACGGTTGGCTACATCACCTACAACATCCGTGATGTCAGCCCATAACATCGGGTGAACTAGGTGCCATGCCAGTGCATCCCTTCATTTCATGTCGGCTACACTGAACTGGACGGAAAACACGAAACTATTTACATACCTGTTTCTACCGACGTTTCATTCAGTATGGTGGTACCAATCCGGGCGGGATAACCCCTACCACCTATACTCATTTTAAGTTTCCGGATTAACAGTATGTACTGAAGACTTACATAAGTCGACGTTCCGCCCGCTACGTCACGGGCTTTTTCAGGAACTGCGGGACTCGCCGCCAAGTCAGAAGTCACTGCGACCGCCCGGGCGGGGCCTAGGTTAGGGCGCCCCCTAACCTAGGGCGACAAAGTGTAGGGCGGACAAAGTGACCGCTGCTCTATGCCGCATGCCGCCAGCCAGCGCCGGCCAAGCCACGGGGCGGCGCGGAGGCGCCCCGCCGCCGCCGCCGCGCCGGCGGCGATTGCCATATATCTAACGGCAGGCCTCGCCTCGCGCGGAGCGACGCAAAAAATCCCGGTAAATGCAAGTAAATGTGTGAAAGTCTAAAGACGATACCGTGTAACATTACCTAATAAAATAACGAGTAAAATAATTATTATGATTGTTAGGTTGGTACCACCGTACTGGATGTAAGATGGCCGCATAGCAGCCTCTGTTATGTTCTCCTCTAGTCCAGTATAGCCAGCAATCCAGGGAAGTCTCCGGTATGGCACCTATACCTTCTCGGAGGTGATATTAGGCTGGTCGGAGCATGTGCTTGCGCTTGGCATGGACCCCCTCCTCCGACTCAGCCAACCATATCGGATTACATAAAACTATACATCCATTACTTATATATTTTTCCTTCTGAAATTCTTATAGCGTGCACGTTGTAATGATTATTTCGCAGTCTAGTGCGTGGTTCAGGCTGCTATTTTACATACCTACATAATATGTATCTACCTAGTTTAGTTTGATTGACAATTACCTATTTCTTGCTTGGACCATATTCCATATCATAGAACCATAGAACTATAAACAGACGGTTACTTACCTTATTGTAATATTTTGACGAATCTAAAGCCCAATTGCGCCAACACGAATTTAGAGTTAAGTAGCGAGTTATGGATTTAAACGCGGTTCCCACAGTCAACGGGTACTAGCTTAACGAGTTAAACTGATTTATATCGTTAAATTCGTGTTGGCGTAATTTGTTAAACAAGTAAATGAATTGAACTTAATTAGGAAGATGTGACCAAATAAATACACGTACCTAACAACTGTGAGTTGTGTGTGACTGTGATCACAAACGTAACAATATTAGTAAATATTCAAGATAACATCGTCAAGAATTGTGCCTAACTAAACCTAACAATACTATACTAGGTAGGTAGGATTCCAGTGGAAATACCATGTTTATCGGTGAAAACATAGGTATGTACGTGTACCTACCTAACTACCTATATACAGGATGTTTCAGGATAGGGTTTCGTAACTTCAGGGTTCGAAAGGTGTCCATATTTGAAGACGAAAAGCTCGGAAACTTTTTCCCAAATTCAGTCATTAACTCATTAATTACCTATATAGTACTTTTTGGTGAAAATCGTTTCATCGAGCTTTGGTGGACGGTTAACGTCCACCTTTATTAATTTATTTTTTTATTGATACGCGAGACACTTGGCGCCGTCAGCATGGATTGCTGAGCCGACGACTCAGAAATCCATGCTTACGGCAACAACACTACGCCTGCCTTCCTCCACTCCCTCCTTACTGGCACTGGGGCGTAATAAACATAAAATGACTAACTTACATGCTTAACTAGTAGAATGTAACTTCATATAGGTAAATTCCAAACACTTTTTGAATAACATCAAAAGAAAAAGGGGAGTGGCTAGGAATGTGCACTCCCTAGAACTAGACAGCACTGTTGCCAAATCTCATTGTCCATCGAGTTTTTATTACAATTTTCAATTTTGGTACGAAAAAAAATACGGAATTTCGATTCGAGTGATAAGGATTTTTTTCTTCTAAATAATAAGTAGGTACTTTCTATTCCTGAAGTTTCTCAAGCCTATCCCGAAACATCCTGTATTGTCCATCGATATTGTCAGGAAAAAGAGAAGAGATACCTACTAGCTACTACTACTACTAGCTAGGTAGGTTAAATATATAATTGTTTTATTGAAATCGCGACATGTGGCCAGGTTACGCAGTAGATAAGACATGTAGTACCTAACTATTAGTGTTAATCTGTGATGTGACACCCATACTCCATACATGTATGTCTTCGGCATGTCACAGTGCGCGTGGTGCGGAGGTGGAAATTGGACGGCGGGAATTTTGTGATTTTCTCCTTCAGGAATCGGTCGCTGCAATTCTTTTCATTACGGGGGATTGCGAATGCCATGCCGTCCAGACAGGTGCCTATTCACGCCCCTATTGAAGAACTCTAGGCTGTACTTGGTGGGAGATATGTGGATGGAGACCGCTCCAGAGGTTATCGGTTCTCTAAACGAAAGATCTGCAGAACCGATTGTGGTATACATCCGCGGTAAGGCCAACTTATAGGGGTGCAATATCTTCCCAGTGCGCGCGGTGCGGATGTGAAAAGGGGACGGCGGGAATTTTGTGGTTTACTACTTCAGGAATCGGCCGCTGCAATTATTTTTATTAAGTAGATACCCACGAGCACACATAATTTCATTAGACGAAAATAAATACATTATGCACCTAATATAAAGTTGCGTAGGTACCTTCTTATCTACTACTTATACCTATGTATATACTTACTATTGTACCACCTCCATGATTTTAGTACCTAACAAGCTTCAAAACTTCAAAACCGGCTAACGTAACACTGTATAGTGTGGACTAGATACAGTGGGAGGGAGATAGTACTAGGGATAAAGAAGTGATAAGGAAAGTAGAACCGATTATAGGTGCACCGCACCGCGCGCGCACGATAAATAGGTACAAACACAACGCACACACGCACGCCAACCGACTCACTTGCGTGCGTGTGTCTGACTGACTGACTCTCCCTCCTCTCCTTCACTTCCTTAATTCAGTGTTCACTTTGCTCAACCAATTACTGGCAACTTGCAAATATATATTAATATGTCGTCGTTCTGTTGGTTCTGTCATCGTCGGGCGGGCGGGACTAGAGCGAAATCTATTCGTAGGTATTTATTATTATTATTTACTATTGAATAAATGTACATAGGTACTTACATAATATGAACTATTATAGCATAGCTTAGCACATGCACACAAATGGTTAAAACAATTTAACAATTTATAGTACCTATTTGTTTATTATTTGCATTGTAATAACTAACTACCTAACCAGAACCACAAGAACAGCCTGATTGCTTCAAGCTTTAGTGACATAGCTCTGCTCCACTCCAGCAAAGCAATACCCACATACACTCCGCCCGCTCCGCGCCGAGCCACAGATTACTTAATAGTTACTTACTTCGTTCGTGCCGAGCGCCGAGCTCAGCGCCCCCTCCTCCGCGCCTCCGCCGCGCCAGCCTATTTAACAATATTACTCTATTGCGCCAGTCGGCCGCGGCGGGGCGGCCGACTGACTGATTAAATATTTTCACCAAAGTTTTACTGCTTC
Organism: Nematopogon swammerdamellus; assembly: GCA_946902875.1. Classification (NCBI taxonomy): domain Eukaryota; kingdom Metazoa; phylum Arthropoda; class Insecta; order Lepidoptera; family Adelidae; genus Nematopogon; species Nematopogon swammerdamellus. The sequence continues at coordinate 14,377,264 of OX336343.1, forward strand.
ACGGATTCACGGAGGGTTTGACACCTGAAAGCCTTGGCGGCTCCTGCGGGCTCCTTTCGGAAACACGGCTCGGGTTGACTCGGCTCAAAACGAAACACTCGGCTCGAAACGAAACGAAACAAAAACGACATGCACCGCCTCAACATTAGGTTAGGGTTAATACAGAGAAGATGCGTCGCTAGTTCGTTACGCGACGCATCATAATTTATTAACCTATATATCATATATTAACCCTGGTTATTATTTTTTAAACCACCAAAACATCACTCACTCACACTCGCACCAAACACTCACACCACTCACACCAAAGACTCACACACACAAACATACACTCACACCAAAACAACACTTTCCCTCGAGCCGAAGTCTGGCCGAAAGGAGGGTCTGGCACATGAAAGAACAAAGGAAGTCTGCCTGCGCGGATCAGCTGATTGTAGACTACGCGGGCGGCGGGACGGATCTCGGCGTGTCGTCGCCCGCTCCACGCGAATACACTATACAAGTACGGTGCGGGTGCGAGGGAGAACACCGACGAACCGCTGCGGCGGCGACACGCCGTGATTCGCCCCGCGCATTATAAAGATTGTAAACAATTTAATAGAACGGGTGAAAAAAAATGGTCTAAAAAAATTAACCCTAACCTAATCTAATGTTGAGGTGGGCGCAATCAGCTGATCGCGCAGACACTTATTTGGAAAATGTACCTCTACCCAGCGCTCGTGACGTCACTGGCCGCGCTAGCATCGGGTATATTTTCAAACACAGAAATTGATAAAATGTACACCTTCACCCAACATTTCTGACGTCACTGATCGCGCTGGCGTCGGGTATACTTTCAAATGCAGGACTTCGCGCCCAGGCACTTTAAAATATACCCGACTTATACGACGACCCGATATAAACGACATGCGCCGCCTCAAATTTTTTTTTTATTTTGGATGAACATTCATTCTGTTGTGAAAATGTCGCGGATTCGTAATGAATTTGTACGTGCTGTAATACAAATAATTTATCAAGGATTGTTGGAAGAATATGACACAATTATTAAAAGAAAACAACGGTTATTTAACTTTCCCGCGTTCCATCCGTTCGATGAAGATTGCTTTCAACAAAAGTAGGAAGAGGGTCTACTTCGTTCATCGTTCAACTTGGCTGTTCCCTCTGGTTGAACTCGCATTGAAAATCAATTCACACTTCGCACTTTGGATGATTTATTGTAACTTGAACCTCCAAAGTTATAAAATTTATAACTCCGTCAAAATCGCCCGTTTACATTTAATGTAAACGGGCGATTTTGAGACGAGTCCTTCATCGCAGGAGAGTTTTGCTGCAGCGGTGACGGACGGCACTATGCGAGTTTTCTCCCCAAACAGAGCTTATTAACCTAACCTAACCTAACCTAATGTTGAGGCGGTGCATGGTGCATGTCGTGTGCAATTTGGATGCTACCATAGCAGCTGCGTCAAAGCTCTCCTGCGATGAAGGAATCGTGATTTTGAGGGGCCCCAGGACAACCGACCAATAAAATCAATCTGTCAGATTTCAATCTGTAAAGAAGCGACTGTCAAAAAAAATTTCATGGCGGCTGTCGCCAGGCTTGGATTTCGTACTATAATTATCGTATTTGTACTATAACTTCGGTCGTACTGTGGAACTTGTTTATAATAATGTTATAGAAAAATTTACACTAGTTATGAATGATTTAACACGTACTTCCAATCGGCAGTGGTGATATTCCTTCCATTAAATCGTCGTTCGATAGAGTTATGGTTAAGAATATGGTTGCGGTTTGATGACGGAGGCAGTCGTAGAAGGCACTGCATCGTCGTCAGACGAGTCAGAGGCTTCGTCATCCGAGCTGTCATCATTAACGCGAATAACAAACAGCTCCGTCGTCATGTCGACCACATAGTCACTTTTATATAAGTATGTATAGTATGATAAAGACTCACTTTATACCTACGTATTTAAGGCTAAATACGATACTTTTCAACTTAGAGTACGATAATTTTTAGTGAACTCAATTCCAACTGTCGGTGAGTGAGCAGTGCGGTGAGTGAACGAGCGAAGGTGTTGTTTTGCGGTGCGGTGCGGTTGGTATTGATTGCAGATTTTGCGAGCGCGTAAAATATTTTCAAAAATACTTCCGATATATTATTTCTTACTTTTATTTTTTGACGCGATGGCACGCACGCCCCGCACGGCACGGCATGCATGCTTTGAATTGAACATGTGTGTGTGTACGTCCGGCTATTACGTTGTATGTATTGCATTTATTATTTTATACACAAAAAGCTCATTATGAATGACATTGCAAAAATACGAGTTCATAATTCTTAGATCGGGTATGAATCTCGCGCGCGGCGCCCATATTCGAAAATTACTAGTGTACCTAAATATGCAGTGCAGAGGCAATGTGAAAATGATAAGGCATAATTACATACATACATATCACACACGCTGAATCCCGACAATCGGGGTAAGCAGAGTAATCGGTGTTGTGCTGCAAGAACTCTGGTAAATTACAGCACAACACCGACCACCACGTTTCGCAAATTATTCGAACAAGATTCAATCGATCAAGCAGCAAGTAAGGCACGAAGACCCACCTGCTGCATGATTCGGTGGAAGTACCATGCCAAGGTGAGAGGCGGCGAGCCTGTCGCCCTTTAGCACGGCGTCTTGTCCTTATCCCTTAGTCGCCTTTTACGACATGCACGAGGAGAGATGCAGTGAGGCTATTCTTTTTATTAAGTACCGGCCCCACACGGAAAGGCATAATTATTGTGGCGAAAGGACGTAGCCGCAGACAAAAGTTGCCCTGCAATCACTTATTTATTTGATAGTTAAAAAAATTAGTTCACTGAAATGTAGTCATAATCAAATCACCTCGGGGCGAGGTTGCGTCGATCGGTCGCGCGGCCAAATCTGTGGCGCGGCGCGCAGTGCGAGTTCGTGGAGGGGGGAGGGAGGGAAGCGAGTCGGTCGGTCGGTCGTCGTCAGCGTTGCCAGAAGGTTACTTTTGTAACCTTTTAGGTTACTTTTGACGCTGAAAGGTTACTTCTAGGTTACACGACTACTGATGGGTCGATCCCGGGATCGAATCTTTATGGGCGGGATTTTATCATAAAAGCCCGGATTTAATCCTATTCTAGGACCGAATGAGGATTTTATGTTTTAAAAGGTTAAGTATGTGAAGTTGTTCTGTAATATGAGCGAAATTTTATCATAAAGTCCCGGATTTAATCCTATTTTAAGATCGAAAGGATTTTATGTTTTTAACTAGCCTTTGCCCGCGGCTTCGCTCGCGTGAAATTCGTATTTCAAAAGAAGAAACTAAATCATTAAGGGCGAGGCCGAAGGCTGAGCTGCGTTCAGGTTAATGATAAACCTTCTTGAATAAAGTATGTTTTTAACTAGATTTTGCCCGCGGCTTCGCTCGCGTGAAACTCGTATTTCAAAAGAAGAAACTAAATCATTAAGGGCGAGGCCGAAGGCTGAGCTGCGTTCAGGTTAATGATAAACCTTCTCGAATAAAGTATGTTTTAACTAGCTTTTGCCCGCGGCTTCGCTCGCGTGAAATTCGTATTTCAAAAGAAGAAACTAAATCATTAAGGGCGAGGATCTCGTTATGAGCCACGCAAGTTTGTAACGAATTTTCACGAGTCGTATTTGTGAGTGGTCATTGCAAGGGATCGCTTGGATTATCCGCTCTGATCTGATGACATTACATCTCTGATTACATTACACAAGTTAAGCGGCGGGTGGCCGAGTTTTTGGGCATCGGGTTTTCATGCAAGAGGTCCGAGGTTCGAATCCGGTCGGTGTGTACCAATTTGTACCGTGTGGGGCCGGTACTTTAAAAGAATAGCTCCACTGCATCTCTCCCCGTGTATGTCGTAAAAGGCGACTAAGGGATATGACTCCCTTCTTATATTACTAGGTGGTAGGGTTAAACCCGCCCGGGTTGGTACCACCGCACTGAATGAAAGGTCGGTCGAAACGGCTATGTAAATAGTTTGTGTTTTCCGTCCAGTTCAGTGTAGCCGGCACGACCGAAGGGAAGCAAGCACTGACGTGGCACCAGTTCACCCGGTGTTATGGGCTGACATCACGGATGTTGTAGGTGATGTGGCCAACCGTGTCAGTTTCCATAAAAAAAAAATTAAAAAAAAATGAGTTTTTTCTGATAAAAAAATTTACGTGCATACTTACACCTGCTGCTTCACCGTTTAGAACTGGTGCAAAACTAGGTACCTTCCCTTGCCCCTTACGAGGTTGTAGGCTCAAATTGTAGCCGACTGGGTTAGTACCACCGTACTGGATGTAAGATGGCCGCATAGCAGGCTCGGCTGTGTTCTCTTCTAGTTCAGTATATCCAGCAATCCAGGGAAGTCTCCGGTATGCACGGTCACCTACCTTCTCGGAGGTGATATTGGCTGGTCGGAGAATGTGCTTAGGCCCCTTCGACTCAGGCGACCGGATTACATAAAACAGTATTATTTTTAGTAACTATTATAGTTTACTAGCTTTTGCCCGCTCTCGTGAAATTCGTATTTCAAAGAAGAAAGTAAGTTATAAAGCGAGAAGGTCGAAAGCTGAACTGCATTCAGGGTAATGACAAACCTTCTCGAACAAAATATGTAACTACTGATTAGGCCGAAGGTCGAGCTCCTTTCAGGTAAACGTTATTTTTCTCGAAGAAACTAAGTTACCTATAGCGACGCCGAAGGCGGAGCTCCCTATAGGTAAACCATATACTTTTTCAAAGAGGCCGACGAGGCCGAAGGCCGAGCTGCGTTCAAGTAAATGATAATCCTTCTCAAAGAAACTAAGTTAATGCCCTGCCGAACGCCGAGTTGCGTTCGCGTAAACGATATTCTCGCCCTTATTTACTTACTTTCATCGAGAAATATATCGTTAACTTGAACGAAGCTCCGCTTTCGGCCTCTCCCTTAGTTACTTACTTCGAAAAGGTACATGTTTCGTATCGGTGACGTCATATTTAGTTTACATGTATCCTAACTTGTACCATAAGAATGGGATAAAAAAATTAGGATCGAATCAAATTACAATTTTGGCTTTCTATAGTATGGGCAATGCGCTTTTATAGGCACCCGCCCGCGCGCCGCGCCGCCCGCTCCGCCGCGCCGCCCGCTCCGCCACGCCGCCGGCTCGCTCATATCTGATACCTACTCGCGCTAAATGGCGCGCGAAACATTTCAGTTTGGGAATCACATCTTAGCGTAAGCGGAACTGAATTTTATTTAGCTTATCCTCTGTGTCGTATAGTATAGGATATAACATCCTTGTACGATGTTTCATCGAATTCAGATGATCGGTTTAAGAGTTACGGTGGAACATACATACACAGAAAATATTTCTAAAAATCGTCAATTTAGCTTTAGTATCATACATAGAGTCTTATACCTCAGTATCTCATAAAACAAAGTAACTTACTCTATGACCATCCCTTACAGATTTATAATTAGTATTGATTTAACAAATATCGGTAGATTATGACCTCAAATCGTTATTTTTTAACCGACTTAAAAAAAAGGAGGAGGTTCTCAATTCGACTGTATGTTTTTCGGTCAAACATGACCGAAATTGGTAGATCTACCAAAAAATCGGTACCTAACTTTTCACACTGTCACGGTCACTGAACAGACTCTATTACCGACCTTTTTCCTCTCTCACATCACGGCGAAATGTACGCGCGCTCAAACGACCACTGATATCGATAATTTTGTGAACATAACTAGGGAATCATGCATTCAAATTAAAACCTGTCGAGACATTATTTATTTAGATATAGGAATTCATCCAGTAAAACAATGATCTACATACCTACTACCATATTATCCCTAGTACTAATGAAAACAACTCATTCACGATGTTGAAATCTAATATTAAAATAAAATCCTATTTCGTAGGATCGAATGAGGAACCTTCCCCAACTTTCCCAATAAAATCCCTATAAAGTCTCGAATAAGGATTCGGTCCCAAATGGGATTGAATCCTTGCCCATCAGTATACACGAATCAAAAGGTTACTTTTAGGTGATTTTTCAGAATTAATTTGTATAATAAATTTTTAATTTCTTTTGTTACACGAAACCGATTAAACGGCGGAAATAGATCTAGGTTTGTACCACAGACTATTATACTTTACTGTGGATTCAATGAGAGTTCTGTGGTCAGAAGTTCAGAACTCTGTTTTATATTTCTTTCATGTTGGCAACGCAACACTTCGCTCGTAAAACGTCGTGGTTCTGTGTGTATTCTAAAACATGTTAAAAATACGCCTTTCTCTCTCACACAGGGTGTGAATAACCAAATCACAAAAGCGTCTCGCTTGCTCGCTCGATCAATGTAATTCGCTCTTTTCGAGTTCGTTTGCTGTCGTTCGTTCGTGTCGCCTCCAGTCGTCGATCGTCGTGTCGTGTTGGTCGATGAATGAAAGAAAGTTTAGTTTTGTTTGTTTGTGTCGGTCAGGCAGGCCTACTTACATAGTGGTGTGAATTGAATTTTTGAATTGAAACGTATTTTTTATTTTACACATATTTTTAACCGATTCCTAAAAAAAAAATTCAATCCAATCAGTATGTTGGGTACCGTCTATCCTTTTTAGTTCAGTGTAATAACATTTCATGACCTTAATTTCAGGTGTTTAGCTGGTAAAATGCAACTTAAAATGGGAAACCACTAAATCATTCACATTCCTGTAAGTTAATACTACCAACATATATCCATCAACTTTGAATACATTACTAACTGAAAAAAAAATTAAAGGTTACTTTTCACACTAAAAGGTTACTTTTTTTCTATTTGAGGTAACTTTTGACAAGACCCAGCTGGCAACACTGGTCGTCGTGTCGTCGCCTGCCTGCCGCGCTGCCCTCTCCGCGCCCCTGCCTGCCGCGGCCCGCGCCCGCCGCCGCCGCCACCGCCAGGCCAGCCAGTCGCGCGCTAGTACGTAGAGCAGGTGCTGCCACTGCGAGCGTACAGTCGTCGGCGCCATTGCAAACTATCGCAGCAGCGCACAGTGTCCGCGATGGCCGCCTCCAAGGACACGTCGAGTTTCTTCCTCGAGGCCGATTCAAAGCAGTTTGATACCATTCTCAAGCTGTACCCACAGGCGATCAAGTTGAAAGCAGAGCAACGGACCAAGAAGCCCGAGGAACTCATCAAGCTGGATAACTGGTGAGTTGACTGGCGCGTGTCAATGAACTTGCATTCTGATTCTGGAGGCCTGGACCCTCGGTGGACTCTTTTGACGAAACTCCAGGTGATATTCATATCAGCTCGCAATAAAATCGCAGCGCTCAAAGTTTCGGACACAGTCGGCGCATCGAATTTTCCCGTAGTAAAATGGAGGCAGTGTACCTACGTACGCGTCATTGCTTTGTTACATCTTGGTAATTTTCTCGTAGTTCTCTAGCTATGTTCTAGTCGCGATCATCAGATCCTGCATAGGTATGTGTTTAAAGCACTATAGTTCAGCGGTTAGCATTTGTGGGGTGTTTTGAGTGAAAGCTTTGTACTGTGCGGTTCGGCCCACATCCGTTCAAAATGGTGACTCGCTCTATTGCGGCGAGTGGTCTTGGTGGAATGTTTTGATGAAGAAGTCGAAGTCGTCTGAGTGTGTATAGACGTGACTATCTGTTATCTGTCAGAGGTACATATTGGCGCGAAGTGCGGCGAAAGCGCTCACGATTGATCGAATGCGCGCGACCCCGACCGAGGTAGGTACCTACCTACCTAGATAGATGGGCACGTAGCGCGCGCTCGCTCGCTCGCTCGCATACGATGACAGATCCGCCCGTGTGTGTCACGCTCGCTGTTTTCTGAATGTGGGATTATTATTAACTAGGAATAAAGAAAAAAAAGTTTTGTTTATTCATAGGTTAGGTTAGGTGTGCAAGGATTTGTGAAAATTTTTCGAGCTTCGAGATAAACATAATAAATAGAGGTGCAGTCCCATACACAATTATTTAAAATTCACAAATTATGTCACACCAAATTGTTAACATTTATGCCAGAAGCACGCAATGGCCACAAATAGGGGGAAAAAAATTACAGGAGAGCATAAAAACGAAATCGCTTTTGAATTATACCTACAACTGATATTTATATTATTTTTATTTCAATTCTTTGAGAAGATTGCCAGATCGCATTATAAACCAATACAAGAAATAATGCGAGTGGTTTAGTATCTCACTCTACTCAAGATTTGAACCCACTCTTGGCTTCCCAAAAATGCTTACAATGCCATGCTATTTTCGCCGCGCGAAAATTCGCGAATTTGGGTGTGGCACGTGAACTCAAAGTAATGAAGTCAGAGAAGACAAGATAACTATCAAGCAGCAAGTAAGACACGAAGACCCACCTCCTGCGTGATTCGGTTGAAGGACCGCCCCAAAGTGAGAGGTCGCCCTTTACCACGGGATCTTGCCTTAATCCCTTAGTCGCCTTTTACGACATGCACGGGGAGAGATGCAGTGGGGCTATTCTTTTTAAGTACTGGCCCCACATGTTTCCCTGTTCTCTGAATAAATGACATACAGAACCGGTTAGTGCATCCTTGCTAGTTTTATTGTATAGGGGTGCATCCCCTGCCCAGTACGCGTAGTGCGGAGGTGGAATGGGGATGGCGGAATCGCGTTAAACTGACTTAGGGAGCCTATGTCCCTATAGAGTTACAGCGGTTCTAAGTCACGGGACACCCCAGGTCATCCGACTTTACTGTAGTACCTAGACATAACGATATATGGCTATCTTACCGGCAACTATGAGTTAATGCTTTTAAGGATTTTGTCTGTTTTCAGAGGGCCTATACCTACAGATTGAAGTAAATACAGAAAAATATGTGAACGCATCATGATTAAAGATATATTTTATAATGTTTATTATGTTATTAATAATTTATAAATAGTTAAGTATATGAGTATGAACATCTGCTATCGATACAATATTGTGGGCTGTGAGTGAGCATATATAGTTTTCCTAATTTAACATTTTAATGTTCTGTGTGTGGCAGGTACCAGAATGAATTACCAAAGAAAATCAAATCGAGAGGGAAGGATGCACACATGCTGCACGAGGAACTCGTACAACTCATGAAATGGAAACAAGCGGTACGTGTACTCGCTGCCCTTAAGCCCGTCATACACATGCTAGTTGTTCGCACAAAAGCATGCCAGCTACTGTTAAAAACGAGCTACTGGCATGTGTATCGCCATTGTGCCAGTAGCTCACATTTCAGTACAAGGCATGTCAGTAGATCGCACGACGTTTGATGTTTTCCCCTCACGGGGGAGTGGGGAGGGAGACTCGCACGCTAGCTGTCAGCGGCATAGAAACTGGTATGTCAGCCACAGGCATGTGTATAATTTCGACACAGAATGTCAGTACTTGGCATGCCAGCTTACCAGCTCCTAGCGTGCCAGCCACGGGCATCTGTATCACGGCCTTTACACTTAAGTACACAAGGTCCTGGATCCTTATCAGCTCAAAATATACACCTACCTACCTATATTTTTATATATTACAATTTTTATATTTAAAAACGAGCCTGTAATTTGTTTGGTATTCAAATTCCGTTAAGGCTGACCGTGGTTCGGATTCCACGTAAAACTCCATAAAGGTCCCTTCCCTTGCTACGTCAGGGTTTAACACGACCGGATTGGTTCCACCAATCTGAATGAAAGGTCGATCGAAGCGGCTATGGAAATAGTTTGTGTCTCCTACTTTTCCTTGTCGCAACTAATTGAAAAGTAATTTTTATTTATCGTGGTTTCTCCACCAGTGTATATATAAAATGAAAAAGATTAAATCTCCCAAATTTGCTAACTACATACACACATGCCATCATGCTGTAGTCAGATAATACGGTTAAACAGAGTAATCGGTGTTGTGCTGTAAGAACTAGGGTGAATTACCGCACAATACCACCATTCACCAGTCACTATCACTACGTGAATTGGTGGAAGGACCGTGGCTACGTGTCATGGTAGCCAACAAACAAGGCTATCCTACTGCCGTTTAGCACGGTTATCTGTACCCTTAGTCGCCTTTTACAAATTTAAATGTTCAAACATAACACAATATCCTCATCTCCACTGCTGCTCTCCAACCGGTGTTATTGTTGCAGCGAGGCAAGTTCTACCCGCAGCTATCGTACTTAATAAAAGTGAACACACCGCGAGCGGTCGTCCAAGAGACTAAGAAGGCTTTCAAGAAGTTGCCCAACATCGAGTCGGCCATCACCGCACTCAGCAATCTGAAAGGTGTGGGCACGACGACCGCGTCGGCGCTTCTCGCCGCTGCCAGCCCAGAGATCGCGCCGTTTATGGCCGACGAATGCCTCTACGCCATACCGGAGATGGAGGGCATTGACTACACAACAAAGGAATACCTCAATTTCGTGACACACATACGCGCTACCTGTGATAGGCTAAATAAGGTGAGTAAGTCTATAGAGTGGCATTAATTTTGACTAAAAACTCAGTTATTAACAATATCTCTTGCAAGTAAAAGATCAGCACTACATGACTTCACCGAGTACATCCAGGTCCATTAGTAAGTAGGAGAAGCTTTCAATCCAGCCCGAGGCAACATTTCGTCAATCTTGCTCTCTTATAAATCTCTGGTTGTTTCGGCTACGTAAAGCCAATTGGATGGCATATTTTTTTTTTTATGGAAACTGACACGGTTGTGGGTCAGTAGGTCGTGCCGGCTACACTGAACTGGACGGAAAACACAAGCTATTTACATAGCCGTTTCGACCGACCTTTCATTCAGTGCGGTGGTATCAACCCGGGCGGGTTAAACCCTACCACCTAGTAATATATGAAGGGAGTCATATCCCTTAGTCGCCTTTTACGACATACACGGGCATTGCCAACTCCCTCATACGAACGAATGTCCATGGGCTTCTTAGACACCTTATGCGTGGCGCTGGCACCACATGTCGCACTCTCCCATAAAAGCAAATAAAAATAGGCCCTCGTCAGCTAGTCTGCATTGATTAGGACGACGTGGAGAACTAGTTCTGTGCTCGACTCCCCTCTCTTTAACCATTGATATGAAATCTTATATGAGGCTTCCACTGCCACTCCCGAAGCTCTTTCCATGTAGGAGCTTATCGCCGATCTGGGTAAGCCTAGTAGTTTTCGATTTGAATTTCGCAGTCCCCTTGCTCGGACTTTGATTGTGAATATCCAGTTTTCTTTCATCATCATCAGCCTGTATCGGTCCACTGCTGGACATAGGCCTCTCCCAAGGCACGCCACCACACGCGGTCTTCCGCTCTTCTCATCCATCCACTCCCGGCTACCTTTTTTAGGTCATCTGTCCACCTAGCCGGGGGGCGTCCCACGCTACGTTTGCTTGTACGTGGCCTCTTTAAGTTTTCTTTAGTTTATGTCAATTTGTGCACTTTTATATTACAGTCCAAGTATGGTCCAAAATTACAAGTACATCATCAGTCCGTCAATGCGTCCACTGATGGAAATAGTATGGACAATGTATGAAAGAACTCTCGTACAACGCAACACATTTCTGAATGCATCATGTAGTGCTACATCTAGTTGTTGCTGCGCCCAATATGAGTTTGGTTTTGGCTTATCCTTGGGCAGCTCTTGTTGTTGCAGCTGCAAACTAGTCCCTCTTGGTCGAGTATGTTCGTGCAAAACAAGGGATCAAGGTCTCATCCAGCTAACCCAGCCGGCGTATGTCCTCCCTTAAGGCCACAAGACGACCTGTGCTACTATTAGTGCCTCCAATATTACAATAATTTTAAAACTTTATATATTTTATATTCATAAAAAAATTTACCTCTAAATCAATGTTTCTTTTCTTGTTCTGCAGGAATTGCTTTCCACGTGGAAACTCTCACTGTGTTTTGCCCGCTTTTTCAAAGTTATTTGAATGTGACAGGAAAATGGCTGTGATACAAAGTGGTCACCACACACGGTGGAGCTGGCACTATGGACACACTATATCGTGTCGGAAATGCAGCCGGAGCTGCTGGGCCGTGAACCGCTGCCCGCAGGTGAACCTTGCAATGGTACTTCACCACTGCCTAGCGACGAAAGCAATCTAGAACCACCTCCCACCAATGGTATGTTAACTAGAGACTGACCTGAACTCTATTATTTTCTAATATTTTTAAGTTTACAATGTTATTCTTATATTTCATTTTAATTTTACGAACAAACACACTTGTGACTTACATAAGTCATCGTTTCGTCCGCTACGTCACGGGCTTCATCAGGAACTGCAGGATTCCAGGGATGCTGGATTTTTGTATGGCTGTTTTTTTTTCTGTGTTCCTAGAGATTTATTATATTCCTTCTACCCACTGTATTTTTAATGTTTCTCATATTACCGGTTACTTCAACTTTTGTTATAAAAATTGGATAATTTTGATTAATACAACTTGCAATGCAAGAATTATTGCAATGTGACGCTTATTATTAGTATTGATCATATTATATAGTCACTAAACGTAAATGTCTTGGTACACATCCAGGGTTAAATATAAGTACTAAAATTGTATGTAATGTTGATTTGCAGGTAAGGTAGGGGTGGAGGGCATCAGCGAGGACACAACGACGTCGTACACAGAGGACTCGAATGACAAGGTGGCGTCGCCGTCGCCAGGCGCCACTGCCACGCCCTCCCCCTCACCCCCCTCACAAGACTCCGCCAGCGACTCATCACAACTCAGCACACCCACACCACACAACAAACGGTAAATTAATAATAAAAACAATTTTCACTTCCCCTGTTGGAATCCCCCAGATGGGATGACAGCTAGTGTCATAACTGTCGGCGTGACAACTCGCAGAGGAACGAAAACAGCCATCAGAATGTTTTTGTGAAAAAACTATGTATGGTACTAGTTGAGGTGGACGGGTAATGAAATATTATTTCACTAGTATAAATAATGCAAATTTCAATGTTGGAGCTGTTATTTTTCTTAGTAAATGTGTCTATATTTTAGAATAGGATGAACCTGTTATTTCTTATTCATTCACATTAGGTATGCACTGTGTAATCCATTCTCAATCAACTGTCAACAAGGTTATAAAATTCTTTCACTAGAGAGTGTTTCAACCACGATGTAGGTTTCAACTAAATCTTCCCTTCGCCGTTATGTTGGCTCCACTGTCTATCTGTCAAAACAGCGTTGAGGGTTGCTATGTGTACAGATTTACCCGTAATTATCGGTATGTACCATATTTATTATACGGTAAATACCGATTACATTATTAGGTAATATAATCTGGCAACACGAATTTAAGCACTGACAGTGACACTAACAGTGGATCCAACATAACGGCGAAGGGAAGATTTAGTTGAAACACTCTCTAATATTGAGGGATGTTTAACCTCTTAGCTTCCGGAAGGGCCGGCCGGCCCCCAAACCGCTTCTTACGTCCTTTGACTTCCGCAAGGGCCATTCGGCCCAAAAAATAATTTGAAATATAAGGTCTCTTATTAGTAGGTAACTTTACGCTAAGGGGAGTATGTGTATCAGATACTGATCACGTTCCCCATACCTATTATTTTATTTCCGATATCAAATACCGAAAAAATAATGGGTATGGTAACGTGATAAGTATCTGATACACATACACCCCTTAGCGTAAAGTTACCTCCTAATGAAAGACCTTATATATTAGCTAATTGTGATATCTTCGAATTTTTCTTATTACGAGTGAGAATGCTGGGCTGTACGGATAAAAACCTTTGCCTTTAACCACAGAGCATCAAAGGCGCCCTGAGCGCGATTTCTCTACAACGCCGTTGAAGCCTGTGGGCGTGGCCTATGACTTACATATGTGTGTTGTGCGTGTGCATTTGTTTTGTGCGTGTGCCTAACTTGCTCCTCTTTGTGTGTAGTGTCGATACTAGCACACACACACACACATACGAAGCGCTAGCAGCACTGCGTGTAGTTTTTGGGTTTCAAATATTATCGCTTAGGGCGTCTCTAGTAGGGGGCGCACGCGGTAGGTATTTGATGCTCTGTGCCTTTAACACACTTTAAAAATATTTCCAGATCTTGAGAAAATTATTTATATTCTCTTTGATTTAGACGACTGGAATTTTTTTTTATACTTACATAATTTTAAACTGGCTTCTAGTCTAACGTTATTTAGAATGTGTTATTTGAAATCATGATCTATACGTTGATTTAAGATCTGAATTACCCGATTCGGCAATTTTAGATTAGAAAAATTCGAAAAAAATGTCAGGCGTGTTTTGTTTTTCCTGGCGTTCAAAAAATCAGTCTGCTTAAAATTTGTGAATCCTCACTTGTATAACCGTTTTGTGGAGAATTTCATTAGCTATCAAAAGCCCATACAGATTATTGATCTGACTTCATTACTTTATTAAATATTTGAGTTTACGAGCGTGCCACGCCCAAATTTTCGCGTGGCGAAAAGGGCCCGGAAGCCAAGAAGTGTAAGAATCTGGTGTGTAGCTCAACGCATCCCCCTCACCACATCTCGGCACACTTCTCGACAGAGATACGCTACGCATCCCTTTCGGTCTGCGGTTTGGTGTCAGGATTTATCAGCACCATATGCGCCGGCAGGATATCATGCCACGCTGACATCAACCATATTCTGAATGAATCCCTTACTTGCCCTTAGCACATAGCCACGTCAGGCTCTAGCCGGACGCTAAAGACCTGCTGCAGCAGCTTGGCCATTGAAGCGTTCGGGGATCATCATGCCAAAGCGTTCCTCAAACAAAATATCGGTCTCACCATCAAGCAAGGATACGCGGCAGCAGTCCTCAGAAGAATGAGTGATGTCCCAAGAGTGCAGAAATATTTTTATTTAACTGTTAAATAAAAATAGCCTTCAGGTTAATTTTGCTTTCCATTTTAGTTTTCTGTATAATTAGATTTTTTGTTTTGTTTATTTAACCTCTTGTCTTCTGATTGACTGCCCCTCTTTTCAAAACACTGGTATACCGAACTCTGGCCTTTTTTCATTACTCTTTCCAGCATAGTCAATTCAGGCCATTATGTGAACATTCTCAATGATTTTTTTTGTTGTCATGATTTGATGTAATGGACTTAGGGACATACCGTTCCAACCTGTTGATGGAGCAATGGCCCACACCGATAGAACAAATTGTGAGAATTTCGAGTGCAGTCTACATGCCATACAACCATACTCCACTTGCAAAACATCAAACTGCGTCTACCTGTTACTACATCAGCGAAACAACCAACCCCCTTCATATCAGGCTTAATCATCACCGCTTTACAGTCAACTCGCTCGCTTATTCCTCATTACCTGTACCAGCACACGCCAGTTCACACCAACTGACATTTAACAACTGCTTCCACGTCCGTATCATAAAATCATTCTCACCTCCCCTCCCTGAAATAGAGTTGCGTACCCATGAAACTTCATACATATGGATCCTTGGCTCATACCATTCACCAGGCCTCAACGTCATTCACTAAATTAAACCATCTTATCTGGCCACACATACATCACCAGAAAACCATCATTTGCTTTTTATTTCTTTATAAAAAATATTTAAAAAAAGAAGAAAATATTTAAAAAACATCCAACAAATCATTATTTTTCACTTGACTGAAGAAGCCACCGACGACATCGGGGCGAAATATTTCAATAAATGTGCTTTTTTATTGTTATTAATAAAATATGTGTACTTACATCAAAAATAAAGCAACAAAAAGTTGTTAGTATTTAATTAAAAAATATATTTAATTATAAAGTGAAAGTATCAATATACAATACAATACAGGGCATCGATGGCTGTTTTGAGGGAACACTTTCCAGGGCGCCTCATCTCCCTGAGGGGCGATTTGGAGTGGCCATCGTGCTACCCTGATTTGGCCCCTTGCAATTTCTTTTAAATCCCGCATTTTTAAGCCAACTGTCCAAGAACCTAGAAGACCTGACGGCCAACATTCAGGAAGAAACGGGCAACATCATGTCAGGCCAGCGTGGCATTCGCAACCCGCATACGCAACCCGCATACGTCCGAATGTCCATGGGCGTCATTAGACACCTTATGGATGGTTCGGCGCCACATGTTGCGCTTTCAATAACAAAAAAAAATACCCGTCACTATGCCGGAAAAAGTAATGACAATCCAGAATTCGGTTTACCCAGTGTATTGACAATAATTGCAGGCATCACCTAGCAAATATGATTACAAAACCCTGTAAAATCAATCTTTAGATGTCTGCCTACATTCTAAAAAAAAACTGCTTCACAAAATGTTTTTGTATTTTAAAAAAAAAAGGAAGTTATGCTGCCGTCATAGAATAGCAATTGCTAATTATCTTGGATGTGCAATAAGAAAATAATGAGTTAAATCGGCATGTTGCACATGATTATAACCACATTAGCTAATGATGAACCTTAGCGAGTATGCATTTGCATCAACGTAATATTATTGGCATTGTGTGTTCTATATGGTTAAGGACAGGCCTGGGGTTAACCGTCGTAAACTCACTTGCTAACTCACACAAATACTCGCATATTTCAACCAATAGCCGGGCCAGATGCCTCACCGAACGCCTTCCGATTGGTTGAGGGAGATCGTTTTTCATATTCACATCGCGAGTTTGTTACACCGGTACAGGGGGCTGTAATAGCCGCCTGCTGGAGAGTGGCTTACTATCACTGTTTGTGGTTTTGCAATGCGAAGTGGAGTTGGTTTCATACAAAAATAGAAACTAATTAAGATGATGTTGTTGCAGACAATTAGAGGAAGGGAGTTCAGCAGAAGAGAGCTCGCTGGGTGAGAGTGCGGACGCGGGCCCGCTGACCAAGAAGGCTCGCGACTCCCTCACGCACTGACATCCGCGCTCCCACCACACTCACTCGCCACCCGCTATACATAGCTTTCTCTAGACTCAATATTGTACCTAGGTAATTTATTTTTCAATTCCGTTAAATTTTAATTTTTAGCATTAAGTTTAATAATATCGGAAGCAGATTTTGTAAGTTCTATAGGATAATCTTTTGAATGTCGAATGTGATTGTACGATACTTTATGGGAAATGTGAATTTGATATGCGGCAAGATGATTTTCGAGTGTTAATTTAATCATGGACATAATAATGGTGTACGTAGTGAAGTTGTCATCCCGCGCCGCGCGACATTCCAGTTATATAGCGTGAGGTCGGTCGAGGGTGTGAGCGTGTAGGAGGAGAGGGGGTGTGGGCGGGAGGAGGCAACCTCGACCGAGCGTCGCGCTCGACACACATGCCTTATGAAACAGTCTGCCCGCAGAGTTTATATGCAACAAGATAATACAAAGCACGTGTTACCCGGCCGGGCACACGGGCCCACAATGTAGTTTATATTGAACAAATATAAGATATTAATTTTATAATGTTGCAGTTTTAATTTCTACCATTTCATTAATTAGCAGACAGAATGTTGAAGGAAGATTGCCTACTCAATCCCATTATTCACTTGCTTTATAATTCACGGAGATTTATTCCTAAATTGCTGTTTTATTTTTATTTTAAATTATCAAGTCTTTTGCTACTACTGCAGTAATCTACCTACGGTAGAACCTCGGATCATCCGAACCACTAAAAACACAGGGGTTACAATTAATAGGATGTTCGGATTATAGCATGGAACTTTGTTTTATTTCTGTGAATAAATAAAACAAGGTCATTTTTATGTGTTTCATTTATTTTATTTGTAGGTACCCAACTCGGAGTGTTTTCTGGCTTCCTGAGTGTTTGTCCCTGGGGCTTGTTCGGTGCTGCTAATAAATTCCAAGATCTGTTTTTATGTACAGTTTGGTATGTTTTGCAGAGTTTGCATGTTATCATATATAATGCAAAGTTCCCAGTGAAAAATCTAAAGAACTAACAGGAACATTTCCATTAGCAACAAAGTTAAGATTGTTTACACTCTTCTTTAAAGGTTCTATTTATCCTGCTCTTACAATGGGCAAAATGGAGTACTGCGGTAATAGCACGAGTCGCAACAGTTTAGAAATAAACTGGAATGGGCTCTCACGCTGGCACCTCTTAGTTCTCCCAGCTGCTCAATTGTGCCATTTTCATTCTCTGTCTACACAAAGTGAACTCAGGGAAGTCTGTTAGTGTGACGCCTCCACATCCTGCGGTTGCTTGAGGTGTTGATAGAGGACGGCAGGGCGGCTGCCGGCGGCCATGCGACCGGCGAAGTCCGGACGGCGTGAGGCGCGCGGCGCGCCGCGGATCGCGTCCAGAACGCTGCGAGGAGCGAACACATCGCTACTGCCTGTCGGCGGCGGTGATAGCGGACTGTCAGTCGTGGCGCGAATCACGGACGCACGAGTCGCATCACCTATGCAAATATTCACATACTAATTATATTTTAAACATCGAAAAAAAATTTTCTAGTGGATCGTTACATTTTGAAAATCCACTTGTATCATCCGCTGTCTGTCACTGGTGAAGAAAAACACCGTGAGGAAACCTGTAGGTACACTACAATACTGATGCATTGCAGCACAAGGTTGACTGGACGAAATGATTGATATAAAAGAAAAATAAGCATTACACCTTCTACACTGCTATAATCTACAATCCAGAGACTTTAAAACAGTATATGAATTGATGCAATATAGCGTACCGTCCTGCGCGTGGTTGTGCGCGCGACAGTCGAGTAAGGTCGCGAGCAGCGCGCGGTGTCCCGGCGAGTTGGCGTGCGCACGCACCAGCGCTTCCAGCTCCCCCCACAACTGCCGCCACTGCTCCTCGCGCCTCCCAGCGCCCGCTTTACTCCTGCCGACAAGCACTTTCTTTTTTGTTTATGGAAACTTACATTACGCTTCAAGCCTAGGTACATTATAAAAAGCCTATACAAAAATAGACTAGATCAATATCTAACTAATAAAACATTATTCTCAAAAAGAGTGCTCAAGAACGAAAATTAAATTAAAAAAAAAAACAAGAATGACAAAAACAACAAATTTTAACTGGATTTAGATGTATCAGCCAAGGCTGCCTGTCTAAAATAAATAAATGATAAATGATAAATTTGTTGGTGTCTGGAAGCGAGCCGAATATTGAATTTGACAAAATAATATCCCTCTTTTTTACATGCACATTTTGGCAGGTACATTCAACTCTGAAAGTGCAGACACCAATAGAAAATGGTCACATGTGTGTCATCCTACCATTTCTTCTGTTCAGTGGTTCTCAGGGTTCTATACATTTTCTAAAGGTCGCACTTATTGCAACGTGCATTTATTTATACTTTTAGTAAACCTTATCAACTAATTTACTAGCATAATTTATTACAGCAAACTGTCCTAGTCTGGACCAGCTCTCTTCATCGCGTCGGCTTCAGTTCCACGAACCGATATTGCTTCGGTCCAAACTGCAAGCTAGTTGTAAGTTAGCTAGGGTGCGCCCGGCTCTTCAGGGCTGCCGTCGTAATGGGCTTGGAGCTCGAACGATGTATGTCGGGCGTCTTGCCTTCCCGAGCTCCAGGCATTGTGGCGTCCGGACGTCTTGCCTCACCGAGCGCTGTTTTAGAATGACGCGGAGCGCTGTGGCGTCGGGAGATATTGTCACGGCGAATGGCCAGTGGGGTGGGGTGTCAATGAAAGTGGAAGGCTCTCTAGAGTGTGTAAGTTGCGATTGGAACAGAGCGTCGTAGAGAGAGATGTTGTTGCGTCGGGTGTCGGTGTCGAAATGTGTGCCAATGGTCCGTACACTCGCCTTTTTCTTTTCGCGTGAGGTGCGACGTCAGCGGTCAGCCTCGATAGCTCAGTGGTGCAGACAGTCAACTGTCACTATTGAATGTTAAGCAACGCTGGGTGCGGTCAGTACTTGGATGGGTGACCGCTGACCGTTGGAGGCTGACCGAGGTTCGGATTCCTCGTAAAAACTGTAGGTCCCTTCCCTCCTAATCTTACTTGGTGGTAGGGTTTAACCCACCCGGGTTGCTACCACCGCACTGAATGAAACGTCGGTCTAAACGGCTATGTAAATAGTTTGTGTTTTCCGACCAGTTCAGTGTAGCCGGCACGATCAAAGGGGGAAGCAGTGACATGGCACCTAGTTCACCCGGTGTTATGGGCTGACATCACGGACGTTGTAGGTGATGTAGCCAACCGTGTCAGTATCCATAAAAAAAAAAACGTCTACGTTGTTCGGTTTGCCTTTCCCACTGCCTGGTGTGGGTGAGCCGAACCGAATTATCACTATAGAAAGATGATACCCAAGTGTTTGCCGTATTTTTTAGTGAATGTGTGGAGGCAGTAGAGTACATTATTATGTACCTGGCGGAGGAAGCGAGATGCGGTGCGGGTGGCTCGTGGCGAGCCTCAAGCCCGAGCAGCGCGCACAGCACTGCGCGACACGTGTCCACCTCCTCGTCCGTGAGGCTCTCCTGTACCACCAGTCGCGCCAGCGGCTCCATCACCTGCTCCCAACATTCAACATTAAAGCCAACACTTATAACAACATATTAATTCAAGTTAAGGCTTATTACAACATTCATCCACTACCACTTTACTCACTACATAGTCATTCAACACTTTTTTTTATGTAAACCAAGATGCATGAATTTCCCTAGAGACCAATGGTGCCGTCGACAGAACCAAAATCACATCTCGGGAAACCACGCTCAGTTAGGTGCCATGCCAGTAGATATGCGGACTGTTGCTAGGCTGTCTAGCCTACACTCATCGGAAGACAGTTCCACACCCTAGCAGCAGTGCAACAAAGAAACGATTTAGAGAAGCGATGGATTCTCAAAACCCCAACGGCAACAACAAAAGGGTGCAGAGTCTCTACGAGTCATGCGGAGATAGGACGGGTGGCAGGGAATGAGAGATGCTAATTCCACAAGCAGCGTCCATGCAATGGTACTATACCTGCAAAACAGAATAAGCGAACCTACAAATTGTCTGTGACTCAGATTCCAGACCATCTGTAAGTTTCGGGTTACCAACAAGACGGATGGCTCGGCGCCGTATCGAGTCCAAGGACGCAACAGATATTGGGGACTACCCTCCCAGATGTGACTGCAGTACTCCATCACTGGCATAATCTGTGTTTTGTACAAGAGGAATAATTGTGCCGGTGAGAAGAACCACAGATTACGAAAAAGTATTCCCAATTTTCTGAATACAGTTTTAGCCTAAACTCGATTAATTGCCGGAAACCTACGTCTTTGGAAATGGTGGTGCCCAGCAGCTCCAGGTGCTCCGAGCATATTCAAGACCTTGAGAATCCTACTATTTCGTGATTTCAGTCAGCTTTCGTTCAGTGGCTTGCGGGACCACTGTCGTCTGGTGTATGGTGTTTGTACTCACCTGTCCAAGGTTGAATATAAGTGTGGAAGATATAGTGAGGGGCCAGAAGGTGGTGTGTCTCTGCAGTCGCGCACGTGCGCGCGCTGGTGCTCCCGCATTGCGCAGCGGTAGCAGACGGTTCTGCTGCATCAAGGCACCAAAGTCGTTTATTCTGTATAATAAACAGACATTCATCCATTAAGACTTCACCTAAGACATTACAATGTGCTAGGGCACTCAGCGTATGGGAGAATATGCAACTCTAGAGGGCAATTAATTATTTTATTTTAATGTAATTCAGTATGGTTGGCTGATTCAGAGGTGCCAAAGCATATGCTCCGACCTGCCAATGCCACCTCCGAGAAGATAGGTGCCATACCGGAGACTTGGCAGAACACAGCCGAGGCTGCTATGCGGCCATCTTACATCCAGTAGGGTGGTACCAACACAGTCGGCTACAATTTGAGCCTGCCATCTAGTAAGGGGCAAGGGAAGAGACTTACAGTTTTAAACCGGTTTCGAACGGTGAAGCAGCAGTTGTAGGTATGAATGTAAATATTAGAATCAGAAAAAACTCATTGGTACACACCAACTGGATTGGAACCTCGGAACTCAAATTGCAAACTAAAATTGCAATAACATTTTCTCAGACGAATTTGTTACACGAAGAAAGTGTTAAAAAGATCCCTGTCATCGAGCTGCTGATGTTACTAAACACAGAACACACAATTGGCGACACCACACCTACCTGTAGTCAGTGACGCGTCCGCCGACGCCTTCCGACAGTGATGGCGGGTCCTCGTGTGGTGCGCGCCCTCCCACCGCACCGATCCACAACTCCCCACCCTGCGCCGCCAGCACGTGAGACGCCGACCGACCTCCACCCTTCCTGCTAGAAATACTTCTAATATGAAAAATATAATGTTAGGCAAAAACACATACATCTCAAAAGTTAAAAGCTCCTTTTTTGCCACAAATTGATTAAGAATGCACCCAAAAACATTTCTCCTGTTCTCAGGACACAAAATAAAGGTCCTTCCTTTCCATACGTACATAGTTTCCGAGGGTTTCATCCAAGCACCTATTGCAAACTCATTCGAACGACCAAAAGTTTAGTTTGTAACATTTCTGCGTGGAACCCTAAAAAAGTTAACAAAGTTTACAAGTTCAAAACAAAAAAACCGGTGAAGTGATCGATGTTCACGTGCTGAGGGCTCGTCACCGCTGCTTTGCTCTCATCTAAAGCTAAGCGCAAACTGGCGCGGTGGTGGCGGTCATAGCGGTGGCGACCAAAGTAGCGGTGGCGGTGGCGTTCAAGTCGCGCAGCGTTCAGATTCGACGGCTGTGGTGCCGCGTTGGTTGCGTAATTTCGTAATTTTCGTACTTTTAAGAAATATTACTTTTTTTAAATTTTTTACTTTTTTTGAATTCCGCGTGAGCAGTATTGTATAGAATTGAGTGATTGTAGACCTCGTTTATAATTATTTCCTCCATCCTTTCGTCAGTTCCTATGATTATCACGCGATCAGATGCTGCAGGCGCGATCTGATTGCCACCGCCGCGATCGGACCGCGCACTGACCGCACGCGTGCAGCGATCGACCGCGCCAGTGTGCGCTTGCACACACAATTGCATATAACCTATCTGATGGCCACCGCCACCGCCGTGATCGCCTTGATCGCGCCAGTTTGTGCTTAGCTTAACTGTATTTCCTACGAGGACGTGGTCAGACTTTGGATGATGGGTAGCTCGTCCGAACTTTGAGGTTGACGGTGGTTCGGATTCCACTTGAAACTGTTAGCTCCTTCCCCTTACCTTACTATGCACACATACAGCTTAGAATAGGTCTTCACCCGTTCGGATTGGTACAACTGCACTGAATTAATGTCGAAACGACTATGAAAATAGTGATGATGTCAGGGCGCGAGGGATGTTTAATTTTTTTTATGGAAACTGGCACGGTTGGCTACGTCGTCACCTACAACATTCGTGATGTTAGCCCATAACACCTTGGTGAACCAGGTGTCATGTCAGTGCTTCCCTTTGGTCGTGCCGGCTACACTGAACTGGACGACAGAAAACAGTAACTATTTACATAGTCGTTTTGACCGACATTTCATTCAGGGCTGTGGTACCAACCCGGGTGGGTTAAACCTTCCTAGTAAGGTTAGAAGGGAGGGGATCTATAGTTTTACGTGGAATCCAAACCACGGTCAGTCTCCAAAGGTCGAACATTCACCCATTCAAGTCCTGACCGCGCCTAGGTGGTGCTTATGATCATGAATGACAGTCGACCGATCGCACCACTGAGCTAACGAGGCTGACAAATACCTGATTTAAAATGCCTTTCATGTCTTGATACAACCTAAAATGCTTTAAATGTTTTAAGTCACTTGTCCGTCCTCTACTCGAATATACATTTCAGATCTGGCAGCCGTACTTCTCGAAGGACATTCAACCACTGAATATTGTGTCTCGTTCTAACCGTTGAAATTCAACGTTGAAAGCTGCCCTCTCTAGAAGCTCAACGCCAGAGAGGGAACCTAAAATTATCAAATATAAATACAATTGCCGGGCTGAACATTTAAACATTTGGATCAGCCCATCCACCTTAGAGGCCACCACATGAAACTAAGTTTTTACAGTACATACAATACAGTCTTTAACAGCAATATTCGCAAACATTTCATAAAAAATAGAGTGGTAGACGACTGGAACCAACTTCCAGAAGAAGTGATAAGTGCACTTAGAATAAAATAATATAAACTGTGTATAAATATATAAGTGCACAAGAACAATAAGTAAATAAATAAAAAAAAAATTCAAGACAATGTTAAAACCAAGAACTTTTAACTGGATTTAGACGTATCAGCCTAGGCTGCCTCTAAAATAAACAAATAAAAAATAAATAAATGAGCGGACTTACCTAGGCACCTCCAGCGTGACAGAGCGGCCATTAAGCAGGAAGTTAACGAGACAGGCGGAGGGACGGGAGGCAACATCTGCGGGGGTGACGCGCCAAAGCGGCCCCGCGCTCCCCCCCGCACCACCCTCTGTGCCACGCGGCGTCCACCAACGCAGCACAACCTTAAGACATAAACATTTTTTTTAAATAATATAGTCTCCCACTCTATATTTACAAACAAATGGGAAATAAAGAAGGTATTCGCCCGCCGTATTTAATTGAGATTTGTTTTGTTTTACTCAACCAGAGCAACATACAACTGAATATGACAGTTCCGCGGTCTACTTTGAGTACAGAACAACATAAAATGTTTATTGGTCATAAAAACATTCCGATTTACAAATTGGCTACATCTTTTTGCTATAATACTCGTATGGATTAGCATTATTATTGGAGGTTTCCAGCTGAAGTGACAACTGACAACTTGTTCAAACTAATGTCAAAAGGGATGTGTTTCACGACGACGACAGAGTCCCTCCACGGAATAACGCACGCATTCTGCTGCACGTCTGAAGTAGTCCGTACTAGCCCATACAACACTAGTCAGTGTAACGACGGTGCTTACAGATTCGAGCGCCTCGGCTGGTGTCTGCGCTGCGCGGAGGCCCGCGTGCGCTTCCGCCGCGTGCAGTATCTCCACGTCGTAGTTGGCGCTCGAGCTGGCGTTCTGCTCCTCCTTCATGGGTATGCCGGTGACGGTGGTGATAGCCAGCTGGTAGTGGGGTAGCACCAGGCGCCCGAGCAGTGAGGCCAGAGCCCCCGCACGCACCACCCGGACCTCCACCTCCATCATACCTCCGCCCATCTGATGTTTGCATAGTGTATTGATAACGAAAATCAATGTAGGTAACCATTTTTGTGAACGGAAAACAATGTAACCAAAATGATTAACTAATGAAATGCTGTGAACTCGAATTTACCTAATTTTGGATTGACAAAATCTTCTAATTCTAATCTAGCTAGAAAAAAGTTAAGTCGGCCGGCAGCACCGCAGGTAGCGTGTGTGAAGGTGTATGCATGTGTGTGTACACTAGTAATATGATAGTGATACCAGAAAGAAATTAATTTTAATTTTACTTTATGTAACGTAGCAAATTTTAAGTTGCAATATAACTAACAATAAAGATTATTCAATAGATAAAAGTCTAGTATTTTTATCACCTGCAATCACTAGCTCTTGTGTCAAGCATGCAACCCTCTAATGCCAGTCAGTCACTTTCCTCTGTCTTGAAAAAACCGAGTATAGTACCTCGCTCGCTCAACTCACCTCAGTTAATGGTTGATTGTTTACTAGCGTCTCTGCATTTTCTGGAGTCACATTAATAATTACTAAATGACAATACTGTATTGCCGACAATCTGAAAAAAAAAGATAAAAATCTGTTGAGTCAATGCTTAATAAATATTTTAAATAACAGCAAGAGTGATAAAAATAGTGATAGGTAGGTATTGCTATCACTGTTTTCTGTGACACTTCATTAGAATTTAGAGTCCTAATTTTTGTAGTAATTTTGTTGAGGTTAAAGAATAAACTGACACGAAATGTGTAGTTAGGCCCCAAAAAAATTAAAAATAAATCACAAATTGCTCTTTTTATTAATTTTTATTACGAGAATGAATGAGAAGGATGACTGGATGTACCACAGAGCATGAAATGCGCGCGCCCGCCCCTACTAGAGGCGCCGTGAGCGCGATTTCTCTACAACGGCGTTGAAGCCTGTGGGCGTGGCCTATGGCTTACATATGTGTGTTGTACGTGTGCATTTGTTTTGTGCGTGTGCCTAACTTGCTCCTCTTTGTGTGTAGTGTCGATACTAGCACACACACACACATACGAAGCGCTAGCAGCTCAGCGTACGGTTATTGGGTTTCAAATATCATCGCTTAAGGCGCCTCTAGTAGGGGGCGCCCGCGGTAGGTATTTGATGCTCTGTGGGATGTACTGATGTAAACCTTTGCCTTTCCTACTTTACAACACACTTTAAAAATATTCCCAGGTCTTAACCCATTCATTGCCACCAACGTACCGTTTGCGTTGAACGAGATTTCGATTTGGTGTCACCAACGCACCGTGTGCGTTCAAGTGGAGGTTGCCTATTTATGGTCGCTGTTAAAAAAATAGACAAATTTGGTTAAATTTCTGGCAACACAGGCTAAGGGAAATAGTTTTTACATGTAAAAACACTGTCGGTTTTAGGTGCGCGCTGTCAGTTTCGTTTCATCAGTTGGGAAAAAATTGGCTTGAATTGCGCTACTTTTAATTTATCAAATAAATCAAGAAATACAATGGTGTCCATTATACAAATTTATGGGAAGTAATTGATGAGCAATATTCTTCGTTTTACACAATAATTTTCATTGTTTCATTGTATAATCATAGAATAAAACGATATGCACGCATACGGTGCGTTCACTGGCATACCTGGGTAAATCCTTGTTGGATGGTTTTATGCATGATGAATAAATGATTTTAGGTATAATCTTTTTTGAAGTAATAATTACTTATTATTTAACCCTTTAGCTCCCGCGATTTTAATATCTCAGTACCTACCGTTGACTCCCAGCCCTTTTCGCCGCGC
The DNA here is from genome assembly GCA_946902875.1 of Nematopogon swammerdamellus. Classification (NCBI taxonomy): domain Eukaryota; kingdom Metazoa; phylum Arthropoda; class Insecta; order Lepidoptera; family Adelidae; genus Nematopogon; species Nematopogon swammerdamellus. The sequence goes on from OX336343.1 coordinate 14,404,133, forward strand.
GCGCGCTCTCGCACAAATTCGAATATCCCGCCTCAATCGATTGATTCATCAATGATCTGTATTCATTCTGATTTGTACTGATATTGCGCATTCAGTCATACCGAACACTTCAGGATTCGCTTATTTAGAAGCACAGACCGATTTTTTGAACTCCAGGCAAAACAAAACACACTCGACATTTTTTTGGTTTTTTCTGACCGAAACTGTATAATTTCTTCCCACAAGTCGCCCATCAAAATATAGATATTGAAACGTACTCTAGAATACGGGTACTCGAAATACGGTACAAGATCTGTGTATTCCAGTGTCTGTGGAAATGTCAGTCGTCATGGGAGCCTTTTTTTTTTTGACATTTTCAAAAAATATTTTCTGTGTGAAGGTGATGTGTTGCCCCTGTCATGTTTGATAATAGTTACTAGTAAATTTAACCAAGAATGTATACCAGTAATCAGTTGTTTGATAGGAAATTGGTAGAATTAGTTATGAATTAAATAGGGAGCCGCGCCGCGCCGACACCCGGCCGGGTGTTGTGGGAGTTGACGGATTGGCGCGTCGTAAAACCCGGCCGGGTCTTGTGGGAGCCGAAGGGTTAAATTATATAATAAATTATTTATACACGGCGTTGCAATTGCCCCCACAATATTTTTAACTGACATCAGAACAAATACTGTGGCGAAAAAAAAAATTAAACAAAAAAAATATATGTTTTCTATACAATTTTTAAATACCTATTCTCAAAATGTATGGGTAAAACATTTTTTTTCTTTAAATTAAAAAAGTAGTAAACGACGCAAGTTCGCTGGTTGCCACAGTAAATAAAAAAAGAATAAGAAGTAGTTGCATGTTGCATAATACTTTCTATGCTTTCTTTCGAACGCAAATGGTGCGTTGAATGGCACTCCTGATGAAAAATACTTCACCAGTGCCACCAACGCACAGGGTGCGGTCACCCATATTTTCAGGGTATTTATTATTATTTAATTTTTTATATATTAAAAAAATCATTTTTACATAATAATTTATCTAAATCATCAATAAAATGTAGTGGCATGTAGGTGTAGTGTATTAAAGATGTGGTGGCAATCAATGGGTTAAAGAAAACTATTATTTTGACAGCTGCTAATTTTTGTTGTTTTATTCCTACGTAATCTCTGGCAAGATGGTAAACTGGTTTCTAGTCTAACGTTATTTAGAATGTGTTATTTGAATAGTTAAATTCATGAACTACACGTCGATATATGATTCGCATAGGGCAATTCGGCAATTTTAGGTTAGACAAATTTGAAAAAAAAAATGGTGCGAGCATGTTTTATTTTTCCTGGAGATCAAAAAATCCGTCTGTGCTTCTAAATAAGTGAATCCTCACTTGTTGTTTTGGAAAATTTTATTGGTTTCAAGTCCTTATTGATCTCACTTTATTACTTTACGAAATATTTGAGTTTAAGAGGATACTCACTGCACAGGCTCACCAGACTCGGCAGTGGAGACAGAGCTCTGACCTGCGGTGACTCTCTTGTTCTGCTGCACGATTGCGTTGAGTGCGATGTCCGCCAAGCTTCGTAGTGACGCATCATCGCGAGCGCTCGTTATGCACATTATACGTCCCCTGTCATACATAAGTTCAAGTAACAGGAAGAACAGTCATTATATAACATAATAACAGTCACAGTCTGTGTAACATGCTAACTGCTATATAGTAACTGATATAAATAAGACATATTACTGTTGTGAAAATATTGCATGAGATGGCGCCACTAGTGATTGTGGCACAGATTCGACAAGAGAAATATGACATATTGTTGTGCAAATCTGCCAAGAGATGGTGCCACGTGACTGTTGCACTGATCCAACAAGAGATGGCGCTAATCGGACCGGATCTGTTACTTTGCAATTTGTTGTTTTTTTTTTATGGACAACCAGAACTGGTTGCTGTGTCCAGAAGAAGAACAGACAGAGGCAATAACACCACTCCTCGCTAAACCAAGCTCAGTAAATTTGCTGTAGCTTGCTCTTCCAAACGCATTTCATCAAGCTCAACAAGGCAATTAGTTCATTGAGCTGAAATTTGATAGAGGAATTGCATGTTTTTTTTATTTAATCCGATATGGGTGGCTGAGTCGGAGGGGCCAAAGCGCATGCTCTGACCAGCCAATATCACCTCCGAGAAGGTAGGTGCCATACCGGAGACTTCCCTGGATTGCTGGCTATACTGGACTAGAGGAGAATACAACCGAGGCTGCTATGCGGCCATCTTACATCCAGTACGGTGGTACCAACCCAGTCGGCTACAATTTGAGCCTACCACCTAGTAAGGGGCAAGGGAAAGAACCTACAATTTTACACCGGTTCCGAACGGTGAAGCAGCAGGTGTAGGTATGCACGTAAATTTTTTCGTCAGAAAAAACTCATTGGTACACGCCGACCGGATTCGAACCGCGGACCTCTTGCATGAGAAGCCGATGCCCAAACCACTCGGCCACCCACGCGCATTGTGTTGCAATTTACTACCAGAATACCTTTGCGGTATAATAACTGCTAGGTAGATGGGTGGCGGAAAGAAATACATATTATTACAGAGTTGCTGAAATACAAAACCCGCGTAATTCAGAATTCGTGCCATAAGAGCCAATTCTGCCAACACGACTTCAATATCTCTAAAGTCTCGTTAACTAACGACAGCTAATAAGATGAGCATAAGTGGACTTCCTGTTTACTTACATATTTGTTAAGTCTCTGTTGGTAAGTAATTTTTACCAGTCTACACTAATAAAGGTGCGTTCCCTCTTAAGCGTTTACCATTAGATAATGTTAATTTCGTTTAACACATAAAAATGTCTCCTAACAGTGAAGGCTCAAGCGTACCGGTTGTGCGGTAGTCGGTCGGGCTGGGGGGCGCGAGCGGCCTGCGCTGGTGACGGCTCGCCGAGTGCCTCCACGGCCGCGTGTAGCCCCACCACGTCTCCGCCTGCCCCCCTCCGCACACCGCCCACCACACACAGTCCGTTCAGGATCTAATACATACATTGAAATAGCTCACATCTTTGTTATGTAAAGGTACATAATATATAATACGGTATTAGGGGGTTCAAACCCCCATTCGAAAAATCGGTCAGTGGTGCGGTCAGTCGACTGTCGGTCCGATCATAAGCACACCTGGACGCGGTCAGTGGATGGATGGGTGACCGCTGGACCGTTGGAGGCTGACCGTGGTTCGAATTCCACGTAAAACTATAGGTCCCTTCCCTTCTTACCTTACTAGGTGGTAGGGTTTAGCCCGCCCGGGTTGATACCACCGCGGTGAATGAAAGGTCGGTTGAAACGGCTATGTAAATAGTTCGTGTTTTCCATCCAGTTCAGTGTAGCCGACATGAAATGAAGGAAAGCACTGACATGGCACCTAGTTCACCTGGTGTTATGAGCTGACATCAAGGATGTTGTAGGTGATGTAGTCAACCGTGTCAGTTTCCATAAAAATGGTGTTATGGGCTGACATCACTGATGTAGTAGATGATGACAACTGTATCTTTTCCATAAAAAAAATATTTAGGCTAGTAGACTAGATACAATGAATTATGTGGAATGTGGAAGCGACCGAAAAGGGTGCTCCACTTCATGAAAGAGCTCGGGTGGCTGGAGTAACACCAACTGGGCGCCAACGTACAATACGTAGCAAACAACAATGAATTATGTAATTCCAATCAGACAGGTGACGAACACAACAGCTCGGCTTTCGGCTTCGCATCAAACCCTCATTATAACTAACTAAATATAGCCCATACAAATAATAGAAGCTTACATGTGTTATATTCTGTTGAGTTCCCGTCCATGTGTTAAGAAGACGCGCTTCCGAGTCACTTACTACAAATCGTATCTGTAAAATATATAAAGAAAACAAGAAAATGTTACGTCAAAAATGTGAACACAATACAATCGACCTACCTCGGAATGAACCGGTTCTGTAGGTCATTTATTCACAGAACCGGGAAAATGTGGAACGCACTCCCTGCCCATCCCTGCCTTCCCAAGTACAGTCTGTAGTTTTCCAAAAGGGATGTGAAATCGTTCCTGCCAGGCTGACATGGCATTCGCAATCCCCGTGCATCACAGAAAGGAAAGAAATCGGACTTGGGGATATAAACTGATTTAAGAGCACAATAGTTTCCTATTAGGTCGCAGGGGGAGATTAGAAACTTGGTGAGTGGGGAGGGTGGGCGGGGGCCTTGTTTTTTTTGTTTAGTCAATTCATGATGCCTTTGGGAGGAGGGGCGAAAATTATTATGAAGCATATAAAACAATGAGGTGGGCAGGTACCATTCTTAGTCCATTTTGGCCACTATACCCAACCCCCCTAAGCTTGAACGAATGACGCTGAATTCGAAAATGTTGTAAAAATTTTCTAATAAAAAAAGCTTCTCAAAAAGTATAGTTGATCTCCCGCAAAAACATATTTCACGAATATATCTATATCCTAAACTACAGGATAGATTGATCAGTAATTTGCTAATAATGCCGAAAGTTTCTAATCCGAGGCTCAGTGAAAGTTATGGCGGTAAAAAAAAAATAACCAGGGTTAGTTTATAGAAGATGGATCGATATGCTCTGCATCCTCTATAAATTAACCGTAACCTAATCTTGAGGAGGCCCATTTCGTTTTTGCATACATTTGTATTTAAGATCAATATTTTGGTTGGAAGAAATATTGCAAGTTTTAAATTTTGTATGGAAAATAAGTTTTTTTTTCTAGGAAACTATGCGTCCCCGGCAAAAAATTTGTGTGTGGATTAGAAGAGGGGATTCCTTCTAGCAAATTGCTAGTAAGCTTATTGTGTAGGTCTAGTTAACAGATTTATTATAGTGAAAGAATTGTTTGCCGGAAATGCGTAGTTTCGGAGAAAAAAAAATTCCCATACAAAATATAAAAAAATAATTTTTAAGGCACCAAAACATTGATTTTGAATATAAATGTATGTAAAAACAAGGGAAGTGGTATGGTTGAATGGCTTGGTGGTTTAAAAAAAAAATTACCAGGGTTAATTTATACAAGATGCGTCGCGTAGCATAGGTAGTATCTTAGCGCATATCTTCTATAAATAAACCTTAACCTAATGTTGAGGCGGCGCATGTCGTTTTTGCATAAATTCCTAATCAAATTAAGGTTTTGGTGCATAAAAAAAAATTTCGAAAATTTATTTTGTATGAAAAATGTTTTTCAATTTTTTTTTTCTCCGAAACTACGCATTTCCTGCAAATTATTCTTTCACTAAAATTCATCTCTTAATTCGGTCTTCATCTCTTAATAAGTTTACCAGCAATTTGCGAGCCTTTTATTTTTAAACCGTCAGATAAAGCCACACCCGTGCGTCCGTTCCTCCTTACCAGTTTTCCATCGGGAAAGAGGTCCCATACGATGCGACAGTACTCGACCGCTGCTTCCACACTGCACGTCCACAAAGACTTGCAGACCGGCGGCAATGGCGCGAGCGCCGGCGGCCCACGAAGCTTCCCACCCTCTAGCTCTATTGGGTTCTCAGACGAAATGCCGAAGTACGGACTGTGGTCCAAAACGAATACTGTCTTGTGGTTCGTGGGAAACATGATCTCTTCTTCTTCTCCTTTTTATTTTGAATGATCACACACAGGGGTCCGGTCATCACAGACTATAAAACTATAATCACAGACTAAATAGGGATACGAATATAATACTACACCATCGTGGCAACCACATTGGCAAGTAACTGGCCTGGCCTCTGCCTGCAGTAAAACATCAATCAAAGCACTTGGTTTGCTACAGAACAGAGAGGCTTTTCATCTTTCTTCTTCAGCTTCAGTCTTCTTCTTCTTTTAACAGGTCGTATTTCACCACGATTGACCACGATAATTTCACTCACATACGAATGACAGATGTCAAGTGGCATTGGCATAGTGTTTTTTGTTGTTGTTGTTTTATCCCTTTTTTGGGATAGGCAAAGGTATTATACCATGCAGCCTTGTCTGTTGTTATTCTTTAAATTATTTATAATATCGCCAATTGTTGATTGTTATTGGCATAGTGTTCTACATCGTGTTCTAATCTGTGGGTGGCGCGCAGATTATTGCGTCTAGCTAGGCAAGCGGCACATGATAGAACAAAGGAACTCTTGCGCTATAGATCAGCTGATTGTAAACGCGAAGTGGCAGAAATGAAACGTAACAAAAACCACATTCACCGCCTCAACATTAGGTTAGGGTTAATATAGAGAAGTAATTTAATTTAATTTTAATTATTTTAACGCTGGTTATTTTTTTTAACCTCCAAAACATCACAGCTGATCTACATCGAGCCATCGTTCCTTTGTTCTCTCCTGTGCCAGACCCGTCTAGCTAGGGTCTGGCTGGCACACGCCAACCCAACCCGATCCAACTCAATAATCAAGTCGGTGGACAGTCGGTCGTCTGCGGTAGCCCTTATACAGAAAATTTAGGACATCGCATCCAAAGCGTAAAGCGAATAAAAATAATTATAAAAAAAATAAGTAAAAAAAAATGGCGTTCGTTTGGTTTTGGTAGGGTAGTTTAAGGTTAGGTTGGCTGGATCAGACTGGATCTGGTAAATCACAATATTCTTTGGGTTGGATCTGGTTTTGGTCATAAGAATTGGCTCAAACTGACTGGATTGGAAGGTTGCATGAATCATGGAGTGGTTAGGTGGTGCAGTGCACGAAGCAACAATCGATACGGAATCAATAAGATTGGGATGGTGTAAGTAGGTTCGTACATACCTACGTCTAAAAAAATCAATGAAATTAAAAGAACGGTGAGAGTATGGTAGCCCGAGGCGGAAGCGGACGAGCTGCGCCTGCCGTCGGGAGTTACGCTGGCACTCTGCTGGCTCGTACGGAGGAGCAGGAGAGACGCGCGCGAGTGCAACGGACACAGTGCCCCTGGAGTGATGACTCCCTCTACCAGCTCCCAGCCGCCGCGACCGACAGCTCCACGTCTGAGTCTGCATACCATGTGAGTTGTACGAAACTTCACATTGTGAGTCCTACCCTTAGATTATATACATAAAACCAGCAATCAACACTCAGCTCGCTTCTTCGGGACTAGAGCAGTGGCAGGGATTTTTAGTCAACGTGCACTATTCACCTACAGTACATGCAGTGGCGATTCCTAAGTTGGCTAGGTCAGCGCCCCAAACCAAATAAAATGAATGCCACCAATATCAACACAACTAGCAGTATTATTGTATATTTAGGTGCCGCAGTATTACAACAGCACGATGCCTCGGGACATGGGCCCGTCATCACCCGTGTACCAGTCGCCTTACACGACGGGGACCTGGCGAGCGTACAATAAGACCCTGGAGCGGAGTCCTCCGCACGCACCACATTCGGCCGGTTACAGCTTTCCGCAGTGCACGTCGGCGTTCTCATTGCCGCTGTACGGAGTGAAAACGGAACGGTACGCTCGCCCGACGGGCCCCGTGCTGCTCCCCGCACCAGCGACTGCTCCGCCTACTCCCGACGTGCACGTCATAGGAGCCTGCGGCGGGCACTGCCCAGGATTTGAATACGTCTGCTATTATATTTTACAAGTAAGAGATAAGTATTTCTCCTGTCCTAATACTTTGCTAAACCTGTTGTGTGGTTTCTAGTTCACCCTAGTGTTTGCAGCACAACACCGATTACTGGTTTCTTCTATTTTCGGGATGCAACATAGTGATATGTACGTATGTATGGATGTATGATTTTCTGAACTTCATTACATCTAAACAAATAGTAGATATAATGGCCGGGACGGATCTCGGCTCCACGCCGCAGCAGCGGAGCTGCGCAAAATCGAAAATTAGGTCGGATTGGGGGTAAAGTATGAGGCAGAGAGAGGCAAAGGGGGGACGGGCTACCTCCGCCATTCTCACCGCGGCCGGCGCACATTCCCAACGCATCGCAGTCGTAGTTATACCTCTCTTGCGCCCGCTCTGTGCTCATATTGCTTCTCTCTCGCACAGCGCTCGTCACTGTTCTCCCTCGCACCCGCACCTTACTCGTATAGTATATCCTTCGCACCGGCATGTTCGTCAGTGCGCTCACTTGCACACCTGCAGTATGTGCCAGTGTCTCCCTAGCGCTCTGTTCGTATGTACAGGTGACAACGGAATTTCGCAAAATAATAAACTGTATTTTTTTCTTTTCAACGTTTTTATGAATGTGTAATCTGGTAGTGTTATATTATGTAATTAAAGAGTGGGTGGGATTGGGTGAGTGAGTGAGCGATTGAGTGAGCAAGTACTGACCAGTGCACAAATTCTCAGTACAGAATGCCTCGACTGAACACTACTTTGCGAAGGCAAGCACGGAAGTTTGTTTATAATATAATGTATATTTTTATGAGTGAGGAAACTGCAGATGCAAAAAAACTTCTTGAGGGACAAGAAATGTTTTTTGTTAAGTGTACAAGCCCGTGGCGGATCGCCGCTGCGGCGGCGAGCCGCCGAGATCGCTCCCGGCTATTATACAGTACGCCACAAGTCAAAAGAAACATCGGCCATGTAAATAGTCATTAGTGTGCCTTTAACATCCGACATAAATTTTTATTCCATTGGCATATAGTCGAAATTTGTGCGACAAAAATAATGTGCCTTCATTGGTGTATTGCTACTTCGGTAATTATCGGCGGACCGAAGATGCTCGATGTTTCTTTTGACGTGTGGCGTACTGTACCTACTGTTAACCCTTCGAGCGTCGGGCCCACGCAAGCTAATATGCCCTGACCGTCAGCAGTTTTGTTGTCAGCAATGCGTATGCGTAAGAATTATGGAAACCATTTTTTTTAAATATGTTTAACACATGCAACAAATTATTATTATTATTTGTTAATGAACTAGCAGCTTAATATGCTGAATGGTCTATGATGATCACTGGTGTTGCTATTTGTTATATTTCTTCGATTTTTAAATACTTGTCCCATATATTTTTTTGGGATGTGGGAGTAATTTTGACATAATTATCCTACAAGGTTATTTACAAGTTGTATTGCACTGTTTTGGTTCTAAATTATTGTGAGTCGGAATTGCACTCTTATTTTAATGGGAATCACGACATATGGCGCACGCCAGACTAACGCAGAGGTGTAGTCCGACGGCGCCCACAGGAATTGGAATATTTACGGGGCTGTGAATACCATGTCGGTCGGCTAGGTCTACCTTCACATTATGTGTGAAGCACCCCAGACTACATTGTAGGAAAGCATTCAAGTGGGAGTACATTCCACATGTTGGCAACAATTTGTCCTAAGTGCTAAAGTCCTAAACTTTACAAATACTCTTATTTTTATACACAAACACAACAAACTAAGGAAATTAGTTATATAATACCAAAAATAATATTTATTTGCAGCAACACCACTAAAATCCGTGCGTCGCAAGTCACAACCTCTCTAAGAAAACTGGGAAGTTCTTGTATTATTTCTTCAAGCTTAGCAGCGAAGATTTTCCACTATATCTCGGAATAAAATATGACTTCTTTTATCTATTATAATTCTTTACATGCAAGATTTTTTTATATATATTTTTTTATTTTATACCTAATAGTTTCGGAGATAAGGGAAGGTCATTAGGGTTAAGATATAGCTAGGGAACCTAGTCACAGTCTTTTTTTTCTTTCCTTTATTTGAATAGGACTTTATCCGCCTAGCGACTATGTCAGCCCCATCGTACCTTTTATTCTTCAAAATATCTCTAACCACTGAAGGCTAGAGATGCTTTAAAAATATTTTAAATTTTTCCAGCAGTGGTCACCTAATGCGCTGTGGATGGCAAAAAGTAAATTTTATTCTGTCCGTCTTTAATTCTACGATTCTTAAATTATTATTCCGTTCACACTCCAATAAAAAGTAAAATTGGTCTGCGAACTTTACTGCAAACATTGCAATTTGGGAATCTATTTTACGCATCCCGCGGGCGCTTTTGTTTAATGGAGTGTGTACAAATCGGAGTCTTAAGATTAAGGTTATACTTGGACGTGAAAGCCATAAACCCATAAATCACAGGTGTCAAAGTGGTTCCACTTGCATGGTCTTGTACGCTTGATGTTATCTTGTCCTATTGAGAGATCACAATAGATCTATCTAGGTCGCAGTGATAATAGGCAAATTAGCCAATTAGTCACAATTATATAGCCTACATGTTAACTTTTGATAAATTAAGTACGAGTATGTCGTATCGGAATAACAGAAGGGTATTTCTTGCTGAATCTTGTACTATATGTGTGTATCGTGTATTGCAGATAATATTTGTAGTGGGCATCCTGACGGGGATCTCCTTGTGCATTGCGGGGGTGGTGCTGCGGCGAAGCAACCGCGGGGGAGATCTCGGAGTACTCGTCTACATAGGTGAGAAAACATTGCAATCATTTCGTTATTTTGTTTCATGTAAACTTGTATGTTGCCTGTACTGTAAAGTTTGAGAAAGTGATAACTGATACCTATAATAAATGTTGTGCCCCTTATTGAGGGCGCCCATTCTCTGCACTTGGTCCATAAACAGTCCTTTGTGCATTAGTGCTCCATGCTATGTTTTTTTAATTTTGTTTATAGGAAGCACATGTTGCGCCCGGCACCCATAAGGTGTCTAACGACGCCCATGGACATTTGGTTGTATGCGGGGGTTGCGAATGCCATGCCGGCCTGACAGATGCCTATTCACGCCCCTCTTGAAGGACCCGAGACTGTACTTGGGGGGAAATATATGGGCAGGGACAGCGTTCCAGAGTTTAGCCACCCAAGCTCTTCTATAAAGCGGAGCACCCTCTTCAGCCGCTTCCACACTTCAGGGGCAGTTCTCACTTCCTCGACTACTCCAGGAGTGCGTGGGTGGCTGTTTCGTCTGTCCCCATGCAAGCTCTGCACGAGGGGCTGCCGGTGACACCTAGAATGAAGAGATGCCTGTTAAGTGGATAGTGTTCTGCGAGGAGCCCTACAGCTGTTCGTAATTTGCACCTTTGGAACTGTAACAGGCGCTTTCTGAGTCGCAAGTCCGCTTTCAGAATTGCTTCTCTGGATTGCCTGGAGTCCAGAGTAGTGCCCGGTATTTGCCCACAGTTCCTCGTGTTTTGTTTTTCGATATCATATGTATGAATGGTGCGTTGCTGCAGGCTGCCTGTCGTCGTCGGTGTGTGCGGTATTGCTGGGGGTGCAGTGTTGTGTGCGGCGCGAGATCCGGCAGCGCAAGAAGCGAGCCAACACACATATTCCTATGCAAACCATCCTGGTGTGTGACTTTCATTTGTACTTACATTTTATTTTATCTGGTTAGGGCTCGTACCCATACTACGTGACCGATTTAGGGGGGGGGGGGGGAAGGGGGGTTCGAAAAATACCACCGTCAGTCACAGGGGGGGGGGGTAACACACCCCCCCCCCCCCCTGTGACGTAGTTTCCGTTATATTTTACAATATATTTAACCCTTATACTCTTCTGCGGCCCTGTTGGGCCGCAGAATGACATTTACCGTTGTCTATGCAGCGGCCCAATAGGGCCGTGGCACTGAATCGATACATGGTCCGCAGTAGTCCGCCATATTACATTTTTTACGTTCTCTCTCAATTTAGTAGTGTGTATTTGAAAGAGACAATTATAAAGTAGTATAAATTAGCTACACATCGGTACCACTAACTTGATATGTCTGAGACTACAGAAAAATACAATAATTCTCTAATCTGTCGTCTGTTGTCAGTGCGTGGTGTGTGTGTTGTGTGTGTTTGGGCTTGTGATATTTATTGTGTGCGACACAGGAGCTACTGATACACAAAAAAGGTATGATTAGATTGTAGATGTATTCCTTTTTATGATAAAAATACTATATGACCGATTTGCGCTCGTGATAAATTTATAAAAATAGAAAATCAGAGAGAGGTCACGATTTTCACATAACACAAGTTTACGGAATAATTTTGTTAGCTAGAATATGTTGTTTATATAAAAAAATACCATTTGTAGCTCGAATATTTATCTGTAAATACAATCCATTCATTAGTTTACAAAGTTTCATGGAAAAACATACCAAAATGAATTTTCTTCTATTGTATTATGAAACGGTCAATCTCAAGGTCACGGTCGATTAGGCGATGCGTTTTTTTGTTTTATAATGCTGGCAAGTTGAAGGGTTGATTGTTTATAAAAAAAAGAAATAAAGTTCAATATGGGAATATCTTGTCGAAAGTTGTTGGAAAGTGTATTGTTATACCTACCTATAGTGTAAATACCTACCTGTACATGTGAGCATAGTTTTCATTTCCTGCCAATTTACTACCATGTACCATTTACACCACACTGAGATCTCAAATATTGATTAAATAGGCTAAAAATAGCCATTTCTATATAAAGAAATAGCTATTTTATAATATTTAAAATACTACGTGAAAATGGGGGGGGGGGGGGGGGGGGGGGGGGGTCAAAAAGTGGGAAAAATCGGTCACGTAGTATGGGTACGAGCCCTAACAGTGGGTAGTGTCTTAACAGATATCATTTTCAACTAATAACAGGATCATAAATCTGTTAAAAACGTGTGCGTGTAAAACTTCAAGCGGGTTCGATATTCACAAACTTACTCGAGCGAGTTATAAGTTCGCGTACTTCTGATCCTGTACTGGCAAAAAAAGCACAAAGAGCCATAAAGTATGCAGACTTGATCGCATGTGTATCAGCCCTTTATCATTTCCTAAATTTAATGTAGTGGCCGTTACAACATCCTGTATATGTTCTTAATAATTTGATAATTTTTCAGGAGGCCCCTGCTCAAGCCTTCCCCCTTCTTCAAACCACGTTACCTCATCAAGTCTACAGGTATACCATACTATTACTGCAATGAGATGTGTTTTTTTTTTTATTGTTAGCGTGACATATGGCGTCTAGCCACCCTTAAGGTGTCTAGCGACGCCCATGGACATTCGGTCGTATGCGGGGGTTGCGAATGCCATGCCGGCCTGACAGGTGCCCATTCACGCCCCTCTTGAAGGACCCGAGACTGTACTTGGGGGGAAATATATGGGCAGGGAGTCTGTAAGATTAATCTCTTACTACTGGAAAGTACTAAACTTGCTCTAGGATTACACTCTATTGAAATGTTGCAGTCTAGTTGGGCTTGAAGAAATGATAATAAAGATTGCTTTATATAACCAACCGCTCAGTGGTATTAAAACATAATAACACCCATAATTATGCTTTTAAAATGTTAAATTAAAATGCAATCGGCCCAGTAATTAAAAAGTTCAAAATAGCGATCACTTTTTTTCAATTCTGACAGCAGAATCGTGTTCAGTGACCACATGGACACAGGTATTGCATTTGAAAGCAATCGGTCCAGTAACTAAAAATTTTCAATGGCGGCCAATTTTGTTTTTCCATTTTGACGCCTGCTTGTAATTTTTTGGCATTATCTGCCAAACAGATTCGTGTTCGGTGATCCCCCTGAGACATTGAACTATCAGATATCTGAATTCGTATTTGGAAATAGAAATTCACGAAAATCCCTTCAGTTTATCATAAATATTTTTCAATGAAAACTGAAATATATTTGTATAATTTTTTAAGAAGCCATGATAGTAAGACTACACATAAAGTGCGAAAGGAACACAGTAAAATGATGTGAGGTCTTGGCTCGTTTATCCTTTTAAATAAAAATAATATTGCATAAGGAACAAGGCTAAATTATTTTTGCTACCTTTAAAGCGCACACAAAAAGGGCACCTGAGGCAGACGTGGTGCGGGGCATCTCTTTTTATTTTTATGGAAAACGACACGGTTGGCTACATCACCTACAACATCCGTGATGTTACCCCATAACACCGGGTGAACTTGGTGCCACGTCAGTGCTTCCCTTCGGTCGTGCCGGCTACACTGAACTGGACGGAAAACACAAACTATTTACATAGCCGTTTCGACTGACTTATAACTGTGAACGGTCTATACAGATCGTTCACAGTTATTTTACCTCTGACACATGTCATTGTATCTTCCGCTAGGTTGGCACCACTTGCTGTCACTAGTACTACGGTCCTAAAAAGGGTTACTTGCTATTAATATTTTACCCGTGGTAGTGGAAATTATGTATAAGTACCTATTGTACTTGTAGTGATAAGTCCACCTTTGCGCACTCCTTCATTTCTTGTTTCTTGTCGTGTACTGTTCTTCTTTCAATTTGTGTGCAATAAAGAGTTTCTATTCTATTCTAAAAATATGTTCAAATATTTCGTACAGGGAAATAGTACGAAACAATTATGGCAGCACAGAGCTCAGGTTAGCCAACTTGATGGCTAGAGGTAAAATAACTGTGAACGGTCTATAGTTGGTGATTAAATCCCGCCCATAATTATGTAATAAATTGCAGTTTTTTTTTTTCAGACCAACTACAATTTGCTCTGAAGATGAAGTGACAGGTGTGCCGTGGTGGCGGCGCAACGAAACTGACTGACTAGTTACATAAGGAACTACTTTACTATATCTACGTATATTGACTTCTCGAATATTATGAATGTGTATATTTTACTCAGCCATGTCATGGGTCCTATTTTGAATGTTATATCTACAATAAAGGATGAATATAATCGAGCGTTCCGTTTCATTTTGAATGGGAAATCTTTTGACATTTTAGGTCTAATAAAAAACCATTGGAGATTAGGTAGGTAGTTCATGTATTATGTATAATAATAAATTCATATTAGAAACATACATTCACTGCAGTACAAATACTTTGAAGCATAGATTCACAACACTTTTAATGCATCTCAAGATATTAGATTGATGAGATTTAGAAAAAAAAATTTGGTACCTGCAATAACCAAATTAGATTTGCAAGTGTGCAGTTAACAAAGCATTTAACTAAATGACCTCTACAAAGTCTTATCCTGCAAAAGGATGAGCATGAGAGATTATACGTCTGCCATTTTAAACCTTTTGCCTTTTTGCAATGAAATGACGCTTCACTTTAATTATGCGAATAATTTCGGTTATGGGGTATATTATTATAAGACAAGTTATATTTGTCGGCATTTCGTCTCCCTCTCTGGCGATTATTCCAGAGCCAAGTCGACAAATGTAAGTTATCTTTTAATAGTATACCACAACCGTATAACCGAACATATTCCCATCTGCTTTGTCATTAAATTATTGTAACTCTGAAGATATTCCATTCACCACGGATGTCCAAGGTTCTGAATGCTCTGACCATTCGCCACGGATGTCCAAGGCTATGAATGCTCTGACCATTCGCCACAGATGTCCAGGGCTCTGAATACTCTGACCATTCGCCACGGATGTCCAAGGCTATGAATGCTCTGACCATTCGCCACAGATGTCCAAGGCTCTGAATGCTCTGACCATTCGCCACGGATGTCCAAGGCTCTGAATGCTCTGACCATTCGCCACGGATGTCCAAGGCTCCGAGAAATTGTCGCAGTAGTCGAATACTGGGTATTGATTGTGCGCACGTCGCATCCATCTACAAACCCTTCGGAACGGTGGCTAGGATAATATATTTTATTTTTAACACAAATGATAGCAACTAATATATATATATTATAATAATTGAAACACATTTCTTTTGTCACATATACATAGTGATCACTCCGAGTACACTTCTCAGTGATCTATGTGTGGACTACACTTTAAATCCAAGTGTTAATAATATGTAGGGGTTTGTGTAAAAAAGAAAATCATGCAAATATTTAATTAATATTCCGGGAATAAACATACAGAGAGTCAAATATAATTTTTAACTCTGTGCTATTTTTCCAACTGCCATTTTGTTTATTCTCTTTGTAGTTCTGTGGGTTTTGAACTAAAAACCTTAAAAGCTGACACATTGCACGGTACTCAAAAGCTACAACTTTGCAAAATATTAATTGGAAATAAAAGATGTTACACTTATGTATACACAGCTGTTAAAATACAATTTTTTTTAAGGAAACTGACACGGTTGGCTACCTCACCTACAACATCCGTGATGTCAGTCCATAACACCGGGTGAACTAGGTGCCATGTCAGTGCTTCCCTTTATTATTTCATGTCGGCTACACTGAACTGGACGGAAAACACGAACTATTTACATAGCCATTTCGACCGACGTTTCATTCAGTGCGGTGGTACCAACCCGGGCGGGATAAACCCTACCACCTAGTAATGTAAGAAGGGAAGGGACCTACAGTTTTACGTGGAATCCGAACCACGGTACGGTACTAACTTTTTATGAGTAATAAATAGTAAGTATATAAATTAATATTTAATATGAATTTTCATTCCTTAACAATATTTTATTAATACAATGATATATACTCTAACAACTGAGATTATATTACATAATGATTCTTAATTCTATTAAGTCCCAAATGATGCTGATTATGTATGTGAAATGAAACCAATATTTTTAAAGAAATCTTCTGTTTCAGTTATTCCCTATAGGTATCCCTTTTAGATCTTAGTAGTAAGAATTTATTATAAAACACATTGTAGGTTTTTAACATTGGGTAAACATATTTTAAGTACTAATTGCACACTCATTAGAAGTTACACATATAAAATTACGAGAGAGCATTGCAAGTTGATATTATAGAAGTAAGCAATATTCAAATAAAAAATATAACTTAAATTTACTCAGATCCAAAGCATAAAAAACAAGAACATTAAAAGAGGAAGGGACTTCAGACTGTATTTCATTTAATAGCGGAACTGAGTCGCCGAGTAGCGGAGAGGTGAGGAGGGCGAAAAACGGGCCCACCCGTTGTGACGCTCACTGTATGTCAGCTACACTGACGCGGAATTCACAGGAAGTACGCTGCGTAATGAAGCATGAAAGAATTGAATGCAAACAAAATGAAGTTAGAGAATTTTTGACGTGATAACGTCGCGCCTTATAAATTGATGAACACCGGCTGCACGCACGAAAAAGTGTCACGTTCCATCTGAGCCTGTGTGTGCAAGCGAGAGCGCGTAACAAGCGATAGAGAGGCACAATAGGCCCAAGCATCATCTCTTTGGTTCTAAAGTACCAGGGCAGCAGAAATTGACAGTAGTCTTACCACTTTATGACGTTATCATGTAAAACTATCATCCGTAAACCGACTTTACAGACAACCAATTTTTTATAGTGAAATCGTAATAAATTCAAATTCGAATAACTAAAAAACCCCTTTCATATTTTTTTTCATTTAATGCTTAAGTTTCCTAAGTAAATAGTAGTTCCCGGCAGCAAATAATGCGTTGTGGATAGAGCTTTAAAATGAGACCATCCGGTTGTAGAACATCATTCCTGTCGCTCGAACTCGCGCGTCTCTGCGCGACAGGGACGACGCTCTACAACCGGATTGTCTCTTTCTAAAGCTCGACACGCATTATTTGCTGCCGGGGACTGTACTTTTATTTTTTTACTATGGAAATTATTATTAGACACCCATAACTTTGGACTGATCAATTCCAATTCTAGGTCTACTCACTCCCATCAACAGTAAAAAAAACAATCTGTGACCAACGGGTGAATGAAACTTGTGTGTTTACACATCATTGTGCTACAGGGGCGCCGGAAACGTTTGATGTCCATTCTCTCTTCTAATGTCCTTGCATAAAAATATTCTCACAACTCTGCACAACACTATAATTCTATAATCTCATCTTATAAAAAACATAACTCGCACAAAACGGCTCATTTGTTGTAAAATAAAATCAATAGCAATAGAAATTGGTCAAACTAAATGTTAATAGGATATGCCTAGTACCAAATCCAATGAGTGCTCATCTACGGTAGTATGTACTTACATTGTTATTGGGGAACGCGGCCAACAATGTATCACTGATATGTTTATACATAGATCATTTAATTAAACTTTGTTTTTACTTATTCATAGTTCTCATTTTTAGAGTACTGATAAAATAATTTGTGCTAAACATCCGAAGTGAGCACTGAACACAGTGTATTTATTCCACTAATCTATCTTTAAGAAAAAAAAAACTCATTTAAGCAGTGTTATCTAACCTACTCCATTACTGAGATGTGGATCAGTTTTCCTATGGCTCAAGAGGTCTACGGGAATCGTAAAACTTTCCTACCCTGATCAAACAAAACATAAAAAGCCGCTCTTTATATCCTAAAATCACCCTTATTATATCAACATTTACATACTTATTTGTTTTTAAGTACAAACTATTAAATAAATTGTGGTGAAAATACAATGAACGCATGTTATGTATGTTCCACATGTTATTGAACAAACGATACTAGGTTGGAGGTTAACCGTTAGTAGTAAATAAAATATATTATTCTCAAATAATATTGATTTATGAACAGGCACGAAATTAATCATATCACATTGCAATGATGTAACAAGAGGACGTTGAATTGTTCTTCTCGAGTCCAAAACTAAACGTACAATCACATCAGCGGGCACCTCAATGTGGAAGCGAATACATTGTGCAGAATTTTGTCCTACAAAAATCCTTACGCACTAAATTATCCTTATGGTACAACAAACATGGGGTCTTTTGTAATACTCACTATATCTTTCGTTTCGCTTACGATAAATATTGCAAGTCTAATATAAAAACTCACGTTCAAAGGAAATGTTCGAAAATGTAGTGCACCAAATTTCGCACAAAACACAATAGAAATATTTACCTTTGTGCGGTCCGTGGACTTTGCCTGATAGCATCATGACCATCTTACCATACTTACTTTGTACCTTAAAATGCAGTTTATGCTACAACCTTATGGGGCGACGATTAGGGACATAATATGTTGGCTCATGTGGGACTCTGTAGGCTTACGCGACTGGCCGTCCGTCTAGCATCTTGTCGCTCTCCTCAGCGCTGCTCGGGCTGCAACAAGCAAACATATTACATATATTATTAAGTAAAATGTAAAATCTTTCTCCACAGGAGCTGTTCAGTTATGTTCAGTATACTGAACATAACTGAACAGCTCCTGTTCTTTACACTTGGCTTTAGGCTTGTCATTCTTACAGCACACCCCTGTGTAGTCAATCCTCAACTTCGAATTTTTGGAGAACATCACAGTTAGGAAGGTGTGGAACTAAGCCTGCGATGGCTTCACTGAACATATCCAGGCCCATCGGCAGTAGAGGAGGGTGTTAATCGAGGTCGGGACTAGCGAGTGGCCACTCTAAATTTCTCGCACATGCTTCACGTTTTGGCTCGCATCAAGCCCTCGTCAGCTTCTCCATATATGAGCTTAGCGTCGATCTTGGCAGCCCTAGATTCTTGAAGAGACTGTAGAGCGACTTCGCTGGTAGTCCTCTTGCTCCAACTTCCACAGCGAAGAGATCAGTCTTATATCCATTTCTCACTATCTTGTCTACTAAGTTGCGGTACTTGTTAAGTTTGATGTTGTGGTTCTTATGTATGTTACTTTCCCATGGCACTGTAAGTTCAACAAGTACTACATGCTTTGTCGCTTTTGAGAATATGAGTATATCCAGTCTTAATGCTGTGGTACAGATTTCCGAAGGCATTTGGTAATGCTTCTCATGTGTGTCCATCAACAATTCCCAATCCTTTGCGAGAAAGGTGCATTGTCAACATAAAATCGGCGCGGAATTTATTTAATTTTAACATCCGATTGGTTTGGGATGAGAATTTTCCATATTTTGGCAAAGTGTGTTGTCCCTCTTTGCTTCCATCAAACCACAACGTTCTCCCCTCCTGCCAACTAACATACACCTACCTAACCTAACCTAACTGGCTATGTAAATATTATTAAAAATGTTTAACGGCTTTACATAGTAATGCAAAAACCCCATTACCCATATACGGCTAAGTAATGTAAAAAGTTTGAGTTTTCCATCCAGGTTAGTGTGGTAGGCACGATGAAAGGGAAGCACTGACATGGCGCATAGTTCACCAGGGTGTGATGGGTTGACTGGTAGAACGATCATTTCAGGTTCCATAAAAAACAAACATGGTTGGTCGCTAAATTATCCGATAACATATTATGTATTTCAAGCAAATAATTTATGTACCTAAAAACTAAGACATAACGTACCTAACATGTTCATGAACACTTTTTCGTATCCTGCTCTTAAATTACTCATACTACCATTACGTTTTGTCAGCCTCGGTCAGTGTCAGTGGTGCGATCGGTCGTCGACTGTTGTTAAGCAACCATGAGCGCGGTCAGTACTTGGATGGGTGACCGCTCGACCGTTGGAGGCTGACCATGGTTCGAATTCCACGTTAAACTGTAGGTCCCTTCCCCTCTTACCTTACTAGGCGGAGTTGGTACCACCGCACTGAATGAAACGTCGGACGAAACGGCTATGTAAATAGTTCGTGTTTTCCGTCCAGTTTAGTGTAGCCGACATGAAATGAAAAAAACAAACACTGACATGGCACCACCTAGTTCACCCTGTGTTATGGGCTGACATCACGGATGTTGTAGGTCATGTAGCCAACCGTGTCAGTTTCCATAAAAAAAAAACCTGACTATTTAACGGTTCAGGTGAGCAAATAGACAGGCAATAGATAGTGTCAGACAAGATACATACCACTCTTTGTTATCCATGAGGTTGCGCGTCTCGTCGTCGGGTGCGGGGGGCGCGTCGCGCACGGGCGCGTACTGCGCCGCCACCAGCGGGTCTGTGGAGGGGTTGAGGGCGGTGAGCGCGGCCGCGGTGCCGCCCCCGCCGCCCGCCTCCTTGCCGCCGCTCCAGCCGCCGCGGCGCACTATGCACCAGCCGCCCAGCGCTTCACACACATTCACACATTACTTAACTTGTTTATATTTATATTTATATGTTATGTAAAGAAATTAGTAGTAGAAATGGCAAGGCAGAAATGTACATAACCCAGACTAGGGAAAATAACCCATATAAGGTGATCGCAAGATTGTTTTTCCTGCTAGACTGGCACGTCATCACAAACCAAAAACAGGAAATAATGTTTTATTTTGTGGTTTCAATGGGTTTATTTTCTCCTGTTGTGTTTCCGTACAGTTTGCATGACAGGAAAAGTCAGAAAGAAAGAATGTTAGTGAATGACAACATGATCCAATATGGAACATGATTACGAATAAAAAACGTCAAAGTCAAAAATAATTTCCGCTTAGTTAATAATTAAAGGTGTTAGGGGACCTAGGGGAGGATAAGTAAATAATATCTCTCACTCGGTGACGTGGCGTCCCCCAAACCGGGCGCAGATCTAAGTTTTATTTAATTTGTCGTCCCTCAATGCCTTTAAGTAAGCGGAAATTATTTTTTACTTTTTAAGGGTTGTTGATATGTTGAGGGGCTTTTTAAATTTGTAATTTAACTTTCATTTTAAGCTTTTTAAGAGATGTAATAGGAATAGACCTGATGGCTGACCCGATCTTCATCAAACATAGCTAAAAACCAAAAAAACTGTATCCAAATAGGTGCATATCCGTTTGGGAGCTACGATGCCACAGACACACAGACATAGGGTCAAACTTATAACACCCCTCTTTTTGCATCGGGTATTAATAAATGATTTGATTTGATGGCCCCCTAATGATTGCAGTTCATTTCTATGATGCAATGCCACGAATATAGAGACAAGCTCGTTAGCAAAAATTAACAGACGGCGGTAATGCCATCACTCCATGTTTAAAACTGGTCAGGCGACAATTCTTTATTCTCGCAAAAAGAAACATCAGCTGAAAATTCTAAGCAGATAATATGAAGCGTGGAAGCGACCGAGAAGGGTGCTCCGCTTCATGGAAGAGCTCGGGCGGCTGGAGTAGCACCACCCGAGCATCAACCAACATACAACAGACTATTTGAGGTCTTAGAGCGGTGAATGGCCCCATAACACAAGCTAGGCTGGGCAGCAAACAGCAACACGCATATAAGAAGCTTATGTGAAAATGCTATAGAGACCAGCTTCAACGATGCCGATGGCTATAAGCACGCCCCCCGCGGCCAGAAGACCCGTGTTGTCGCCCTCCTGCACCGACCCCGCGATCACCATCGACACTCCTGCAACAAACAAATTATATACATGTAGGTATCTACTTCATACAAATACTTACTACAATACATACTCTCCTATATACTACTTTGTACTGCAGTAAAGATTCCAATGGTGCCTGCCAGTCTCCTGTTTGATGCTCTTCAACATACCATCTAGGTCACATAACTTATAGCTTATCATTATCATTAACAAATATTTGCTCAGAGGTATCAGATGTTCAGACTCAACAAATACAAAATTTCCCAAAGCAAAGACGCTGTCACTTAAGGTGAGTCCACTCACTCAGTCAGTCGTGTCGCCAAACTCGCTTGGAACATCCATATGTTGTTGACAACCAACTTCTGAGAATGCATCGCTATTCGAAATTGTTCGAAACGTGTGTCATAAGGCGAAAATATGGAACGGTCTTCCGATGAGTGTTCCCTACTACCTATAACCTGGGGATCTTCAAAAGGCGTGTTAATAAATCAGAATGGCGACCTTTTTGTCAGCCTTGTAGCTGGCATGGCGCCTCTCTGAGATTGATTTCGCGAGGAGTGTGTGATATTGGCTGTGTCTAATATTCTTTTGCACTTTTGGGCAAAGCAACCAGTGCCGGTTGTCCATAATAAAATAAAAATTCTCACGATGCGACAGCGATGCGGCACGGTCAGCAATTCGTATGGACAAATTTGTGCCGCGCCGCTACGCTGCGGCATGTATAATGTTTATATTGCGCATGTATTGTGCATGCACTGCACGTGCCCCCCTCTGACCTCAAGTTTCGACTTTTGTGCAGCAGATAGAACATTGTATGAGCAAAAAAAAGTTTGGCGATAAATGTACAAGCAGGATAAAAAAAATTTAAGACATGTCTTAAATAGGTACATCAATATTTTTTTGTCAACCCAAATCCAAAGCCTTCTGTGCCAAAGCGCAGGCAAACTCCAGACATGAACATTTTATATATTGTTATATATAATAGAGTCCATACTCCATACTGCAAATATATCGTGCAGGCGCTGACTCCGTGGGTGCTCGGGCGCTCCAGCAGGACGATAGATATAAAAACCGATCAGTAATCGGATTTGAGCTACATAAAAGTGCCTTATTTCCTTCCTACAAGCCTGTGAGCGGCCGCATTTACACATTCGCACGAGTGGAGCGGCGAATAACAAACGTTATAGTACTCCTATATTATTCTATACTATGCAATAGAATATAGGAGCACTACATGCGTAGGTACATTGGTGCGAATGTGTAAATGCGGCGTGAAATGCAAAACATTGTGCGAATGTTTCCAAAAGCTGGATGGATTACATCCATCCAGCTTTTGAAACACCCTTTTTGATAGCTGTTATTTTAATGATTGTAGGTCATTTTTAGGGTTACGTAGTCAACAAGGAACCCTTATAGTTTCGCCATGTCCGTCCGTCTGTCTGTCTGTCCGTCTCTCTGCGACTTAGCTCAGAGACCCTTAGTACTAGAAAGTTGTAAGTTTGTATGGGTATACATATTAATAACACCGACAAAGTGGTAAAATAAAAATTTGTAAATAATTTTTTTTAGTGTACCTCCCCTACACGTAAAGTGGGGATGAATTTTTTTTTTCCCCTCTACCCCATCGTGTGGGATGTCGTTGGATAGGTCTTTGGAAAATCGGGTTTGTGAAAAGCATTTTTCGATTTAGGGATCCGTTTGCGAATTATTAAAGCTTTTAAGTGCTAATTTTCTTTAGAGTCAAGTGTCCCCACCCCCTGCCAGCTAAACGGTTGTTATTAGATATGTGAAAAAATTCACAGCAGTATTATATATATCGAAATTAAAAGGAAAACTATCACAGCTAAGTAGGCTGTACAGGTTGACGAATAATAGTCGACCAACTTATAAAATGTACGGACGACAGCCATCATTTCACTGTTGAAGAACTTTTTCAAATTAACATTCATTTATTTCCCCTACAAAATTATAAAAATAATCAAATAATTTATTTTGATAGGGTTCCGCAACTACGGAACCCTACACTGCGCGTGACCCGACACGCACTTGGCCGGCTTTTAGTTATGTATGTAGTTATTTGTATTACATTTTTACATTTTCTTGAATAAAATCCATACTGTGTTTAGTTAAAATGTTTGTTTGAAAACGCATTAGAAAAAAAATATGCACCAGTATGATACTAACTAGGTAGGCATAAAAATAATATTCAAATTACGAAGTACAACGGTAGGTAGCCCCGTTTCTCTATTAGCAATTATTCATCTCTCTAGCAATTTCTCACAATCCGTCTCACTCGCTTCAACATCTCATCAGTACCTCTAGCTGGCCGCATGGTGAGACAGAGACGATAATCAATAATAGAGTAGCCAGGCAGGTCATCAAAAATGTCGAAAGTTTTGTTTGCCATTGTGTTAGATTTAGGTATAATAAATGAAAATACCACAACAGAGGGCCTAGTCCGAGTTAACGTGACAGCTATGTAAACGTGAAATAATCGAATTGAGTTTTTATGTATGAGAGCACAATACGCTCACCGCGGCGCGGCGCCACTAGAGAGCTCCATACATAAAAACTTAATTCGATCGGTATTTGACGTTTACGTAGCTGTCACGTAAACTCGGACTAGGCCCTCAGGTAACAAATCTTAATTACATTTTATTAAGTAACACACAAAATCAAGCCTTGTACAGAAAACCTAGTGCACTGTAAAAACCGGTCAAGTGCGAGTCGACTCGCGCACCGAGGGTTCCGTACCGCCATGTCATGGTCAGCGCAACTCACGCCATCTATGGCGTGTTTTATGAAATGCTTCATATTATGTAGTTAAAATTCATGATTAGTTAAAATGCTTCATACTCTTTTCGGTAGATGGCAATACACTTTTTAGTTTGTTATATGGGGACCCCGTGAGTTTTTTGCTTTTTCAAATTTTTATTATTTGTTGTTATATCGGCCAAAATAACACATATTCTGTGAAAATTTCAACGGGCTACCTACTACGGTTCAAGAGATACAGCCCTCGAACAGACGGACAGACAGACAGACGGCGTAGGCTTAGTAATAGGGTCTCGTACGACGGATATGGAACCCTAAAAATACCTTAGCTGATAAATAATATCTTGAGGTTCTGACTGCATACCTAATTAGTTAAGCACCTGACAAGGTAATAATATAGAACAAGTAGATAACGTTAGGTACTTAGGACTAACAATTTGAAATGCACTTTGAATGGAAACTACCATGTTAATAACGTTAGTGTAAAATGAAGGGTGATACTGAATAAATTCCATTATTTAATTAAAGTATGTGCTCAATCGTGCCACCCTTATATAACACGATACTCCACACGTTGGCAAACACCACAGTAGCCTACAGATTGTGCTCCTACGGGCTAACGTTTGCTATACTTATCTAAAACAAATTATGTAAATCCTAGCTTATTATAGATAATAAACATAACTAAAATGTAAAAAAGAGTACCTATGACAAATTATTTGCCATGGTGTAAAATGATTCCGTTTGAAAATAAAACGAAATTTCTATTACTACCTGAATAGACCGGCAATAAAGGTTTAAGAAACCTGGTCAATGAGCAATTAATCTGAAGAGCTATCAAAGAAATGCTGGTAGTGGAGAGGGCGTATAACAGCTAATCGCTGTTACATGGCAACCGTGAGGTTGGTTGACTCCATAGAGAAATTTATATGTCTACAGTTGACTCATTGGTACTCAGTCACTTTAACTATACAGATGCTGCATAGGCTTTCACATTTGTCTCCGCTCTTAAATGATTATGAAATGAAATGGTTTTATTTTTTCTGTTTTAAATTACCTATGACAAATAGTGCAATTTATTCTCCCAAATATTATGACATTCGGCTCAGCCATACCATTCAGCCCCTATGCGGAAGATATAAGCCCCTATAAGAGATGGAACATACAGAAAGACAAAAATGATCCTAATGCATTCGTATATTATAGCTATATGAGTATTATAGCTACATTTTAATATAAAAAAGTGGGATGTTATCCATTTGGATCTTGAAATATACCTATTTGTAGATCTGAATTCCTACATAGGAATTACGGAGTAATCCTTTACATTCACTCTATGAATTTTTTTTAAATACATAATATCTAAAATGTACAGACACACCAATTTTAGAATTTTATTTTATATTTATCGATTGAACACCATTAAATACATGGGACATAAAAGCCGAGCAAGAAAGACTTTTCTGTGACTGTCCAAAAAATTGTCAAGCTACTTGGAACAATTGGTTGTTTTGCATTAAATTTGTTTATTGTCCGCTTCTGTACTTCCGAAAATTGTATTAGTCAAAAAGTCAAAGTCAAAAACACTTATTTGTAAACATGATTGCTCACATTCAATTGTTCACATTCAAATTCACATCGTCAGTAAAATTCCCACAATAATAATTTCCAATATAATAGGTATTAAGATTTTCTACAGCTAAATACACAAATATGTTCATACAATAAAATTATTGGATATTTTGTTTTGTTTATTTATGGATTTATTATTTTATGTTTTATAGAATTGGTACTTATACATACACTTTAACATATGTAAATTAAGTACTTACATATTAAAATTTCCATAAATTTCACACAAAATAAAATAAAATAAAATTATAGTATAATCTTGCAGGAGTTGCAGGGTGGCAGTTCCACCACCATTACTAGGGGACGGACATCATAATGAGTGTGACTTCCTATCCTCCATATATAGGTACTCCAATCCTGATAACTTTCACTTATAACATCTAACATTCGTCTACGAATAACCAAAATGTTTAAGAAATAGAACTCTAATTATTCATAGAAAGCAGTAGGCGCCCACAAGGAATAGGTGTGTACGATGCACAGCACACTACCCACAAGAGAAACCAACAACGCCTTATCGGTCAGACCACGCGTATTCAAAGAGACTCAGAACAATGACACTGAACACTATGCAAATAAGCGAATCATTCACGGTTGACGGTTGTACGGGAGTGTGCCAGCCAGGCCAGGCCAGCAGTCACTCGCCAAGTCAAGTCGTCACTCGTGTTGAGAAACATCAGAAAATATTTTCGGTTCATAGAATCTTTATTAATCTCAAAGAATGTTACAAACATTCGCTTAAGGATATAAATAAGTAGGTGTATAAGTATAAAATAAAAATGTTAAAGTATTAGTTAACTAAAAATATTGTAGGTACAATAGATAAAGGCTTATAAATATTAACTTATGTGTTAACCATATTCGATTACGATAAAACTTTGGTGGGTTGATTGTTGAGCCCGTGAAGGCTTATGAAAAAAAAAATCACGCGAGCGGAGCTGCGGGCAAAAGTTGTACAAAGTTACTTTAAAATAAAGATTTGTTTAGTAAGTAATACTTGTCCCATTAATTCATAATGTATTATGGAAAAATATTGCCATAGCTAGCATAGTCTTAAAGCCGAGGTCATAGCAATAATGGGTGCATGCATGACAATATGGTGACACTATTTTAGGTTTGCCAAGGATGCTAAGGAAGACGAGTTTCAGAAACCACGTGAATGGTCTCAACAAATAAAGTAAACTTTCTGTAACGGCAGTAATTAATTACAATTACAAGAGAAGATATGTATGTAGGTACTCCTCTGTTAGAGTTGTACTTTCTGGTAGAAAATGCGTCGGCGCGACAATTTTATTCTCTTTCCGCCATCTCGACCGAGGACAAAGTAGATTAAACTCGGTAGGTACGGTCTTTGATCTCGCTCGACCCAAATGGCTGCCCCGCCGCGCCGCAAGCATGCATTCAAAGTGCGATTACTCCCAAAGTGCAAAAAAGTAGCAGCTGAAACTTATAGATCTGATCGACGAAGGTATAGAGTATATTTTAATATGCATCCGAGCACGTAGGCAAATGTAGCTAAACTTGTAGCTCTAGGAGTTTGTATTTTATTTCACATTTTTTGGGGATATATTTGAAATTTATTTTGGAAGAGGAGAATTCATGAATACAATTTTTTTTTATATTTTAAGGAAGATAATGCTTAGGCACTCAATAATAAATAATAAAAGTATTTGTGTAATAATTAATAAGATGTACAAAAAATTAAATTCTTATTGATCATAAATCTTAAATAACGCTGCAAATAAATTGAGCAACTTTGAGCGTTTATCCTGCGATGTGTAAAGAGTTTAAAAATAAAATTTATACTGTTCAGTAAGCACTAGTTATCTGACTATATGAAAATGCTATAGCAGATATCGTGTATTCAATTTTGTAAATTTGAATTATTTCCGCTCATAAACCATAGTGCGGCGGCCGGCCGCGTGTTTGCGACTTTGTCTAACTTCGTGTGTGGCGCCTACGTGCTATGCGTAATGCGACCTGCTTGCTGTAGTAACTTGTAAATTAGAATGATTTCATAATTATTTCAAAATATCTCGTAAATTATTCTCCGAAATGACATCAAATATCTAGCCTAGGTCTTGAAGGAAATGCGCACAGAATTGTATTAGTAGGTATTGGAAATAGTCAAAATAACGCGTTAGCAGCCCCAACGACATTCTACTTTTCAATTTGTTGTGTAGCCCATCGAGCTATGCCGTGCACACGCCGCGCCTTCGGGATGGATGTTCATGAACGTACGTATGATACTACACTTTTATTTATTTATTACAGAGCCGACCTTAGGTGATTCGACTGCTTAGTATCATTCTTATAGAGAGCTACCTTTCTCTGCATTGCGCTGAAAGAAAAAAATCTATGTACCTACCTAGTTGCTGGCTGTGGGTGGGCTGTGCGCCGCCCGCCTACTGACTGACTGACTAATCCGTTCGTTCGTGGCCTGCCTGTCTCCTCCGCGCGCGCGCGCGCGACACCTCGCAACGCAACAGCTGGGACGGTTGGTTGACCCGACCCAACAAGCACCAACAACTAACAAGCGCTCCCGTTGCATCATCATAATATGTGTTCGCGGACCGGCTAACCGGCTACCGCTCAGTCAGTGCCATCATCGGTGTAGCGAGTGGTCCCCCTAAGCAGGCTATGCATAAAATGTTGCATATTAAAAATATTATGTTTTTTAAGATATAGTTTCAGTATGATATATTTCAACATGTTCAAGCGTAGGTTACCTCCCTATGGATGAAATTATACAATAAACAATAAACAGTAACACAAGAAGAAGAGACTAGGTAATTAATTATTCACAGGTCAAATATTTAAATCCTTAGTAGAATCTAAACTACGTGGCCGTAGCCAGACCTGTCTCGAGATTCTCGCCGACACTGTCAATGGGTGGGTGGGAGTGTGTAAATCATAATATGTAAGCCTCGGTAGCTCAGTGGTGCGGTCGGTCGACTGTTGTTAAGCACACCTGGGCGCGGTCAGTATTTGGATGGGTGACCGCTCGACCGTTGTAGGCTGACCGTGGTTCGGATTCCACGTAAAACTGTAGGGCCCTTCTCTTCTTACCTTACTAGGTGGCCCTAACACCTATTCATCCCGCCCGGCTTGAAACCACCGCACTGAACGAAACATCGTCGGTCGAAACGGCTATGTAAATAGTTCGTGTTTTTCGTCCATTTCAGTGTAGCCGACATGAAATGACGGTGTTATTGACATCACGGATGTTGTAGGTAGGTGATGGATGACTGAGGAAGCAAACTGTGTCAGTTTCCTTCCATTTTTTCAATTACTCATTCAATAAGTGGCGTGGCGCACCAAAATCGTCTGTCAGCGCAGTACCTTTAAAAGTGACTCACCCGCGATACATGAGGCATCATGCATGAGCATTCGCGCAAGTCTAGTCGAGAGACGAGACAAACTTGATATTCCGGAAACTGTGCAGAGTGCTTTCTAGATATCTTTGCACGCCAATACGCATCTTTCAATACACCATTGTGTGTGGGTGGCTGCGACGACTCGAGGTAGACTTCCTCGGTCGGAGTAAGGTTCAAGTCGAGCGTACGCGGACGGAGGCGGTAGGATGGCGGTCGTCCTCGCTCGACGCACCCGGGCGGGTTTGTCGACCTTCTCTCTCTGTTTGTAGCGTGTCCGTCCGTCCGTCCGCACGCGGCGCAGCAGACACGACGGCCAACCACATACACCGACACGACACCAGTGCCCACGCTTTATATCTCCATCAGTTTGTTTTCAGTCTAATTCCTCAAATCACTCTCAAAATTCACGGAAAGATATATCAATTGAATTGTAATTCCATGGTCGCGAAAAACGAGAATGTCGCGAAATATACGAATCGCTCGGTTGAAGAACGTGACTCATACCTAGTTACAAAACTGTGGATCATAAAATGGCCATTTTTTTAAATGTAAACCAGCATTGGTGGCTGTACCGAGAGACCAATGGTGCAGTCGACAGAGCCAAAATCACCTCTCCTCGCGAAACCACGCTCAATTAGGTGCCATACCAGCAGATTTGCGGACTCTTGCTAGGCTGTCTAGTCCGTTAATACGACGCTTGAAGACACCCAGGTTAAAGGATTTAGGAAATACACTCGCCGGAATACAGTTCCACACTCTAGCGGTGCGACAAAGAAACGATTTAGAGAACCCATGGGTTCTCAAAAGCCCAATGTCAACAACAAAAGGGCGCTGAGTTTCTCTGCGACGAGTCATGCGGAGATAGGACGGGTGGCAGGGAATAAGGGATGCTATTCTCAAATCGAAACAAACATGCAGTTCACATAATAAAGTTTTATGGCTTAGTGAAGGGAATCTCCCTTCACTAAGCCATAAAATTTTGTTGTGCGAGCTGCACGTTTGTTCTGATTTGAGAATAGTTCCACAGAGCAGCGTTCTTATTATCATCATATCACTCGTACGTCAGTACTCACCAACAGTGCAAAGAGTACGTAGTAGGTACTAGCATAACGCGGCTGATTTTCGATCGGTGAATGACTCACGCCAAGAGGTACATACACCGCCTCCTCCGAACCACCTTTATCTCATACCATTCATTACCTATTATAGCGCGCGGCACGTAACTTGGCCTCTGTGCGAGAGGGACGACGTTATACGCATGCGATCGCTGGTATAACGCTGTCCCGCTCGCACAGCGGCCAAGTTACGCGCCGCGTACTCTAAGTATTATATGCCATTACCTATATATTATATACATAGGTACACACCTAATATATCATCGAGGATATCGTACTATATTATAATTTATAATACAATCGTTCGTGGGGCTCCCGACAATAGCGTAATCGTTAGCTGTTGATCAGTAGCTGGTTGTGGTCAGACCCTATTTATTTTACTTACATTTTAAGTAGTTTGTGGTCAGGTCGGTCTCATTGTCGTGACCTGTCTACCTGATTCCTTCCACGAAGTAATGCTAATATCACAGCTAATACTACCTACTAAATGACTTCATTTATAGCCTAGCTAATCAACGAATGATTGTGGATGGAAAGTGCGAAAGCAGAAAGTTTGACTTCGGAACTTTGTTCGGACTAGTTAGGAGACAACCATACTTAAAAGTCCCCACCCCTGGAGAGTGAGACCTAGGGGGAGCACAAAGAAGGTCCCGTTTTTCGGTTTTTTGTTTATATCTCGAAAATGGTGCGTCATAGGAAAATTTTTCCATACACAGAATAAAAGCTGACAATACTTTGATTACCTATATAAGGTCTTTCTTTAGTAGGTAACGAACGATACGCTTCTAAAATGTTCTATTAATGGCTAGTTACAGTCATCATTCGGATATGCGACAGCGTGCATCAGAGGGAAATCAACTAATGTGTTGTCCATTCCACGTCATGCGTGGTCAATATGTGGTATTAATAGTGAGAAGAAGTTGGTTCAGCGCTGCCCAGTGCCCACGTTTGATGGCCAAACCATCAATGTTATTTCGTAACAATATATATCGATAATCGTTCAAGTTCGACTGGTAGATGTATGTATATATTTTTTTCTTCAGCACATCTCTGTATTCGCTATTTTCTTCATTTTAACTACCTACCTACCATTTTAATTAAACTGTAGGTCCCTTCCCTTCTTACCTTACTAGGTGGTAGGGTTTATCCCGCCCGGGTTGGTAGCACCGTGTTTTCCGTCCAGTTCAGTGCAGCCGACATGAAATGAAGGGAAGCACTGACAACGCACCTAGTTCACCCGGTGTTATATGGGCTGACATCACGGATGTTGTAGGTGATGAAGCCAACCGTGTCCATTTCCATAAAAAACCCTAGATTCCAGATTCAGATTCTGATATTTATTTCGTCTCAAATTCAATGGAGAATGGTTGGATAATGGAGTTTATTTATTCCCAGAGCAGGAAAATATACATGTATGAGAAATTAAGTAAGCAGGTATGCATAGGTCACTTAAGAAAAGAAAAAATGCGGAGATCGACGAAGGATATGAAAAGTGGATCTCCCAGTACTAGGCCAGGACCTTCCAAACGCAGATAACGATTGACTGAAAGCTAGTTGTTGTATCTTCGCTTCAATACTCAAAACAGAGAAAGTTGGCATACCTATAAAACTAGACATATTTTGTCATCTCAGAAATGTTCCATTTGTCACGCTCTATCTGCTGTTATACAATAAGGACGGCTACAAGACCAATCTCTTCTCAGAGGTCTTTGATAAAAAATATTCAATTGGTTTTTATCATCAGTTTTTACTGTGGCAATTTGATTTAGTCGGCGTTGGTTACGAGCGCGCGCGTGCGCAGTTGCTCGATCGTCGTAGAGAGAGATGAGAAGAATAGTAAATAAACTTCCGGTCGGACCGGCAGCGGCGGCGGGGCGGCGCTGCGGCAATGAGCTACCCACTGACTGAATACATAAAATAATGTAAATGGAATTCCATTATTGTGTTATCTATCAGATAGCGTATGTTATACATACAGTACAGACATACACATACAGATGTGTTTGTCAGCCTCGATAGCTCAGTGGTGCAGACAGTCAACTGTCGCTATTGAATGTTAAGCAACGCTGGGTGCGGTCAGTACTTGGATGGGTGACCGCTGACCGTTGGAGGCTGACCGAGGTTCGGATTCCTCGTAAAACTGTAGGTGCCTTCCCTCCTAATCTTACTTGGTGGTAGGGTTTAACCCGCCCGGGTTGGTACCACCGCACTGAATGAAACGACGGTCTAAACGGCTATGTAAATAGTTTGTGTTTTCCGACCAGTTCAGTGTAGCCGGCACGATCAAAGGGGGAAGCACTGACATGGCACCTAGTTCACCCGGTGTTATGGGCTGACATCACGGACGTTGTAGGTGGTGTAGCCAACCGTGTCAGTTTCCATAAAAAAAAAAAATTAAGATGTCCCACATCAACCGCATAATATTACCACCACGCGATTCTTAACTCATCATCATAACTTCATAAGTCATACATAAGCTACAAAAAGGGTTATTTTAATAGGCAACAAGGTGACAAGAGTGCTCTCTGTGGTAGGTACCTAAAATTTTCTCTTTTTTTCTCAAATAGCTACTATTGTATGGAACAGTAGAGAAATAATATACAGGCGTCTATGTATGGAACTCCAATGTTTTCGTATTGTATTACGAAACCTGAAATCATTTAGACTATTATTTAATTTACTTGTTGAGTTCCATACAACACTTAAGAAAACAAATAATTAATATTGTACTTCAGAGCACATTTGTCACCCCACCTTGCAGCACACAATCCTGAAAAACACGCAAACTAAAATCGGATAAAAAATATGAATCATTTTTGCAGCATATTATGGAGCTAAGGAAACGCATGGTGGTATCTTATGCATGCCAATGCGGTCGATCTGGGATCTGTAGTATTAGCACAGAATTAGTGTATTAGCCGCTACTCGGTATAAAATGTAAAAGTTAAAATTTTTGAATTGTTCATTCATTAACATCTTACATGATCTGAGTTCAAACCGGTGTGAGCCAGGTTGGTTTCTATCTTTTTAATATTAAAATATTTTAGTATGAAAGGATCAAACAGGAGATGTAACCGCACGTTACGCGCCGTAAATATCTGCAACCAATGATATTTTAAGAAAGATACGTTGTCTATACGACATTCGGTGCTCACACACGGCACGAACTTGAAACATTGACAGAAAGAACTATAAAGTGATGCGCCGACTCGAATAGTCTTATTCCAATTATTAAGGGAGGGAATTCAAGTTATGTGGCGGTTAGTATAACTGATAACTACTTAGGAAGGACGACGCACGTCTAAACGCGTGCGTAGTTGGTGCGCGACTAACTTCAAACAGGACTGTGGTCTTGTATTTAATGTGCCGCTTTGGGAACTCGTATAACCTATCTACCTCCTCTTTAACATATAATATCATTGTCTGCAACAGTTTGTTGTTTGTTAGTCAAGTGGTGGCCAGTGCCCCTGTTTAATGCATGAAACTGGCGGAAAAATTAACTGAGCATGTACAAATATCTACAATAGATACTTCTTCGAAATAAATTAACAAAAAAATACGATGGAGCATGCAAGGCAAGATTGCAAAGTTCTGTTTGTCTTGGAGGGGATCGGAGACCCCAGCTGGACCAGAAAGTGGGAGATTGTCTCTTTTGATATTTGTCATTTTGCGCAATTGCGCAAACAGACAATGTGTAGGTAGAGGCATGATGAATGTGCCCAAAGGGAAGCACTGACATGGCACTTAGTTCACCAAAGTGTTATGGGCTGACATCTATGGTGTAAGAAAGTATGTAGCCAATATCAGGTCGCCCCATTAGATATGGGCTTTGTATGATTGCCCATTGAAGTAAACAGCAATAATCGATCAACCTTTTTCGGCATTCAATGCAATTAAAACATCATTCCTATACCTGCACACAATACACAATTAGTATTCAAGACAGATTCACAAGTTGGTCACACAAGGCAAATATTTTAGTATAATTTCCTTTTAATCTGGTTTACAGTTTATATTTCAAGTGGGCAAGGCGGTGCTACTATTGTGCAATCAGCATAATAATTATTATGTTACACGCATGCTACGCCCATTTACAAATCCGCTGCGGTTAATTACAAGCAAAGAGGTGCCTAGTTCATCAATACTAATAAATAAATCTGTATGGGTGTTCAAGGAGTAAGTTACTCTGTTTTATGAGATACTGCGTTTCTGGACTCTTATGATAAGAAAAATTAATTTTACCTTTTCTGTATGTATGTTCCTCCATAACTTTTAAACTGATCATCAGAATTCGTTGAAACTTAGTACCCGCACATTTAGCTTTATGAGACACAGGATAGGCTAAATTCAGTTCCGGTTACGATAAGATATGACTCTCATACAAACCGAAATGTTCCGCGCGCCGGAGTAGGTTACGATCTACGGTACGAGCGAGAGGGAGCGGCACTCGCCATAATATAGAAAACCAAAATTTTAATTTGATTAATTTAAATTTTTTTTTATTGTAAACTATAAGCTCACCTTTCAGCCTCGCCCTTAGTTACTTACTTAAAATCACATATTATTTGCTTACTTTCATCGAGAAGAATATGGTTTACGTGAAAAGAACTCGGCCTTCGGCCTCACCCTTAGTTACTTTCTTTGAGAATTTATATGGTTTACCTATACGGATGCGGCGAAAGGGACACCATAAATAAAATTGACAAAATGGAGTTTGCGTATTCCC
This sequence comes from Nematopogon swammerdamellus, assembly GCA_946902875.1. NCBI lineage: Eukaryota > Metazoa > Arthropoda > Insecta > Lepidoptera > Adelidae > Nematopogon > Nematopogon swammerdamellus. The sequence continues at coordinate 14,439,703 of OX336343.1, forward strand.
CTATTTCCTCCTCCAAATTATTATTATTAAATTAGGATTAGAAGGAAATTGTGTGTGTATGTTTTGATTTTTTATTAACCGTTGTTAAAGTAGTGTTCTGGACGTCGTTGACACAGAGTTAAATTTTAAGTGTATTTGGAAAGTCATAGTTTCTTTAAGAAATTAGTATCAATAAAAACAAAATGTACAGACATGCCGGTGCGGTGGTGGGTACTATAGCATAGAAAAAAAATACAATGAAAATGACCATGCAAAGTGAAGGGCTTTGTAGTCGGGAAGAATGTTCACGGTGTAACTGAAAATATCCCATATCTCAAAAAGCACAAAATATCTTATTCAAACAAATTTTCGTTGAAAGTATTTTTTAAGTTCTACCATCTTAAATGATGAATGAATAGACGGATGGACGGACGGACGAACGGACGGACAGACGAATAGGACTAAATTATAAGGGTTCCGTTTTTTCCATTTGGCTACGGAACCCTAAACAGAATTGCTCTAGTGCCATAATCCAGGGAGGAAATAGAGAAATACTTTTGTATTGAAAAAACGCCGCCCGCATTTCCTCTTAAAAAATGGAAAATTAAAGCTTTTCAAACATTATAAAAGTGTCTTGATGGAAGATTTACTAGTAGAAAAGAACTGTGTTTACCCAAATATTTAAAGTAGAAAGTGTAAACGCATTACATAGAAGACATTTTGAACAATTAGTGAAACATTAATTTGAGCCATGTCTTGATATTTAACTTAAACGAAACTTTCATAAATCAAATCAAATCAAATCCTTTATTTTTTATAATAATGTTTCATATTACAAGTCATGTCATGACATGAGGAAAAAGAACATAATATTTACAATTTAGTTTACATAATTATTATTTTTGTTAGCTATATTTTGGTGGCTATATTTGATCAGTATCAGCAGGGTTCGCGACGACATCCTTCACGTACTCACCTAGAGAGTAGTACGCTTTATCGATCAGAAATATAGGTACATAGTTTGCATTTTTTTTTTATGGAAACGACACGGTTGGCTACATCACCTACAATATCCGTGATGTCAGCCCATAACATAAAAGCACTGACGTGGCACCAAGTTCACCCGGATGTTGTAGGTGATGTAGCCAACCATGTCAGTTTCCATAAAAAATAAAAAAATAAACTACACCGGGTGAACTAGTTGCCATGTCAGTGCTTCCCTTCATTTCATATCGGCTACACTGAACTGGACGGAAAACACGAACTATTTACATAGCCGTTTCGACCGATGTTTCGTCCAGTGCGGTGGTACTAACCCCAGCGGCATAAACCCTACCACCTAGTAAGGTAAGAAGGGAAGGGACCTACAATTTAACGTGGAATCCGAACCACGGTACGGAGACCGCGCCCAGGGTTCCTTAATAAAGCAGCATCCACACGTTGGCCAAGTAAGGCAAACATTTTAGCTCTACCTCATTCTAACTAAGCAATTAAAGAGAGATGAAACTAAAACTTGCTTAGCCAACGTGTGGATCCGGCTTAACAGTCGACCGATCGCACCACTGAGCTACCGAGCCGAGGCTGACAAAATTTTTTTTTTTTTTTTTTATGGAACCTGACACGATTGGCTACATCACCTACAACATCCGTGATGTCAGCCCATAACACAGGGGGAACTAGGTGCCATGTCAGTGCTTCCCTTCATTTCATGTCGGCTACACTAAACTGGACGTTATATTCATCTTCACAAGATGAATATAATGAGGAAATGTCCAAGTTTCCTTGGAAACTATAAACTTAAATAACCTATTAAAAGGGGTTAAAAAATTTTTATATCATTAAATTTTCAAAAATAGTTTACTTATTATTCATGTGGATGGATGAGAAGAGCGGAAGACCGCGTGTGGTGGCGTGCCTTGGGAGAGGCCTATGTCCAGCAGTGGACCGATACAGGCTGATGATGATAATGATGATGATGGGTATTGCCCCAACGTTGGCTAAAGCCCTACATAAAACTGAGATAAATATATTTTTAGGCAGAGGCATTTTAGTCAGTGATAATCACTGGGGAGTAACTATGAATTTCAAGTATTAAAGAATATGTAATTAACCAGGTTCCTACCCAGTGGCGGCTGGTGACTTCAGTGACCGGTAGAGCGCTAAGTACCTACCTACTTAAATACCAAATTTCCCATCAAATTCCCGTCATGTTATTTTAAGATCGGGACTTCCGAATTTTTTAAACGCCTGCGTTTTATTATGTACGTACCTAGTATGAATATTCTCAAGACAAGAGAGCAAAAAACAAGAAAAAAATAAACCAAACAAGTTTTTAACTCATTTTTAGTACCTTTATGAACACACCCATAGACCACAACACTACTGCAGCTTTACAAAAGAAAAAGTAGTAATGCCCCAAAAATACTTCAAAAAAATATATAAACATAAAAGCATTTGAAACGTAGGAATTTAACCCGGGAACACCTGATTGTAAAGCCTTACCTTTAACCAACTCTTAGGAAAATATCGGCACCATTTAATTCACACGTGACAGAAAGCACAAAATCTAATCGTATCCCATTTTAAATATTCGCGCGCTAACGGGTATGTGACATCACATGACAGCGCGCTGACTCTAGGTAGACGGACTCGTGCAAAACGAATCGCTCGCGACGTGTCGCACGCGCGGCTATTCACGATATAGCGTCCTTGTTTAGCGCTCGTGCGCCGCACGCAGAACTCCATTTCGGCCCATACTATTTCTATGAAGCATCTTTTGTCTCACGCACTATGGTCAGGCCAAGGAGAGGAGGATAGAGGACGCACCTGGTTCCTTCATGCGCCGGCGACTTTGAGCATCGCCTCCTCGTTCACCCTGGTGTCCAATTACGTGTGATGGATGGATGGCGCAGACTCGCTCCAGCGACGCACGCAGCTGTGTGTCCAGGCCTGGACGTGCGGTTGTTGCGACGGTCTTGAAGCCTACCGTTTGACTTCGACGGCTTCCCTAGCGTTTCTGTGACACACTCCTGCACCGTTGCACACGCGGACTTTCTGGTGTGCTCTCGACCGGCGTATATGCGTACCCGGGAGCTCACGGCCACAATGGCGTCGATGCGATGCACGGCGCGCGGCAGCGTAATTTTTTGGTGCTTGCTTGTGTAAGGAAGGAAGTGAAGTAGGAGGAAAAAATCGGTATGGAGAAAAACTAATTTTAATGTAGGTAGAAATAAAAGAATCTGGTCAGTCTGTCAGTTGGCGCGGAAATTCAAATATCTACCTGATACATTATTTTATTATCTGTGTTTGCATTGACCATACCGGCCCCCAAAGAGCGGTTGAGCTCTTTATTGTAACATTGAAATAGATAAACAATGCTTAACATGGTATATGTAGGTATAAGTGGTAATTGTTTGTGTGTCGTTAATGAGTAACTTAACAAAAGGTAATAATAACTATATGATTAAATAAGAAAAACGTAGCTAGGTGAATGTTAATTAATTTTCATTCGACGGCAGTGGGACTAAACGCGTCACCGCTCTGGTGAGGGTGGACTGGCTGGCAGTTTTCAGCTCTACGACGCGGACAGTGCCATCTGAACCTGGGAAAATTTTTGTGATGCGTCCAGTCTTCCACTGCAGAGGAGGAAGATTAGGTTCTTGTATAATAACGAGGTCACCAACCTTCAAGTTTGTTACATGCTTGTTCCATTTACGGCGTTCCTGCAGGGTGTGGAGGTACTCCGCCTGGTAACGACGCCAGAAACACTGCGACATGTGCTGGATGAGTTTCCAGCGGTTGAGCCGATTGAGAGGAGTATGCTCATAGTTGTACTCGGGCAAAGCTAGCAGTGGCTGGCCTATTAGGAAATGCCCCGGAGTGAGTATATCTATGCTATCAGGATCGCTTGACAGCGGGCACAGTGGTCGTGAATTTAGCACAGCTTCTATTCTGGCGAAAGTGGTAATCAGCTCCTCGAACGTTAGCGTCTGCTCGCCGACTACTCTTTTGAGCAGTGATTTGGCCGATTTCACGGCTGTCTCCCAAAGGCCCCCCATATGAGGCGCTAATGGAGGGTTGAAGTGCCAATTAACCTGCTGTTTGCGAGCTCCGGCGGCTAATGCATTTTGGTTGTCGGTGGCGGATAGATGTTTGGAAACTTCGTCGAGATGACGACGAGTCCCTACGAAGTTGGTGCCGCAATCGGTGTAAATATCCGTCGGTAAGCCTCTCCGAGACACGAAGCGGCTGAGGCAAGCGACAAAGGCTTCCGTGGTCAAGTCGCTTACCACCTCTAAGTGAGCGGCCTTGGTGGCAAAGCACACGAAGACGCACAGGTAGGCCTTGTGCACCTTGCTTCCTCGTAGCACTGATGATTTAATGCTGAAAGGGCCAGCGAAGTCGGCCCCGCACCTTTCAAACGCTCTGGCGGGTCTCGTACGGGAGGCGGGAAGGTCGCCCATGTACGGAGCAGAGGGTCTAGCCTTCAGTTTGAAACATTTCATGCACTTGAAGATGACGTGACGCACTACATTGCGCGCTGATAGAATCCAGTATCGGCGGTGCAATAGTGAAGTTAAGGCGGCCGGTCCCACGTGGCAGTACAGACGGTGGTAATGCTCGATCAATATGCGAGTGAGGTGATGTCCTTTTGGCAGAATAGCCGGGTGCTTAGCTTCATATGGAATGCTGGAATGAGTAAGTCGCCCGCCGACTCGAAGAACACCGTTGGCATCAATGAACGGATTCAGTCGGTGCAGGGAGCCCTTGACTGGCTTGCTCGATTCGAGTGCAGCAATTTCGTCGGTGAAGTTTGACCGCTGTACCACTTTGATTGCCTTCTGCAGAGCGTGATCCAGCTCTTGTAGAGTCAAGGCACCTTTCCTTTTGTTTGCAGGGTTGCTACAATTGTGCGCAAAGCGAAGGCACCACCCTATGACAGATGAAAGCTGAGATAGCGAGCTGTATTGGGTCATGAGGTTCCACTCTTCTCTCATTACAGCACACGTGATAGGCGTAACTCGTAGTCCTGGCAGATCTTCTGAAGCTGTCAGCGGATTGCAGTCGGAAGGCCATGTGGTTGGGTCGTCATGCAGCCATAATGGATCCCACCATAGAGGGTGATTCACTATGTCTGCTGGTAAGAGGCCTCGACTTGCACAATCTGCAGGATTAATATCTGAAGGTACGTGTCTCCAGCACTCAGCAGGGATGGTTCCTTGTATTTGTGACACCCTGTTGGATTCGAAAGTCTGCAGCTTGTGTGGAGGAGTCCGGATCCACGCCAAGCATATGAGGGAATCGCACCACGCCGTGACTGAGTCTATCCTTATTTTGCCTTGTAGGATTTGCTTGACATGTGCGAGTAGGCCAGATACTAGCAGTGCTCCACATAGCTCTAGCTTTGGTATCGTGAGCCGTTGTTTGATTGGAGCCACTCTAGATTTTGCCATTATGAGATTAACCTTAAACGTTGATGTGGCGCTCGCTACGCGCAGATAGACGGCGGCAGCGTATCCGCGTTCTGAAGCGTCACTGAAGCCATGTAGCTCGCAAACAGTCGCCTCGCCATGCACAATGTTACGGTCAATGCGCAATTGGCTTAAGCTGCCCAGTTGTGCGACGAATTTTTGCCACGTTTCAATGTACTCAGGTGGTAGATGCTCATCCCAGTCCAGCTGTTTTAGCCATAGGGTTTGCATTAGCACTTTCATATTGTAGGTGACAGGTGTCAGATACCCACAGGGATCGTAGAGGCGTGCTATGTTGGACAAGATCCCTCTCTTAGTTGTGGCAGCGCCTATGTTTGTGACATGATAGAGGAAGGCGTCTGCTTGAGAGGACCATTCCATGCCGAGGATTTTAAATACATTATCTCCAGCTTCCTGGAAGCGAAACGGAGTCTCCAGATGATCTAGAGGCATGGACTTCAGGAGTTCTGGGCTATTGCTCGACCATTTTCGAAGCTGGAATCCACCTTGGCTCAGGATGGCGATAATGTCCTGTTGCAATGTACGGGCTGACCGTAGAGTGGAGCTGCCGCACACTATATCATCGACGAACAAGGACTCTTGTAATGCCTTAGAAGCTTCTGGGTACTTGGACTCGTTCAATACGGCTAATTCGTGCACAACTCGCATCGCTAGGTAGGCGGAGCTTGAGACACCGTAAGTCACGGTCGTTAGTTCGTACTGGCAGATTGGCACCTCTGGAGATTTTCGCCAGAGAATCGTCTGGTATTTGCAGTCTTCGTTATGCATTTTCACTTGGCGATACATTTGTTTGATGTCGCCAGTGAAGACGACTTGGTGTAAGCGAAATCGCAGAATTATGTCCTCAATACTTTGTTGGAGTTTAGGTCCCGGCATCAAGATGTTGTTTAACGATACTCCCGTAGTGCTCGCTGTAGAGGCGTCGAAGACTGTGCGCAGCTTTGTTGTGCTAGAAGTCTCCTTCAGAACTCCGTGATGCGGGAGAAAGTACCGATCAGCTGAGATGTCCTCAGCTAGTCGCATGTGTCCTTGTTCGATGTAGTCCTCGATGAACGCGACGTACATTTCGCGAAGTGCAGGTTCTCGCAGAAGACGGCGTTCAAGATTGTGGAAACGTTTCAACGCGACTGCATGGGTACCTCCGAGCTGTTTGCGGCCGGGCTTGAAAGGCAGCCTCACAGTAAAGCGGCCTTCATGATCTCTCGAATGCGTTTCCAAAAAATGCTTTTCGCAGAGCACGTTTTCTGGATCTTCAACAGGAGGGTGAGGTGCTTCTTCAATTTCCCAAAAGCGTTGTAGTGTTGCTTCTAAGGACAGCGTGCACGCGAGTGTTGTAACGCTCGTTGAGTTGACGCACACGTTGGTATCTATGGGCACGGAACCCATCAGCGCCCAACCAAATTTTGTGAGGATCGCCTTTGGCATGTGGTCACCTAGTCTTAGTTTCTTTTCTTCTGTAATTTCAAAGTACCAGTCACTTCCGATCAATAAATCGATGGGACCGGGAACGTCGAAGTGAGGATCTGCGAGTTCGAGATGAGCGCAAGCTTCCTTGACCTCGCTTGGTAATGGACAGAGCGGTAGGTCTTTAGTGATGCGCTTCATCACCCAAGCTTCTTCGGTCAGTGTGGACCGCTCACCCTCGATGCCGATTTTGAGAGTGAGCAGCACACTACCATTGGTGTGGATAGCGTCGGAGTCGCCGACCGGATCGATGGCTCCGGAGCGCGTTCGCTTAAGGTTTAATTTTTGAGCTACGTGTTCGCTCAGCAGATTGACGTGCGACGCAGAGTCCAGCAATGCACGTACTCGGTGGTCTTGGCCGTACCGATCAACGACAGTCACTACCGCGGTCGGTAGCAACTTGGCTGAATGACGGTGGACAGTGCTGAACACTGGAGGATGGACTGTGGTGCTTAGTGATGGAACAGCACCCTCGTGTTGCGGCACGCTGCCTGGTGTTAATGTTGATGTGTTTAGTGAATATTTAGTGGACTGTATGTTGTCATGTAGTTTGGTGTGGTGTCGCTGCTGACACACGCGGCAGGTGTATTTAGAAGTGCACTTGGGCCCGTGTGTACGCAGACAGTTGAAGCAGAGCTTTTGTTTTTGTACAAAAGCTTTGCGTTGACTGAGGTCTAATTCATCAAACTTTGGGCATCTGTGAATGTTGTGCTCTTTGTCGTTGCAAAAAGAGCATACAGTGTTTTGCAGTATTGTGTGACAGCTGGCAGTATTGGCATTGTGTTTGAACGCTGCACTGACCTTGACGCCCGCCACGTTCTCAAGAACTTTCAATTGTATTTCCAAGAAGCTCAGCAGGTGATTGAAGGTTGGAATTGCGTGCATGCTATGTTCTAGCTCGAACCTAGTGCGAACATCAACGGACAGCTTTTTGCTCAGTATGTGGAGCAATATAAAGCTCCAAGAATCTACATCAAAGCCGAGTGCTTTGAGTGCTTCGAGGTTTTCCTTGAGAGTTGCTACGAACCTTCGCAAGTAACCAGAGGGATTAGTACTGAAGCTAGGAAGTCCTAAGATCGCTTCGAGATGCTTATCTCCGATTAACCGTTTGTTTTCGTAGCGATCGACCAACAACTTATATGCAACATTATAATTCTCTTCGGTTATTGGCAAGTGTCGGATGAGTGCTAAGGGTTCTTTGTGCAGCGTTGACAACAAATAATGCAAGCGTTGCACTCCATTCAGCTGTGTATTATTGTGAACTAAACTGTTGAATATTGATATGTAGTTTGTCCACTCAACCATTTCACCTGTGAATTTGCTCAGTTGTATTTTTGGCAGCGGTACAGTGTTGCTTTGAGTGTGGTGTACGGTGTTGTTTTGTGTCTGGCTTGTCTTATCAATAAGAAACAAATCATTGCACAGTACCTCTATTGAATATAACATAGCCATAATCTCGTAGTACAGCTTGTCCTCCTTGGGCTGGGAGTCGGTACTCGCCGATAGAACAGCGATCTGCGCGGTTTCGAATTGATCGCGGAGCCTCGCAACATGAGTGGATTGCACTTGCAACTTTCGTAAGTCTTCAGCATTTCGAGTGACCGACACTGATGTCGCGAATTCATACAAACTGCGTATTTCGCCCGCCGTGAGTCGCGCTTTCGTCACATTCTTTTGTATTTCCGTCATTTTTCACGAGATAATCCGCAAATGTTTAGCAAAACTTCTCAAACACAATAACAAACAAAACAACTCAAGCAGAACATTAACCTACTCAGCTGTCAGATTGACACTGGACTGGCAGACCGCCAACGGTTGCAAACACAGACAATAAAAAGTTCGTACGGTACAAACTGCCGTAGGGTTGGTAGAACACAATGGAAAAAAGTTCGTACAATGAATTTGAAGGTAAGTTGAGAAATATTTTTTAAATTTTCGACTGTGGAAAAAATGTTACAGATTACGTAATTTTACTGGTAATGAATATAAATGGAATCAAACAATGAATTGAACAGAAATATGATTGATTTTTAGTAATTTCTCAAGATATTTATACAATTTAGATTTTTTTCCACAACTTAACTTTGAATGATTTGAAAGTTAGAAATAATAATTTGATTGATTTATGATTTTAAGTTAACTGAATAATGCGGTTCGAAGGAACAAAAAATGGTCAGGCCAAGGAGAGGAGGATAGAGGACGCACCTGGTTCCTTCATGCGCCGGCGACTTTGAGCATCGCCTCCTCGTTCACCCTGGTGTCCAATTACGTGTGATGGATGGATGGCGCAGACTCGCTCCAGCGACGCACGCAGCTGTGTGTCCAGGCCTGGACGTGCGGTTGTTGCGACGGTCTTGAAGCCTACCGTTTGACTTCGACGGCTTCCCTAGCGTTTCTGTGACACACTCCTGCACCGTTGCACACGCGGACTTTCTGGTGTGCTCTCGACCGGCGTATATGCGTACCCGGGAGCTCACGGCCACAATGGCGTCGATGCGATGCACGGCGCGCGGCAGCGTAATTTTTTGGTGCTTGCTTGTGTAAGGAAGGAAGTGAAGTAGGAGGAAAAAATCGGTATGGAGAAAAACTAATTTTAATGTAGGTAGAAATAAAAGAATCTGGTCAGTCTGTCAGTTGGCGCGGAAATTCAAATATCTACCTGATACATTATTTTATTATCTGTGTTTGCATTGACCACACTATGTCACCAGCGAGGTTTTGCCGATCCCCATACATTCAGTATGGGAGACTCGCATGCGTGTTTCGATTCCGCACGGGGCGCGCGTTTACTCGCAAAATAGTGCCTTGTGATCTATAAAATAAGGTCGAATTCACATTCTTATTTATTTGGAGTACGATCTTTATGGTTTTAATGTAGGTATGTTGTAAGATATTATTTATTTTGAGAGAAGTGAAGACTTCTCGTGGTACGGTAGTGCGGCGCACGAGCGCACTTTAGGACCAGCCGCCAGTGTTCCTACCGAATAGATTTATTTTAGTGCGGAGATGACGCCCACTATGATTGCACCGATGCTAGCATTCTAAGTCTTGTGGGTGTTCAAACCCACATTGCCTTGTACAATATTGTCTATTATGTACGGGTTGTTGACCACAACCTACTATACTTTACCATTCGCCGCCATTTGAGAAGAAAACTGTAAGCTCTAGATATTCATTGGTCCTAATTTTCACGAGTTCTGGATATGTTGAATATGTTTGGCCTTCCTCTCGAGGATGCAAGGACCGAAAACCACATCGCCATAATTAAAATTAGACAGAACGTAAATGATTCAGCCAACTGTCGCCGAACCTCCACACTGACACAGTTTCGAAAGTACAAACTTTTTAGCCTGTCGTATGACCTACGAATTAAATGCTCCACGTGGGCTTCAAATTTCAGCCCACTGTCAATCAACACGCCAAGATCCCTGGCCGATGCAGCGATAGGTATGGCAACATTGTTTAATTTCAAACATGGACGCAATTCAGCATCATTTACAGATCGCGTGCTTGTTCCCCAGCACAACTATTACAGTTTTATTCGGGTTCAGGCCCAAGCCGCACTGCACTAAGCAAGTCCGGGATGTTTCAAGGTCCTCGTTGATCTTTACAACGGCTTCGGGAGTCTCAGATGGGAGGAAGGACAGCGTTTGCTGAGAGTCATCAGCGAATAGTTCACATTTCATATGTTTAAGGCAATTAGGGTAGTCAGCAGTGAAGGTGGTGTAAAGTATGGGCGAGAGGCAGGAGCCTCAAACCCCTCTCGACGGGAGCAGGGCACGACTCGCCACTCGAGTTGGGGCAACACACTATTTGGAATCTGTCCGTTAGAAAACTGTGAATGAGACAGTTTACGCTGCCTGAGACACCATAGAATGCGAGCTTGGCCAAGAAGATTTCGTGATACAGGCAATTGAGCGGCGGGTGGCCGAGTGATTTGGGCATCGACTTCTCATTCCAAGGTTCGAATCTATTTGGCGTGTACCAATGAGTTTTTTCTGACGAAAAAATTTACGTGCATACCTACACCTGCTGCTTCACCGTTCGGAACGGGTGTAAAAGTATAGGTCCCTTCCCGTGCCCCTTACTAGGTGGTAGGCTAAAATTGTAGCCGACTGTGTTGGTACCACTGTACTGGATGTAAGATGGCCGCATAGCAGCCTCAGTTGTGTTCTCCTCTAGTCCAGTATTAGCCAGCCTCTGTTGTGTTCTCCTTTAGCCCAGTATAGTCAGCAATCCAGGGAAGTCTCCGGTATGGCACCTATCTTCTCGAAGGGGATATTGGCTGGTCGGAGCATGTGCTTTGGCCCCTCTGACTCAGTCAACCATAGCGGATTTAAAAAAAACGAACGCTCGGGAATAATCTAGAAAGAACCAGCATCATCCATCACGCAACCCATGTCGGCGGCGGACAGCACCTCATCAACTACACTCAACAATGGTGCGCTTGTACCGTGCCCGCGACGGAATCCGGACTGACATTAGGGAATTATCTTGTTGTGTATGGGCGTTAATTGTGATGTCATAACCCGTTCCAGCGCCATCTATAGGGCTGATAAGATACTGACCGGGCAAAGGTCCTTATAGTCGGTCACTCACTACTGTTTTTTTTAATGGGAGGAACATATGATGTCTTCCATAATTTGGAGAATTGCCCGGTCTCAAAACACTTGTTAATAATGAATGTGATGGCATTTAAGGTATGTGGTAGGGTTAATTTAATCATATCTATGTTAATTTGGTCGACTCCTAGAGCATTAGGTATATCAGCTTGATAATTTTGCCACCAGCAATTATTTAATCTACACACCTAAACAAAATCTGGGTAGGAAGGGGAGTGGAAGGGAAGTGCTCATTGACAGTAGAAGTTGTATTCTTGGGGGTTATATTTTGAACACATGCCAAATACAGGCACTCAACCCCGAGGATATAACTGAGATCACAATAGATCTTTTTATGTCGCAGTGATAACAGGGCTCAGAGGCCCTAACTGTCACACCTTAAATCATAATCATGCATGTACAAAGAATATATTTTATTATTAATCTATAATATGGTAACAATGCGTCTTATAGGCATCACTTAGAGTTTCATAGCCAAGTGCGTCAGAGATGCTTTTGTAGTTGTATGATGTGTGTAGGTACTTGGTTTGACGTAACGGCTATTGTCACGTTTGCACCTGACCTCACGTGCTTGCCTAGTTACGTAGACACTTTGGTTCTTGTGGGGTTTATAGGGTTCCGTGGCAAAATTTAAAAAGAGGAACCCTAAGCTGCGGGTGGCCGAGCGGTTTGGACATCGGCTTCTCATGCGAGAGGTCCGCGGTTCGGATCCAGTCGCCGTGTACCAATGAGTTTTTTCTGATGAAAAAATTTACACCTGCTGCTTCTCCGTTCGGAACCGGTGTAAAACTGTAGGTCCCTTCCCTTGCCCCTTACTAGGTGGTAGGCTCAAATTGTAGCTGGCTGGGTTGGTACCACCGTACTGGATGTAAAATGGCCGCATAGCAGCCTCGGTTGTGTTCTCTAGTCCAGTATAGCCAGCAATCCAGGGAAGTCTCCGGTATGGCACCTACCTTCTCGGAGGTGATATTGGCAAGTCAGAGCATGTGCTTTGGCCCCTCTGACTCAGCAACCCATACCGGAGTACATAAAAAAAATTATCACTTAATATCACTTAGTTCTTTGTCTGAATGAATTTGTCTGTCAGTCACGTCTCAAAAAAAAAAAATCAGCACATAACTAGAGTACCTACTCAAAATTACAGTACTTACCTATAGAGAAAGTCAAATTGTAAGTTATTCGTTTTTGAGATATAGTTCAAAAACTGTCATTTAATTTTATTTATTTAGTTATTTCAGTTTAATAAACATAACAACATAACAATAATTAGGTACTTACTTACGGATGATCCCATGCACCAGAAACATTTTTTTTATGGAAACTGGCAGGGTTGGTTACCTCGCGTACAACACATCACGGGTGTTGTACGTGATGTAGCCATAATGTCAGCAATGTTAGCCCATAACACCTTGGTGAACTAGGTGCCATGTCAGTGCATCCCTTTGGTTGTGCCGGCTACACTGAACTGAACTATTTACATAGTCGTTTCGACAGACCTTTCATTCAGCACGGTGATATCAACGCAGGTGGGTTAAACCCAACACATGTTAAGGAAGGGAAGGGACCTACAGTTTTATGTGGAATCTGAACCACGGGCAGCCTCCAACGGTTAAATTGTCACCTATGCAAGTTCTGACTGCGCCCAGGTGTGCTTATGATCTAAAATGACAGTCGACCGAACGCACCACGGCCGTACACGGGCCACGTTACTTGCTTCGCTCACTCACCACGCAAACTATGGCTCACGCCGGTGGCTACCGGGGGCTTATAAAAACACTAGGGAGTAGCCATATGACCGGGTGATGTCGAGGCGGCGAATTTAATTTCCACAAAATATGCTAATTTAGCCCATTTTTAACCGATGGAGGTTATCAATTCGATCCATATGTATGTAATATCGTCGGAATTGCACAATATTCGTATATGTTTTTTTTTTTTTTTTATTGAAACTGACACGGTTGGCTACATCACCTACAACATCCGTGATGTCAGCCCATAACACCGGGTGAACTTGGTGCCACGTCAGTGCTTCCCTTCGGTCGTGCCGGCTACACTGAACTGGACGGAAAACACAAACTATTTACATAGCCGTTTCGACCGACCTTTCATTCAGTGCGGTGGTACCAACCCGGGCGGGTTAAACCATGCCACCTAGTAATATAAGAAGGGAGTCATATTCTTTTAGTCGCCTTTTACGACATACACGGGTATACCATATGTTAGTCTATGTGGGCTTCGAAACAGGTGTGCCAAATTTCATAAGTGTATGATGCCGGCACTTCACTTGGCTTAGCGTATTCGTGATTGTTGCAAACATTTTAGTTTTATCTCGCTCTAAACAAGCCATTAAAGGGAGACGAAACGGAAATTTTTGCCAAATACACGAATACGCTAAGCCAAGTGAAGTGCCGGCATTAGGTATGTATGTTTGTATGTATGTATGTATGTTTGTCCACACATTTCTCCGAAACTGTTAATCGGATTGTGACCATTCTTTTTTTATTGCTTTTGCCCACGACTTCGCTCGCATAGCCTATATCCATCCTGAATGTTCATTCTAAATATTGGTCAAAGATTTTTTAAATCGGATGAGCATTTTCATAGATTACCTTCCACATTCAAAATTAAAAACTCTACATCTTTATTAGAGGAAATTCTCTGGGCAAGATACTGGTTGAGGTTAGACAAGTTTTTTTATGCTATGATACTCTTAACTCTTAGTGCAGAGTGGCAAGTGAGTGGGTTCGTCAGCTGGCAGGAACTGTTATTGTGACGTATGGTAATAATAAAACGGCTCAACATACCCGCTATAAAGAGAACAACGCCAAGAGCCACAAGCATGAGTTGCAAGCAGACGGCGCGATTCAACGTGCTGGTGAGCCGTCGTGAAAAGTAGCTCACGGGGCAGTTCCAGCGCGATTCCGCTGGCTGCTCGTATGTCACGGTCGTGGGCTGGTACACGGCCCCTGTCGGCATCTTGGCTTCCTTTTTATTGACCTCCTGTCCTCGAAGACTGGTATGTTGCACACCGCACTAAACACTATACATACACGCGATAGCTCCTGCTGCCTTCACAGAGTTATATATTGTTACTTATATCTTTAGTTCAGATCGAGAGATACATAGACTAGGATAATAATAAAAATAACGCGAAGCAAGCAAATTAAGCGCACATCACGCAAATCATACGCAACCAGGAGCGCACAGCCGACAGCCATTCACATTCACAATCACTTCACAATTCACAGTCACAGACAGACACAGACCACAGATTACCAATATATAGACACAAACAGACAGACTATAGACGAGTGTCTCTTTGTAGTACAGTGCGACAAGGCTTGAAATGAACGTGGATGACGTTTGTGGGAGGGCGCTGTTTAGACCGATAGCGCTGGGCTATTTTGAGGACATAAGTTAAAAAAATTCTAAACTTGCTTATTTCTTGCCTGTGGATACAGTCGTACATAAGAAGCATAATATTGCGTTTTGTGTCACATCTGTCACTTGCATTTTCAGCAATTCGAAGATTTGTGGTTGTTTTTTTTAATTCCATTCAAAACTGGCAAAATTAATCTAAACTTTAAAATAATTATGGTATCATATCTAGGATAGCCTGCGGAGTGTGCAAACCCAGTTTGTGTCATCTTCGCCCAGTGCAAACTGACCTATGGTCAGTATGTAAAAACAGTGCCTAAAACAAAATTAGAATTGACAAAATTGTTATTTCCTATCTCAGATCACTTACATATGCGGGTCGTTCCGCCATTTCGTTCAAATTTGCATGTTTCGGCGGAATTTTTATTTTTTTATTTTCTGAAATATATTTATATATATATGAGTTCCTGTACTTATTAGATGTAGTAACATAAGAGAGGCACCTATGTACAACTTTTAGTTTTGGAGAAAATTGATGGAAGGTAATGAAGGTGTGGATGGTAATGAAAAACACCTGGATGGTAATTTATGCGGTTGGATGGTAATGAAGCATGCTAGTATGTCTTAGTGAAATTTGCTTTATTATATTATCCATTTATTTCCACATTTCTTTTTATACAAATTTTACATTTTTTAAATTAAAACCTAAAATTAATATAAAAACAAACGGAGTTTCCACCACCGGCGGCGGGGCGAGCCCAGGCTACCGATGGTCGGGTCCCAAAGAGAGGAACCTCCGGACGATGCGTGCAGTGTCGAGCAGGGCTGCCTTCTGGATCTGGCCCTTGACCCAACCACTCAGCGAGAGCCTCTTAAGGTGGTCATCGAGGCTCTTCGCTATCAGCCCATGCGCTGATACGACTATGGGCACAACGATCGTCGAGTCGACGGGCCACATTTTGGTAACCTCGTGCTGCAGATCCAGATACTTCAGCATCTTCTCTGCTTCCTTACTGACGAGGTTACCATCGTGCGGCACGGCGATATCAACGAGCGTTGCACGCCTCGCCTCCCGGTCCACTATCACAATATCAGGTCTATTCGCAAGAATAGTCCTATCTGTAATAATGGACCGGTCCCAGTAGAGTGTGACATGACCGTTCTCGAGAACTGACGGTGGATTGTACTTATAGTAAGGCACCTCGGTACCCACAAGGTTGAACTTTAAGGCAAGTTGCTGGTGGATAATCCTGGCTACTAGGTTGTGTCTATGCAGATACTCGGTGTTGGCAAGCTGCGAACAACCGGAAATCACATGTCTGAGGGACTCGCCAGGTTGGTGGCAGGCGCGGCAGATGTCAATGGTGCCGTCCTTCATTATGTGTTTCCTATAGTTGTTCGTCTTGACAACCTCATCTTGTATTGCAAAGACAAAACCCTCGGTTTCCCCGAAGAGGTCCCCGAAGCGTAGCCAGTGCACGGAAGCAAGTTGGTCTACATCCGGTCCCGTGAGAGACCGGAAGTACCTACCGTGCAGCTCCTTGCCTTTCCATACTTCCATGCGGTCCTCAGTGCTCAGTACAACCGGCTTCCGCCAGTTCTCTTTTCCCATGCTCAGCGGGGTAAGACCTTTATCGCTGGTGACGACATCGCGGTGCATCTCACAAACATCAGTCTTTTCCAAAAAGTACTGACGGAGATTGCATACCTCGCGGTTGTGCAGGTTCTTGGCATTTAACATACCTCGACCCCCACACTTCCGCGGGATATACAACCTCATGACCGATGATCGTGGGTGGTGCATACGGGATTTCGTCATCAGCGTCCTGACCTTTCTGTCCAGCGAGTCCAATTCGGTCTGAGTCCATCTGAGAATACCGAAGGTATATACGAGCACAGGCATGACCCAACCGTTATAGGCACGAATTTTATTGCCGCCTGACAAAAGGCTATTTAGCACTTTTGTAAGACGGTGAAAAAACTTTTCCTTAACTGATTGTTTCATGTCCGTATCCCGTATGTTGAGAGCCTCCGATATTCCCAGATATTTATAGGTTTCGTCTTCGGAGAGAGCTCGAACATTCATGGACTCCGACAACTGTATGCCGCCGGAGTTCACGATCACACCTCGTTCCACATGGATGGTCCCACATTTTTCCAAGCCGAACTCCATTCCAATGTCGTTGCTGAAGCCTTCAGTTATCTTCATCATCGACATTAGTTCGGCGTCTGACTTGGCAAACAGTTTGAGGTCATCCATATAAAATAAGTGCGATCCATATAAAATAAGTGCGATATTCGAGAGCCTCCTCTTCGAAGACTGTAGCCCAGCTCTGAGTCCTCAAGCAGAGTGCTAAGAGGGTTCAGAGCCAGACAAAACCAAAGCGGACTCAGACTGTCTCCCTGGAAGATCCCCCGCCGTATGGGAATCCGGTCGTCTGCAACCGAAGTCCGTTGGCCACCTGACACACGAAGGATAGTACTCCATTGTCCCATACATGCGCCAAGGAATTGACAGATATTCGTGTCAGTTTTGTATAGTTCTAGTATCCTTAGCAACCACGTATGGGGCACGGAGTCAAAAGCCTTCTTGTAGTCTATCCAGGCAGCAGACAGGTTCTTTCGATTGCGTCGGACCTGCTGACAAACGGTCATGTCTATGAGGAGCAGCTCCTTAGTACCGCGGGAACCAGCCCGACATCCATTCTGAGCAACGGACAAGATGTTATTGTCCTTTATGTGAATTGATATTTTGTGTGTCAGAATGGATGTCAGGAGCTTGTAGATGGTAGGCAAGCAAGTGATTGGTCTGTAATTTTTGGGTTCCGCAGTGCTACCAGATTTATGGAGCAGGTGGGTGACACCAGTGGTCATGAATTCCGGGAGAACCCGACGTTCGAGGGCATCCTGGAATTGAACAGCCAAGCGGGAGTGGCAGCTTCTGAACCATTTCAGCCAGAAGTTCTGCAATCCGTCCGGCCCTGGAGATTTCCAGTTCAGTGCCAGGCGGATTGCAGAACCTACATCCTCTTCGCTGATATTTATGGCTGACATTGGTTCTATCGACTGACACTCCCGCTGGACAACTCTCATCCATTCACCCTCGACGTGACAGACAGGATCCGACCAGATGTTTTTCCAAAATGAAGCATTTTCTTGATCAGTTGGTCGGATCGTGTCTGTCGGTCGTTGGTTCGGGTGCTCCCAGTTCCGGTAACCCACCTTTGGTCACTCTGGAATCGACGGTTCTGATGAAAACGGTCGACACGCTTCCTATAGCGACGGATACGTTGGGCCCACGCGCTAATTTGCTGCTTCAGGTCATCTATGCGTTCCGTGACTAGCGAGTGGAAGTTTGGCTGTGATCGGCTTATTATAGCTCCATTAAAAGCCTTAGTCACGAAACGCATAATTTTTGGTCTTGTATTCCCAGACCTGAAGCAGCATAGCTTTCCGATGAGGATCCTGGCCTCGCCGATACGTCGTTCGATCCGTAACTGCCATGCGGGAGCGGTGGCTGTCATGGCGCGTGTGTCTCGCGAATTATTTTCGAATTTTAGACGCGCCATGCGACAGGCAGCCACCGCCCCACAATACAAGATCGAATGAGTATCGGCAAGATCTGTACTAGATTCAATATATTGTTTAAGATATGAATCCAGGATCCTCACCATAATAAGGTTTTGTTTATTAGTGGGCAACCGCGGTATCCGCGGCCTGTCATTAGTAGGTGCCGAGCGGTACCTCAGAATCGCCTCTTCCAGAGTCCTCCTCATAAACTCATTATCCTGGGTACTTACGGTGCTCCCTACCACATCGCCACCATCCTCAGCAGATGGTGGTGTCGGCACGGACGTAGCTGTTACATCTGCAACGATGGTAACAGCGGCAGCACCCCGCGCTCTCACCGGAGGCGGCGGCGGGGCACATGCGGCGTCCGGGCTTGCGGGTGTGGTGGCAGTGGCAGGGGGGAGCGCATCAAGGCGTAGTCGGTCAAGCACGGAGTCATCTACAAAATGGCGGTTTAGGATGACCCGTACTTGATCTGAGAGGCGCTGGGCTGAAACAGAGAAGGTTGATTCCAAAGCCTGAAATTCAGAAAGCAGCCTCGGCCGGTACGCAGTCCGGATTGTTTCTCCCTCTGTGGCCCTGTAGTACGCCGTCATGACTTTTATATTTAGGTCATAAGTCCAGCGCATACGGCGCACTACACCATCGGTAGCGGGGGCTGTAGGTGGGGTACGAGACCCCGACGGCCCCAAGCGTGCCGGTGGTGGACGTCGCCCTCGCCGTCGGTCTTCTGGCGGGGGAGGTGTCGTCGGCCCGCCGTCCTCACCCGATGATGCTGGTGATGTCTCGGCGGGCGTCGATGGTGGGCGTGCGGATGGTCTTGACGTGGTGGCTCTTTCGCGCAGGCGGCGGCGGCAGCACGGCGATGCCTGTGCAGGCGGGGAGGGCGAGGTGTCCGTTGCGCTGCTTGGCCGGTGCGCTGACACGCGGCGGGGGCGGGTTGGTGCATTCCGCGCGCGGTGTCCCCGGCCTGCAGCCGATAATGATAAAGATATAATTATTTAGCTGATGGTAGTAATAATGTTAACGATTATCAAAAGTTCGACACTATTAACATCAAAATTTTAGCTAAGTAATTTATAATTCATAGTGTAAAAAGTTTTAACTGAAATAACAAATCCCCTTTCCACCTTCGCACCACGCGCACTGGGCAGGGATTGCATCCCTACACGCTGGACTTACCGCGGATGCGTACCAATCGATTCTGCAGATCATTCCTCTACAGAACCGGTAAACGTTGGAACGCTCTCCCTGCCCATATATTTCCCCCCAAGTACAGTCTCGGGTCCTTCAAGAGGGTTCCGGTTCCTTCATTACAATCAGCAACAAAACAAAAATACATTGTAAAAAACTTTCTAACAAACAATTCAACCGGCAAAAAACTGAAAAACGAAAAATATAATTTCGGCGGGTAATAAACCCTTTTAGTCTTAATAGCTACGGAAGTGACTAATTTTGATTGAGACTGTTAGGAAGACTAGGAAGGTTTATTACCCGCCAAAATTGGATTTTTCGCTTTTCAGTTTTTCGTCGGTAAAATTTTTTGTTAAAGCTTTTATTTATTTTTTTTTCAAATAAAAATGGGACTAACTTTGACGTATACCCTATCCAATAAAAAAATTATTGGTCATATACATATAAAAAAATATATGAGCTTCGAATTGAGAACCTACTCCTTTTTGCTTTCGTCAGTTAATAAGAGAAGAAGAAAAAAATTGGACTGGCCACAACCTATGCTGAATCTAGTGAATATTTCACCAGACTCGGCGCTGTATTGAAGTCCAACCATTGCTACGCAATTAAAATACAGTAACTTAGTGAACACACACTATGCACTGAGTTGAAACAACTATACTCTTACATATCACTGAATTGAACCGGCTACACTTAACTGGTCAAAACATGAACAATTTTTATAGCATTTCGACCGAACTTCAGTCAGTGCGTTGGTGCCGACCCGGTCGGATTAAACCCCGTACTCCAGTATACGTTATGTAGATACTTTACGTGCCAAAAAGAATTAAAAGTCCAGTTTTATTGGATTTTTATTATTTATGTACTACTTACTACGTGCACACAATTTTTTTTGTGAACACTGACATGTTTACATCACCTACAACATCCGTGATGTCAGCCCATAACACCTTGATGAACAAGGTGCCCTGATAGTACTTTCCTTTCATCGTGTCGGCTACACTGAACTCGAGTGAAAACACGAAATATTTTGCTTTATTTAAAGCCCGACATATGGCGTCAAGCCATCCATATGGTGTCCAACGATGACCATGGACATTCGGACGTTTACATAGCCGTTTGGACCAACGTTTCATTCAGTGCTGCGGTGGTACCAACACGGGCGGGATATAACCTACCACCCAGTTAGGTAGGAGGGAAGGAAATCAAGTAAATATTTCATTACCATCCGAACCCCTTCATTACCGTCCGGCAAACATTTTGAGGGTAAAGGAGGGTAATGAAAAGAAGGGTAGTGAAATTTTGATGTATTTCTTCAATTGCTCCCTTATTACTGATATTACAAATTTATTATATTAATTAACGAATATTCTGACTAAAATCTGATTCATTAAGATTTAAATGAAATTTTTATATCGTGTACTTATGTTAAAAAAAGCCGGAAGGTAATGATGCCTGGACGGTGACAAAGTAGTTGATGAGCACGAAGATCGTGAGTATTTTCTTCCCCAGCGATGCTGGTCCTCTCCTGTCTAGATCCAGGGACACAATGAGGGGCGTTCGACGTGCGGAGCGTAGAGCGAAGGCTAAAGTCGGGTCACACTCTGTTTAATTTGTAATACCACTTCTGCGGAAGGTAATGACGTTTTTCCACGGACAAAAATGAAATATTAATTCTTTTTATGATATAATGGCTCTAAAAATAAATGAATCCCAAAGAAACATGCCTTATTAGTTACATTATAGGTAGGTTTATTAATATACTCATTTTACTTGAAGAAACTAAAAAAAAAAATTATACTAAATACTGATCCTTCGTTTGGAAGAGGATAGGAATGAGAATTTTGAAGGTTTTTATTTTTTTTTATTTAATTGAATGGACAAATGTCTGATTCGTTAAATACTACTTTTTCCATTCATCTAAACCTATATATTTCAATAAAATTATTTTAAAAAACATAAATTTTCACACGCTTTTATTGCGCGGGAATGCAATTTGAACGAAATGGCGGAACGACCCATGCCCATTAAATGAATTTGTGCCAAATTAGGGCACGCAATTTTAAGATTTTCAATTATGTTATTTTTCCAAGCTACAAAAGCTTCAAAAAAATATTAGAATGATTAGAGTTTACATATTCAATTTCATAAATGCATCAAAAATGTACATTGTAAATTTGTGTCATTTTCATGCTCGAAATAAATGAATAAAACACAAAAAACAGTTGTTGCGGTCAAAGCGGACGGACGCGGGCAGGTGGCGGCGGGCGGGGGGCATACGCACGCACACACGTTCGTTCGGTACCTACGATTTCTTCTATGCGAAGCGGCGGCCGGTGGCTGGCTGGCGTGCCCCGCGTGCCTCGCTCGCTCGCCTCGCCCGCCGCGCCGCCCGCGCCCGCGCTCGCACTTCGTGCAAAGAAGTTTGGTATCTCCTATAGAGATAATAAATAATGCAGTGCGAATTTTGTACAAAGCCCGCGTCTGCAATCTCAATACCTACGAATGTCAATGGTCAATGTGGTCAATATTATTTTAGATTGACGCTTCGATTCGCTTAAAATTTGCATAAGTTCAAACTGACCCACCTTTCATGACCCTAAGACAATCGTGCTGAACTAATATCCCGTTTTCTGTGAAAACTAGAAACTTCGTCATGAACTTTTGTTTTGGTCATAACTCGAGAACCACTGGTGCTAGACCCATCGTGTTGGTACTCAAAACTTCAGGTCTCGGTGAGATCTATCCATCTGTCATGAGAACTTTTGTTTTGGTCATAACTCGAGAACCACTGGTGCTAGACCCATCATGTTGCTACTCAAACTTCAGGTCTCGGCGAGATCTATCCATCTGTCACGTGAACTTTTGTTTTGGTCATAACTCGAGAACCACTGGTGCTAGACCCATCGTGTTGGTACTCAAACTTCAGGTCTCGGTGAGATCTATCCATCTGTCATGAGAACTTTTGTTTTGGTCATAACTCGAGAACCACTGGTGCTAGACCCATCATGTTGCTACTCAAACTTCAGGTCTCGGCGAGATCTATCCATCTGTCACGTGAACTTTTGTTTTGGTCATAACTCGAGAACCACTGGTGCTAGACCCATCGTGTTGGTACTCAAACTTCAAGTCTCGGTGAGATCTATCCATCTCTCACGTGAACTTTTGTTTTGGTCATAACTCGAGAACCACTGGTGCTAGACCCATCATGTTGCTACTCAAACTTCAGGTCTCGGTGAGATCTATCCATCTGTCACGTGAACTTTTGTTTTGGTCATAACTCGAGAACCACTGGTGCTAGACCCATCGTGTTGGTACTCAAACTTCAAGTCTCGGTGAGATCTATCCATCTGTCACGTGAACTTTTGTTTTGGTCATAACTCGAGAACCACTGGTGCTAGACCCATCGTGTTGGTATTCACACTTCATGTCTCGCTGAGATCTATCCATCTGTCACGTGAACTTTTGTTTTGGTCATAACTCGAGAACCACTGGTGCTAGACCCATCGTGTTGGTACTCAAACTTCAGGTCTCGGTGAGATCTATCCATCTGTCACGTGAACTTTTGTTTTGGTCATAACTCGAGAACCACTGGTGCTAGACCCATCGTGTTGGTACTCAAACTTCAAGTCTCGGTGAGATCTATCCATCTGTCACGTGAACTTTTGTTTTGGTCATAACTCGAGAACCACTGGTGCTAGACCCATCGTGTTGCTACTCAAACTTCAGGTCTCGGTGAGATCTATCCACCTGTCACGTGAACTTTTGTTTTGGTCATAACTCGAGAACCACTGGTGCTAGACCCATCGTGTTGGTACTCAAACTTCAGGTCTCGGTGAGATCTATCCAACTGTCACGTGAACTTTTGTTTTGGTCATAACTCGAGAACCACTGGTGCTAGACCCATCGTCTTGGTACTCAAATTTCAAGTCTCGGTGAGATCTCTCCATCTGTCAGCTGAACTTTTGTTTTCATCATAACTCGAGAATCACTGGTGCTAGACACAACGTGTTGGTACTCAAACTTCAGGTCTCGGTGAGATCTATCCATCTGTCACGTGAACTTTTGTTTTGGTCATAACTCGAGAACCACTGATGCTAGACCCATCGTGTTGCTACTCAAACTTCAGGTCTCGGTGAGATCTATCCACCTGTCACGTGAACTTTTGTTTTGGTCATAACTCGAGAACCACTGGTGCTAGACCCATCGTGTTGGTACTCAAAGTTCAGGTCTCGGTGAGATCTATCCAACTGTCACGTGAACTTTTGTTTTGGTCATAACTCGAGAACCACTGGTGCTAGACCCATCGTGTTGGTACTAAAACTTCAAGTCTCGGTGAGATCTCTCCATCTGTCAGCTGAACTTTTGTTTTCATCATAACTCGAGAATCACTGGTGCTAGACACAACGTGTTGGTACTCAAACTTCAGGTCTCGGTGAGATCTATCCATCTGTGTGAGTACCAACACGATGGGTCTAGCACCAGTGATTCTCGAGTTATGACCAAAACAAAAGTTCACGTGACTGATGGATAGATCTCACCGAGACCTGAAGTTTGAGTAGCAACACGATGGGTCTAGCACCAGTGGTTTTCGAGTTATGACCAAAACAAAAGTTCACGTGACAGATGGATAGATCTCACCGAGACCTGAAGTTTGAGTACCAACACGATGGGTCTAGCACCAGTGGTTCTCGAGTTATGACCAAAACAAAAGTTCACGTGACAGATGGATAGATCTCACCGAGACATGAAGTTTGAGTACCAACACGATGGGTCTAGCACCAGTGGTTCTCGAGTTATGACCAAAACAAAGGTTCACGTGACAGATAGATAGATTTTAGAAATTATTCGCAATTATCGGATGCATGCAAGCAAATCCGAAAGCAACAGCTAACAATATGTAAATTTTTTAAATGTGCTAATTAAGCCCTTTCATTTGATACCCCACACTAAAAACATTTTTTTTAGGTCATCACTTTATGTCCTCTAGAGGGCGCCATATCCCATTTTATGGGACGTCACATAGCCAACCAGCCAACCATAGTCAACCAGCAGACGGTCAAGAGCAAGACGCATCCAACGATACCTTCGATTTGTCAAATTATGATAAGTAGGTAGTTTCGAAGTTATGTATGAGGGAAAAGATGAACATGCATACATACATACATACATACATAGATACATACATACATACATACATACATACATACATACATACATACATACATACATACATACATACATACATACATACATACATACATGCATGCATACATACATACATACATACATACATACATACATACATACATACATACATACATACATACATACATACATACATACATACATACATACATACATACATACCGGTCAAACCGAATAGAAGGGAAGCACTGACGTGGCACCAAGTTCACCCGGTGTTATGGGCTGACATCACGGATGTTGTAGGTGATGTAGCCAACCGTGTCAGTTTCAATAAAAAAAAAATTAAAAAAAAAAACACATAACCTTCCTTCTCGCTTCGCCGTAGTCGGGTAAAAATAAGAATCTGTTCGCTAATATTGCGCGCATACTACACTACGTACAATATAATAAACACACGATCAATTAACTTAAATCAAATAGGAACTTCAGTTAAGTAAATATCCGCTAACATCGACTCGCAACAACACATTTTTTTACATAGGTTTGCACCTAAAATTAATCAAATAGATACCCAACGAAGTAAATCTACATAATATTATGAAATGGAATTAAATAAGAAACTGCTCGAGACAATGCATACACACACCGCGTGGCAGCGCGGCAGCCTGGTGCGCTATTAGAACCACTCGCCCTCCCGCAGCGCCGCGCCCCGCACCTCCGCCAGCCGTCCGCCGCTGCATACCTTTATTTTGCGCGCGGAACAATTCGATTTGTATGAGAGCCACATCTTAGCGTAACCGGAACTGAATTTTATGTAGCCTATCCTGTGTCCCAAGCTGTGTCCCGTATACTTAGTTAAATGTGCTTGTACAAAGTTTCATCGAATTCGGATAATCGGCTTAAGAGTTATAGCGGAACATACATACATACATACATACACACATACATACAGAAAAGATTTCTCAAAATCGTCAATTTAGCTTTAGTATCATACATAGAGGCTACAAACTCAATATTTCCTAAAACAAACTAACAAACTAACTTACTCCATGACCATCCCTTACAGATTTATTATTAGTAATAATAATAATAATTGATAATTGATATGATAACCATACGCCGTTATCGCGGGGGCACGAACAAACCAAGGTTATACTCAAATAGGGCGGAGAGTCCCCGCCAACACTAATATATTTAGAAGGTCACATTCGTGCCCCCGCGATAACGGCACGCACGCACGTCGCAACTCGCACCGCGCCACGCAACGCAACGCGCGCCCCGCGTATGGCTGGCTGAACGACCCGCGAGCGCGGCGGGGCGGGGGGGGGGGGGGGGGGGGGGAGGCGGCGTGCGCGTGCCTCGATCGCTCGCTCGCCTCGCCCGCCGCCCCGCCGCCCGCGCCCGCGCTATTCCCCGCGCTCGCACTTCATGCGAAGTTAGTGTTTTTTCTACAAATAATAAAATTCCGTGGATAAAAACGACACAAATTATGAATAGTGTTTTGTTACACCATAATAATCAAAAAGACGTAAACTCTAACAGCCCGTATTTTCTTTTGTGGCTTTTAGAGGTTGTTGTAATAAAAATATTAAATATCTATAAATGTCGTGGATGAATTCGACACAAAATATTTTGAACAACAGATATCAGTACTCTAAAACGCGTAACACCTATTTAACCTTTTCTAATATTCTTTTAGAGCTATTTGCGCGATGTATTAGGTACTGGTTAAATTTAAGGATTTCCGTGGACAGAGATGACACAAAATGTTTTGCACATCGGTTACTACTTCAATATTATCATGAAAGTAAAATTTTCTTTTCTAATTTTCTTTTCGTCCAATACTGATCTAAAAGACAAATACCTAAATTTCTACGTATGCAAATTCCTAGGATGACACAAACTAATATATTAGGTTGGGCAAATGGTTCGGAAACTATATGCGACAAATAAACAACTTTAATATTTTTGAAACCAAAAATCCTAGCGCTACAGGTCTAGTTGCAGCATTAATGTTGTCAATTTTGAAAATTTCTTTACACTAGGGGAAAATATCGTTGCAAAAGAAAATGTATGTATAGTAGTACCTATAAGGTAAGTAGGTACTTACTTATTTTTTATTTTATGTATTGAATTTTAGGAAGACTTGCTCTCTAATAAAATAAGAGATAGTCTGTGGTGTTGTTAGCAGAAATCGAAGTCTTAGAAGTGATACTAACGTACGCGTGGAAATTATTATATAGCAGGCAATATATTCTATTATAAATTTACAGCAGTTTATATAACGTTAGAAATATTCCACCTTTCCTGCTGTTTGCTATAATGCTGTTTTGCTATTTATGCTCGTACGTACCGCCATCTAGTTGATATAATAAAAATTATTTGTAGTTTAGCCCGTACCGTAAAACGTGGATACTTGGAACACCGTGGTTATCTGGGACAGACATGGGACATTTTACAATTCATGTTCTGGCTCCTCCAAATTATATAGTCTATGATCACTTTTCGGTCAGATGTGTTTGAGGTTATAACAGCCGTTTGTTTCTGCGAGAAAATTTTATTCAACTACCCTAAAAGTATATTATTTGTTTAGAACACTAGCAAATGTGCTTCAGATTGCTGCTCCAAACTTCTGCGTGTGTGTTGTAAAGTAAGTAGAATTTGAAACGTGACACTTTTTCGTGCGTGCAGCCGGTGTTCATCAATTTATAAGACGTGACGTTATCACGTCAAAATAAAATATTAACAATATTTTCATCATTGACGATGCGTTTATTGATGATGTGAAGTGTAACTGGAAAATATTTATAATTATAAAAAAAGTAGTGTTATTGGTAAGAAAGTTACAACCGAAGGAAATCTGAAATTGTCCCAACTATCCACGTTTTACGGTGGGTATGTGAAGCTCTCGCTCGATAGAGGGCAGTGTTAGTAGTATTTTGTAACTTAACCCTTAATACAATGACTAAAGGTTACATTTTAAATAATTAAATAAAACAGCAGACTAGCACATTAGAAATATTATAATAGAATTAGACTGCTGTTTGTTAGAAACAGCAACAGCAACAATAAAACAGCAGTAGGTATAGCAGTACGCGCTCGTTGCTTGCTATGAGCAGACTTATACAGCAGCAGCAGACAGCAGTTTATATAGCAACTTAACGTGTCTAGCAATTATTGTATCTAGCTAGTGTCTACTAGATGCATGGCATGGCACCTAACTGAGCGTGGTTTCGCGAGGAGAGGTGATTTTGGCTCTGTCGACTGCACCATTGGTCCCTCGGCACAGCCACCCATGCTGGTTTACATAAAAAAAATATATATAATAGGAATAAAAACATGGCTTATATAATATAGTGATTGAACCATAGGATTAGCAATATTAGTGAAAATGCCGCCGAGCTGAAGATTACAATGACAAGTTGTGCAGTCTTAAAATTACTGATTTATTAACTGAATAAAAATATTATAAAACCCTTTACAAATACATATTAAATTCCGTCGAAAATATTATATAAATTTTAAAGAAATGGCAGAAGGACCCGGCACCCAAGCCAATAATTAAAAAAAAATTTACCACAGACAGATTAATGATCTGTCTGCCTGCTGTATTCTCGTGATTGTTATAACACTAATATTTATCTCTTATTTCAATTATGCTAGTTATTCCAACAGCGTTAGGTTCAAATTCCAACATCAGCACCAAAAACAGCAATATAGCAATATAGCACTTTGAAACAGCAGTTATATAAAAACGGCAGATCATTCTAACGTGCTGTTGAAAAACAGCCGTTATTCCCACGACTTCGCGTAAACGGGGGAAACGCGAGACGGTCATCTGGCAGCACTGTGGCGGCGTTAATTCAGCTGTCACCCACGTTCATTTGAAGCCTTGTCGCACTTTTTTTACACAGATTATATTCTTTGGCTGACGCTGCTGGAAAAAAATTACCATACTAGAGAGCGTTCCACAAAAATCTTCCCTTCGCCGTTATGTTGGCTCCACTGTCTATCTGTCAAAACAGCGTTGAAGGTTGCTATGTGTACAGATTTACCCGTAATTATTAGTATTTACCGTATTTATTATACCGTAAATAAAATACTTTATTTCAGCCAACTAGGGCCATACAGTGAACAAGAAACTATAAAAACATAATGAAAACTCAAACTAAACAATATTAAAATAGTTATCAAAAGAATCTAAGGTAAAAGTAACTAGCACACTTGCGGCATTTCCCCGCTGGATGGCAAGGCTAACTCGTTGGATGAAGTAAGCCTTCGATTGCGGGACACCAGTTACATCGACTAGAAGCTTCCCGAGCTTCTTCAGGAAACTCCTGGCACCAGAACTCCACGGACCGAGCGTCTCTACCGCAAGAGCAACAAAGTGAAAACTGTCGGCAAGATCACCGTATTTATTGCGTTTGAGGTCCTCTGCCCTGTTCGCGGCAGCCCCGGCTGCCCTAGAGGTCCCCTGAATGTAACTAGGGGCTAACGTATCCACGCAAGTGGCATGCCACATCAAAGACTTACCCTCAGCCCACGGAACCAGAGATATGCCGTCAGGCCTCTTGCCATCCCGCCGGGAATAGCCGCAAGGTTCCTGTACGGTAAATACCTATTGCATTATTAGGTAATATAATCTTCACAATCTGGCAACAGGAATTTAAGCACTGACGGTGACACTGGCAGTGGAGCCAACATAACGGCGAAGGGAAGATTTAGTTGGAACGCTCTCTACGCACGCTCATGCCTTGCCAGTTGCCACGCACAACTCTTATTATAATATAACGAAAGTCGAGAAACGAAGCAAGTTCGTCGTTCATCGTACAGAATGGTGTAAGATAAGGTGTGTGTTGGTAGACAACATATGAAAGGACAATGGAGGTAAACTAAATCCACCGCCCCGACATAATCTGTTAGTGTGGCTATTCCCTAGAGTGTTTTTATAAGCTGGAGGCGCGGAGGCAGTGCAGCCCCCGTCCGCCGGAGCGGC
Organism: Nematopogon swammerdamellus; assembly: GCA_946902875.1. Classification (NCBI taxonomy): domain Eukaryota; kingdom Metazoa; phylum Arthropoda; class Insecta; order Lepidoptera; family Adelidae; genus Nematopogon; species Nematopogon swammerdamellus. The sequence goes on from OX336343.1 coordinate 14,469,546, forward strand.
TGAGGCTGGTCGCCGCAGGCGACCAAAAAGCCGAAGCTGCGGAGGCGAGCATGGGTGCCTGCGCGGTGTTACGCAAGGACGGCGGGTGTGCACTTCCCGCAGCGCCGGAGAAGAGGCAATCCTAAGTCGCTATTGAAAATAAATTTTTTTCGTGAAGTGTTATTTTTGGCCCCAGTTTTGATTTCCGCAGGCTAAGTCCTTTCTAATAGCAGTGTTTTGTGGGTTGTAGCTATACGGTCTCACTATCTTTGCCTTTCCGTAGAAAAAAAAAGTTAACTCTTACTACAAAGAGACACTGGTTTTTTTTTTACCTATCCCTTGTTTTAGCTATCAAGTTGGCTAACCTGAGCTCTGTGTTGCCATTATTAATTTGAACGATTACCCTGTACGAAATATTTGAATATTTTAACGCAACTGGTTAATAACAATCGTTCTAACTATTGCGCAGCCCTTCTATAGTATAAGAATTTCTATATTAGGTAGCTCATAGATTCCTAGACAAGGATTCCCGGCTTTCGATAGTATAACAGAACAGCCCCTGTAACGGCGTTACTGACTCGCCGACGCGGGGGCGTGAGTAATTGAGTATGAGAAATGATTTCACTGAATCAATGAGAAGGCGTTCGGTGAGGCAACCGGCCCGGCTATTAGTTAAAATATGCGAGTAGTTAGCGAGTGAGTTAACGCCCCCGCGCCGCGCCTCCGCTCCCCCCGCCGCGCCGTCGCGCCGCGCGCCGGTAGACCTAGGTCCTAGACCCCCAGGCCCAGGGCCCAGGTACATTTTCTTAATTTATATTCCACTACTACGGGGAAAATATTAACTGCAAATAACCCTTTTTTTTACGACCGTGGTTGGTACTAGTGACAGCAAGTGACGCCAACCTACCGCGGATACATTGACATGTGTCAGAGTAAAATAAATAACCACAGTTTGGTGGCATATAATTTGGGATCGCGTACTTTAGGTCCGATAATTTGGTACATGAAAATGTACCAAAATCCGGCCCGAGATCGTATTTTGGGTATCAATAATTTGGGTCTGATAATTTGGTCCATTGATTCTAGTACATAAAATTTGTACCAAATTATCGGACCTAAAATACGATGTACTAGAATACGGCGTCGCGCCGTACTTTGGGTATCCGTAATTTGGGTCGATAATTTGGTACATCGTATTTTAGGCCGTCTACACAGCTCCATCTATGAGTGACTGGCTATACTATTACGAAACGTTGCTATTCAAACGTTCTGTTACTCGAGAAGGTTCAATTATTATTCCGCTACTTGTTGATAGATGGCGAAAGCCGGATATTTTCAATTATACATTTTGCATTGATGATTTTCTTGGTGTCTGTATTACTTTAAAACATCATTGGGTATACTACCGGTGTGAAACTGTAGGTCCCTTCCCTTGCCCCTTACTAGGTGGTAGGCTCAAATTGTGGCCGACTGGGTCACCGTACTGGATGTAAGATCGACTCGGCTGTGTTCTCCTCTAGTCCAAGTATAGCCAGCAATCTAAAAGGGAAGTCTCTGGTATGGCACCTACCTTCTAGGAGGTGAAATTGGCTGGTCGGAGCATGTGCTTTGGCCCCTCCGACTCAGTCATCCATATCGGATTATATAAAAAAAAACTATGGTCCTGCAACAGGATAAAGTGAATGACCCACAGATCAGAGAAGTATTACTTAGGATTTCTGTGGAATGACCCATCACTACTTGTCTCCGTCACTCGCACGCAAGTAAATAGTGCGAGTGCCGTCGCGCTCGCACAACGCGTCTGTGCGAGCGACGGCAATATTCTCGTATTTCTATGAATAAAAAACGAGAACATAGAAGTACGATATATTATGAATATTTATGAATGATAGTGGAATGGGGTCATTCTTGAGATTGGGCGTATTCAGTTGATTCCACTGGCAGTTTTTAAATCTTAAAATTTTATAAAACCTGTGATCAAACATTAAAGTTAGATGCATAAGAAACATAAATTTCGATTAGGCACCAAATTCTAACGTACAGTAGAAACCAAACTTAAATGCGGCTGTGAGATGCGCCCGTGTGTCTGCGCAAAAGACGATTATTAGGGCAGAGGGGGGGAGGGCGGTAGGCGTGCAAAGGGGGTATCGGCGCACCCTACCGCGCTCCCCCGCGTTGCTAGGATACAACCGCGCGCCGCCGCCGCCCGCGTCCTGTCGCCCGCGCACGCCCCGCTCTCGTCTGTGCGTGCGCCATTGTACAGTCACTCACTATTTATCTGTGTCTTCCGTAGTTGTCGCGATAGATTTTTTGCTAATGGTGGTTATTCGTAGGTATTCGTGATTGTTGCAAACATTTTAGTTTTATCTCGGTCTATCCAAGCCATTAAAGGGAGACGAAACGGAAATGTTTGCCAAATATTTGTGTACATACAGCCATGTGTGGTGCTAGCATGAGAAATGTTTATTGGCGAAGTGCGTTTACCGGGGTCACCCGAACGGCACCAACACGTCGTCGTCCGTCAGTTCTAACCGGTTTTAACCATGATCGATACATCGGTGTGCACAAACATAATATAATGCAGCAAGCATGCAGCAAGACTCTCTTTTTACCTACAAATGATAATGTAATAATTGTATACATTTTCTGCCAAAATATTCGATTGTATATTTTATTTGACTATACATGCGCAGTCAAGCGGCCGAACTTCAGGCCAATACGCATTTAAGTTTGGTTTCCACTGTATGTATGCAAAGATATTTGATATGAAAATTTCATGTCCAGGGGAATCAATACAGAGTGACAAGGGAATCAAAAAATGTAAATTTTTAATTGTTTGGCTTTTATTTTTAGCAAATAATCGCCTCCAACAAATCTTTTCGAACATGTTGACACAATTCAAATATTCAATAATGCACTTAAACGCTGATTCTCACTCACTAGTAATAATTACCTACTTGTAGGTTGATTAAAACAATAATTACCTGTCTTCTCCTCATTTTATTTTTTTATGCGCATTGCTATAACAACATTAACATTAAATCATTTAAAAAGAAATTAAAGAATTATTAAAAACGACACACTCTCATAACAATCACGTAGAGACGCTCAGCTATTCCTTTTTTTTCTAGTCTCTCTTCCCGAGTCTGTTTTTTTCGAGGTGCGATGATTGCCTGAAATGAATAAACTATCTTTGAAACGATTACAGGAAAATAGCAAGCAATTTGAAAATACCGGTTACCGAGACTCAAACTGGAACTTAGTTGCTGCTGTGTGTGACGATGTATGAGCAAGATACTATGACGTATGTACGGCCGCTAGATTTTCATGTGTGGGGACTCTGCAGACGGGCCAAGGACCTAGTTTATGGCCAGCATGGTCACACCACCGTGGAGAATGAAGAAGAGTTGCGTGTTCGGATCGTAAACACATTCGGTATATGACAGTGACACTCTAGTTCGTGTGAATCAGAGCATCGTGAGCAAGGCCACTCTTTGCATCCGAGTGCAAGGTGGCTATTTCCAGCAATTTTTGTAAATGTAGGTAAGTACCTAAATGTAGGTAAGCCCTATAGGGCTAAATTCGAGCATATGGGCAGAATTGGCGATAGGCTGAACCGGTACCCAACTGGGAGCCGTGAGTTCTGGTCTCTCGCCAAATCTGTCGAGTCGAATTTCTGCCGCTCCTCACTTCCACCTCTGCAGCGCACTAGAGGATCACTGACTCACTCCGCAAAAGATAAAGCCGACCTTCTGGTATCTCTTTTTGGGGAGAACTCCCACCTGGATGATGGGGGAGCTTCTCCCCAATCCGGTGTGAGAACTCCATGCCCGAAGTATAGTTCCGACAGAGAACTGTGCGGAAGGAGCTTCTTGCCCTAGACGTCAGGAAAGCGAGTGGGCCGGACAGAGTGCCTACATTGGTGTTGAAAAAGTGTGCTCCCGAGCTGGCTCCAGTACTGACGCGCCTCTTTCGCCTCTCGTACTCTACTGGCCGCGTGCCGGCAGCTTGGAAATCAGCTTTCGTTCAGTCTGTCCCTAAAAAGGGCGATCGCTCTGACCCGTCAAACTACCGACCCATAGCAATTACCTCCCTCCTCTGCAAGGTGATTGAGCGCGTTATCAATACGCAGCTCATGACGTACCTGGAGACGAATAATCTCATCAGCGATCGGCAATACGGCTTCCGGCCAAACCGGTCAGATGGTGATCTCCTAGCGTACGTTACTCACCTTTGGGGGGAAGCGCTTGAAGGGTATGGTAAATCCTTGGCAATTGGACTTGATATTGCCAAGGCATTTGACCGGGTCTGGCATAAGGCGCTTTTGGGTAAGCTGCCGGCGTACGGAATTCCTTCTGGCCTTTGTGACTGGGTAATCGACTTCCTACATGGGCGTAACATTCAGGTCCTCGTGGACGGATGCTCGTCGGACGCCATGTCAGTGAATGCCGGTGTACCACAGGGATCTGTGTTGTCTCCCACACTGTTTCTTCTGCATATCAATGATATGCTGCCACTCGGCAACATACATTTTTATGCAGACGACAGTACGGCGCATGGATCCTACACTAGTCACCTTTCAGCCAGACGGAGTGATGTGGACGAGAAGAGGCGAACACTTGTGTCCGAACTCGAGCAAACCCTCGAGTCGGGTTTTAGCCTTTTAGAGGCGGGTGGCCGAGTGGTTTGGGCATCGGCTTCTCATGCGAGAGGTCCGCGGTTCTAATCCCGTCGGCGTGTACCAATGAGTTTTTTCTGACGAAAAAATTACGTGCATACCTACACCTGCTGCTTCACCGTTCGGAACCGGTGTAAAACTGTAGGTCCCTTCCCTTGCCCCTTACTAGGTGGTAGGCTCAAATTGTGGCCGACTGGGTTGGTACCACCGTACTGGATGTAAGATGGCCGCATAGCAGCCTCGGTTGTGTTCTCCTCTAGTCCAGTATAGCCAGCAATCCAGGGAAGTCTCCGGCATCTACCTTCTCGGAGGTGATATTGGCTGGTCGGGGCATGCGCTTTAGCCCCTCCAACTCAGCCACCCATACCGGATTATATAAAAAAAGTCGATTGCCGAATGGGGCCGGAGCAACTTGGTCGTGTTCAACGCATCGAAGACACAAGTGTGCGCTTTTAGTGCGAAAAGAACGGCGTTCACACCAGCTCCTTCCTTCCAAAACACGTCGCTGAAATTAAGCGACCACCTCGGGGTCTTCGGTGTCGAACTGCCGCACGACTTAAACTTCCGACGTCACATTGAGGGCAAGGCCAAGCTGGCCTCAAAAAAGCTGGGTGTACTCAACAAGGTGAAGCGGTACTTCACGGCGAGCCAAAAACTGACGTTATATAATACGCAGGTTAGGTCTTGCTTGGAGTACTGCTCGCGCCTGTGGAATGGCTCAGCTAAATACCAGCTTGCGTTGTGCCGTGCGACTTGTGGATGACCCTGTGGTGTCCCGCGACTTAGAACCGCTGCAACTCCGTAGGGACGTCGGCTCCCTAAGTGTGTTCTATCATCTATTTCACGGTGAGTGTTCGGAGGAGCTCTTTAAGGTGATTCCATCGTCCCCATTCCACCTCCGCACTACGCGTACTGGGCAGGGTATGCACCACTATACAATCGACCTACCGTGGATGCGCGATGATCGACATACCGGGAAAATGTGGAACTAGTGCGTGGAAATAGATGAGCAGGGAGCTCATCTATTTCCTCCCAAGTACAGCCTGGGGTTTTTCAAAAGGGGCGTGAAAAGGCTCCTGTCAGGCCGGCATGGCATTTGCAATCCGCGTGCATCACAGAATGTCCATGGGCATCGTAAGTCACCTACTCGTAAGTGAAACGATGCCACATGTCGCGCTTTCTATATAAAAAAAATAAAAAAACAAAAATGTAAGTTCCTAACTACTAGACTAGTGTAAGTGAAGTGTGTCATTGTAAGTATGTGTGGGTACTCACCCACACATACTCACACTGACACACGCACACCCATTCAAAAACACAGCAAACAGCTGTTTTGCGTTTGAACATAGTACGGTCATTGACCCCGTACATTGTAAGTTACCTACTAGTACACACAGGTTGATCTATTTAATGTTTAGGTAGCAAACATGTTTTGTTAAATTTCCCGAAAAGTAATGCTAAAAATATTTTTTTTTTTGCGTAACGTGTTTGTTTGAGTTTGTGTATAGCCCTCCCGAAGTTTTTGACATGAATAACGAAGCACCTTATATATGCGACGCAAAAAGTGGATTCCTTGATGTGTATGTAATGTGTGATGTGACAGTACTCATGTATTCATATTATATTTACGTAATATAACTGTATTGTACATACAAGCCCATTGCACTATCACTGCTGTACACCTACAATACCTTCATCATACCCATAGGTTGGCTAAAATAAAATGCTGTTTAGCGTTAAGCTGACCTTTTTGTCCCGTGTATTAGTGTAAAAATAAAGAATTTTAATAAAAAAATATATGTCAGATTATAGACATTGCTTTAAAATAATAATGAATTGTAATAGATGCCTTTCCGCACAATTCAAACGTTTTTTCTGGGATAAACTAAGCAAATATTGATTACCCAGGCTATAAAACCAGTGGAATCAATGCCAAGGGAATCATTTTTTAATGAAAATTTGTCATTTACCGCGAATGTACTAAAATCAGAGTAATGAGGTTAACACAGTAGATAATGGCTACATTGAGTATTGTATATAGATCATTTAATTGATTTTGGAACAAGCCACTATAAATAAAATTCAGCCAGAGTAATCAACGATGTACCAGAACCAAGCCAGTGGAATCAATTTCTTACCTTCGTATTTCGGGAACGCAGCGAGGAGTCGCTCAACCACTCCCCGCAGCTTGAAACACGACTGACGTTCTTCGGCAAAGGGTCGATCACGCACGCGTCTTTTAACCGTTCCGCTAGTGATGTACGCGCGATTTTGTGATGCGCCAGTGAAATCATTGTTAGGTCTCGGACAAAATTTTAAAACTAAATAAAATAAAATATATATAAAATACGCTTTATAAAACCTTTTTTAGGAAATGAACAACTAATCACCTTGCACGGTAAATAATATCATATCAGTTAGTTGCACAGAAAAAAAAATATAGATGGTTTTGTGTAACAATCTGGACCGTGGACGCGCCAGTGAGATCAATTTTTGGGGGTTTGATAATTTTTTTGCATTATTTAATTTTATATTTTACGCTATTTTAGTATTTGCCCAGTTAGTTTATAGTTAAAATTTCAAGGAAAAAAATACTTCATGTGCAAATTTTTGTAATAAGTAGCAATTTTGCTTCAGGACAGTGAAAATCGAGGGGCTCAAGAATGACCCAATGGCGAGGCGGCCTTAGGTAAGTAGGTACGTACCTACCTACGCAGTTATATATAACTAGCTGTGCCCGCGGCTCCGCCCGCTCTCATATTTCACTTCACTGCTAACCTCATAATAAGCCATTTAGCGTGATAGTAAGTAGCCTATAGTTGATGGGAAGAATCAAGCTATCCGTATATTTTTTTTATTAAAATCGGTTCAGTGGTTCTCGAGTTATAAGCGGACAGACAGACATACATACACTCAAGACAGAAAGCAGACGTTGGCTTTTATTATAGGTAAGGATTTCGAATGTCAACGTTGCCAATTCGTGCAGCGCCGCAGCACACTTTGGTGTGGTGTGTGTGTCACACACCTAGTGTTGTAAATTGACCGTCAATGACCATAAAGTCCCGTCAATGACCACTAAAAGAGCGGTCAATGACCGTCAACGTCCTAAAAAGTCGTCGTCTCGGCGTCGTCGAGCGACGTTGCCGGTTGTCATCAAGACGTTGTCCGCTACCGACGCCGAAATTGAAACGTTGCCGCACTGCTGCTCGGGCAACGTCCATCGACAACTTCTGAGAACAAAATACGTTGTGGAGTCGCAATATTTTAGCGCGCGTTTAAAAATATAAAATAAGTGTGCTGTATGTAGTTGTATCATTTTATTATTATACTCAACATAGATTAATGTGAATATAAAATTACTTAAGAAATACAAATAGGTAGTGTTATAAAATAAAACTTTAATTAAACAAGACTTATAACTATTTTTTAAATTTAATGTTAGGAAGTGTAAATATCTACTTTGCAGTATTATAAAATGCCCACCTAATAAAATTAATTAACCTTTTAACTAAGAACCTACACTAATAGTATGCAATATACTGGATAAGACAGGTGATTTAAATCCTCATAGCATATAATAAATAATTATTAAATGAAAACTATTTGAAATCGGAAAAACAAAACTACTCGTAGGTACCTTGGAACAAAATTTTTATTTTAAATTGTATCTAGCAACTCCATGGATGACCAACTCTCATTCCGTTTTCGTGTTCGTTTGAGCGAGCGAGCGGCGTCCATGACGCGAACAGTTCAGACGGACAAGTTGACATGCAAGCAAGTGTGCAAGTTACGTGCAGCATGCATGTTACATTATCTTGTTTGATACTTGCATACAATGCGTTTAGCAACATTTTGAATTTTTCCTATCATATATCACATTTGAACATAATTTTTTCTTCATTGCACTACCGCAATGGAAAGGATACCGCATACTTGGTGGTAGGGTTTAACCCGCCCGGGTTGGTACCACCGCACTGAATGAAACGTCGGTCGAAACGGCTATGAAAACGGAACGGAAAACACAAACTATTTGTTTGTGTTTTCCGACCAGTTCAGTGTGGCCGGCACGATCAAAGGGGGAAGCACAGACATGGCACCTAGTTCACCCGGTGTTATGGGCTGACATCACGGACGTTGTAGGTGATGTAGCCAACCGTGTCAGTTTCCATAAAAAAAAGGAACTTGGGTCAAATTGGGCTCATAGATGGGCAACAGAGATGAGTCATATATCATTGTAAAGGGTTCGATTAGTACTTCAAGTTTTACTAAGGGCATTAAGTTCAAATCAATTGCAAAAAAAAGATATACATGAAAATAGCTTATTCAGAAAATGATTAATATTTTTGGTTATTGTGGCAATAAAAACAATTTTTAAAATTAAAATATACTCTTATTTATATATTGCTTATAAAAATAAATATTTGTATAAATTGCTTAGTAATTAATAGTATTAATAGCTTTATTGTGTTTGTTAATAATCAGCTTTATTCTCGACGACGAGCTACACGAGCGACGCGGAGCAGCGCAGGCGACGCGTCGACGCGTTCCCGTTACTCTCCACCGCCCCCTCACCCCTTAATTATTATATTTAATACACCTTATACTAAAAATTTCATATATGTCGTAAATCAGAATCTAAAATACATGTATAAACCGCATAAAAATTCATGAATTCTGCCCAGATAAAAGTTTATATTTTTATATAAAAAAAAATTAATAACTTAATAACCCCGATGGGTCAAAAATTATTTGATATATATATATTTATGGTGGAACAAATATATTAACAGTTATCTCATCTCTGTTGGTGGGTGAGCCCAGGCTTCATACATTTTTGCCCATCCCCCTTTCATAAGAAGATAAGTATTGGTGAGTAACAAATGTACTTAAAACAAAAAAAAACATTCTAAATATTGTAAGCGTAATAAATAAGATCGACGAAGCAATAAACAATATTTTGATAGCAGTCCAGCAAGATAGCTTTCTACTTGCCTTCTCTGTCCACTGGTAGGTATTATGCCAGCAGAACATGCCAGTGGAATGTTTCCTCGGCGTTGTCGACCGCGCGCGCCGCCGCCGCACGCGACGACGACGTTGCCGTTTCGCATCGACGTGACGTCGCTCGCACTCACTCGGTCGGACTTAAGTAGCCGTTTGCTGCGCACGCACGCTTAGCGTTTGCATTGCACCATTTGCACCACGTGTTAGTCAGCGACTTGTTAGTTGTGTGTGTGTATTCTGTTAGTTCGAAAAAATGCCTGCTTTTGGAGGCAAAAAGCAGGCATTTTTTCGAACTAACAGAATACGATTAATTAAAAAAACTAATTAATTATCAAACTTTTAATATGGAGTGTTTTTAAAATAACGTTACATACCTACTTTTACTTTTGCTAATAAAGTAGGTACCTACCTACCTATGTGAAATTTTTTGTTTGTTTCTGTTTTAACTTTAAGAGAAAACGAGAAAATAAATTTTCCCCGTATTATAAACAACTTTTGCCAAGAAACTATGCATCTATTCGTAATGGTTTCCAAGAAAATAATTATTATAAAATTAATAAGGACGGAGCTGCGCGGCGGCGCGGCGCAGAGGTGGGCGCGGGGGCAGGCGGCGCGGGAGCTGCGCGCGAATCTGCCGCGCGCCGCCTCCGCTCCCCCGCGCCTATCTCCGCGCCGCGCCGCTCCTTCCGTCCTTATTATTTATAATAATATAGTTCATTTTTTAAACAATTTGTCGCCATCGCCAACGATTTGCTTTTAACCCTAACCACAGATCCCTAACTATACTCATTTGTTTCACTCGTTTGCAATTATTACAGGTAAAAGAGAGACAGCGCACAGCGTACTGCCTGGCGTGATAGCGTGTCGCGCGCGCGGCCGCTGCAGCACAGACATCAAAGAGACGCCGCTGGGGCGGCGGCCCTTTGATATCTGTGCGCCGCGCAGCTGCCTACCTACTTAGCTCATGTGTTGCTTGCATGCGTTGCGTCCAATACAGTGCGTAAATAAGTAGGTAAACATCGACATTTTCGTCGGCGTTCAAGGTCGCACGTTGCACACACACGCACGCGCGATGTGTGTTGTGCAGCGCAATATAGTAGGTACCTACCTACAAACGTTGGTTACCTACAACTACGATTCAAATAATCAACCTACCTAAACACTAAATAAAAGGAGATAGGTACAAAGTTTACGCCGCCACACTGTTCAATTGTCAATCTAGCTAGAGTCTAGAGTATTCCATTGCAAGTCCTTTCGGGTTGGGTTGGTTAGGTTAGTTTTAAAATAAATTTAATTTAATAATTCCAAGAAATACGTGTAGGGTAGACTATTCGCACCGCACTCATGCATGCCCACGAGTGAAATTCCGTGTTATAGGTATGTTGTTAGTGATTGAGTGCTACCTACCTACCCTGTTAGCGCTGGAAAAAGTCCGAGGTAGGTAGGGTAGGTATGATTGATTATATTATATACATTGATGTTATATATATAAGTTTGGAGTTGATCGATTGAATCTTGTTCGAATACTTTGCGAAACGTGGTGTTCAGTGTTGTGCTCTAATTTACCAGATGTCTTGTAGCACAACACCGATTACTCTGCTTGCCCCGATTGTAGGGATTCAGCGTGTGTGTTATATATATAGTTATTGGAGTGTAACCCGCTCTATTTTTTTCAACATAGAATATTACGATTTCTTTTATAGTTTTTTATTTAATCACCTAGGTAGATACCTACATTATATCAAGAAAAACTAATAAAAATTTAAAATAAGATCCATCCTTCTGCACACGCGCGGCGCGTCAAGAACGCCTGGCTCACTCCTTATGGAAGGCGTCGCGCGGCGTCGTCGTGCCGAGCTTGCGGCGTCGCATAAAAGCCGTCAATGACCGGTCATTGACGGACGTTTTCCATTTTTTGGAAGTTTTCCGTTTGGTCAACGTCGGTAATTGACGGCCTTTGCATCACTATCACACACCACACCACACCACACACAGCAACAAACAGCTGACAGCAGCGCCGCCGCGCCGCCGCATAGACTGAACTAAATGCGGAAGCGGCATAGCGGAATGAAACAAAACTTGTCAACATAAATACATACTTCCAATCAAACGATATCGCATTACAATACAAGCCATCAGATGCTGTGTGTGAATGAATATTTACGGTGTTGCAAATTGTCCTCGCAATATTTTTAACTGACATCAGGGGGTTATTCTATATGTGAAACGAAATAACATCTGCGGCGAAAGAAAAATTTGAAACAAAAAAATAAATTTTTTCCATAAAAATTCTGAAAATGTAGTTATGGGAAAAATGATTTTTTTTCTTCAAATTAAAAAGTCGTAGAACAAAAGTACAGAATTAACCCCTTTCAGATATTGTGGTTGGGGTTGCAACAAACTGTATAATAGTCTTATTAATGCTCCTCACTCGCGTATTTGCGGACATAAGACGATAAGTTGAGCCATATAATATAACACAAGCTTCAGTCATTGCGAAAGTAGCTGGCTGACTTGGTCGATGGATGACATGTTTTTACGGAAGTGATTTATGGGAAAGGCTAGTCTATAAAATAGATCTCGCTGGCCGCATAGTGAGGAAAGAAAGACTCGTTGGTATAATGCGCGGGACGGATCTCGGCGTGTCGTCCACGCGCATACACTACCTTTACAAGTACGGTGCGGGTGCGAGGGAGAATACTGACGAGCCGCTGCGGCGGGGACCGCCGAGATCCGCCCCGCGCATTATAGCCGCCGCTGGGCGCCGCCGCTGCCGCACCGGGGCGCGGGGCGGCGGCGGCGCGGCAGCGCGGCGGTGTCGTCATTAACCGTTCTTTAGTTAGATAATACGTAGTACAAGTACAACTATACACGGTGTTGCACCCCAAACCACTAAACCCGAAAGGGGTGATTCTGTACATGAAACCGAAAAACTTTTGTTCTACGACTTTTTAATTTGAAGAAAAAAAAAATATTTGCCCCATACATTTTGAGAATAGGTATTAAAATTTTGTATGGAAAAAATTTATTTTACTTTTGTTGTTTTTTTTTTTTATGGAAACTGAAACGGTTGGCTACATCATCTACAACGTCCGTGATGTCAGCCCATAACACCGGGTGAACTAGGTGCCATGTCAGTGCTTCCCCCTTTTATCGTGCCGGCTACACTGAACTGGTCGGAAAACACAAACTATTTACATCCGTTTCGACCGACGCGTTTCATTCAGTGCGGTAGTACCAACCCGGGCGGGTTATACCCTACCACAAAGTAAGATTAGGAGGGAAGGGACCTACAGTTTTACGAGGAATCCGAACCTCGGTCAGCCTCCATCGGTCAGCGGTCACCCATCCAAGTACTGACCGCACCCAGCGTTGCTTAACATTCAATAGCGACAGTTGACTGTCTGCACCACTGAGCTATCGAGGCTGACTGTAATAATAAATAATGATCCAAAACTCAATCTCAGTGTTTATAAATACTTTGTCAAAATAGTTAATAAATCAGAAGTGTGTGGGATAAACACGCGCAAGTCGTAGGACGCCGCGCCCGCCTGCGGCAAAAGGCAAAGAAGGATTGTATTCAGTAAGAACAATAATCGCCGAGGACCGGGTGAGTATGCTTACTTATACACGAAGTAACTATTAAGTAATCTGTGCTTAAACATACTACCTTGCTCGAAACATTTTGACTCTTATTATTACCATGATTATGGAATGGATTACCGATGTTACGGGATACCCACGATAGATAGACATTTCGATAAGTCGTCGAATGAAACATATTAAAATTATGTATAACATTATTTATTACATATTCTATGATGGGGTGCTATATACTGCATTAATGTATAAATGCTTTACGCGTATCATAAAAGGACTCACACAAAGGAATAATATTAACAAACTGCTGCAAATACGCAGTGAATTAGTTGGATTTTATTTTAATTAAGTCGGAAGACCCTGTGCACCAATAACATAGGTTATAAAAAATTATAACCTATGTTATTGGTGCAAATATGATATAAATGTATATTTGTAATGCATGCGATTTTCTTCTGAATTTTTGGAAAAGTTTTTGATAGAAAAATACGGGTCACAAAATTAGCATTTTTTTAATAAAAAAAAAATCAAGCAAAATTTACAAAAATACATTATGTACGGATATACAGTATTATACGGATTTTGTGGTTGTGGTTGGGGTTGAACACCCAACCACGACCACAAAATCCGATTCTGTACATGAAACAGAACAACTTTTGTTCTTCTACGCAGAAGTTATTTAGTTTCACATATAGAATAGCCCCCTGATGTCAGTTAAAAAAATTGCGGAGGGCAATTGCAACACCATGTATATATATATGTTTATGCACCTTCTAGTGCAGAGGCTCAATTATTAAAATGTGTGTACGTCATTTTGAAATTAATAAATTAGATTTGATTTGAAATTGAATAAATTTGATTTGAACTTGCCGGAAAGATAGGTAGGTACTCGTAATTGTGTAACTTATGTAGGTCGTACTTAGGTAGGTATGTACTTAAAAATGGAACCTGATTGTCTTCATTGTGTTTTTTTTTTCAGAAAATGCTTTCAAAGAAGATTCCATTTGGGCTTTTTATGAAGGGAACTAGGTATTACTTTAGAAGACGCTGCACTAGGCTGGCGTCTGGTCAGCAGGTTGAGCACTTTACTTACGTGCTCTTGTCCAGGATGTCCAGCGAAGTTCACCAACCACCCAACTCGTGGACAACAGACAAGGAATGTGCACATCCACGATGACCAACAATACTGGATACCTGATAGGTTTAACCCACCTTTATACCTGATAGGTTTAAGTTGTTGACTTTATTATGTTCTTTACTTCTTGTGTGTGACCGTGAATTTCGTTCTTTTTAGCAACTTCAAAAAACATCTTTCTCGACATACATACATACATACATATCGTCACGCCTGTTTCCCAGTGGGGTAGGCGCAGAGACAACGGATCTCCACGTGGATCTTGACACACCTCTGCCGCCTCTTCCACTATTCTCTATTCGGCAGTTTGTACATATGTATGTACGCACCTATCCTTTACTTCTTTCATGTTCAGGAACTTTCACTAAAATATTCCTTCCTCTTAATTAGTTTATCCCTTGGAAGGAATTTCCAGCATAAGTTATACTGTATATATATTATTGGAAAACGAAGGAAATAAGAAGGAAAGTTGACCAAAGTATGTTACCTATCAGGAAATTTTACTAATATTTTTGACGTGATGACGTCACGTCTTATAAATTGATGAACACCGGCTGCACGCACGAAGGAGTGTCACGTTCCATCTGAGCCTGTGTGTGCAGGCGAGAGCGCGTAACAAGCGATAGAAAGGCACAATCGGTATAGTCAAAGTTACCATGGAAACGTCTTAAGAAGTAAAACTGTCAAGATCAGACAACAGAAGTTTATTGATGGCCAGTCACAAGATGATTAATCTTTCTACTGGAAATGTAGGAATTAGAATTACTGATATATGCTCTATGTACTACGATTATTCCACGTCATCACGTAAAACCAAAGAGATTAAAAAAAGAGGGTGGGTTTAATGTCTTTGCGTAAAACTATCGTCCGTAAACCGACTTGATTTTTTTATGTTTTTATTTTTGACAAATGAAATTTCACTGTGGATTTTTTTCTAATCTAATTTATTGTAAGTACCTTCTTTTATTCTATTCGTGACATTTTAGATATAAACTTAAAATCTTGATTATTATATTTTTATGTTGTGATTTTCTTCAAGCCTTTTTATTCAAATGGTATTGTGTTAATAAGTTTTAAAGTATTGACGAAGGCTATTTTTTGCTCGAACCCAAACATTTTACTTATAATTACCTAGCTAATAATAATTTATATGTGTTCTATTCAATGTGTGTGTAAATGTTATGTATGACTGACTTATTCAAGTGTACCGTGGTACCAAAGGAATCAATAAAAATATGAATATGAATATGAATGCGGGACAAAAAAAATTATCGAACACCAGAAGAAAAAACAATTGTGCAGGGCTGACCATGCGATTCCTCATGCATGTGGGACAAATGGTTTTAATATGATAGGGTAACCATAAGATTAAAATTTATGGTTTTATAGGGTGCCCATACGATTCCTTACCAAATGTGGGACAAAAAAAAGACCATGCGATTCCTTAAATAATTTGAATAGGGAGACCATACGATTCCTTAACTAATTTGGGGCATTTTTTTTAAGTTAGTTGAGGGGTCACCACACGATTCCTTAAATAATGCGGAACAAAAGAAATTATCGAACGCCAGAAAAAAAATATTTGTGCAAGTTTAAATTAATTTTAATTTAAAATTTTTATATTTTTATATGTATATGACCAATTATTTTTGGATAGGGTATACTTCAAAATTGGTCCAATTTTTATTTGAACAAAAAAAATAAAAGCTTTAACAAAAAATTTTACCGACGAAAAACTGAAAAGCGAAAAATCCAATTTTGGCGGGTAATAAACCTTCCTAGTCTTACTAACAGTCTTAAAATTAGTTCACTTGCGTAGCTATTAAGACTAAAAGGGTTTATTACCCGCCGAAATTATATTTTTCGTTTTTCAGTTTTTTGCCGGTTGAATTTTTTGTTAAAAAGTTATTTACAATGTATTTTTGTTTTGTTGCTGGTTGTAATGCTGTAGTAAAAAACTAATATTTCTTTCTTTCTTCAAGTAGTATGTTGAAAAAATCAGTCGGTAACTAATTATACATAATACAGTGGTTTTTCTTGTGATCTTTACATAAAAGTCTGAATAAATATTATATTTCTTTTATAATATAAAAGAAACGATATTATCGTCTTTCACTGAATACCTGCTCACTCTGTAAAGTTTCAAAGTATCAGTAATACAATTTCATTTGTTATTTTATTTTATTTTATTTATTGACAGCGCGACATATGGCGCCGAACCACCCATAAGGTATCTAACGACGCCTATGGACATTCGATCGTATGCGGGGGTTGCGAATGCCATGCCGGCCTGACAGGTGCCCATTCACGCCCCTCTTGAAGGACCCGAGACTGTACTTGGGGGGAAATATATGGACAGGGAGAGCGTTCCAGAGTTTACCGGTTCTGGAGAGGAATGATCTGCATAATCGATTGGTACGCATGCGCGGTAAGTCCAGCGTGTAGGGATGCAATCCCTGCCCAATGCGCGTGGTGCGAAGGTGGAAAGGGGATTTGTTATTTCAGTTAAAACTTTTTACACTATGAATTATAAATGACTTAGCTAAAATTTTGATGTTAATAGTGTCGAACTTTTGATAATCGTTAACATTATTACTAGCATCAGCTAAATGATATCTTTATCATTATCATAATAATAATAATTGGCACGCACGGTTGGAGGTACCGTGCCGGTATCACCACCGCCGCCGCTCGGCGCCTCTGGAACTACTCCACCACGACTCCACCCAACTCGACATGCCTGGTGATAGTAGCGGCTGCAGACCACCCGGGACGCGACCTGCGTGATGGAGAGCGGGCTCTGCAGCGACGGCTGGCCGCCGCCGCCGGGCTCGACTTCGACGCCGCCGCCGCCGCCACCGCTCGCCCGCAGCAGCATTGCCTCCACCCAACGCGTCGCCCGGCCTCGCCGCGCCCGGGTCGTCCATCACGAGAGCCGCCGTTCTTCTTGGACACCAAACGCACACCCTACCACCCAGCTCCAAGCCGCCGGTGAATTTCATCGAGGGCGAAGATGGAGCGTTGACGTCGGCCGAGCCACAACACCTACGGCGAGGGCGACGTCCACCATCGGCCAGCTTGGGGTCATCGGGACTTCACGTCCCGTCTAGTGCCCCCGCTACCGGTGGTGCGTGCGACCACGAGGCGACGCGCGCGCGAAGATTAAGACTTCAAAGAGCTGCGCGACGATGTCGCCGTGCAGTCCGGCGGATACGGAGCTTTCCGAGATGGGGGTGGTGGTGGCCTACGTGTCTAGTACCACCACCTATCGCTCGTAGCTTGCCTCGCGTCGTCTCGGAGAGCTCCGTAGCCACGGCCTGCACCCGCCGGCGTGCTTGGAGGTTTTCCTCCCGCCGCCGGCGGTATGCCGTTTTTGTTTTTTACTGTTAATATTAATTTTGTATATTTTTAATATTTTTTATCATGTATAAAAAATTAATATAAATATTGTAAGATAAAAATGTGAAAATAAAGGTATAATATAATAAAGCAAATTTCATTAAGACATACTAGCATGCTTCATTACCATCCAACCGCATAAATTACCATCCAGGTGTTTTTCATTACCATCCACACCTTCATTACCTTCCATCAATTTTCTCCAAAACTAAAAGTTGTACATAGATGCCTTTCTTATGTTACTACATCTAATAAGTACAGGAACACATATATATATAAATATATTTCAGAAAATAAAAAAATAAAAATTCCGCCAAAACATGCAAATTTGAACGAAATGGCGGAACGACCCGCTTCATTCTTTCAAAGTTTCAAAGGATTCTACAGACCCACTGACATTCTCCATTAACTGCCAGAAATAATAAATAAAATATGGTGTGATATTCACAACACAATTTAAATAAATTGATCATCATCGGCACGACCGAGGGGAGGCACTGACGTGGCACCAAGTTCATCCGGTGTTATGGGCTGACATCACGGATGTTGTAGGTGATGTAGCCAACCGTGTCAGTTTCCATAAAAAAAAAAAAAATCACTCCGCCAGTTGTAACTCGTTAAGTATTAAGACTTAAATATAAAAAAATTGAAGGCATTTAGTTTTCTTTGTTTCTCATATACATACAGTACCCGGCAGTAAGTATGACATGTACGAGTACATCGAGCTTTAGAAAGAGACAATCATTTTGTAGAGCGTCGTTTCTGTCGCACGAAGCATGAATGACGTCTTATCTTGATAGATAGATAAGACACGGACACGGTGATCCGTGTTAGAGAGAGAGATTGTCTCTTTCTAAAGCTCGATGTACATTACTTACTGCCGGGTACAGTACATGTTTGTTGTAGGATCAACATTTTGCGAGTGGTTTGGAGAAAAATATGTGTGTGATAATTTTTGGATGAAAAAATTCATCTTTCCGCTGCTGCATGCAACCATGGCTGCAACAAATTAACAAAACAAAACTATATGGGTCTGGCTGGGGCACGGAGGAAATACTTAGTATTTTCTCCGTGGTCTCGGGTCACAGTTCCTAACACCCCCAGGAGCGGCATTTGCTGTTGGCGAGGCACGGAAACAAGGAGAATACCTACGGGAGACGCAACGCTACTGCGTTTGTATCGGAGCACGGCTAGCCAAAAATCCCTACTACTACGAAAATCGAAATCGTAATTTAATCTTTTATGACGTGACTTGTCTATCTCCGTTACCCATATCGCGCCCTGCGATATGGAGAGAGACAGAGCGAGCAAGGCGAGCGACAGGTTTGTTATCGCTGGCTTGGCTCGGGTATCTGGTAGTAAGAGCCGACCGTCCGACCAATCGGAAGCCTTGCTTGACGGCAACTTGACGGGATCACTACGAATGCCAGTCTGACGGACAATGATGGTGCGGTATATTTGTGAATTTTGAAATTGTTATTTGTAATATTATTTCAAATCGTCTTTACTGAATGAATATTATTGTTTGAATCCAAAAAAAATATTGAAAAATTAAACAAGACTGTTGTTTTAATATTTTTGAAAAGTTGTACTAATAATCAGTGATAGGAATAAGTAGGGCTTATTTACCAAAATTTCGAGGAACAGAGTAAAAGATTGGAGACTTCCTTAAGACAATATTTTTTTCCGGTTTAATAATATTCATGGTGTTTTAATTTCGCGATTTGAAAAAAGTGGCCACCATTTTGAACTTTTTAGTTACTGGACCGATTGCTTTCAAAATCGATATCTGGGTGTCAGTGTGGGCTCTGAATACGAATCTGTAGTAAAAATTTTAAAAAGTGGCCGCCATTTTGAACTTTTTAGTTACTGGACCGATTTCTTTCAAAATCGATATATGGGCGTCTGTGTGGACTCTGGATACGAATCTATAGTCAAAATTTAAAAAAAGTAGCCGCCATTTTGAACTTTTTAGTTACTGGACCGATTGCTTTCAAAATCGATATCTGGGTGTATGTGTGGGCTCTGAATACGAATCTGTAGTAAACATTTAAAAAAAGTGGCCGCCATTTTGAACTTTTTAGTTACTGGACCGATTGCTTTCAAAATCGATATCTGGGTGTCTGTGTGGGCTCTGAATACGAATCCGTTGTCAAAATTGAAAAAAAGTGGCCGCCATTTTGAACTTTTTAGTTACTGGACCGATTGCTTTCAAAATCGATATCTGGGTGTATGTGTGGGCTCTGAATACGAATCTGTAGTAAACATTTAAAAAAAGTGGCCGCCATTTTGAACTTTTTAGTTACTGGACCGATTGCTTTCAAAATCGATATCTGGGTGTCTGTGTGGGCTCTGAATACGAATCCGTTGTCAAAATTTAAAAAAAGTGGCCGCCATTTTGAACTTTTTAGTTACTGGACCGATTGCTTTCAAAATCGATATCTGGGTGTATATGTGGGCTCTGAATACGAATCTATAGTAAACATTTAAAAAAAGTGGCCGCCATATTGAACTTTTTAGTTACTGGACCGATTGCTTTCAAAATCGATATCTGGGTTTCTGTGTGGGCTCTGAATACGAATCCGTTGTCAAAATTTAAAAAAAGTGACCGCCATTTTGAACTTTTTAGTTAATGGACCGATTGCTTTTAAAATCGACATTTGTTTGTCTGTGTGGGCTCTGAATACGAATCCGTTGTCAAAATCTTAAAAAAGTGGTCGCTAATCACTAATTCGTATTCAGAGCCCACACAGACACCCAGATATCGATTTTGAAAGCAATCGGTCCAGTAACTAAAAAGTTCAAAATGGCGGCCACTTTTTTTAAATGTTTACTACAGATTCGTATTCAGAGCCCACACATACACCCAGATATCGATTTTGAAAGCAATCGGTCCAGTAACTAAAAAGTTCAAAATGGCGGCCACTTTTTTTAAATTTTGACTACAGATTAGTATTCAGAGCCCACACGGACACCCAGATATCGATTTTGAATGCAATCGGTCCAGTAACTAAAAAGTTCAAAATGGCGGCCACTTTTTTTAATTTTGATTACAGATTCGTATTCAGAGCCCACACAGACACACAGATATCGATTTTGAAAGCAATCGGTCCAGTAACTAAAAAGTTCAAAATGGCGGCCACTTTTTTTTATTTTTACTACAGATTCGTATTCAGAGCGCACACATACACCCAGATATCGATTTTGAAAGCAATCGGTCCAGTAACTAAAAAGTTCAAAATGGCGGCCACTGTTTTTTTATTTTGACTACAGATTCGTATTCAGAGCCCACACAGACACCCAGATATCGATTTTGAAAGTAATCGGTCCAGTAACTAAAAAGTTCAAAATGGCGGTCACTTTTTTAAATTTTGACAACGGATTCGTATTCAGAGCCTACATAGACACCCAGATATCGATTTTGAAAGCAATCGGTCCAGTAACTAAAAAGTTCAAAATGGCGGCTACTTTTTTTAAATTTGACTACAGATTCGTATTCAGAGTCCACACTGACACCCAGATGTCGATTTTGAAAGCAATCTGTCCAGTTACTAAAAAGTTCAAAATGGCGGCCACTTTTTTTAAATCGCGAAATTATAACACCATGAATATCATTAAACCGGAAAAAAATATTGTCGTAAGGAAGTCTCCAATTTTTTACTCTGTTCCTCGAAGTTTAGGTAAATAAGTCCTACCTATTCCTATCACTGATAATAATAATACTAATACGACCACCTTGAGAGGCTCTCGCTGAGTGGTTGGGTCAAGGGCCAGATCCAGAAGGCAGCCCTGCTCGACACCGCACGCATCGTCCGGAGGTTCCTCTCTTTGGGACCCGACCATCGGTAGCTTGGGCTCGCCCCGCCGCCGGTGGTGGAAACTCCATTTGTTTTTGTATTAATTTTAGATTTTAAGTTTGTAAATATTATGTAAAATTAATATAAAAAAAATGTGTAAATAAATGAATACTAATATACAATATATTAGTTTTGTATAGGTATATTTGTTTTATAATTATAAAAAATAGAAAACGTAATATTAAAGAAATAATAACAATACATATTATAAATTGAATTCATCCATGTCATTGCCATAAAAAACTAACAACACCCATATACAATAATTGATTTCAAATTTCTTTCCAGTCTGTCAAATTTGCCTATCATGTGTACGCGCCCGGTATGGCGCGCAGTCGTGCTCCTAACTCGCGGAATTTTTGTATTTTACACGCTTTAAGCATTGTATTATCATTAAAATGACCTAATTATGAAAGGTTACGCCATCTTTTGTCTTTCTTGAGCTCTTTCGACACGCACTAACTGCACAAATCGCCATTTTGCGTAGTGCACATATACGTGTTCTTCGTTCCCAAGTCGCGAGCGCACTGACGGTCGATCCCGCAGCAGCGCTATATGTTAGTGCAAATGCTCTAACACGCGGCTAATTTTCCTATATATTAGCGCTCGACGGTTGCCACTCCCGTAGGTATGCTCGGTGCACGGAAAGCGTTCTAGTAGGGAGGCCAAGTGAATAAAAAAAATTTTTCGTAGGACTGAACAGGTTTATACCGACTACTGGTATTGTTGGAATCAGCTTGATCTCCTGAGTACGGAACTGCCGGTAGTCGCTCTATAAAGTGGTGGAATAAGTAGTTATGACGTCACAAAGATGGCGGCCCAAAAAACCAAATTTGTCCATTATCTCAGTAAGTACTTAACCGATTTAAATAAGTCTGGTATCATGCGATAGCTATTTAAATGATTCACAAAATGTGTCTTACGTGTAAGTTTGTATGTGTGAATTTCAAGCTATATTTTCAAAAAAACTTTTTTTTCGAGCATGCATATTTTACTTTTTTGCTAAATAATATTATTAATTACAACAATTAAAATAACAGTAAAGTTGTAAAATATTCCGTACTTTTTCAGCTATACTACAAAATTTGAAAATTAGAAATCGCATGAAAACTTATTAAATTGTAGCCGTTTTTGTACATGCAGGTGTGCGATGACATCGCCCGGCGCGCGCGTCGAGAATTACGCGAGTTACGGGAATAAACGAAAAAAATGTCTGGATAGCTATTTAAATGATTCAGAAAATGTGTATACATATAAGTGTGTAAATTATATAAGATACTTTAAAAGATATTTACAAAAAAATATATACATTGATTGTTTTTATTATTTTTAAAGTTACGAAATAATTATTAACCACATAAATAATACTACTTTGAACAAAATATTGCTGTGATCTTCAGCTATATTTAAAATTTAAAATTATAGAATTCTCGTGAAAAACAAGAAAGTTATCGCTATTTTACTGAGAGGCGCCGCGCCGAGTGTCGCAAAAAACACGGCTACTAAATTTACTTCTAAATTGATTCATAACCTGATTCATGTACATAATATATCCCGAGGTATATCCTTCAGTCAGTCAGTCAGTCAGCGTGTAAGCGTCAACTGCTGGACATACGCATCTCCAATTTTCCTCCAGTCCTCCCGGCCTTCAGCGATACGGAACCACTGCTTTCCGCCGACGTACTTGATGTCGTCGTCCCACCTGGCGGGTGTTCTTCCCACACTCCGTTTTCCTGCCCACGGCCGCCAGTGTAAGACACGGTTACTCCAACGGTCTATCCTTATCCTTATAGGTATATCCTTAAACATACCTAAATAAAATTTAACGCCAAATGTGGGGATAAGTATATTTATTGTCTTATTAATACATACATATTTATACCTATTATACGCATACTGAATTAGAAAAAATTCAAAGGTCTGTTTTTGCGGCAAGTTAGTATCTGTCAGAATTAAACTAATTAAAGCATTTCACACCAACATGGCAAACGTCTTCCATACACTTCTGATTTCGGTCAGCGCAAACACAACGTGATGTCCTATAGGCTACAACCAGTCTGGCAACTGCAGGATATTAGCTATACGTCCTGCGTTGTAGGATCGTTCAATGATCTCCCACGCCCATTGAAAATATTATAATGTTGTCATGCCTGTGTGTTTACAAGTGACGTCAGTTCATATTTGTGATCTTTTGCAAAGCCTGCATCCGCTTGTTTTAATAACTCATCAAAAGCCTTGTCGTACAAAGAGCTTTCATCGCTATTCTCCGTTTTGTGCATCTGTAAGTTCCTTCTTCAAACATTAATAATGGTATTTTATATCGGCAGCAGTAGGATCTGCAGTGCCTAGTCGACAATAATTGTCGACTAGGCACTGCAGATTAATTATTAATCTCGCTATTGCTTAGGGCAATTCCACGAATTTGCTCCGCTACGTTCTGAGATTGGGCTTGAACAATTTTTTCTTCTGTTTTCTTATTTCATTTCTCTATTTTTTGACATACACATACACATGTCACCGTTCATCATCACGCCAACATTACTTCTCGATAACCGTTTATTAGACTCTTGACCATCCTGTGAGAAATTCTTTATTTAATGTTTGAAGAACCTCGAACTACGATGTTTTAGCATTGGTGTGGTTTAGGTAGGTAATAGACGAACTTGACGAGGAACACAACATCCGACTAAATAACTTTTGTCGTGGTTTATAATTGAATTGATACTACATAGTATTTTCATCTCCAACGAAGGATTTTCCATGTTGGAGAAACCGATTTTCAATACATTTGATATTTGCGTTGCTTGTAAATGAAGCATAACAAAAATATAGCATAGATAAAGCGAAATGGCACACAAGTGCCATTTCGCGTTATCTACGAGATCATCAATTTTGTGTCCTGAATTTTTTTTTTTCAAAATATGTAGTAATTTTTTCCATCCAAACTTATAAATAGACAGCACAGAGATTTAGACAGACAGACAGGAACATATCATACTATATTGACATGCGTGGTAAGCATTAAAACAGAACAAACACTAGCGTTAGTCTTCATTACGTTTACGATTTTTACTGAACCATTAAATAAAATTCCAAATTAATAAATTTAATAAAATTCAAATAAAAAATAAATGTTGCATTAATTTTACGTTTTTCATAATACTCATGTTTAATTATATACGCAGTACCAATTTTATTTACTGAACAATATTAATAATTGGATCCTGCATCTTTTGTCTAGCCAGAGGAATTTTTAATTAGTTTTAATAAGTCCTATGCCAGGTACGCTAATATGTGGCTCTCATACAAACCGAATTGTTCCGCACGCCGAAATAAAGATACGGTAGCGGGATTACTTATTATCTTCTTGTTAAATACGAATTTCACGCGAGCGAAGCCGCGGGCAAAAGCTAGTCGTTAATAAAAGAGAAAGCTCACTCACCGCCAAGTCTTGCAAATAAGTCAGAAAATCACAGTCCAGACATTTTTTTCGTTTATTCCCGTAATTCGCGTAATTCTCGACGCGCGCGCCGGGCGATGTCATCGCGCACCCGTATGTACAAAAACGGCTACAATTTAATAAGTTTTCATGCGATTTCCAATTTTCAAATTTTGTAGTATAGCTGAAAAGTACGAAATATTTTAAAACTTTAGTGTTATTTTAATTGTTGTAATTAATAATATTATTTAGTAAAAAAGTAAAATATGCATGCTCGAAAAAAAAGTTTTTTTGAAAACATAGCTTGAAATTCACACATACAAACTTACACGTAAGACACGTTTTGTGAATAATTTAAATAGCTATCGCATGATATCAGATTTATTTAAATCGGTTAAGTACTTACTGAGATAATGGACAAATTTGGTTTTTCGGACCGCCATCTTTGTGACGTCATAACTACTTATTCCACCACTTTAGAGAGCGACTACCGGCAGTTCCGTACTCAGGAGATCAAGCTGATTCCAACGATACCAGTAGTCGGTATAAACCTGTTCAGTCCTACGAAAATCGTTATTTGACGACTTTATTTAAAGTGGCCTCTCTACTATTCGAGGTATCGTAGTCGTGGACCGGCCGATGGAAGCGTGTTCGTCTTGGCGACGACCGGCTCTGCTGTTCGGGTGTGAACGACCGGCGGCGTATCAGCTCCGGCAGCAGGTTGAGAACTGGAGACCAAGAACGCAGCGGGCGGATCGTTTGACGTACAAGGCGCAGTTGTGTTTTATAGGTCTTTCAATATTAGTTAATAGTACGCTAAGGGGCGTATGTGTATCAAATACCGATCACGTTCTCATACCCCATTAATATTTGTTCCGATATATCTATATCTAACCACATACCTAACCATGCTAATAAATAATAGTCTATTAAACTGAATTGTGTATCTTTTCTACCTTTATCTATGGCCCGGAGGCGCAGCTCCGGCCGGGGCCTCCGGGTGGCTCCCCGGCCGGCGCCGGCCGGAGTCGGAGGCTGGGCGGCGCGGAGCGGCGGGCGGGGTGCGCGCGCGCGCCACTGCCGCGCCGCCCGCCCCGCGCCGCCGCTCCGAAACATGTGAGCGGCGCGACGCGGCGGTGGTAGGTATGTAATGTAATGTAGGTAGGTAGCAAGCGACCCCGACCCAACTAAACAAAATAAAGTACCGATTTCAATGTCACTGTCGTAGGTATATATATTGGTAATCTGTGGGTCAATGGCCGTTTGCTAAGGTTTACTTGCTTTACCGAATGTGAAATGCGCGTTATCATATCAATCATCTAGATTTCTCATTTTCCATCAAACTTTACCAGGCTTTGGACTGGCAAGATTAGTGAAAAAAATCTATTCTGGTACATCGGTACATTTTTTTTTACCTATATTGTCGCGCTGAGTCTTACGTGCGCGTAATCCGTATTTCCGTCTTTTCTTTGGCGCGTAGTAATAATTTTTGAAGAAGTAGCCTGTGCCTCCCTTATTTGTTTTATTTTTCTTATTCTTATTATGTGTTGGTATATCCGCCGAGCCGACGGACGGACGGCCCGGACGGACGGACGGACATACGGACAGGCGGACGCCCGCGCCGCCGCGCCGCCCGCCGCCGCGCCGCGCCGCCGTGCCGCCGCCGCCGCCCGCGCCGCGCCGTAGGCTTCGGTAGTAGTTCCTAACGGACGGTTAACTATTTATCTATTTTGCTCTATTATCTATAGGCTCCCGTACGGGTACGGAAACCTAAAAAAAATCGGGGCGAGGTTTGCGGAGTGGCATCGTGTGCGGCCAAGTGCGCGAACCATTCTCGGAGCTGTGCAGTGGGAACATACCTAGACCCCCACACCAACCCCCCAAAGGTTCACGGTGATCGGTTCAGCAGTTTCGGAGTCTATCGGCCTCCAACAAACAGATCAACAGACAGATACCAACATCCATTTATTTTATATGTACATTTACATATGCCGAGAGATATGCATACCATACTCCTATAGACCAAAGATTAATTATTTATCTTAGCTATAAACTTTTACATTCGTATTTAGCGATACACCAGAAATAGAGAAAGAAGTTCGATCTCTTTTCGTCTGTGTAAAAAAGAGATATGAATTTCATCTCTTTCAAGCGTTTTGTTAAAAAATTGAATAATGTACCTACAGAATTAAAATGCCTAACAATTATATACATTAATTAGCAGTAGCAGCTGGATATTTTATATATGATATGTTTCCATAATACCTTTAATGTCCATGTAGTACTGAATGTCTTACTAGGGGAACTTTTGTGGAAAAAAACAAAACATGATTTCTTCCATACAACAAAAAATTGAAAAAATTATATCTCGAGTATGGATCTGTCTACAACACTGCGGTTAAGATATGTGTCAATATATAGCTAGCCAAATAAAATGTGCTATAACAATGTGTTATTATGAAACGTCCACAGCCCTATGTCCATTTTTTTTCAATTCTGAACCACGCGCCGGCGCCGGCGGCGGTCGGCGGTAATTTATTTCCAGCTTACTATAATTATTATTATGTTTCAGGTAAGAATAAAAATGCTTAGGTACCTAATTAAAAATTATTGACATGCTTAAATTACGTAAGTAGGTACCTATTTATTTTACGTCGTCAACTCTAAATAACTGCCTAAAACAATGATTCGGTGAATCTGTAAATACTGCAGTAAATCGTTAATAAATTATATGGCAATACTAGATATATCATGTAAGTACCTACCTTTTTTCCTAAACTAGTACCGTGAAATCTTTAATGTGGAAAAACTTCTTTTACATTTATTTTAATGTAGCTAATGACATCTAACAGACAATACATGAATCAAACTAGCAGACTAATAAGTAAGCTTGAACATGCTGATAAGTTGAAGGGAGATTGCTACTTCCCGGTAGATGTCGTCAATTATTTATTAGACACTACCCAAAGTACGGCGCCTCGGCGTACTCTAGTCCATCGTATTTTAGGTCCGATAATTTGGGTCATGATGCCTAAATTATCGTGTACCAAATTATCGGACCTCGAGTACGCTGTACTAGAATACGGATGCCCAAAATAAGATACCTCGAATACGATGTACCAAAATACGATGAACCAAATTATCGGACCCAGAGTACGATGGACTCGAATACGACGTACTAGACTAAGGTACACCCACAGTTTTAGCATTTGTATTGCAACAAAGGAGGTTTATCGCAAAGAAATACAAGTATATTGCATTGTTTGTTGGTGGTATGCAATCTGTGCTGTGCTTGTGGCTATCAAATATCAATTCGATCTTCCTTCATTCTTATATTTAATCCTATGGGCTCGGTCAGACCGAGACATGCGTATGCTTGTTAGCGTTGGGTTGTTATTGCACATTCTGGCGGTATTATGAGTGGCAATTTGGAATCGGAACACGGTACGAGCGCTACTGGTAGCGCAGCGGGCTCTGGCTCGGGAGCCGGCAAGATGTATCCCATGGATTTGGCCGTACCACCGCAAAAAATTACGATAGTGAAGAGTGCAGCGGCCCCGGCCGACAGCAAGGTGCACCTAGCAGCCCCGCAGAGTAAGCCGCATCTGTTGTCGCACACTGGACCTATAAGCCTCGTGCGTCCTGCGCCGCAGATCATCTCTCAAGGAGTCGCCTCGCAGGTTAGGAATGGGGGAGGAATTTCAAAACGAACTACCTATGCAAATTGTTTTCGTTTTTTCGTCAGCCTCGGTAGCTCAGTGGTGCGGTCGGTCGAATTAAGCACCCCTAGGCGTGGTCTGTACTTGGATGGGTGACCGCTCGACCGTTGGAGGCTGACCGTGGTTCGGATTCCACGTTAAACTTTAGGTCCCTTCCCTTCTTACCTTACTAGTTGTTAGGGTTTATCCCGCCCGGGTTGGTATCACCGCACTGAACGAAACATCGGTCGAAACGGCTATGTTCGTGTTTTCCGTCCAGTTCAGTGTAGCCGACATGAAATTAAGAGAAGCCCTAACTTGGCACCTAGTTCACCCGGTGTTATGGGCTGACATCACGGATGTTGTAGGTGATGTAGATACGCTTGTCGTAAAAGAAAAGAAATGGGGATACAGGTTCAAATATGGAGACACATATATGGCGGCCATCCTGGCATTTGCGGATGATATTACGCTGTTAACCCGCAATCCAAAACAAAATCAGTCGCTTCTTAAGGTGGTGGATGACTATTGTGAATGGACCAAAGGGATGAAGATAAAACCAGCGAAGTGCTACTGTTTGAGCTTAACCAGGAAAGGTTCAAAGTTTACCTCGAGCAATCCAGGTTTGACAGTAGCCGGAAAACCAATCGCAACCGTGGCTGATGAAGCTCCTTTTAAATTCTTGGGCAAAAGGATCACCAGCAGAGGAAAGGAGCATCCTACTGATGATATTGTCCAACTTTTCGAAGAGAGCCTCCGCCAAACTGACAATCTTCCCCTCCTGGGTACACAAAAGGCATGGATTTACGATAACTACCTGACATCAAAACTTTCATGGCCATTTCTCGTCTACGACTTCACAAAGCAAAACCTGACTAAATTAGACTCGTATGTGACCAGATTCCTGAAATCATGGTTTGGACTGGCTCACCCGGCTGACTCGTCAACGCTATACAGATCTCACAATAACTTTGGACTGAACATTAAGAAACCGTCGATATTTTATCAAAAGGCGAGAATAGCCAAACGATGTATACTCAAAGACTCCAATGATAGCGCTATTCAAGCCTTACCCAACACATCACTATCAGATGAACTGGAATCGAGACTCGACTTCTACAAATCATTCCAAGTTGGTACACGCACCAATAGATCTGGATTGGGCATAGAAACAGCAAAGTCTGATAAAGAAATACTGAAAGGTTTTGCTCAGGAGGACATGGAACAAGGCTTCAAACTTCACGCCTTAAACCTAGAAATGCAGAATGATTGGCTAACAGTGGGTGACTTCTGCATCCCTCCTGCATTGAAGTGGAAATCCATAATATACAACTGGTCCCCTGAGCTGCTTAAGTTCTACTTAAATGCATTCCAGCTTACTCTCCCCGACCCGAGTAACCTAGTTAGATGGGGGAAATCTACAAATAAACTATGCCCGTCATGTAAGGAGTTCGTAGGCACGGCCAAACATTTGTTATGCGGATGCAAAATACTACTTGAGAGAGGCCAGTATTCCTACCGTCATGATAAAGTCCTCCAAATCATCAGAGAGGCCATCAACCTGTCAATTGCACGGACCAGGAAAGGGCAAACCAGTAGCGGCTTCCAGAAGGTCAACTTTGTGAAACCTGGAGCCAATAAGCTGCCCAAAGATAGGACTAAACCTTCTTCAATTTTGGGAGCAGCAAAGGATTGGGAATTGTTGATGGACACACATGAGAAGCATTACCAAATGCCTTCGGAAATCTGTACCACAGCATTAAGACCGGATATACTCATATTCTCAAAAGCGACAAAGCATGTAGTACTTGTTGAACTTACAGTTCCATGGGAAAGTAACATACCGAAGGACCACAACATCAAACTTAACAAGTACTGCAACTTAGTAGACCGGATTGTGAGAAACGGATTCAAGACTGATCTCTTCGCTGTGGAAGTCGGAGCAAGGGGACTACCAGCGAAGTCGCTCTACAGTCTCTTCAAGAATCTAGGGCTCCCAAGATCGACGCTAAGCTCATATATGGAGAGAGCTTCGAAAACGTCACTGGAAGCATCCTACAGAATATGGATAGGTAGAGAGAGGGAGGTCGAGAGCGGGACTGGTGGTTTCCCCGCGTCCTAGTCAACGCAGACTAGCTGACGAGGGCTTGAAGCGAGCCGAAACGTGAAGCATGCGCGGGAAATTTAGAGTGGCCACTCGCTAGTCCCGGCCTCGATTAATACCCTCCTCTACTGCCGATGGGCCCGGATATGTTCGGTGAAGCCATCGTAAGCTTAGATCCACACCTTCCTTCAACCATGTCAGTTTTCATAAAAAAAAACAATAGGGGAGGGGAGGGGAAACCAACGGGTAGTGACCTGTTGCCGGAAGTGGTGGGGGGAGGGAGAGCTTTTCGCAGGTGGAAAATTTTTTATAAAATTGTGGGGGCTTGAAAAAGGCAGTGCAAGATTCTGATATCTGAAAAAAAGGGTATTTGCTTTATACCGAGTGAGCCGGGGAGCCGAGGCCGCAAATTGCTGGTAAGCTTATTGTGTAGGCCGAGTTAAAAGACGAATTTTAGTGAAATAATTTGCCGGAGACGTGTAGTTTTGGAAAAAAAATATGAAGAAACAGATTTTCCATACAAAATATTTTTTTTATACAAAAAACAGCCCTCCTCTCTCCCCCTCTCCCCTCCGGCAGAGGGGGTGGGGTAAATAAATACCCTTCCCGCGCCCCCTCGCCCTACCATCCCCTCCCCCCTACCTGGGCTTCCCAGTGTAAAGACTCACCTGAAAAAAAATATTTTCAAAAACTTATTTAAATGTCGTTAAGCATGTCCCTCCATGCTTCGCGCGGACCTTAGGAGGCTGCACAGAGGTCACCATTGGGCTCACTGGGTGAGCGATCAAAGCTAGCGACGTCCCTGTTACCCTCCGCTAGTCTCTCCATCGTCCATCCATCGACCATCTTTGGTCTTGGAATTCCCTTCCTAGGAATGTGTTTAGTAATATAAGCTGATAATCTGCACTGTTTGTTCTCAAGCAGCCTCAGATGATGGTATCGGGTACCCCACTGCCGCCGGGCGCGCAGCTCGTGAACCAGACCTCGCCGCTCCTTGGACAGCCGCAAATCATAGGCACGAGCGGCCAGCTAATAAACCCACAGACTCAAATAATAAGCCAGACCGCTCAGCTAATAAGCCAAAGCACTCAGTTAATAAGCCAAGGCACTCAGCTAATAAGCCAAGGCACACAGATAATAAGTCAAGGGAGTCAGTTGATGAGTCAGATGGGTCCAGCGGGACAGGCAGCGGGCGGTCAGGTCCTGAGTGTGGGTGCTCCTGGGGCCGGTGTGGTGGTCGGCTCTGGTGGCGGACTTCGTGCTCTACCAGCGAGTATGCGAGTGTTACCACCGACGACACACGCTGCTCCGCGACCAGGTCAGTTTAACTATTTTTATGTTTTCCTTGCCACATCTAACACAACTAGTGAGAACTTTCATTCGACCATTGAAAACAATTTTTCACTTGAACTGGGATGCTAAGAATAAGGGCAGATTTGCAATGTTTGGAACTTTAGAAATGACACCAACACGAATTTTCTTGGTGTCGACACGTCACTACAGTGCCACTAATAAATGGCTGGAAAACAAATCGCACTACGTCCAAAACAAATTAAAACTACAATTTTACTCATAATTATATGTACATGCATCACATTGCGCTGTATCCCGACAATCGGGGTAAGCAGAGCTATCAGCAGGACCATCTTAGGCCTTGGGCACATTCGCCCCCTTTAAGAAAGTAAAAAAAAAAGTGAATTAAACTATCAGTAGGTTATGTACTTTTATTTATTGACTTGAATATTTTAAAGTTATTTAAATATTTGTATATTTTTCATAGAATTAATTTAAAAAATTTAACAAATTTTTCTGAATTTTTTTAGACTTAGTAAAATTTTGGTTCACTGTTTAAAAAATATTTAGAAATCTCATCAAGTTTCCGATGTACTTTCAAATTTAGAAATTTTAACTGCAATTCTTAGTAAAATACACTAAAAGTAGAGCTCCTCTTTATCAGCGTAAATGACGACGTCGGCACCTTGGGGCCCTTATGCCCCATGTGCCCTTATGGAAAAGACTTCTCTGGCAATCGGTGTTATGATGCAAGAAATCTGTTAAATTACCACACAACACCGTTCACCATCTTCCAAGTATTAGGACATTTCTCACTATCTGGTCCCCACGGCACCATATGTTGGTCTGCCATGGCACCGTTAGCTCCACTTGT
The DNA here is from genome assembly GCA_946902875.1 of Nematopogon swammerdamellus. NCBI lineage: Eukaryota > Metazoa > Arthropoda > Insecta > Lepidoptera > Adelidae > Nematopogon > Nematopogon swammerdamellus. The sequence continues at coordinate 14,502,603 of OX336343.1, forward strand.
ATAGTGCCTTCCTGGTCCGTGCTTTGGATTGGCTGATGGCCACTCTGATGATTGTGAAGAGTTTATCATGACAAAGGTATGAATATTGGCAAGGTAGCCTTTCACAAGAAGAACTTTTTTGCATATAAATAAGTTGTTTGACGAACTCTACAAGTACACGAAGGGCAAGAATTATTTGAAGATTGTTTCCATCGGACAAGGTTGCTCGGGTCGCGGAGTGTAATTTGGAACCCGTTAATGTAGATCTTGAGTAAGCTCTGTGAACCCCTGTCTGGATACCAACTGTCAAAGAGACTGGGCAGAACTTGTGTGAGGTGTCGCTACTGTCGAACCAGTAATGTGCAAAGCGACCAATCGGTACAATGCTGCATGCAGTGTGGGAACCAGCGAGGAAGAAGTATTTCTTAAATACTGACGCCGTCTTGTACGACAATAACATTTAAATCAAAATCTCATGTAAAAAAAATTCCACTCCAGAGAAAAAAACACCAAAATATGATATAGCTGAAGATCTAATAGCCACATTCACGCCTCTAATTATATCATGGGTCGTAGTAATCAGTGTGTAATTGACTTGATCCTCAAGAATTATAGGCACAAGGAGAAGAATGGTCCTCTTGTCCTCAGAATGCAATTTCTTTCCTGAGTCCTAACCTATTGGTGTGAATCCCAACTTGGAAAATTGTTGTAGATGTGGAGGTTTCATTCAAGTTCTTCTCCTACAATATTGCTCGGTAGGGCTTGAATAGTGCTTATCTTTGGAATCTTTGAGAATGCAACTTTAGACTATTTTCGCTTTTTGATATCAACGGTTTCTTAATGTTCAAGTATCAAGCAAGAAGTAAGTCATGAAGACGGTTACCTACTGCATGACTTGGTGGATGAATCGTGCCAGGTGACAGGCTACATATAGGCTGACATGGGCCAGTTATTATGACTGGCCCATGTCAGCCTATTAAACCACGGTCCTGTCGGATCTGTTCATTAAAGTGTTATTTTGCCAAACAGTGGTATCGAGCGTGACTGTGACTCCGATCGGCGGGCCGCTCGGCAGCAAGCAGCCCGCGCTGGCGGGAGTGACGAGCCACGTGCCGCGCGGGCCGGCCGCCGGCGCCTCGCTCGCCGTGCCCCGCGCCGCCGCACGTCCCGCAACACCGGTCCCTAGCGCACTGCCCGTCTCTACTCTCGGTACATATGCTTGAGCAAACTTTACTCAACAACTTAGCAATATAGATCAACGACCGTAGCTCCGATTTGAGTCGAATATAACAGTAAATCAGATCCACTGTGTCTCACATTATTGTCTCATATTATCAAATCTCACATTAGACCACTCTTGGAATATGGATTTCAAATATGGAATCCTTACTTCGTCAAAGATATTACTCTCCTAGAAAGAGTTCAAAGAAGAGCGACCAAGATACCAAAATCACTGAAGAGGAAACCATACGAGGAAAGACTAAAAATCCTCAACCTGACAACATTGGAGCAACGTAGAGAAAGGGGTGACCTCATAGAAACATACATTTTTGTACCGTGTGGGGTCGGTACTTCAAAAGAATATCCCCACTGCATCTCTTCCCGTCGCATGTCGTAAAAGTCGACTAAGGGATAAGAAAATTCGTCAGCCTCGGTAGCTCAGTGGCGCGGTTGGTTAGTCAACTGTTATTAAGCAACGCTGAGCGCGGTCAGTGTTTGGATGGGTGACCGCTCGACCGTTGGAGGCTGACCGTGGTTCGGATTCCACGTTAAACTGTAGGTCCCTTCCCTTCTTACCTTACTAGGTGGTAGGGATTATCCCGGCCGGGTTGGTACCACCGCACTGAACGAAACGTCGGTCGAAACGGCTATGTAAATAGTTCGTGTTTTCCGTCCAGTTTAGTGTAGCCGACATGAAATGAAGGGAAGCACTGACATGGCACCTAGTTCACCCTGTGTTATGGGCTGACATCACGGATGTTGTAGGTGATGTAGCCAACCGTGTCAGGTTCCATAAAAAAAAAAAAAAAAAAAAAATACAAGATTCTCAATCAGCATTATGATTGTCCAGAACTGGAGAACCTCTTTACTAGAAATACAAATAGTCATCTCCGAGGCCATAGCTTGAAGCTGAATGTCACTGTCAGCTCAACAAATCCGAGACGAAACTTCCTGTCAAATAGAGCAGTGCAAATGTGGAACAAACTGCCCGAAGATGTCGTACAAGCACCCACCACCAATTCCTTTAAAAACAGGCTCGACAAACACCTAAAAAAAAACACCAAACTAAACTAACATAAAAATAACAAAGCACCAGTGAACTTAGACATGAACACATCAGCCTAGGCTGTTCGTTCATCAAATAAATAAATAAATAAATAAATAAATAAATACCGTGTAATTGTTTTCCTCTTTTTTTTTTCTTAGGGATTTAGCCAATATTTGACAATTTCCCAATGTGCCTGTTTTAGTATGTTCTGCCTTTTACATACTACGCAAGAGCTGCGAAAACTTCACAATTATTAATATAAATTAATTATCAGCTACTCAAGTTTTTTGAGAGAATAGAACTACCGCGCACAGTCTTTAATTTCCGAATTTAGCATGTGTACCTTAAAGTCTTTCCTAATGCTGTGGATGTAACAAATAAATGTAATTAATAAAGTAGATCTGCTATAATTACAGTTCATTTTATTACCCTAAAAATGTAAAATTGCAAACACAGGTGGCTGGAGCGGTAGAGGAGGCGTGCGCGGGCCGGCGCTGGTGTACCCGGCGCGTGCCGGCCCCCGCGCACCGCCGCCGCGCGCCTCCGGCCCTGTCCCCAACTCGCACTCAGTGCATTCACAAACACCGACCTCTACTAACGGCGTCAACACTGCCACCATTGCCAGTTAGTACTCACTGTCGATATATATTTTTTATTTTTGTTTGACGTAAGGTATTTTCATATTTATATTGTTTAACCCTTCCATTATCACCTCAATTAAATGCTCTTCCCTCCCTAATTTTCATGCGTTACCGGCGCTAAGGCCGCGTCCGCCGACCTTGACAAAAACTCAAATATTTCGTGAAATACTGAAGCTAAATCAATAAACTCTTTTGATCCATAAAGTCAATGAAATTGTCTATGGATCAATGTCAAAAAAAACAGCAAAAGAGTGCTTACTTGTTTAGAAGTACCACATATTAAATCGTTAAATGTTATAAGCATTTAACATTTAAAGATTTGACTTTGAAAAATCCCCGCGCGGGCTTATAACATTGAAAGGGTTAAACTTTTATTAGATGAACCAAAAAACAATAATGCAATTCAAATATTGACGAAACTGGGCAATTTCGTCCAATTGGTGTGCTTGTTGCTGTAAGGCAATCTCTTCTAGCGCACCATATTAGGTATACAATAATCCAGACGGTAAAAAAACCAGGGTATGTTGGATTACCAAGTCTGAAGGAAGGTGTGGATCTAAGCTTGCGATGGCTTCACCGAACATATCCGGGCCCATCGGCAGTAGAGGAGGGTATTAATCGAGGCCGGGACTAGCGAGTGGCCACTCTAAATTTCCCGCGCATGCTTCACGTTTCGGCTCGCTTCAAGCCCTCGTCAGCTAGTCTGCGTTGACTAGGACGCGGGGAAACCACCAGTCCCGCTGTCGACCTCCCTCTCTCTACCTATCCATATTCTGTAGGATGCTTCCAGTGACGTTTTCGAAGCTCTCTCCATATATGAGCTTAGCGTCGATCTTGGGAGCCCTAGATTCTAGAACCTATGTAATGCAATGTGCACGTACAACGGACCGTCTTGAGGTCTCAGTGCGGAGAATGGCCCACCCGCCTTCCCAAGAGGCTGGGCAGCAAACAACAACAACAACAACCTATGTAATGCGACATATCTATGCCAGGTTATAGGCTAATTCACGCTTCACGCTATTATTCATGAACTGAGCAGTGGGGTCGAAAGTGAACGCAGTCACAGAAAATCTACCAATTCTGTTAGCTTTCATGTGATTTACTTAAAAACTACTCAACCGATTTACATAGAGTTTTCACCGACTTTACCGCGAGCGGAGCCGCAGGCACAACTAGTAATTAATAATTTCACTATAGACAGTTCATAGTTCCAGTAGAGAGTAGGAGCCTCAATGCAGTATTTTCGACTTGTTCAATTTTGAAGTATGCATATAGGTATTATGTATATTATATACATTTCAGCTTAACAGAATGTGGTGCACGTACACAACTACGAGTGGGATTGTTATACCGCAGGTTAGCTCACAGTGATTTCAACATGTAAATAACCTTCCCTTATCTTACTAGGTGGTGGGGTTGCAACTGTCCAGATCGGTACCACCATACTGAATGAAGGTCCGTCGAAACGACTGTGAAAATAATTAGTGTTTTCCGGCCAGTTCAGTGTAGCCACCACGCCCATAGGGAAGCACTGACATGGCACCTACTTCTTCAAGGTGCGATGGGCTGAAATCACGAGTGTAGTAAGTAGGTGACTTAGCAAACCACATCGGAGTCAATAACAAAATCTGACAGGCGGAGGAGTGTCGCAAGGTTTGCGGATGTCTCACGCACGGGCGGCCGCCCCGCAGCGCGCGTCGGCCCCGCCGGCCGCGGCCCCCCGCGCCTCCGCGCCGCACGGCCCGCCCCCGCGAGTCTCCGCCTCGCACGCCGCACAACCGCGACCGTTGCCCGTGCTGCAGAGGAACTTCCAGCCAGCTAAGGTCTTCATTGTTTAATTTTATGATAATCGAGCAGTGGAAGCTGATGTGTTCATAATACTGCTGGTTAATTTGGATTATTTTGTGCTTTTGACCCCCGTTTCCACCATCTCCGGTTAAGTCAAGTCCAACAGTTATTTGTTGGTTTTAACAAGCCTCAGTGACTCGCGCTGTAGGCGTGTGATAAGTACCTACGCAGATGCGTATCTCTGTAGACACAACAGATCAGCGGGCTGGCTGATTGTGAACGGATGTGTCCTCTATGCGAAAGAAAATATAATATAGAATTTTGTTGCCTCATGCTTATGTTTTGCTTCATAATATCATAATATTTGTGAGATTTAGAATTTTCGCAATAATAATTTAAAAGAAATGCTTTGCAATAGGTGTAATTTCGCACGCACACTCGCAGAATTTTCGCAATAATAATTTAAAAGAAATGCTTTACATTAGGTGTAATTTTGCACGCACGCATGCTCGCCCTGTCTATTTTTTGTTTCGTATCTAAACAGGAAGTTTAAAGCTGTGAAATATCTGTTACGTAGTAGCTATTACATAATCTGTTTTATAGTGATATTTCTCTAAGGAATATTTCATATTAAACAGGAGTTAACAGAAAGGTACATTTTAGCGGAAAGTGCAATGGTGAAATGAGCCATAAATGTTTGTGTAGTCGGTTCGTGAATGAGTTTGTTTGCAGTGGGTGCTTGGATGACATCTTGGAGCAGTTTATTCATTTTATATCTGCTATTTTGTTGCATAAGAAGTGTTTTCGTGGATTTGTTAATTTGGATATTACAGATATAATTAATAAGCATCCACTTACATTCAAATAATCTAAACTAAAGTAACACATTAAAATAAAGTCATAAAATAATAAATGCAGACAAGACACCAGTGCCGTGTCAGCGGATACCTTTGGTCGTGCAGGCTACGCTGAGCTGGACATATTAAATATACAATGACGAGAATGGTGTGACAGGTGGTGAGTGTAGGGGCGCGTGCGGCTACAGCGGTGCCGGTGACTCGGTCCGCGCTGTACTACGAGGTGACGCGCACCAACGCGCCCGCACCCGTCACCATCACCACTCAACCATCAACGTTTGCGTATACGCATAGTACGTTCGTGCACCATCATCTGCCTGGTATATATTCTTCATTAAATGTTTTTTATATTTATTTATTAGATTCAGTTAATAAACGGAGTAACAGGAGATATTTATTCTATGATAATTTATTTTGATTCATCTCTACTATTAAAATGTGTCTGTTTGAATAAACATAAGATGTGACTATCAGGGCTACAAATGAACTAAATATAAAAAAAAAACAACACTGAACGTTAAGTAATGTAGTGGACATTACTCAAGGAAGCTGTTAACAATTATTACATTTATGTGGCGTTTGCTTGAATTAAACTATAGAATGGACTCTAGTTGTCTTGTCAAACTATAATATTATGTACATCCTTACCTATAACAAAATCCAACGTCTGCTTTCTGTCTGAGTGTCTGTCTGTCCGCTTATAACTCGAGAACCACTGAACCGATTTTAATAAAACAAAATTCTACGGATAGCTTGATTCTTCCCATCAACTATAGGCTACTTACTATCACGCTAAACGGCTTATGAGGTTAGCAGTGAAGTGAAATATGAGAGCGGGCGGAGCCGCGGGCCCAGCTTGTAATATATAATTATGAAATGAAATGAAATGATTTATTTTTCGTCACACAACAACTCATATAATTACATACAAATTTTAACTGGATTTAGACGTATCAGCCAAAGCTGCCTGTCTAAAATAAATAAATAAACATAAATGAACACATATCATGTGACGAAAAGGGAGCCCACTCAGCTGACTCACTATCCGAGACGGCGAAGCTGATTTTCAGGGGCTCCCCTTTCCAATAAAAGTGCTATAATAAGAGTTAGCTGTATGTAGTGAGTTTATTATTGCATTGGCAGCGGTATCGATGACAGTAGTGCCCGTGTCGTCAGCTGGCGACGTCTCCCCCGCCCCCACGCCGCCGCCGGCCACGCCCCTCGCTGCCTCCGCGCTCGCCAGGCCATCTATACTGCGCAAGCGGGACATCGAAGGGTTGGTACCTACTATATAATATGTACGCTGGGCTGCACGTGATGCGCGTGGTCACGCAAGCAAGGCGAGAACGATGTCTGTGTGTCTGTATGAATGTGTAGAGCGCACGGATGCGGAAGCGGCTGAAAGGGGAGGGGATGCAGTTCACCCCTCTCACATTTACCTCAGCTCCCGATCGCCGCGAACTCACCCTCTTATTGTATTTATGTAAACGTGGTGTAACATTTTTATGTAAAAAGTTAAAGCTTTTAATGAATAAAAAGTTAGAAAAGTCTTGTATAATTTCATCCATAGACAGGTAACCTACGCTTGGACATGTCGAAAATTCCGCCAGTTCTAAATTCAATGTGAATAAGAATTGACAAACAAACATCGCAAGTCAGAATGTTTTGTTAGTACCTTATAAGTATTATATTATAGTAACTTACAAAAATAATTAACCCATAAGCGGTAGCTAGCTCATAAGAACATTAATATATAAATGCAGCATAAACATGAATACTTAAGAATCTGACCACTCTGCCTATTTACATTACCTATATCTGGTGTATAGTGCCATCGTCAATTTTGATACTTAAATATATCAAGTCAAATCAACAACAAATTAGTAAAAGTGTATTATAAAGAAATGTAATCAATTGTCAAAGTGTATCCAATTATAAAAATTCTTTATTGGGGAAAAGACTTTTAGATAAAATTACGGTCACCTAAAGCATCCTTTACAGCGAAATAACTCTTTTCAATTAACATTACTTTAATTCGTCGTTTAAAATTGTTTTATGTTAGAAGACAGTTTATTATCAAATCTAACACTATTACAAATAAAGCTTTTTGAAGTTTTAGATAATCTATGTCTTTTTAACTGTACATTAATCTTATATCATGTATCATAGTTATGATTGTCAGAATTAAGACAGAATTAGAACTTGTGCAAAAAGAATTGCAAGTCTCGTGGCACCTTGTTTTGTTTATTTGAAAAAATGTATATTTGAAAAAATTGCACAAATCAATTTCATCTTAGGGTCGTCCTTTAATCATGTGAGGTTTTTAGGCCAGTTTTTAACTATCTTTTCTATTTATTTCGTCCAACAGGTCACCATCGAAGAGCGTAGGCACGTCGACAGCAGCGTACGCATCGTGCTTGTCGGACGAAGCTAGCATCGTAAGCGTAGGGTGGAGCGTGCGGCGCGCTGAGCCAGGGGGCATCGAAGACGGTCCGTCGGCACGCGTCGATGAGGATGAGGGAGGGGACGGAGGGAGCACGACCGTGTCGGCGGCGTCGTCGCCGGCGCCCGATGACGATCCACCTTCCCCGCCCCGCGTACCCACCCCACCTACGCCGGCACCGCATGATATCTCGCCGAGGAAGAAGCCAAGGAAACAGATGTGAGTACGCTCTCTCTACAATGCTATGTTTTTCTTATCTTTCTTTCATTTTACACTAGCTGTTACTGCGATTCTCCTTTGCGGTAACATTTCCCCTGACTATCCTTAGATATGCCAGAAAATGTCAGTGAAAACTCCACATGAACTGATTGAGTAGTTCTCTAGTTATAACAAGTTATAACATAGAATCGACAACGGCGCGTTGGTCGGTGCACTGTTACAGATTTAGCGCTGTGGTGTCAGCCCATAACACTTTGGTGAACTTGGTGCCATGTCAGTGCTTCCCTTCGGGGTGTGCTTATGATACCGACTGACAGTCGACCGACCGCACCACTGAGCCCCGTTATTTCCTCCATTCCATAGACATTATAAGTAAACTACAGTAGAACCTCGACTATCTGACCTAATGTGGACGGCGACCCTAGGTTGGATAATCGACCCGATTACATAAATGCGTTCTTTGAAAAGTTATATGTAGACTAAACAAATTTACTGCATTTTATTAAAAAAATAATGATAGGTCCGGTGAAGCTAAGTGGCTCACAGAGAACAGTGGGATGGCCTTCAGGAGAGCCGTACTCGGAACAGTGCCCACATAGTCCCCCAGAGATTGATTGTTTACAAGCTTTTTTAGTACATAGGGTTTTAGCTTTAATAATGGGCTCTGTTTTATTAATTACTAGCTTTTGCCCGCGGCTTCGCTCGCGTGAAATTCGTATTTCAAAGGAAGAAAGTAAGTAACTAAGGGCGAGGCCGAAGGCCGAGCTGCGTTCAGGAAGAGGATAACCTTTTCGAAGAAAGTAAGTAACTATGGGCGAGGCCGAAGGCCGAGCTGCGTTCAGGATGAGGGTAAACTTTTCGAAGAAAGTAAGTAACAGAGGGCGAGGCTGATGGCCGAGCTGCGTTCAGGAAAACGATAAACCTTCTCGAAGACAGTAAGCAATTATGGGCGAGGCCGAAGGCCGAGCTACGTTCAGAAAGAGGATAACCTTTTCGAAGAAAGTAAGTAACAGAGGGCGAGGCCGAAGGCCGAGCTGCGTTCAGGAAGACGATAAACCTTTTCGAAGACAGTAAGTAACTATGAGCGAGGCCGAAGGCCGAGCTGCGTCCAGCATGAGGGTAAACTTTTTGAAGAAAGTAAGTAACAGAGGGCGAGGCCGAAGGCCGAGCTGCGTTCAGGAAAACGATAAACCTTCTCGAAGACAGTAAGCAATTATGGGCGAGGCCGAAGGCCGAGCTACGTTCAGAAAGAGGATAACCTTTTCGAAGAAAGTAAGTAACAGAGGGCGAGGCCGAAGGCCGAGCTGCGTTCAGGAAGACGATAAATCTTTTCGAAGACAGTAAGTAACTATGAGCGAGGCCGAAGGCCGAGCGCGTCCAGCATGAGGGTAAACTTTTCGAAAAAAGTAAGTAACAGAGGGCGAGGCCGAAGGCCGAGCGGCGTTCAGGAAGACGATAAATTCTCGAAGACAGTAAGTAACTATGGGCAAGGCCGAAGGCCGAGATGTGTTCAGGAAGAGGATAAACCTTTTCGAAGAAAGTAAGTAACAAAGAAGTTACTTTCTTCGAGAAGATTTATGGTCTTCCTGAACGCAGCTCGGCCTTCGGACTCGCCCTCTGTTACTTAAATTCTTCGAAAAGGTTATCCTCTTCCTGAACGCAGCTCGGCCTTCGGCCTCGCCCTTTGTTACTTACTTCTTAAAGATGGTTTATCCTCTTCCTGAACGCAGCTCGGCCTTCGGCCTCGCCCATAGTTACTTACTGTCTTCGAAAAGGTTTATCGTCTTCCTGAACGCAGCTCGGCCTTCGGCCTCGCCCTCTGTTACTTACTTTCTTAGAAAAGGTTATCCTCTTCCTGAACGCAGCTCGGCCTTCGGCCTCGCCCATAGTTAATTACTGTCTTCGAGAAGGTTCAGTTTTCCTGAACGCAGCTCGGCCTTCGGCCTCGCCCTCTGTTACTTACTTTCTTAGAAAAAGTTATCCTCTTCCTGAACGCAGCTCGGCCTTCGGCCTCGCCCATAGTTACTTACTTTCTTTGAAAAGGTTATCCTCTTCCTGAACGCAGCTCGGCCTTTGGCCTCGCCCTTTGTTACTTACTTTCTTAAAGATGGTTAATCCTCTTCCTGAACGCAGCTCGGCCTTCGGCCTCGCCCATAGTTACTTACTGTCTTCGAGAAGATTTATCGTCTTCCTGAACGCAACTCCGCCTTCGGCCTCAAAAAGATGCTCACTTTCTTCGAGACGGTATATCGTTTACCTGAACCCAGCTCGCCCTTAGTTACTTACTTTCTTCCTTTGAAATACGAATTTCACGCGAGCGAAGCCGCGGGCAAAAGCTAGTCTTTAAGAAAGTAAGTAAAAAAGAGCGAAGCCGAAGGCCGAGCTGCGTTTAGGAAAGGTTTTTCGAAGAATGTAAGTAACAGAGGGCGAGTCCAAAGGCCGAGCTGCGTTCAGGAAGACCATAAATCTTCTCGAAGAAAGTAACTTCTTTGTTAGTTACTTTCATCAAAAACGTTTATCCTCTTCCTGAACACATCTCGGCCTTCGGCCTCGCCCATAGTTACTTACTGTCTTCGAGAATTTATCGTCTTCCTGAACGCAGCTCGGCCTTCGGCCTCGCCCTTTGTTACTTGCTTTCTTCGAGGTTTATGGTCTTCCTGAACGCAGCTCGGCCTTCGGCCTCGCCCTTTGTTACTTACTTTCTCCGAGAAGGTTTATAGTCTTCCCGAACGCAGCTCGGCCTTCGGCCTCGCCCTTAGTTACTTACTTTCTTTGAGTAGGTCTATCGTCTTCCTGAACGGAACTCATTCACAAACTTTCGTGTTTATAATATTAGTAGTATTTATTTTGGGTAGGTTTGGAGTGAGGCCTGATTTTAGAAATTATTAAGCAAAAGCTAACAATATCTAAATTTTTGAAATGTGCTAATTAAGCCCTTTCATTTGATAGCCAACACGGCATCATTAAAAAAAATTTTTTTTTTGATCATTACTTTATGTCCTCTAGAGGGTGCCATATCCTATAGCCTATAGACGTTGGATGCATCTTGACAACCAGCGGACGGTCAAGACGCATCCAACGATACCTCATTTGTCAAATTATGATAAGTAGTTTCGAAGTTATTTATGAGGGAACAGATGAACATACATACATACATACATTTTAGTGTAGTTCCAGTTTAGTGTAGCCGACATGAAATGAAGGGAAGTACTGACATGGCACCTAGTTCACCCTGTGTTATGGGCTGACATCACGGATGTTGTAGGTGATGTAGCCAACCGTGTCAGGTTCCATAAAAAAAAAAAAAAAAAAAAAACATACATACATACATACATACATACATACATACATACATACATACATACATACATACATACATACATACATACATACATACATACATACATACATACATACATACATACATACATACATACATACCGGTCAAAAACATAACTCTCCTTTTCGCTTCGCCGTAGTCGGGTAAAAATAAGAATGTTTTCGCTAATATTCCGCGCATACTACACTACGTACCTACAATATAATAAACAAAACATACGATCAATTAACTTAAATCAAATAGGAACTTCAGCTAACATCGACTCGCAACAACACTTTTGCACCTAAAATTAATGAAATAGATACCTAACGAAGTTAACCTACATAATATTATGAATCGAATTAAATAAGAAACTGCCGAGACAATGCATACACACACCGCGCCCCGCGCCCCGCGCCTCCTCCGCCGCGCTGCCAGTCTCCGCGAGACGCGCTACTAACCCCCTCCGCGCCGCGCCGCCGCCGCCCTTATTTCGGCGCTTGGAACAATTCGATTTGTATGGGAGCCACATCTTAGCGTAGCCGGAAGTGAATTTTAGTAAGCCTATCCTGTGTCCCGTATAGTAAAATGGGCTTGTACTAAGTTTCATCAAATTCGGATGATGGCTTTAAGAGTTATGGAGGAACATACATACATACATACATACATACATACAGAAAAGATTTCTAAAAATCGTCAATTTAGCTTTAGTATCATATATAGAGGCTACAAACTGAATATTTCCTAAAACAAAGTAACTTACTCCATGACCATCCCTTACAGATTTATTATTAGTATTGATATTGATATTTGTAGGTTAATTTTATTTAATTAGTTTTATTTGTTTATTCATTTAAAAAATGAAAATATTTTAGTATGTCGTTGTCACTCTGCTGACCTTTTCTTCTTGGCAATATTGCAGCATTGTTTTATGAAGATGACATCAGTATAACGTTGCACCTTGTTGTTGACGTGGGCCAGCCGGGGTCGGTTTATCCGGGTGGTTTTCTCCCAAGAGTTGCAGGGTGCCTCGAACATAATTCTTTGCTGACTGAATGTCTTAGAGATGCAAGGAAGAATGAGAGACAATTAACTGCCACGTGGTTAGACTTTGAAAACGCCTTCGGTTCGGTGCGCCATGAGTTACTATTAAAGGCGCTAGAGTGGTATAATGTGCCACCTCTGATCTGTAATATAATAGCCTCCTACTACAAAAAACTTTCCTTTGTAATACAAGTAAAAGGCGAAACGGAGAAGACACCAGAAATTCGTTACGGCATAGGACTTTTCCAGGGTTGCTGCCTCTCTCCTGTCACATTTAACATTGTTATCAACATTCTAATTGATACGCTTGTCGTAAAAGAAAACAAATGGGGATACAGGTTCAAATATGGAGACACATATATGGCGGCCATCCTGGCATTTGCGGATGATATTACGCTGTTAACCCGCAATCCAAAACAAAATCAGGCGCTTCTTAAGGTGGTGGATGACTATTGTGAATGGACCAAAGGGATGAAGATAAAACCAGCGAAGTGCTACTGTTTGAGCTTAACCAGGAAAGGTTCAAAGTTTACCTCGAGCAATCCAGGTCTGTCAGTAGCCGGAAAACCAATCGCAACCGTGGCTGATGAAGCTCCTTTTAAATTCTTGGGCAAAAGGATCACCAGCAGAGGAAAGGAGCATCCTACTGATGATATTGTCCAACTTTTCGAAGAGAGCCTCCGCCAAACTGACAATCTTCCCCTCCTGGGTACACAAAAGGCATGGATTTACGATAACTACCTGACATCAAAACTTTCATGGCCATTTCTCGTCTACGACTTCACAAAGCAAAACCTGACTAAATTAGACTCGTATGTGACCAGATTCCTGAAATCATGGTTTGGACTGGCTCACCCGGCTGACTCGTCAACGCTATACAGATCTCACAATAACTTTGGACTGAACATTAAGAAACCGTCGATATTTTATCAAAAGGCGAGAATAGCCAAACGATGTATACTCAAAGACTCCAATGATAGCGCTATTCAAGCCTTACCCAACACATCACTATCAGATGAACTGGAATCGAGACTCGACTTCTACAAATCATTCCAAGTTGGTACACGCACCAATAGATCTGGATTGGGCATAGAAACAGCAAAGTCTGATAAAGAAATACTGAAAGGTTTTGCTCAGGAGGACATGGAACAAGGCTTCAAACTTCACGCCTTAAACCTAGAAATGCAGAATGATTGGCTAACAGTGGGTGACTTCTGCATCCCTCCTGCATTGAAGTGGAAATCCATAATATACAACTGGTCCCCTGAGCTGCTTAAGTTCTACTTAAATGCATTCCAGCTTACTCTCCCCGACCCGAGTAACCTAGTTAGATGGGGGAAATCTACAAATAGACTATGCCCGTCATGTAAGGAGTTCGTAGGCACGGCCAAACATTTGTTATGCGGATGCAAAATACTACTTGAGCGAGGCCAGTATTCCTAACGTCATGATAAAGTCCTCCAAATCATCGAGAGGCGATCAACCTGTCAATTGCACGGACCAGGAAAGGGCAAACCAGTAGCGGCTTCCAGAAGGTCAACTTTGTGAAACCTGGAGCCAATAAGCTGCCCAAAGATAGGACTAAACCTTCTTCAATTTTGGGAGCAGCAAAGGATTGGGAATTGTTGATGGACACACATGAGAAGCATTACCAAATGCCTTCGGAAATCTGTACCACAGCATTAAGACCGGATATACTCATATTCTCAAAAGCGACAAAGCATGTAGTACTTTTTGAACTTACAGTTCCATGGGAAAGTAACATACCGAAGGACCACAACATCAAACTTAACAAGTACTGCAACTTAGTAGACCGGATTGTGAGAAACGGATTCAAGACTGATCTCTTCGCTGTGGAAGTCGGAGCAAGAGGACTACCAGCGAAGTCGCTCTACAGTCTCTTCAAGAATCTAGGGCTCCCAAGATCGACGCTAAGCTCATATATGGAGAGAGCTTCGAAAACGTCACTGGAAGCATCCTACAGAATATGGATAGGTAGAGAGAGGGAGGTCGAGAGCGGGACTGGTGGTTTCCCCGCGTCCTAGTCAACGCAGACTAGCTGACGAGGGCTTGAAGCGAGCCGAAACGTGAAGCATGCGCGGGAAATTTAGAGTGGCCACTCGCTAGTCCCGACCTCGATTAATACCCTCCTCTACTGCCGATGGGCCCGGATATGTTCGGTGAAGCCATCGTAAGCTTAGATCCACACCTTCCTGTATCATATTGTATATTGTGTGGTCGCAGGTTGAGCAGTGAGGTGCGACACTGTGAGTTCCCGAGCGAGGAGCCGCCGCCCCCCTCGCCGCCAGTCCCCGCCCTCCCGACCCCACCGCGACGTAAGTTACCTCTAGTTATGCTGAATGTATGTAAAATAAAAAAAAGATTGTTGCTCTTTACAAAAAGGCCACTATGAAGGGAGGATTTGCTTGATTAAAAAAAAACAATGTGCATAAAATTTTAACACATTTTAATATTCATTAATTCATAAAATATGTATGTAATATACAACATAATTGTATGGCATTATACTTTCGTGTGGTGCAGATAGCAGACCATTGCAGTAAGAATGCAGTTTTCATATTGAGGGAAGGCTCAGCCTTAGGTCAGCTTCAGATACAGCCACTATCACTTTTGAGATTGTGCCAATTGTCATAATTAAACACCCATAAACAAAAAATTTTGCATGGTTGTATGTGCATAGCCGCGGTAGGACAGGTTGTTGCACTTGCCCAACACTGACATACGGAAAAATAAAACTCAATTCAAATTACTCTAAACCAATAATAATAATAACTAAAACATATAAAATAACTGTGTCACTTGCTCCACCCTGGAGCAAGTTATCATTACTTAGTGTACTCACTAAGTTATGTCGCAGGGTCACTACTGGGTGCTGGGTGGGTGTGCGGGTACCGCGCGCCGGCGCTGCACTTCAACCGGCCGAGCGAGGTGCGACGCCGCGAGCCGCGCCCTCCACACGTACTCGAGCTGGCCAACCAGAAGCATGTACTCACTAAGTTATGTCGCAGGGTCACTACTGGGTGCTGGGTGGGTGTGCGGGTACCGCGCGCCGGCGCTGCACTTCAACCGGCCGAGCGAGGTGCGACGCCGCGAGCCGCGCCCTCCACACGTACTCGAGCTGGCCAACCAGAAGCATGTACTCACTAAGTTATGTCGCAGGGTCACTACTGGGTGCTGGGTGGGTGTGCGGGTACCGCGCGCCGGCGCTGCACTTCAACCGGCCGAGCGAGGTGCGACGCCGCGAGCCGCGCCCTCCACACGTACTCGAGCTGGCCAACCAGAAGCATGTACTCACTAAGTTATGTCGCAGGGTCACTACTGGGTGCTGGGTGGGTGTGCGGGTACCGCGCGCCGGCGCTGCACTTCAACCGGCCGAGCGAGGTGCGACGCCGCGAGCCGCGCCCTCCACACGTACTCGAGCTGGCCAACCAGAAGCATGTACTCACTAAGGCCAATGGCTGGAAGGTGAGAGACTCATCTGTTTTTTTACATATTCTATTCAATAAGCTTGTGGTATGGCAGGACTGTAAAACGGATAGGTCTCTATATCATGTTGTTTAAATTATTTCAAATTTTTATATTAAAAAACATTAATTTTCTTCACATATTTGAAGAAAACAAGAAAAAAAGGAGTAGGTACACTCCACTGCTGTTGAACTTGTAAAATGTATTGTCAAGAATGTCATGGATATTTTTGTCATCATCATCATCATCATCAGCCTGTATCGGTCCACTGCTGGACATAGGCCTCTCCCAAGGCACGCCACCACACGCGGTCTTCCAGTCTTCTCATCCATCCACTCCCGGCTACCTTTTTTAGGTCATCTGTCCACCTAGCCGGGGGGCGTCCCACGCTACGTTTGCTTGTACGTGGCCTCCATTCGAGCACCCGTCTCCCCCATCGGTTGTCGGGTCTACGACAGATGTGCCCAGCCCACTGCCACTTCAGCTTGCTTATTTTCTTAGCAATGTCGACTACCTTAGTTCTTGTTAAGATATTGTAGGTGGTGGGAAGTGCTAGGTTGGTTGTGTGCAGGTTCATCACCTGACGGCGCAGATGGAGGACCTGGTGGAGCTGGAGTCGGCCTCGCGCGAGCAGCTGGGCGCTGTGCTGCGCTCCCTGGACTCGAGCAGCGCCCCGCATCTGCACGCCATCATGGAGCTAGTCAAGGTAATGCTGACATAGCTAACGCTCATTCTCTATATTTCTCTCTGTTTCACATTCCCTCTATGATTATAGATACAGACATTTATTTCGCCATAAAGAACACAATGGTAAAAAATTCAAATATTTCCTTGGATAATGTGTGGATAATCATTGATTTATGTTTCTCATAACCCAATGTTCTCTCGAAACAGCCACCCATGTTGGTTTACATAAAAAAAAACGGTGAACTGAACAGTAGGTAATTGTAAAAAAAAAACAGAACAACTTTCGCGAGTTTGAAATTACTCAAATAAAAAAAAATTATGACAATCTGTAAATTCTTTTTTTTTTCGATCTGACAGATGTCTTAGCTATGCCTTGCGGTATTTAATTTTTTTAGTTCCAAGGAGTATGTACCTAATACTTACTTTTATTTGAATGCCCCTCATATTTAGGATTATTAGTAGTACATATTAGTCACTAGGTAACATTGGTGTTCCTATGCTAGAAATGAAAAATAATTGCTCTTCTGAATTTGTATTGTAATAATTTGATGCTACGAGTATTTGTATAGTTATAAAAAGTTCAATACACTTTTAATGTTTTTAGGTTTCCGTATCCCGTACGGAAGCCTATTACTAAGCCTACGTCCGTCTGTCCGAGGGCTGTATCTCTTGAACCGTAGTAGGTAGCCGGTTGAAATTTTCACAGAACATGCGTTACTATGGCGGATATAACAATGAATAAGAAAACAAAGACAATATTAAAAATTAAGGGGGGCTCCCATACAACAAACGTCTAAAAAATCGATTAGTCACACTATTGAATAATAGATGGCGCCACAGGCTTTTATACATTGCAATGTTGAAAGACAAAAGATAGGCGGATAATAGCGGGTAGATACGGAAACCTCCGTGCGTGCGCGAGTAACACTCGCACTTAACAGATTTTTTATTATAGTTAACTTGGAAAGCTATACTTTATAATATAGCTGAAACCACCAAATGACTGTAGGTCTGTTAGTGATGGTGACACTGTGTGCAGGGCAACATGCAGCGCAGCAAGATAGTGTGTGATGACATGCGGGAGGCGCGCGCGGACATCCTGCGTGTGTTCACGCACCGCACGCTCGTGGCCGACATCCTCGCACGCCAGGCGGACAAGCGCTGCTTCCGCAAACATCGCACCGCTCACTCCTAGCGGAGCTCTTCCTCCAACCTACAAGCTGCATTATCTGCCGTTCCATGTTGCAGAAACTCATTCTCTTTACGTAAAACGTGAATAATATATTTTATAAATATATGTACTTATGTAAGAAATGTGCAAATTTTTATTTGGACGTATGAACAGAACATCGATCGGCAGCCGTCCTCCCTCGGCCGGCCGGGCCGTCCTAGCGTACAGTAGGTACATAGCCAACTGACTTTTGCTTTCTTCTTGCTGGTTGATAATGATATATAGTCTTGTCGTAATATGATTTTGCTAAAGGTGGTGGGCGGTGTTGTGTTGTAATTCACACAGAGTTCTTGCAGCACAACTGCGATTAATTTATCTACAACCTCGAGGTAGACCTATCACCTTAGCTTATTCACATTCAGTCGTTAGGCAAGGATGTGACGTTTCAGTGGATCCCGTCAAATATTAATGTGGCTTATCACTAAATACTAGTAAAAATATGTACAAAAAAAAATACCCTGCGAAGTTTCTTGTCGGTTATTCTTCGTGGGTGTAATCGAACCGGATAGAATAAATTGTGACAAGTTCGAGTGCAGTCTAACTGCCATATGAATGATCAATAAACAATACAATACAGGTATAGAGGGCAACGAGTGTGCGGACGAGCCAGCTAAACGAGCGGTCGGATGTGATAATGTTTGGGCGTGCAAACCTTTTTTTAGTGACCACCTGAAAAAGGTTAAGGAGAAATTGTTACTTTAAATGGAAAGAGTACTTTGACAGAAGTTCAGTAGAGAAGGGCTTTTTGTACGATACGAGCGGAAGCAGTTCGACAGCCATCATGGTTTATGGGCTCAAGTCTTTCACATTAAAGCATAAAAATAATTTAATGACTCTGATCTGGACACACCACATTAAACAAAAGTGCCCGCATGATGCGAAAAATAAATTCACCAAATTGCAGCGTTTGCACTAAAGTGAAGGATCAATTTCACATTTTATTGGAGTGTGAACGGAATAATACCTACGAAATGCATTGATCGTAGAAAGACACAGATAAAATATTATTTTTTTTGCGATACACAGGGCATTTGGTGACGGAAGAACGCAAAATAGTGATTACATTTTTCCAAGCATCTCTAGTCCTCAGAGGCTGAGATGGTTTGGAGAATTGTTTCATATAGGCATAGTGGCAAGACGGCTAAAGTCCTATTCAAATAAAGATACCTACTGGAGCAACGAAGAGCATCACCGAGCAATCTGTGATGATTATTTTGGCAATAAGGAATACCGCATTTGAAAGCAGTCGGCCCAATAAAGTAAACATTCAAAATGGCTGGCACTTCTTTTTCCAAATATTTAACAGAATAGATAACAGAGAACAACAAATAATATATATACAGTGGTCGAATTGAACTTATTTACGAACCGGAACGCGTCCCCCCCCCCCAAACAAAGTCCCAAATAAAATTGAAATATACGTAATTCATCAAACAACAATTAGGGTCTTAAAACACCACTAATAACAAAAAAAAATAATGCGTCTGTCATATCATAACGAAATTTTCAGAAAATTCATTCACTGGTGTTTGGTTCAATAAAACTAAGTAGGTACAAAATTCCCTTTTTCCAAAATGTTTTAATCTGTATGTCTGTCCGTCTGTTTGTCGGGGTATCACGTTAAAACCGTTGCTTCTATTATCATCCAAAAGATGCACTTGCGAAATATCATCACACTCAATTATCAAAGACCTGAGCAGTGACGAATAATATAAAATTATGTATGACGATATTTTATATTATCGCAAAGAACACCGCCCATATTGGTCAAATTGTAGCTTTTTTGTTATGAAAAGCGGGAGCTGTGTAACTAAAAATCATCTTTGCGAGCCGGAAAGATTGAGGAAAACTTTTACGAAACGGAACTGTGATTTCACGAACCGGAACGGCGTTCCGGTGCGTTCCGGTTCAATTCGAGCACTGTATATATACATTTCTTGATTACCAACTGTGGATTTCTTATGTAGGTACTGGTACCACACAGTATAAGTACAGCATGGTCACCCTCAAAGGGACAAGGTTAGGTTGACAGAGACGTGCGAGTTCGTGCGACAGGGACGGCGCTCTACAAGTGGACTTTCTTTTTCTAAAGCTCGACACACATTTGCTGCCGGGAACTATACCTAGTTAAAAAGCGTTTTGTTTTATTGCAAATTTTTTGTTTGTTTATGACACATTTGACTACATCACCTCCTACAGCTATGCTGTTGCATGACTATGCTGAAAGCCTGGTGAGCTAGGTGTCATGTCAGTGCTTCCTGTTCATGCCAATAATGCACATGTGTATTATTGATTTTGATTGCATGTAAAGGTATAGTGTGTAGCTATATTAATTCTGTTTCTCCAAATATAGCAGTGTGAATGTCACTTTACAAAAATAACCCCATGAATAAAGTAGGTCCCTTCCCTTCTTACCATACTAGGTGGTAGGGTTCAACCCGCCCGGGTTGGTACCACCGCACTGAATGAAACGTCGGTCGAAACGGCTATGTAAATAGTTTGTGTTTTCCGTCCAGTTCAGTGTAGCCGGCACGACCGAAGGGAAGCACTGACATGGCACCTAGTTCACCCGGTGTTATGGGCTGACATCACGGATGTTGTAGATGATGTAGCCAACCGTGTCAGTTTCCATAAAAAAAAACAAGTAATATTTTGTTACAATAAGTCCACAAAACCAGCAGAACATACAAGTAAGTAATTCCATTTTTGGTCGTACCGACAGCACTCAATGAACGGTAACACAAACTATTTACATAGCCTCTTTGCCCGACCTTTCATTCAGTGCGGTGGTGGCGCCAATCCGGTTGGGTTAAACCTGTAAGGCAGAGGGGAAGAGACCTACAACTATAGGATAGTCGTACAACTATTATAAACTTCAATTTTTTTTATTTGAATTAAATATGTTGGTAGGTACCTTCCTAGATTATTTATTAGTCATGGTTGAGCCAGAGGTGACACGTTTTGCCATAATTCTTGTAAACAATTTATTAAAAGTGCTTGTATACTTACATAGAACTGAATCAACGCTATCTTATCTCTGTGCTTGATAAGATGCCCCGCACGCACACGGTGTGCTGTGTGACTAACAAAATAGTATCACATTTGCGTGCCAAGTAAAACTCAGTTGTGCTCTGTCGAGTTTCTATCTTCATTAAAAAAGTCGTATAAACTGAAAGAAATCACCATGAATTTGAACCGATCTTTAACATTTTACGTAGCGCTTGCTCTGGGTAAGTAAATGATCCTGTACTTACTAGATTGTTTGATAGGTACCTCACTGGGTGTGCTCAGCAATGAGGTCATGCATAACTACTCACTCTCACAACAATGTACATTTTATCTTTTTAATATTTCTTAACCTATGCTGTTATTTTCATGTAAATACCTATGCAAATAAGCAAAATGCGTAAAAAGGAAAATGTGGAATGCATTCATAATTTCAAAATTAAAATAGCCCTTTATTTAAGTTTGCAATGAAATATTCTAGACGTCTCATTTGACATACAGAAAAATGTAACAAATCAACAAAATAATAAGAGAAAATGTCCGTCTAGTGGTGCTGAGCACGGTGGTTCAGCAGACGGAAGCCAGGCGGAAGATCTTGCGAGGCCGACGTGTGATGACCCAGCAGTATTACCGTAAGTTCTGACTTTTTAGGGGCGTGCAGACATTCGAGGCAGGCTAGGCAGCAATGAAAATATTTAAGGTAGGTACAGATTTTGAAATGTCTTGAAAAAGTTCACCACACATGTGTAGAAAGAATTTTGCTCTGTGTAATTTACATTCTGTCAAAAAAGTACCGGGAATTGATAATTTAATTCTAATTCCAAATTCAATTCAAATAATTCTTTTTGTCGCTAAGTTGGCACAACTGTTTTCTATATTGGCGCGGAGTTTGAGCACCATCTGTTATTTAGTTTGTTTACATTGATCGATTTTGTTAGTTCATCTCAAGTGTCTTTTGCGATTTTTAAAATGGATAAAAATATCGAACAAAGACTTTGTCTCAAATTTTGCATCGCAAATGGAATTTCGTATTCCGAGTCGCTGAAAATGTTACAGAAAGCTTAAGGTGAGTCGACTTTATCAAAAACCCGTGTACATGAGTAGTACAGTGCATTCAAAAGCGGTCGAGATGTGGTGGATTTGCCTCGCTCTGGTCGGCCATCAACGTCTTCAACTGAAGTTAATATAGCTAAAGTGAAGGAAATGGTGACTGAAATCCTCATTCAAGTTTGAGAGAGATAGCCGCTCAACTTTCTGTGTCTCACGAATCGATTCGTACCATTTTAAACGATCGCTTGGGCATGCAACACGTTGCCGCTCGAAATTTTAATTTTCTTCAAAAACTCAATCGCTTAAGTCCATCATTGTGAACGAATTTTGGGCCAAAAACTCAACAAATATCATCGAACAACTACCGTATTCACCGGATATCGCTCAGGCCGACTTTTTTCTGTTTCCAAAACGTAAATTACCACTTCAGGGCACCCGTTTTCACTCCATAGAAGACATAAAAGAGAATTCGCGGTGAGAACTGAAGTCGATTCCGGAAAATGCATTTAAAAAATGTTTTGATAATTGGATTATTCGTTGACGTAAGTGTATTATTTCGGAAGGGGCCTACTTTGAAGGTGATAGCATAAATTTGGAAGAATAATTAACATTTAGTGTATTATTAACCTTTTCCTGGTACTTTCTTGACAGAGTAGTACACCTATGCATTATAAAAGTTGTAGTCCATTTAGTCTCTGTCCATTTGTCCATTTAGCCTCTGTGGTCCATTCAAAGAGATTCCATCCATCCCATGTATTCTCACTTTCAGCCATATCTTGAATCTTCAATCATACTTTTTTTCCGTGATGTCAGCCCATAACACCGGGTGAACTTGGTGCCATGTCAGTGCTTCCCTTCGGTCGTGCCGGCTACACTGAACTGGACGGAAAACACAAACTATTTACATAGCCGTTTCGACTGACTTTTCATTCAGTGTGGTAGTACCAACCCGGGCGGGTTAAACCCTACCACCTAGTAATATAAAGAAGGAAGTCATATCCAAAATTGGCCTAAAATCGGTCATGTGGTATGGGAACGTTCCCAGATTTGTGAAGGTGCCGCACACGGGGCAGCAGAGCTGCGCAGCACGGTGAGCCACAAAATTGTGCATAACACTTCATTTCCTGCAGTTTTTTTTATAGAAAGCGCGGTAATGTGGCGCCAAGCCATAATCTGTCTAACAATCCCAATGGACATTCGGTCGTATGCGGGGTTTGCAAATGCCATTAAAGGACCTGAGACTGTATTTGCGGGGAAACATATTATGGGCAGGGAGAGGTTTACCGGTTCTGTAGAGGAAAGATCTGCAGAACCGATTGATATACATCTGGGCTAGGTAAGTCCAACTTGTAGCATAGCACGTCAGTTTGTGCGTTACTGTAGTACAGTTGATTGAAAACAAATTTCAGATGGTAATGCTGTCCCCGCCTGGGCAATTACGCTGATGGCAGGCATCGGCATGTTGATCATCGGAGGAGTGCTGTACGCCGTCATGAGGAAGATTGTCCTGTCCTCGGAGACTGGCACCATGACCACCTACCAGCCCGCTATGCAGAATGATGATGTTTAAAAATATATTTATATAACCTATAATATTTTTAAATAAGTGTGGTCCGTTTGTGAGTGGGCACTTATAGCCGGGTGAACAAATAATGTAGCATTAACTTCATAGGCTTGAATTATTCTGTCTCATATCATCCATATATAAACCTATATTTGCAAAATTGTTTGCAAATGTACTAGATTGCGTTTCATTGACTAACTTGCCTCAGAAGAAAAGGATCACAAACCAATAGTGTTAAGATTTTTTTTAAATAATAAAGTATTGTGACATAGGTGGTTTCGTTATTTCGTAAAGTACACTTGGATACATTTATGAATCCTGCCAAGGGAGCCAAGTGTCTAGAGGGAAACTGTGTAAGGAATGAAACAAACTGTTATAGATACATTTTAATGAAGCAAATTAATCTTATTATCAAACAATTTGCTAGGGACTGTTTGGAAATTCAACCAACTTGGTAGAGAATGTGTTCACACAGTCGCATCGAAATATCTACAACATAATTTGACGTTAAAAGCAAACACACTGTTATTGCTATCATGCTGTATAAATAATTACGTTAAATGCTTATTCAAGTTTTGCAGAATAAGTGCATACCTCTGAAGTTGATTTACATAGTTATCTTAAGAATATGTTTATACATGAGATAAGGATTCCTGCATGAATGGGAATGATTCTTCTCAATCATAAAAAAGGTTTAGCTGAATTTCCAAAAAGACTATACCCATTTATGCGGCCAATGCTTGGAATGGTGTTTTATTTTATTTTATTTTTATTTCAAATTTCATCTTGATAGTAATTTCGTCCAGTTAATACTACTTTATAGAGATTGTTATGTAAAGGTTAGTGCAATCACAATGGTTGTTATTATCACCATAGATAATTGGCTACATCCAGTTCTATCACTGCTAGACTTCTCAGTTAACTAGACTTTGACAACTATGTGTATAAATAAAAATAATATTTTATATCAGTAAAAGAAGAGTTATAAATACTGTCCACGCAGCCTACAACAATGTTAATAATGTTTCATAGTATTACAAAGCCCGACTAGTCATCTGCCGTTGTATGTAACTAAAGTAGGTAAAAGTAAAACCGGTACTTAGTACTTACTATTTACGTACTTAGTAAAGTAGGTACTTAACCTGTTGACATCCAACAGCTAAATAATAATGCTTACACCCTTTCACTTTCAGGCGTTTTCGCCGCGCCACTGCCTCGAGCGCTGTTCTTGCCATAAATGTGACATGACATGACATGACATGTGACAAGTTCGAGTGCAGTTTTACTGCCATAAGAATGCTCAATAAACAATAAACTAATACTCAAATATTTCGTAAAATAATGAAGTCAGATCTATAAATTTTTAAAATTTTTATAAATTTTATAAATTTTGGCACTTATAGCCAATGAAATTACCCATAAAACGATGTAAAACAAGTGGAGATTCACTTATTTAGAAGCACAGATGGACTTTTAACTCCAGGAAAAACAAACACGCTTGAAATTTTTCCAGAATATTCTAACCGAAAATTGACAATTCCACCATACAAATCATATATCGATGTGTAGCTAAAGAATCTCTTCAAATAATGCTAGAAACCATCTGGCGGAAATTATGTAGGTTGAAATTGATAACTGTGAAATGAAGTTAATTCTGTCTCACGGTGAAGTGTTGCTGCAGTTTAACTATACTTAGCGACCGCGTGGACAACATGGAAGTCGTCCATATATAAACTGAATTGCCCACACATTGAATAAGGAGCATGAAACAGCACTTATATCTCTCCTTGTGTTCTAACAGAGGTGCTCTGATGAGACAGACAGCTAGAACTCGCGTCGATGATATTTGTCCGGATCGAAGTATGAGGTGACGACGACGCGGTTGCTGAACTTGCGTCCCGTCAGCGTCTGTTGCGCCTTCTGGCAGTCCGCGATACTGTTGAACTCCACGAACACCTATTGCAAACAATTTGTGCTTATTATTATCACTTGGTTTCGCTCCACTTGTGCTCTTCTCCACATCAAATACGTAGATAATTATAATATATTGCACCGCACTGAATGAAAGCCCGGTCGAAACGGCTATGTAAATAGTTTGTGTTTTCCGTCCAGTTCAGTGTAGCCGGCACGACCGAAGGGAAGCACTGACGTGGCACCAAGATCACCCGGTGTTATGGGCTGACATCACGGATGTCGTAGGTGATGTAGCCACGTGTCAGTTTCGTTCAACATGAGCTGTTATTTTCAATAATATCTCTAGTTAAAAAAAAAGGGCCTTGAACCTTACATAGGTTAGAACTGTTATATACATAGATTGCTTCAAAAAACTTCAATATGCAATGCAGACACTGATAATGACTGAACAAAATCATGTAAATAGGCACCATAACAAATGTATAGAGAATTACAAAAAATTACCTTCCCGCAGCCCGGAACGTCGACGCCCTCTATAGGTCGAGGGATCTCGATACTGCGCACGCAACCATACTTGTTGCACTCCTCTCTGCAATCACAATGTACGCAGTGTGAGGGAGGGATATGTCAAGATACATATCTCTGTGTGTGTATGTGGGCAGTGTAGATAATGCAATATCATCTATAATTAACAACCTCCTAAAGGGAGGGCAGTACACTTACTCTGTCGTCAAGGCAAGCGAATCACATTCACAATGTGACAGTAAAGCACTCGGGACAAAGCTAAAGTTCCCAATTTTCCAACATTTTCCAAACATTAATATTGATAGTTCAGTGTTCGATAATTCGATATAGAGCAGTAAGACTATAAATGTGGTAGTGAGTACGCAATACTGACTTAATGTCCTCCAGGATGTCTTCGTACTCGTCTTCGTCGCGCAGCTCGTCCGGCGTGACCATGTTGAGCAGGCAGAGCACCTCCGTGGCGGGCCCCGAGCCCGCCAGGTTCAACCCCGCCACCTGCAGTTGCACCGGTGTCGCACCTGTTGTCACATCAACATTCACACATAAGTTCACTAACCAAACACTGCATAAAATAATAATAATAAAATCTTCGTTATTTAGGTACTTGGTCCCTTACAATTAATCATAAATCACATACACAAAAAAGCAACTATCTACCTCTACAATTTTTACTGCTGAGTATTCAATTAAAAACCGGCCAAGTGCGAGTCGGGCTCGCCTCATTAATTGTTATTATACTTTAGAGTTTGCACTATAATCATATCAAGTTTAACGCTTATGTATTACCCATTTTACGATGTGAGCAAAAAAAAAACTATTAGAAGAAATATGTTTCTTGTATGGAGACCCCCTTAATTTTTTACTTTTTAGGTGTGTGGCTTGGTCGTTAGCTTTCCGCAACGGAAAAAGAAAACCGTGTGGATTGTTGCCGTAAAATGCGTCTACGTTTTGAAAATGAGAGATCTCGACGTGTTTCTGAAATCATTACTGGGGACGAAACATGGATATTTCAATATGATCCAGAAAGCAAGAAGGTTCGTCGGTATGGGTGATCCCAAATGGCCAGTTGCCAAAAAAAATTCGAAGACTGAAATATTGGGAAAAAATAGTGGCCAGTTTTTTTTTCGCGGAGTGGAAATTTTTCAACCTCAATGCTAGAGAATTGTAGGTCTGTTATCTCAGAATGGTACACTACAGTCGCATTGCCAAAAGTTATCAAAGCTGTCCAGGAGAGACGACCAAAGACCGGGCTCCAGGGAATGATGCTGCACAACGACAACGCGTCTTCACACTCTTCCCTCAGAACAAAGGCGTTTATTCAAGAATCTGGTATTGAAACTCTACATCACCCACCTTACACCCCCGACTTAGCTCCTTGTGATTTCTTTTTATTCTCTACCATAAAGGATAAGATAAATTAAAGCACGAAGGACGAGATGCCGTGTTAAAGGGCGACAGGCTTGCCACCTCTCACCTTGGTCCTTCCACCGAGTCGTTCAGCAGGTGGGTCTTTGTGCCTTACTTGCTGCTTTATATTTATCTTGTCCGAATACTATGCTGAACGTGGTGTTCGATGTTGTGTTGTAATTTTCCAGAGTTCTTGCAGCACAACGCCAATTACTCTGCTTACCCTGATTGTCGGGATATAGCGTGTGTGGTATGTATGTATGTATGTAAGTATATATTGTTTACTTTTTGCGTGTCTCAAAACTTATATGTGACCTACGTATATTATAATGCCAAAATTTTTACAGCCGCACCACTGTGCCATCTTGTGGCAAGTGTCGTTTCAGTCACTTTGCGATGCCGTGCCACAGGCTGGCACGTGACCCTTGAGCGGTTAAAAAGATTTTTTATTCATAATTTTTTAAAAGTATAATAATAAGTTCAAACAAGTATCACATGTATCGGCTGTATAATATGTATATTTTGGTAATAAATGAATTTGAATTTGAATAATGCTGTCCATCCTCAAATTACTATTAAATGACATGAATGTTTATTTATTCTGTTACTTTTTGGGTTCTATTGTTAATGAATAATCAGTGGCGGCTGGCCCTTAAGTGCACTCGTGCGCCGCACCACCACAAAACAGCGCCTTCACCCGAAAGAAATAAATAAATTAAAATATTAAACATTTCCATGATTATCACCGATCGAAGTAAAAATTTCAAACTGAATTCGTTCCTATTTCCTAGACAACAAGGCACGATTTTGCTGTACGTAATACGTACTACTTACTACGTATCGCCGCCGAGCTCGCCGCCGTGTGCATGACAAAACACCGCGAACGTGACTATGAGAAAATGTCAAACGCCGCTGCCCCGCCGTGTGAAACAAAACACTCTTCATACAATTATGTTTATTTATTTATTTATTTATTTATTTGATGAACGAACAGCGTAGGCTGATGTGTTCATGTCTAAGTTCACTGGTGCTTTGTTATTTTTATGTTAGTTTAGTTTGGTGTTTTTTTTTAGGTGTTTGTCGAGCCTGTTTTTAAAGGAATTGGTGGTGGGTGCTTGTACGACATCTTCGGGCAGTTTGTTCCACATTTCCACTGCTCTATTTGACAGGAAGTTTCGTCTCGGATTTGTTGAGCTGACAGTGACATTCAGCTTCAAGCTATGGCCTCGGAGATGACTATTTGTATTTCTAGTAAAGAGGTTCTCCAGTTCTGGACAATCATAATGCTGATTGAGAATCTTGTATGTTTCTATGAGGTCACCCCTTTCTCTACGTTGCTCCAATGTTGTCAGGTTGAGGATTTTTAGTCTTTCCTCGTATGGTTTCCTCTTCAGTGATTTTGGTATCTTGGTCGCTCTTCTTTGAACTCTTTCTAGGAGAGTAATATCTTTGACGAAGTAAGGATTCCATATTTGAAATCCATATTCCAAGAGTGGTCTAATGTGAGATTTGTAAATTTTGATTAATGTCTCTATAGTCAGGTTTTGAAATGATTTTCGTACAACATAGAGTATGGCGTTTGCTCGTTTGACTATGGTCTCTATATGATTTGCCCATTTTAGATCTTCTGAGATAGTTATTCCCAGATCTTTCTGAGCCTGTGTAGAAAATATTATGTCTGTTCCGATTTTATACTGGAGTCTCGCGTTATTATTCCCTATATGCAAAACTGTGCATATGTGTGGAACAAGGTCGTATTCTGCGTGTGACACACGACGGAAAAAGAAGGACAGTATATTGTGGATAGACGCGCGTGCGACACGTCGCGACCGAGCCAGCCGACGATGAGCCGAAGTAAGCCGAGATCGTGAACCCGACCGCGGGCGGGCACGTGCGGGCGGGAGCGCGCGGGCGCGGCGGGGGCGATCCAAACTCTGGGTCGAAGTCACACACACACAAGCGCTAAGTACCTACATGTATGTACGCTGTTGCACGACTCGACAGGCGAGTCCATTTTTGGAATATGGGTGTTTCTTATATATAACAGATCGAGTTTGCAATTGAATATTTGAATTATTCGAATATCGATTTGATACATATTCGAATGGTAATTTATAAAATATTCGAATGTTACGACAAACATTAATGCGCTGCGTTACGACAATATTTCGCTATTTTAGTTAAAGTAAAAAAAAATGGAATCACCCAAAGAGCTAGGCAGGCGTTGTTTGCCGCGCCGCGCCATCTCAGTTCGGGGCGAGACCCGTCGTCGCGTGACGCGTCGACCGACAATCGCCGCGCCGGGATGTTTTGCAAATCAGTTTTTTAGTAGTTTGAACGACTTTTCGTCAGTTAACATGTACATTGTGAAGTTTTCTTCATTGCCCGGCGCGGCAAGAACGCGACACCGACACAAACACTAATAACAGTACCGCACGCTGTCTGGCCGGGCGGGCGCGGGCGCGCGCGCCGGGCACGCCTCGCGCGCGCGCACCCCGACCGCGGTTCGCTCGTGGCCACTGCGCGCGCAGTGAAGTGTCGCTTTGGTTCTTCGAGCAATTAGGACTCTGGGTGGGTACATAATTTTAGCAAATAAGTCAAGACCGCGGTATCCATTAGATTCACGTTTGGGTATAGTACTAAGTAGGTACCTAGCGCACACCCAGTCCCATAGGCAGTGGCGGCTGGCCCTTAAGTGCACTCGTGCGCCGCACTACCACAAAACAGCGCCTTCACCCGAAAGAAATAAATAAATTAAAATATTAAACATTTCCATGATTATCACCGATCGAAGTAAAAATTTCAAACTGAATTCGTTCCTATTTCCTAGACAACAAGGCACGATTTTGCTGTACGTAATACGTACTACTTACTACGTATCGCCGCCGAGCTCGCCGCCGTGTGCATGACAAAACACCGCGAACGTGACTATGAGAAAATGTCAAACGCCGCTGCCCCGCCGTGTGAAACAAAACACTCTTCATACGATTATGTGTGGAAGAAGGTTGCATTCTGCGTGTGACACGCGACGGAAAAAGAAGGACAGTATATTGTGGATAGACGCGCGTGCGACACGTCGCGACCGAGCCAGCCGACGATGAGCCGAGAGATCGTGAACCCGACCGCGGGCGGGCACGTGCGGGCGGGAGCGCGCGGGCGCGGCGGGGGCGATCCAAACTCTGGGTCGAAGTCACACACACACAAGCGCTAAGTACCTACATGTATGTACGCTGTTGCACGACTCGACAGGCGAGTCCATTTTTGGAATATGGGTGTTTCTTATATATAACAGATCGAGTTTGCAATTGAATATTTAAATTATTCGAATATCGATTTGATACATATTCGAATGGTAATTTATAAAATATTCGAATGTCACGACAAACATTAATGCGTTACGACAATATTTCGCTATTTTAGTTAAAGTAAAAAAAAAATGGAATCACCCAAAGAGCTAGGCAGGCGTTGTTTGGCGCGCCGCGCCATCACAGTTCGGGGCGAGACCCGTCGTCGCGTGACGCGTCGACCGACCATCGCCGCGCCGCCGCGCCGGGATGTTTTGCAAATCAGTTTTTTAACAGTTTCAACGACTTTTCGTCAGTTAACATGTACATTGTGAAGTTTTCTTCATTGCCCGGCGCGGCAAGGACGCGACACCGACACAAACATTAATAACAGTACCGCACGCTGTCTGGCCGGGCGGGCGCGGGCGCGCGCGCCGGGCACGCCTCGCGCGCGCGCACCCCGACCGCGGTTCGCTCGTGGCCACTGCGCGCGCAGTGAAGTGTCGCTTTGGTTCTTCGAGCAATTAGGACTCTGGATGGGTACATAATTTTAGCAAATAAGTCAAGACCGCGGTATCCATTAGATTCACGTTTGGGTATAGTAATAAGTAGGTACCTAGCGCACACCCATTCCCATAGGTCACCAGCCGCCACTGCCCACCACGGAACACACACACGCGCGGTTGCTTACACAATACATTCAACCGTGTCGCCGGCCTGCCTTTAGCTTCCTAGTTAAAATTTATCTATTGATTGTTTTAGGTCATCCGCGCGGATGACCAGGAAGGTAACAGGTTAAGCAACCCTGGGCAGGTTAAGCAACCCTTGCTCGACCATTGGAGGCTGACCGTGGTTCGGTTTCCACGTTAAACTGTAGGTCCCTTCCCTTTTTTTACTATGGAAACTGTCACGGTTGGCTACATCACCTACAACATCTGTGATGTCAGCCCATAAAAGCGGGTGAACTAGGTGCCATGTCAGTGCTTCCCTTCATTTCATGTCGGCTACACTGCACTGGACGGAAAACACGAACTATTTACATAGCTGTTTCGACCGACGTTTCATTCACTGCAGTGGTAGCAACCCGGATGGGATGAACCTACCACCTAGTAAGATAAGAAGGGATAGGGCCTACAGTTTAATGTGCACCACTGAGCTACCGAGGCTGAAATAATGTAGGCCAGGTAGCGCCATAGGTTATGTAGGCCAGGTAGAATTGCCAAGTGCCACTGTCCGGAAACAATAGTGACTCTTCTTGACACTCGGGAAACTCCAATACTATGCACTTGACCACTGGCGGCTGGTCCTAAAGTGCGCTCGTGCGCCGCACTACCATACCACGAGAAGTCTTCACTTCACTCAAAATAAATAATATCTTACAATACAACATACCTACATTAAAACCATAAAGATCGTACTCCAAATAAATACGAATGTGAATTCGCCCTTATTTTATAGATCACAGGCACGTTTTTACGAGTAAACCCGTGCCATTACATCGCTAGCGCGCCCCGTGCGGGATCGGAAACCGTACGCGGGTCTCCCATACGAATGTATGGGGATCGGCAAAACACCACTGGCGCGTGAGACAAAAGATACTTCATAGAAACAGTATGAGCCGAAATGGAGTTCTGCGTGCGGCGCACGAGCGCCAAACAAGGACGCCATATCGTGAATAGCCGCGCGTGCGATATGTCACGTCGCGAGCGATTCGTTTTGCACGAGTCCATCTACCTAGCTAGAGTCAGCGCGCTGTGCTGTCATGTGATGTCACATACCCGTTAGCGCGCGAATATTTAAAATGGGATATGGTTAGGTTTTGTGCTTTCTGTCACGTGATACTGTGAATGAAGTGGTGCCGATATTTGCCTAAGCGTTGGTTAAAGGTAAGGCTTTGCAATCAGGTGATCCCAGGTTCAGTTCCTACTTTTCAAAGGCTTTTATTTTTATATATTTTTTTAGGTATTTTTGGGACATTGCTATTGTTTTCTTTTTGAAAGCTGCAGTAGTGTTGTGGTCTATGGGTGTGTTCATAAATGAGTTAATGAGTTAAAACTTGTTTGGATTTATTTTCTTGTTTTTTGCAACACATTGAGTGTCTTGAGAATATTCATACTAGTTAAGTACATAATACAAAGCAGGCGTTTAAAAAATTCGGAAGTCGCGATTCTTAAAATAACATTGGGAATGTGTTGGGAAATTAGGTATTTAAGTAGGTAGATCGGTACTTAGCGCACTACCGGTCACTGAAGTCACCAGCCGCCACTGCCCATAGGTCACCAGCCGCCACTGTGAATAATAACTAGAGTAGCTCCAAGAGGAGTTATAATGCGCAATGGACACTGCTTGCAGTCTCAGCGCGGATATACTTACCAAGAGTGGAGTTCTTGGCCCCGATGCTGGCGCGTTGAACAATCAGCTTCTTATCTCCCAGTTGCATACCATTGAGGCCTGCAATCGCCTGAACACATACAAATGTTTTATTGTTTTCAATTCGGTTTCTAGTTTTGAAACTATTAACCCAAAACAATAAAATAAGAAACTAATTAAATAAGAAACTAATTAAGAATCCCATTTGTATTCAGATTGAAAAGTGGCTTTAATTGTGTATGTCCATTAAGACCCTAGGTTATCTATTGCAAAGTTAACAAGTTAATTTACACAGTAATTCTTTAGTTTTAGTTCAGTTGTTCTGTGCTTTTTGTTTTTATTGACTGCTGATTCAATTGACTGCTACAAGTAAACAAAATAAGATGTATAATGCTATCTAATTAA
Source organism: Nematopogon swammerdamellus (assembly GCA_946902875.1). Lineage (NCBI taxonomy): Eukaryota > Metazoa > Arthropoda > Insecta > Lepidoptera > Adelidae > Nematopogon > Nematopogon swammerdamellus. The sequence continues at coordinate 14,536,091 of OX336343.1, forward strand.
AATACATAATTCTGATAAAAACTCGGTTCAGTGGAATACATCATTATTTGTTATTCTGAAGTATCTTAACAATCCATCTTTTTAGGGTATAAGAAGTCAGGTATTATAAAAATGTCTTGATGAAAACTCCATATTATTTATAGTCTAATATCTTCATTAAAATCTCCCTGAAAAAATAGATTGATAGGGTACACAGTATGTTCATAAATTAAAACAAACATAGTATGATAAAAGGACAAAAAAAAAATTATTAACTTAACAAAGTTAAATAAGGAAACATAAAACGAAAAATTATAAAACCCCCGACGCTCAAAAACAAACCTTTAAAAGGTGCAAAAATCTAGGTGGGATATTGGCTGATAGCCATTAGAATAAAGAATATTATAAATAGTTGCTATTGAGCTGGTAATCATCAGAGGCTGAAGATTGTTGATATGGAATCCCACAGTGCTACTAAACATTTGAGCCTAAAATCTATGATCTAGGTGTGATACATATTTGTCCCTTCACTTATGATCTTGTTAACAGCCAATTTCCAAAAAAATATTAGCTAGGATCTTTCGCTCAAATACTAACTTTAAAAAAAACACATTAAAATTGGTTAATTTATTTCGGCGCTAGGTGGACACATACAGACAGACACACAGACAAATTTTTCAAACTATAACACTCCTATTTTTGCGTCAGGGGTTAAAAAATAAATGGAACACATAATAATAAGATTACCTGGTCCGTCATAGAGATGTCCACGTATTCAGCGAACGCATATCCCTTGCTGAGACCGGTCGACGAGTCTTTCACGAGATTGAATGCTCGTAATTGACCAAATGACATGAGCAACTCTTTCACCTGCCGAAACACAACTTCACTTGACCACCGCGTACGTTCCATCTTCCTCGCGACATCCATAAATATCTTTCGATTGCAATACTCAAGTCACATTGAAAGTCCGTAATAAGTATAGGTCGTGTGTTCCGTTAATATATTATTATTTATTATGTACTTGTCATTTGCAAATAATAAATGAATATGTTCTGACCTGATGTACGCGTTAGTTAGTTTGAGTCGTGAGTGGACGGTACCTTGGCTTGGCGCGCCGTCGCCTCGCACAACAAGACGTAAGGTGAGAACGAGAGACAACAGTGACACGCGGGCCGCGTTTGTGCCAAATCTAAGCTAGGGAGGGGCAGAAAGCAAACTTTATCAGTGAGTTGTTTGGAAGTTGGTCCCGTGGCTATAAATACCTGAAAATAGCTGAAAGGGAGGAAAAATGCGGTCGCCACTGTAGCCCGGTCAACTGTTGAGTCTCGAGTCCGCTTTACCTAAACGCTGTAAAGGCTTTGTTTCTACATTCTAACGCGCGCCGCCGGCTAAACTGTCATGGCTAATCTTTGACTACACAAGCTGCTACTGAAAAGGAAAGAGCCTCGAGGTCCTCTGCACTTGGAACAAGCTGAGTACATCTTGTGAAGGATACATTGATGATGGTTTTATAAAAAAACCAGAAGAAGGATGAGATTTCTCTCCGTGTGAATGCACCAAATGGTAGAATATTATTTAGTTTTGTGATCGCGATTGCCCAGATAGCAGTAGCAATTTTCCTGCATAGATAATTAGGACCTGAAATTCTTATTGATCTGCAATAAATTGATTGTAACTTTGTAAGGATGACTGTTTGAGAGCCCTGAAAGGAACGTTATTACAATCTGCAAAAAAAGATCAATAATATTCTGTTGAGCAAAATGTATATCCTGGACCTAATGTTGAATCCTAAATACAAATAAACACAATACAACGCTAGAAACAACATGATTGGGTGAATGTGAGATATAAATAAAAGTAGATTTTAACTGTGACCATGTGTTCACATAATACTTCATCAATTTTATTAGAGGCGTACCATACACGGTCACAATTACAAAATCTACACCATACATGCTACTAATTAAAATATTTATATATCGTATACAAGTTTACTAATGAAACTGCCTGGCAAACATTGTATTACATTACTTTTAACTTAAAATGCATACATTATCAGTTATACATATATATATATATATATATATATATATATATATATAAATATATATATCTTTGTATGATACAATATTACTTTAAAACTATATACACTTACCAGATGTCCAATCATGGGATGTATTTCAAGTTTAATACATCAACTTGAAATTTCATCTTTTTAATAAAAACTAAATAAAAAAAATAAAACTGTTTCTTCAGCATTAAGACATTTTGGATGCGTGTTCTTTGAACCCGTAACCCATCAAATCATTTATTCGAAGTCCACTTTTGCTAAGCAAGAGGCGGAGCCTTTATGTATGAATTTGATGTTTTTCTTCTATGAGCCGTTTCAGTTCGATATTGGCCCTCTGGCGCGCGCGATAGGTTAAAAATATTTATGTTAATTATGGTGCTTCTCCATAAAAGTAATCTCAGTGTGCTTGGCTGAGCTGTCGAACATTTGTTAATAAGGCACCATTTAATTAACAAGTAAAAGAAATATTTTAAGTAACATACCTGGTCCTCGTTGAGATAGTTTGGAAGTCCACCGATAAATATCTTGTGTGGGGAGTCTGGCACCACAGTGCTTATTACACCGGCTGAAAGCATATATCAGATCTAGTGGTCTACTTTCATGTACAGATCTATCCCGGTACGGATGTTGGCCGGTCTGAACATAACGCGAGTGGTGTCGCAATAAGCAACAAGTTGATCGAATTGGTGGTAAGGTAAGAAGTGGGACGGTTTATGCTCACACGCACTGGGGTGACGCAGGGAGGCAGTCAATCAGACGTTCTGCGACATTAGTTTCACCAACAGTTTCATGTGTAAACCTTTAGTTTCACCATGCATGCATTAATGTCGTGAAATCAAATAATTTTTGTGCACTGTGCAATTTTTTTCACGAAACTAGTATCATGCAACTAGTTTCTTTGTGTAAATGATACCTGTAACTAGTGTCGCAAAAACATTTGTGACAACTTTGTGCATTGCAAGATAAAGATTTGATGCTCATGGGGCCATGGCCACTATGATACTGAAGGTTTCACGACACTAATATAATACGAAAGTGTGTAGAAACAACTTTCGTGAAACTAATTTCACCATGCATGACCATAGTTTTTATTCTATTCAAAGTTTATAATATTGTAAGTTATCTTCAATGCTGAAAGGCTCAAGGCTGAAATGCTTTCTTTCACAATTGTTGTGCTCTAATTTCGGATGTTCTACATAGATGCAAGCAAGACCCTTCTAGTCCCAAGTGGAGCGCGCGCTCCAGTTTTCGTCGACGACCCATGGCTCCCAAGTGGAGCGCGCGCTCCACTTATTGCCGCTAGTTTTAATTCATTATCTAATTCTACCAATTTTCTACCAAAACACTCAATACTGGTATCATTTCTTGGTTAAACTTACTAATAACTATTCTCAGACACGACTGGGCACACAATAACCCCTGGCGTGCGAACCGCCCCGCGGGGGCGGTGTCATTTGCTGTGTCGGTAGTGCGACCTGCCCCCGCGGGGCGGCTCGGACGACTTCATACAAATAATTTATTGTAACGTGCAACATCCTTCTTAACTCTTCTAACGAATGTCTAGTAATTGATGAAAGAGTAGGCTACCTAAAAATACACACTTCTATGTGCTTGTCCTGTCAAATAATTATTGACAAGCGATCTTCAGTCGGTTTCTTCGCGTTCGCGGACGGTGACGTGTGCGCCTCGTGTTTTTAGTCGGTTTTTGTGGATTTTGTGGTGTTTTCTTTGTGAAAAACGATGGAAGGGTAAGTAATCTTCATTTACAATAGTTTCTCGGCGCTGAGGAACGATTTATTCGTAAAGTATCGTAATTTTGGTAACCCCCTAGGCAAAAACCGTTCCGAAAATTCTTGATTTTTTTAAACCAGTTTAATAATGATAGTGTTAAACACATTACCAATGAAATTATAGAAAATTTTATGTACATTTGGAAAATAAAACCTTTTCATATACGTTTAAAAGAAAAAAGTCTAGAAATATCGCCAAAAACGCAGAGCGCACCCGATTTTGACCAAAATTTATTTTGGCCAAAATGGCGCCGCACCCAAGGGCTGACAGCTAATCGGGTCCGCTCGCACTCGAGGGGATAACCTTCACACAGAAAATAAATAATGAAGTTGACAGAAAATAAAATGTCACTTTTGGCAGCTGACATTTCCACTGACCCTGGAATAGACAAAGATTGTACCCGTAAACGTAGTTCGGTATTTGATAGTTCGTTTCAATGCGCTTATTTCGGTATGCGACATGTAAGACGAAATAGTAAAGTTTTGGTCAGAAAAAAAAAATAAAAAATGTCGAGTGTGTTTTGTTTTGCCTGAAGTTCAAAAAATCGGTCTGTGCTTCTAAATAAGTGAATCCTGAAGAGTTTGGTATCACTGAACGCGTAATTTCAGTACAAACAAGACTGAATAACGAGTATTGATGGATCGATCGATTGAGGTGGGATATTCGAATTTATGCGGGAGCACGCGCGCCAAAATTTTGCATTTTTGAGGGCCGCTAAAAGGGCCTGGGAGCCAAGGGGAATAGTACTATTTTGAGTCAAAGGGACTCAAAGGGTTTAATAACATTAGGTAACATTTATAATTGATAGAAGAGGAAGAAGTACATTTATGAAGATGAGTGGTATAACAACCTGGCACATTGACAGCGGGGTTCTCGGTGCCCGGCATCGGCTGGTAATCGTGCGGCCGGCGGATCTTCAAGCTCTGTCCCTTGAAGTTGATGCCGTCGAATGCCATCGCCTGCGTGGTCTCGTCGATGGAGCGGAACTCGAGGAAGGCGAAGTTCTTGTCGAGGTTGATCTGGCAGGCGAGCACCGGGTTGCCGGCCGCCTGCGCCAGCCCCGACAGGTGCATCTGCTGGTTGAAGAACTCCATCGTCTCCTCCTCGGTCACGCCGAACGGGATGTTGCCGACGTACAGCCGCCGCGCCTGCCGCGTGATCGTCGAGCCAACAACCGGCACGGCCGCCTGCGGCGTGTCCGCCACGATGTTCGCCGGAATCTGCCCGGCCGCCTGCATCGCCTTGTACTGCAGCGGAGTAATGTGCTCGAAGCCGGGAGGTGGCACATCCCAATACAGCGACGGCTTGCGTCGGCGTGAACGCTTGGGACCGGTGGCTTCCGGAGAAGCACCGCCGGTGGCGGCTGCGGGGGCGCTCTCACGCGGCTTACGTTCGCGTTCGCGACGCTCACGCGACCTGGACCGTTTCCTTTCGCGGGAGCGCGATCGGCGTCGACGGTCTGCAATAGAAACGCATTGAGTCTCACAATACAATGCTTTTCAAACAAGAGAGAGGAGGGGAAGTGGAAGGAGCTTACCTTTATCTTCGCCCATATTGAGTAGTTTTATGGTAATTCAAGGTAATTATGTATTAGAAACTGCTTTTACGCTACACCATACGACGCAAAAACCCACAAGCAAGCAAGCCGCACCGACAAAGTAAAACTCAAACAATTGCAAATGGCTGATGATGATATATGTACTCTGTGTGTGATGATTACTGCCTGACTGACTGACTAGTGACTGCACTCTGCAGGCACGCCGAGAAGTGTTCGCGAAAGGAGCCGCAATGTCTTTCAGGTGTCGCACCGCGGCACTACTTCTCGGGTCAGAGAGAGGGGGATAACGGCTGTTTTTCAACAGCACGCTATAATGATCTGCTGATTTTATATCGCAGCGGTTTTAAAGTGCTGTATCGTTAGATTTTTTTTCAAATCAAAAACTTTATTGAATTAAACATACAGAAATTACATAAACTATAACTACCTATCAAATTAAATAGACAAATATAACTAAGTAATTAAAAAAAAAAAAAAAACTATAACTAAAAACCACTAAAAACTAAAAACTAACTTATAAATTATATATTTCCTCAAGGGCCGTCGTCCCCGGGATGGTTCCCAGGATGGCGGCCGCGTTGCCCCTCTGTATCCCGAGACTAACTCGTTAGATTAGAATGATGTTTTTGGTGGTGTTGTTGGAATTTGAACCTAACGCTGAATAACTATCATAATTGAAAAAAATCGGTCCACGCGTTTGGTCTCTAGAGTGTCACAAAGGAACAAACATACATACATACATACATACATACATACATACATACATACATACATAGGCTGATAAACACATTACCCTCCTTTGCGTCGCGCAGTCGGGTAATAAGAGATAAATATTATATCACGGGAATACAGCAGGCAGACAGATCAGAAATGTGTCTATGGTACTGATGGGCAAGGATGGACGACTATTTTTTTTTATAGTTAGATTTATTTTTATAGTTAACTTAGTTATTTTTAGGTTTAGATTTAATTATTTTTGTTATTGTTGTGTGTTCAATAAATTTTCATCGAATTATGTTTACGTGGAAATAAATATCTGAATCCGAATCTGAAATAAATATTCGCTTAGGCCCTAGGCCGCTTCAATGAATACATTTTTATCGGCCTGCTATGATGTGATTCGTGATGTGATGATCCTATTATGCTCCCCTCTCATTCCCCTCTCTCTATCTATGATGTTGGCCACAGGATTGCCAATGCCTGGCAAGCGCTTGGCAAATTAATTTTCGGGCCTCTCTATCTCAAATGAAGGACGGATTGGTAGTCACTTGTCATTGACTGTGACAGCTAACTAACTGTCAAACTGACATCAAACCAGTGTTGCCATGTTAGGAGATTTTCTCCTAGATTCAGGAGAATTTCAGCGGTGTTAGGAGAAGTTTTTGCCTGTCAGGAGAGTAGGAGAAAATCTAGGAGAAAGAAAATCATTACAGGAGAAGATTTAGGAGTGAGAAACATATATTTACTAGTAAGTAACAAACAAATATTTCGGTATGTACGGTGACAACACAATGATTGAACTGTTTGTGAATCAACCAACCTCTCAAGTCACACAATATACGATAGGATTTGTCTTTTAATAAGAGCAAGGTTCCCCTTCTTGCTCTTTAGATAGGATAATGTGACACTCTGTGAGTGTGTGCGTGCATTGATCGACCGACAAGCGACTACCGGGCGGGCCTAACCGAACGAACACTTTGTTAACAATCAATGTTATTTACATGTATTCTTTGTAATAATCAGTAGTATTACTGAGCCTACGTCGATAGTCTGTCCGTCAGTCCGCACTACTTTAACGGCTGTATCTTTTGTACCGTAATAGGTAGCTGGTTGTGATTTTCACAGATCATGTGTTATTTATTATTGGCGGACATCCTATTAAATAATAAGAAAAAATCAATAAAATTAAGGGCTTCCCCATAAAAGAAACGTCTTTTTTTTATTATTTTTTGTTTGGTTTTGCTCTAACGTAAAAACGGTAATACGTACAAGTGTCAAACTTGGTGTGGTTAAAAACTAAAAAAAAAAACAAATAATTAAAACAGACGAATTACGTGGTGGTTAGAATGGCAATCGTGGTTATGACGGGGGGACAAATCATTATTGGCGGAGAAGTGATAGAACATATTGAAGGAAGAGTATGTACGTATATCTCGGTTAAATACTGCTTGGTAGACAAGGAAGGTCGAGGGAGGAATTCAACTGAGTAGGGCTGCCTCGGAAATTTAAAATTCGCCCCGAGGTCTAACCTGTATATATTATGACCAGCGCGTCCTACCGTTTATGACGTACGGGTGTGAAACGTGAGCTCTGACTAAAGTTGTTTTCAAAAGTTGCCCAGCGAGCGATGGAACTAGCCATGCTGGGCTGGCATGGGAGTATAGCTAGGCGAAATGGTGCGTAATGATAATGACAAATGAATGAGGGGACGACGACCGTTGGAGTAACCATGTACTACATTGGCGGCCGTGGACTGGAAAATGGAGTGTGGGAGACCACCCGCCAGGTGGGACGCCGACATGAAGTATGTCGGCGGAAAGCAGTGGTCCGTACCGCTGAAGGCCGAGACACTGGAGGAAAATTGAAGGCGTATGTCCAGCAGTAGACGCTTACACGCTGACCGACTGACTGACTGACAGAGAACCCTCGGTGCGCGAGTTCGACTCGCACTTGACCGGTTTTCAGGGTGCAAAAGATACAGCTCTTTACAGGTAAGACAGACAGACGGACGGGCAGACGGCCTAGGCTTAGTAAAATGGTCCCGTACGTATAAGGAACACTAAAAATGTGGTGAAATTTTTATAATTTGAAGAACAGGAGAATTTTTTAGGAGGACGAAAATTTTCTAGGAGATTTTTAGGAGATTTTCGAAGTCAATCTAGGAGAATTTCAAAATTTGAGTTGGCAACACTGCATCAAACAAGTTTGCAAGAATAAAATGGGATGGGCAACGACCGGCTTCGATTCGATTCATCGTCTTTACGAAAGTGAAAGTAAAATCATGCATCATCAAACCACCACACCGCTGCTGCCGTCGCGCGACACGGACGTTTCAGTATAAAATTAATTGATACTCCGAGCGCTCTATTCATCGATATGGTAAATTACAATTTGAAAACTACTATGTACTGCATACCTACTTTATTATATATTCTACTATATTATATATGGCTAAATACATTTTTATTCCATATATTTTATAATATACTACCTAATAGAGTTTAATTTATTTTAGGACTTACCAGGAAGAAATAGAGACAACAATAACGAAATATTGAAAAGGAAACATAATGACATCACATCAAATTCGGTTCAAGATGTTGCTCAACAGACAGAGGAAAGGATTAACGGAAGCAATAAAAAAGTGATCAGTATAATATTTGCTTCATTACTGTTGGATTTGCTGGCCTTCACGATGATTCTTCCTCTGTTTCCTTCGTTACTGGACTACTACAGCAAGAAGGAAGGGAGTGGGCCCGGATTGTACGCCACGCTGCTGGAAGGGGTGAGAGGGTTCCAGAGCCTGCTGGGTGTGCCGGAGAGGTTCTCGTCAGTGTTGTTCGGGGGTGCGCTGGGTTCCATGTTCAGCTTCCTGCAGTTCTTGGCGAGTCCCATACTAGGAAGTCTCTCCGACGCGTACGGTCGCAAGCCCACGTTGCTTGTCTGCTTGGTGAGTGAAATGTATTTTCATTTGAGGCCCTTGTTGTTTTATTTTAATTTTGAGAGATAATTTAATATTTATGTAATAATGTGTACAGTTCAAGTTGGTCATATTGTTTATTCAGTAATATTATAAAATATTCAGGATCCGACAGTTGGGCAGATATAGTTAGAGCAATTACCGCATTAACTGCTCAAGTGAACCGTTCACGACAACAAATTTCGTAAAATGTCACATTCTTTTTCTCCGCCACAAGAAATTGTTAGGGATGGAAGAAAAAAATGTTTGTCTGACAAAAAAAGAACACCTAAATTCTGCATGGTTGTAATTGTTACAAAAATTCCTACCTACAAAGTTATTACAGTGCACTGACCATTCTTTTGATTCCAAATTGTTAGTTGAACATTGCATGAACATACACAAATATAGTGAGGTAAGTTTTTTTTCGATTTTACACACTCGGGAACGGATAAAAACCTTCAATAATAACACATTCACTTCAGAAATTTTTGCACATTCAATCCAATATGGCGGCTCGAGCGCAAGGTCACCAAGGTCGAAAACTTGGAATTTTCATCAGTGCCCATACCTAAACAGCATATGTGAAAATCGTTACTACACCACCTTTTGTAAGGTAAAATCACCCGCTGACTGGATTAATAAGACTACCATTCAAGATAACATTGACTGTATTGATGTAATGTTGCTGATTTAAATTTTTTTTGCCGTTTTGTGCGAAAAACTTTGGAATTCACATTTACGTAAATGTATTTCTCAAACAGGTAATGTTTCAAAGACTGTTTAAAATTCAAGACAAACATCAACTTAAAACATTGTAAAAAATTTATGTTCAGGAATTACATTGTAAGTACATAAAAAAAATATTTAAAAAAAGGTCCAAATTTCTCCTCCATACTAATTTGCAATGTCCCATGGCCATCTTGGCGGAACAAATCCCTCCTGACCCTAACTTTCATCAACTTTATATGTTATTATTTTATTATTACTACACTATTAGGTGTTCATATAATATTAAAATCTTAAATGAAAAATAATTTCTAATAGGCTCATAGTCAGAGGAGACAAAGCACATGCTCCGACCAGCCAATATAACCTCTGAGAAGGTCCGTGCCATGCCGGAGACTTCCCTTCGGATTGCCGGCAACACTGAACTACAGGAGAATACAGCCGAGGCTGCTATGAGGCCATCTTACAACCAGTACGGTGGTACCAGCCTTGTTGGCTACAATTTGAGCCTACCACATAGTAAGGGGCAAACGAAGGGATCTATAGTTTTACACCGGCTCCGAACGGTGAAGCAGCGGGTGTAGGTATGCACTGAAAATTTTCTGTCAGAAAAAACTCATTGGTACACGCCGGCCAGATTCGAACCTCGAACCTCTCGGAAGAGAAGCCGACCACTCGGCCACCCATCGCTCGAATGCTCATTAGTCATTCATTAGTCATTACATTACACTGACATGCTCGTTACGGTGGTGGTTGCATGAGGGAAGTCGATGAGTTTTGTTGACTGTATTATGTTTTTAAATACTGTGTATTTGTATACTTTCTTGTAATGTGTGCTTTGAGAGCTATATTCATGATCATGAGATAATTTAGAATACATTTATTAAGGTTTTGTTTTGGAGAAATTTCCTAACATACTCGTTACAGGCATAAGGAGTAATTGAAATGCATGAGTAAACATCTATATCGGAGTTCAAAATTTTTTTAGAGCAAAATTTATATTTTGTTATGCATGTAACGTGTCACTCTTCATGCTCGTGAGTTATATTTTTTATTGTGTTTATCTCTTACTTCATAAAACATGTAATGGAATGAAACAAATTGAACACTTAGTAAACCACATAACATGTATGTACAAAATAACTCTTATTTAAAAAAAAATAAAAATAGCCTTGTAGGTATATAGAAGAAAATAGAATTACTTTTTATGGCGGTATGCACATGGCTTTATAAATACAGACTCATTGCATTAGAAACATGTTTGTTAGAGTACATGCTCGTAACAAGTACAACAGGTTCTACGGTGGTAGGAGGATATAGGGGTATACAATTTGAACATGAGCCATATCTGGAGTGTTTGTTTGATTGATGATCTATGTTTGTTATCTTTATTGCCTACGTGCTGAGATAGAGGTTCTGTTCAACCTTTCTTTACTTAATAACTTTAGGGTCAAGCAAGTCTGATAATTTTAAATAGCATGAGATTTAAATTGAAATACACATAACTAATTAAATATTGATTGTAATCATATAGGAAATATAATTCTACCAGTCAATGTTTGGGTGATGTGGAAGACAATTATGTAAATAGCTTTTAATTTCACGAAATACCTCCCGACCCTGGTCGTCGCAGGTTCAGATCCTGGTTTGAACCTGAACCTCTGGCATTACATCTATCTGATGAAGAATTATAAAGCGAGCACATGCTTAGTACTAGCTTACAACAAATAAACAGTTACTATGATTGTAGGTGGGGATAGCGGTGTCGCACGCGATGTGGGGCTACGCACAGACATTCAGCCTATTCGTTCTGGCACGCTTCGTGGGAGGACTCAGCAAAGCCAACGTCAGTCTCAGCATGGCCGTTGTCACCGATGCTTCCAATGATAAGACTAGAGCTAGAGGAATGGTGATTAATATTATATATTTTGTAAGATGCTTTCGGCAGATAAAACACAAAAGAAGAAGTCCTTTATTGTTTGCCAAGACTGTACACACGCAGCTGGTACCTATGACAACACAACTTATGTGCAATACAGATAACATTTTATTACTAAACATTGGTGAAGTTTAAAATGTTGGTGCTTTTTTAAAATTTATAGTTATTTATTAGTCTTTTATTAGACATTATTGAGTCCCCTCTCCCAAAGTGATCTCAGCGTCATGCAAACTTTTTCTGTCATTGGAGCAGTGACTTCTTAAACCATAAAAAATATATATAACATATTATATAACCGTGGATTAATTTACTAAACTTAAAATGCTGCGAATTGAGGAACATCCAATGTGGAAACTCTGTGACACTTGTTATGTATCCTTTATAATTTAAAGAATAACGAATTATTTGAATACTTTTTGAAATTGCAGGCTCTAGTGGGACTAGCGTTCTCAATAGGCTTCATGGTGGGACCGATGGCGGGTGCGTGGTTCGCGCACAGCGCCGCCGCGTCACCGGACGCCCGCGGACTGTGGGGCGAGAGGCCAGCTATGTTCGCTCTGGCTCTCTCCCTTGCCAATATACTGCTGGTAGCGTTCTGTCTGCCCGAAACACTGCCCAAGGTGAGGATTCATTTCAATAAACTTCAATTAATTTGTTTATTAACAGTTTATACAACGCCGCTTCACTCGCAAAGCAATGGCATCAAGTTTGATTAAAAATACAAAAACTTTCCTTTGCTACCTACCTAGCTACCCCCGTGTGACTTTTCTTATCCAAAGGTTGTCTAGAATAATTATTGATAAGATAGAAATTCTTTATTGCTCCACAAACATTTTACAATACAGTGTCCACGGCTGCCACGCAATAACATACTGTACAAAGGTGGACTCAGCCCATAAACAGATTTCCTCCAGTCAACATTTGAATCTTTGAGACGCACTTACACACAGATACAATGTTTAGTGTATGTATACTAGTAAAGAATTTGTTCCATTTAATGAATATGAATAGTAATTAGAGTTTCTCATGTGAGTCATTCAGTCGGTAATCAAATAACCAAAGATACTAATTATCGATCGGACTAAGACTTAATTTCAGCGCTGAGTATTGAAGTTGTTCACTAGATTCTGCATAGGTTGCGTCTAGCTCGTTCCTTTTCACTTGGATGCAATAATGTTGTGCTAATGAATGTGTTGTATATATTTATTATATCTTTTTACAGGACAAGCGATCATCGGGAGTGTTCCTTTCCCTAACACGTGCCGTGGACTTTGTATCGCCGTACCACCTGATGCAGTTTTCCGCCGTCGAGAACCTCTCAAAGAGTCAAGCTCGTGTCCTTTCCAAGCTCGGTCTCATATATTTCCTCTACCTTTTTCTCTACTCTGGTTTGGAGTTCACTCTTACATTCCTTACTCATCACACGTTTGGCTACACTGCGTTGCAGCAGGGGAAGATGTTTCTAGTTATAGGTAAGTTTATTCCGATCACTGAACATAGAAAACAAGTTTTCGTTCTTTATGCTCTGTAGTTCTGATAGTTCTTTTTTTTTTCAAGCGTATAGTCATTTTTGAAAGTAGGGATAAACCTGTTGAACAGTTAATAAACAGTGTTACAATCAGTAGCTTTATGCACATCGCTCTAATATCCTTTAAGAAGACGTAAGCTACTAAACGTAAGGATTTACAGGATTACGCACAGCTTTAGATGTGACTGTACATGTGTGCACTTGCCCTGCACTAGTGTACAAGTAGATAACACCTTAATAAAGGTAAAGACTCCTCCGCTCCACGCGGGCTGCCGGCAGATTACGAACTCTTGATTTAGAGTTCATATTTGTAATTAAATTAAATGCACTGCGATTCATATGATAAGTCAGGTATGAGAATGAATCTTCAGTTTTACATGGAATTCGAACAACACGGTCGGGATGGTCTCCAATCCAAAATGCGACCGCGCCCCGATTTGCTTAACATTGAGACGAGACGCCGAAGCATCGCACCACCGAGGTATAGAGGCTGACTAGCACATATTTTGTAGATTGCTAAATAAATAAATATATAAATTTGTACATTTTGTTGGAATTTTCTATAGAACAGTTATTTTGCACAAAGATTACACCTGTGCTAACAGCACACTCATTGTGTACCTTGAAAACAAACTGGTAGAACATTATATTGTTTAAACGTTTAAACAATGTTGTTACCTATCAACGATTATTATAAATTTTAGTAACATGTCATTCATAGCTCCTATAACTTCAGGGTCCTTAAAATCGGCAACCGTTTTTGTCCGCCTTGTCGCTGGCATGGTATTTACTGAGCCCACGAAGTTGTCCGAAGGTTGAAAGTTGCTCAGAGAGCAATGCAGTGAGTTATGCTGGGAATATCGCTACGCGAATACGCGAAACAATCCGCCGACACGCCAAAGTAGGTCAATAGTGGGACAACGATATCAAGTAACGTCGTTGGAAAACCATGGTTCTGTAACGCTGGAGGAAAATTTGAGAGGGATATATCCAGCAGTGGCCGCTTACACACTGTCTGACTGGTTATCCTACGGACTCGTGGGCACAGACACCGTGCCAAAAAGTTTGCTTTTTACATGCAAAAAGGTCACCTGCCATATATGAACTCAGAAGACACCTTCAAACTACAACAAAAATAAAATTCCGTCAAATATTAGTATGATGATATGGGGCGATATGTATAGGTTTGGTGATGGCGGTGCTGCAAGGCGGTGCGGCGCGGCGACTGGGGGCGCGCGGGGCGGCGGCGGCGGCGCGCGGAGCCCTCGCACTCACACCACTTAGCTTCGTGTGTGTAGCACAGGCGGCCAGTCCCGACCCAGCTCTCATGACGCCTATCTCTTGGCTCTGGACCGGGCTTATACTGTTTGCCATCTGTAAGTTTTATTGGCGATAACATTTTAAACTTCTGTAACCGGTTTCTGTCTGCGCAATATGCAAAGGCAGAACATATTTTTATAATAGTAAGTAGCTATTATACTAGCTAGCTAGTACACTATATGGCAAAGGCTCTGTAGACCTGATTTTATTTTAATTTTACTTTTGATTTTATGTGGTTAGAATTATCAAGCCTATACAAATAAAATTATTTATGCAGTATTATATTCCATATACATACACAGCATGTTTTCAATTGAATTAAATAACAATAATGCATATTATATTAAAATATGAGACATTGTCAATAATTTTTTCTTGAAGGCTATATACACCTAATTTTAAATAATAAGACTGAAATATTTCAGGTCATAAAAGTTTTTGGTCTGCAACTGTTTTATTAGTCTGATCTCAAATACATTTTTATTTTCAATGTTTCGTATTTCTGTAGGCAGTTTGTTAAATATGTTGAAGCTGTTGAAATATACACTTTTTTATATTTTTCCGTATTTTGTTGAATGTTTGACCTGTGCGTAGTTGGATATTGGTGGCTCATGCATTTATAGTCATCGGCATTCATTTGCTAGTCACAACATATTGTAACCAAAGACGTTAAAAAAAACTCCTGTGAATGTCAAAACACTAAAGAAACATACAAAATGATCAATTTTCAAATGTTATGTAAATGTGTGTTGTGTTGCAGCAACGGCATTTGCCGTGTCGTGCATGACGAGCGTGGCGGCGGGTCGCGCGCCGGCTGCGTCGCGCGGGGCCGTGCTCGGCTGTCTGCGCTCACTCGGAGCCCTAGCACGCGCTGCCGGGCCCCTCCTCGCCTCTGCAGGTCAATCTCTTGTTTATTTACTGCTTTTAACGAATGCATTTATTTAAAAATACATTTTAGACGGCAGCCGTGAATGATGCTTCTAAATTCGGTTGTAGATTAAATATTTATAATGCAAAATTATAGGTGTAGGTGACGCGTCCATTGTAAAAATATATTGTAAATAACGGTGTATTTTTCAGTATACTGGTGGTCGGGTGCTGCCACGACGTACACAGCGGGCGCCGGCGCGCTGGTCTTGCCAGCCATCATGCTGTACAGACTGAAAACATAACACCTATTTCATTCAGTAATCATAACTATCTACTATAATTAACCTGACCAGATATTTTCAGTGCTAAAGCGGGACAATTTTTTCTCATAGTCTGTTATACGTTTGAAAATTTTTATATATTCATATTTATACTATATGCGGTAGTCGGTACCTATTAGATGATTTTATAGAAAGTTATTTGACGCCGGGACTCAATTAACGTTGTTTTTTTTTCGTAAAATCCTGATTCGGACTATTACGAACATTTCAAATCGCCAACCAACCAACCAAACAAGCCAAATCGGTCCAGCCTTTCTCAAATTATGCGATTACCAATGAAAAGCATTTGATTTTAAATTATATAGACGTATGAAGGCTTTAGATTAAAATAATAACTGATAAATAATTTAGGACACACATAGGTACGAATAACTTACATAATTAATAAAATTCACAGAAAATAGTTTCGTACATTTATTCCATACTTATCATTTGAGGTTATTGCTTTTAGAAGTTGTGGAGAAGATTGCAACTCAAATTAAAATTGAATTTGAACTCCAAGATCACCTTAAAAGTGCAAACTTTCAGCTTATTTTTTTCAGAGGTTCATATTTTGTGCATTGCTGAAAAAACTCCCTCTACAGGCGCATTACTACCCGGCATTTATAGTGTGTATTCCACAAGCTTATAAATGTGCTTGCTTATGATTAATTGAATTTGTATGAAGATGCCTAAACAATTGGGCGGCCTGCCACGCTGGGTTCCGCGCGCGAATTAAAATTCATATCGGGACAACAAGTTAGGAAAGACTGAAAGCGGGACAGTTGATGTTTTATGGGGGACAGCGGGACAAGTACCTTGAAAACGGGACTGTCCCGCCGAAAGCGGGATGTCTGGTCAGCTTAACTATAATATAACTACTACTGAAATTACAAGAGCGATAAACAACTAGTACTAAGTATCTTTGACATTATTGATTATTTATTTTCATATATTTTTTTTATCTCGTAGTCGTAAGTTGAGTGATATGAAACGTTTCACTGGATCAGTATTGAATTAGATTATACTTGTAATTATCTGTTGGTACAAACATATTATTTATGTAAAGATTCAAAGTGTTTGAAGATGTATTCTTACAATTTTGCTACTTTACCAATGCCTTCACAGTGAATAGACTGAATGTTTTTACACAACTTTTTATTGTGTCCCGGAAAATGTGAAACAATTGGGATTCATTCCACTTTTGTAATTGATATATTATATTCTTGTCTTTTTAGGCTTACCCCGTACGTACCCCGTATGTTTGTCCTACTGCTGTATCTTTGAAACCGTAATAGCTAGCCAGTTGAAATTTTCACAGCATATGTGTTATTGTGGCACAAATAATAAAAAATAGAAAAAGAAAAAAAAATAACAGGTCCTCATACAAGACTTTTTTTCGTGGTGCGGAAACCTCGCTGCCCGAGTCGTACTCGCACTTTGCCGGTTTTTTTCTACATAATTGCTGATAAAATCAAGTTTAGTTTTATTAATTTAAAAATTTTCTGTCATGATTTTGGTCATTTATATTAATTTATAAAAAAAAATTATAAATGTTTTTCATAATAATCAATCATAATAAAGCTAGATTACTGAATCAGGTCTTTCTAAATTATTATATGAAAAGGTGTGAGATTCATTTGAGACTTTATTATTAGAGTGATAAATAAAAATCAATTGTAATTTGTTTGCAGTATTATTTTAAGATCTTATGGATGCATAATATTAATAAAATATTTGTTCAAAGTTCAGTGTTTTATTTTCTGTTTATAATTCAACATGGAATGAAAAAATTACCAGCCTCAAACAATATTAGGTATCTCTTGTTACTCTGATATGAACGGATTGTTAGCATGAATCCAACTTTTTCTTGAGTGCAACTTTCGAAAGTATACTTTTACTTTACATAGTGTTGTATGGAATATTGTTTCAATCACTCTTGTTAAAGTCTATGCCAAAGTCAAAAGTGTTTTATTTCAGCGAGCATTATATGTGGAAAATCCTTCATGCTATAGAAATCATCAATAGACATTTACAATCTAAACAATATAGGCAGTTGGAAGAATGGATGATAGACTAACGAAAGAGATTTTTTAAGCGAATGTGAGTGGAAGTGTCGCCCTAGACGCACGTCTGGACCCAGATCGGGTATGTGTTCAAAAAGGGTCAAGTGCATAGTACCCGTAACCGTAACCGACGAGCATGCATGAAGAACATTATGGGAGTGGAAGAGGCGGCAGAGGTGTGTTAGGATCGTAGCACGTGGATATCCGTTGTCTCTGTCAACCCGCCCCGACATAACCTGTTAGTGTGGCTATTCCCTAGAGTGTTTTTATAAGCCGGAGAAGAGGCAATCCTAAGTCGTGAAGTTTTATTTTTGGCCCCAGTTTTGATTACCGTTGTGGCTATACGGTCACACTGCCCTTGCCTTTCCAAAGAAAAAAAAAGATAACTGTTACTGTGTTATGCCGGCAATAGTGGAAAAAGATGGCGGACGGCGGAAGTTTGTCGCGTCGTCGTTGTAATTAAAAATATATATTTTTGTGGTCCTCGCGGTGCGAGAACAATACAACAGACGTTAAAAGCTACAACAGAATTTTATTGGCTGTATACTCTAATGAGTTTTGCCTGTTTCGGGAGGAGACGAATTAATCTAAAATAAAAATTAAAAATATATATTTTTGTGGTTCTCGCGGTGCGAGAACTTATACAACCGACGTTAAAAGCTACAACAGAATTGGCTGTATACTCTAATGAGTTTTGCCTGTTTAGGGAGGAAACGAATAAAAAGATGGCGGACGGCGGGAGTTTGTCGCGTCGTCGTTGTAATTAGAAAAATATATTGTTGTGGTTCTCGCGGTGCGAGAACCTATACAACAGACGTTAAAAGCTACGACAGAATTGGCTGTATACTCTAATGAGTTTTGCCTGTTTCGGGAAGAGACGAATTAAACTAAAAAAAGAAAAAGTTATGCCGGTACTTCACTTGGCTTAACGTATTCGTGTTTGTTGCAAACATTTTAGTTTTATCTCGCTCTAAACAAGCCATTAAAGGGAGACGAAACGGAAATTTTTGTCAAATAAACGAATACGCTACGCTAAGCCAAGTGAAGTGCCAGCATTAGAAAAGAGACACTCGTAGTCGACGGGCTGTCAGTCAGGCAAGTGTCACCGTCAAATTTTGACATTTTTTCCAATCTGTGGTCATAGATAGAGCACCGACTCCGGCATTTTGCGTTTTTCATTTTGTGTTCATTTCATAGCAAGTTCATAGAGTAAACTTATACGTGTTTGTGTTCATGCTGTACTGTGTATGTGCGTATTTTGTTTGCGCTGCTTGACTTCCTTGCGCATTCGACGGGCAAAGTACGCTGCACAGAGTACTGGTACGCTGCGTGATTATTGTTATTGAGATTCCGTCGGCTAATGTGAACTGTGTGCTGTAGATATTCAAGATGGATTTGCTCGCCTACCGCGGCAAGTTCAAGCTGCTTTTCGAACAACTAGCGAAACCGGGCTATGTGCTCGATCCGCACTACGCTGATAAACTATTAGTCAAGCTGCAGGCCACTAATGATCCAGGTATGTAATTTCCTAGATTTACTTCCAATTGCGCGATGCGCACAACACTCTAAAGCATGTAAGTTTTTCCGGGTCTTGTAATTTTCGATGTTATCCTGTTGGCTCCAACAGGTTATAATAATGCTTAATCCCCTCCCCATCCTCTGACACCCGGGCCCCTTTTCACTGTACTTATCCCCGCGTGCTTGCACAATAAACTCAAATATTTCGTAAAATATTGAAGTCAGATCAATAAAATTTATTTGCACTTATCCACTCGCTTCACCCGGCCGCGCAGACCCCAAACCCTTGATACACCGCGCGATTTAGATTATTATAATTTTTTTTTTTTTTTTAATTTTGGGCTTTATTCCTTTTACGAATATATCAGCCCCTTCCCTTAACAACATATTATCATAAACAAATTAAATTACATATTATACACACAAAACACAACACAAAAAACACAAAAACATGAATGGGAAGGAAGTGCCGTCCCAAACATACCTACCAGATATAAACAAACATAAAATAACACACACAAAGACAAATAAAGACATCATTACTAAAACTAAAAATGTTCTTAATCACTTGGGTATTATTCTACCTTCTTGCAATGATTGTCTGTACTAAAGAATAAATCTGTCCAGCTTCTTCTGACGTGGGCTTTGCGAGAGCTGGTATGTAACCTCCTACATTAATATTAGGTATGCATATTTGTTGCCTCTCGGCCGCACCCCTTGCGATTTTGATTCAAAATGAATTCGCGCGACTGTCGAATGTTTTCGTGTTTTTACAAATAAATACTAGATTATGACAATGGAAGTTATATTTTTTAGGTTAATTATGAAACAGGCTTTCTAATAATAAATAAATTGTAAAACTTTACGATGTCCTTTAGTACCGTGTGGTGCCGGTACTTACCCAGCAAACATTTTAGGTCAAACAATTTGAATCTAAGACGAAATTACTAAATTTAGGTAAAACTTACGTAAAATCGACCTAAAATTTTACTTTTGAAGTAATATTTACCGACAGTGATCTACTGAGAGTGAATTTTACGTAATTTCTACCTATGAATCTACCACCAGGTTAGGTTATTTCACAGTCACGTTTACGTCGAGATTTGGGTAGATATTACCAAATTAATTACCAAATTATGACCTGATGGTTGAAATTTCTTATAAGTTGAAAAAAAGTAGAGCAGAGAGGTTATTTCGACCAAAGTTTCAACTTAACTGGAACCTATTAGGTAGTAGAAAAAGTCTCTAGTTTTTGGACGTACAAGTTGAGAACAGGTAAAACTGTAAGTAACTTTGACCAATTTTTTACCTGATTTCGACCAGCAAGTAAATTTAACCTAATGGTATATGTAGGTCAAATTTACTTCAAGGTCCCCAAATATAACTTATTGGTTATCGACTTAAAGGTCAATATTACCAATATTAGAAGTTATTTCGACTTGCAGAGGTAGAATCTACTTATAGGACGATATTGAAGATAAAATGGATTTCTAGGTTAGACAGCCATCTTTTTTTAAATCAAGTTTGGTGAAATATTAATAAATAATGTTGTTTACGATCGATTATGCCAATCAAAACACTTTAAATAATATAAATGTTCATTATTTGGTTAACGAAAACCTGTTCCAAAGGAAATAGTAGTGGTAGGTATTTTATTTTGTATTTAATGGTCTCATTTTGTGGTACATAATTTCTAATAAATGTATTATTTCTGAGGCGCTTTGATGTTTTTCGAAGTAAAACCATTAACTTATACAATAAAAAAAAATTGCCATTACTCTTTCTATGCCCGTAAAGCTAAAAAGGCGTATCAAAACTAGTCACATACAAATTAAAACTATGGCTACTAATATGAATGACATGACAGTCGCCTCCATTTTGCTTTTATGCTAATAAAAATAAAATCTGTTAACACAACTGGACTGAAAGAATCTTATAGGTCGAATAAGAGGCCAATAATGCTACCCAAATTGGTCCCTTCGACGTCAAATCAACGTCAATATTTCAAATAGGTGCGGAATTAGGTGTAAAATTACTTACAAGTCGCTCGACCTATTAGTTAAATCAACCTAAGTTACGTTGAGTCGACGTCGAGGCGACGTCGAGTTTTTCCCCACTTAGGTTGACTCGACGTCGATTCGACGTAGTTTCTACCAAATTAAGTTGCGGCCGCTCAAGTCAGCCGACCTAAATAAGTAAAAATTACGTCGCATCGTCCTAATTTGCACCTGAAATGTTTGCTGGGTAAAAAGAATAGCCCACAGATCAGAGAAGTATTAGCGAGATATGTGATGTGATGACGCCCGCTCACAGTCGGAACCGCTGTGGCAAGTTTTCTATCGCACACAAACACAATTCACACGGACGCGTCCGTACGTGCATACAACTACATTCACACTAGCCAATCCCGCGCGTCCTATCCACGTGCGTGAACGCACACATCGACGTATCGACGCGTGTGTCTTGTCGTGTCCGTGAATAAACTAACTAGGGATTGACCAGTCGACATTCGTTATATCGACTATCGATAGAGCTAAAATTTAAATAAAACATAATGTTTAAGAATGTGCATTTGTTGCTCGTGCTGTGGTCGACACAATACAAAAATGACCAGTTCGTTATAAAGTTCTGTATTTTATAGAGTAGATTAATTAAAGCGATTAATAAAACATAATTAATTACTTATTACAATTTGTGTTACTTAAAAAAAGTTTTGTCTTGATATTAAATTTTTTTTTTGTTATCTTGGGAAAATATGTATATATCATTTGAAAGTGGCCAAGTTCGAGTCGAGCTCGCGTAAAGAGGTTCCGTACCATCCCGTTTTCTGTGAGAACTAGAAGGCTTAGGATTTTTTGACGAAACTTTGTCATGAACTTTTGTTTTGGTCATAACTCGAGAACCACTGGTGCTAGACCCATCGTGTTGGTACTCAAAGTTCAGGTCTCGGTGAGATCTATCCATCTGTCACGTGAACTTTTGTTTTGGTCATAACTCGAGAACCTCTGGTGCTAGACCCATCGTGTTGGTACTCAAACTTCAGGTTTCGGTGAGATCTATCCATCTGTCACGTGAACTTTTGTTTTGGTCATAACTCGAGAACCACTGGTGCTAGACCCATCGTGTTGGTACTCAAACTCCAGGTCTCGGTGAGATCTATCCACCTGTCACATGAACTTTTGTTTTGGCCATAACTCGAGAACCACTGGTGCTAGACCCATCGTGTTGGTACTCAAAATTCAGGTCTCGGTGAGATCTATCCATCTGTCACGTGAACTTTGGTTTTCGTCATAACTCGAGAACCACTGATGCTTGACCCATCGTGTTGGTACTTAAACTTTAGGTCTCGGTGAGATCTATCCATCTGTATGAGTTATGACCAAAACAAAAGTTCACGTGACAGATGAATAGATCTCACCGAGACCTGAAGTTTTGAGTACCAACACGATGGGTCTAGCACCAGTGGTTCTCGAGTTACGACCAAAACAAAATTTCACGTGACAGATGGATAGATCTCACCGAGACCTGAAGTTTGAGTACCAACACGATGGGTCTAGCACCAGCGGTTCTCGAGTTATGACCAAAACAAAAGTTCACGTGACAGATGGATAGATCTCACCGAGACCTGAAGTTTGAGTACCAACACGATGGGTCTAGCACCAGTGGTTCTCGAGTTATGACCAAAACAAAATTTCACGTGACAGGTGGATAGATCTCACCGAGACCTGAAGTTTGAGTACCAACACGATGGGTCTAGCACCAGTGGTTCTCGAGTTACGACCAAAACAAAATTTCACGTGACAGATGGATAGATCTCACCGAGACCTGAAGTTTGAGTACCAACACGATGGGTCTAGCACCAGCGGTTCTCGAGTTATGACCAAAACAAAAGTTCACGTGACAGATGGATAGATCTCACCGAGACCTGAAGTTTGAGTACCAACACGATGGGTCTAGCACCAGTGGTTTTCGAGTTATGACCAAAACAAAAGTTCACGTGACAGATGGATAGATCTCACCGAGACCTGAAGTTTGAGTACCAACACGATGGGTCTAGCACCAGTGGTTCTCCAGTTATGACCAAAACAAAATTTCACGTGACAGATGGATAGATCTCACCGAGACCTGAAGTTTGAGTACCAACACGATGGGTCTAACACCAGTGGTTCTCGAGTTATGACCAAAACAAAAGTTCATGTGACAGATGGATAGATCACACCGAGACCTGAAGTTTGAGTACCAACACGATGGGTCTAGCACCAGTGGTTCTCGAATTATGATATGACCAAAACAAAAGTTCATGACGAATTTTCGTCAAAAAATCCTAAGCCTTCTAGTTCTTTTAAATGCCGGGTATGAAATTTTGCGGGCAATGTCCGCGGTCCTCGTAACACCTCTGCTCCAGTCCTCCCGGCCTTCAGCGGTACGGAACCACTGTTTTTCGCCGACGTACTTAATGTCGTCGTCCCACCGGGCGGGTGGTCTTCCCACTTTCCGTTTCCCTGTCCACGGCCGCCAGTGTAGGACACGAATACTCCAAAGGTCGTCAACTTTTCGGCTGACGTGCCCAGCCCAATGCCACCTCAGCTTAGCCACCCGGTGTCCAATATCGACTACATTGGTGCGTCGGCGGATATATTAATTAATTGATTGATTTATTTTATGTTTATATTCTATATTCAGGGATAAAATTACTACGTACATCAAATATTCAAATAATAGGAAATTAAACTAAAACATTTCATATATATTTCATAGACTTAAGTACCGAATACTGCACAATACTGTATCGATACATTTAATGCACGGTTACAGCACTATGCATGGAACAAGGGAGCACGAAGACATAATTTTAAAAAAATCTTTAAAAATATAATTAAGACATTTACAGTATATTTACCGATGATACGTTACTCCATTGTTCTTCCAGTTTACTTTCACAGTTCGGTTTTTACATGTTTTCACGCAACAGACCGTCATTTTGGGAAAAACATTCCATATGTCGCGCGTGCCTCGGTCGACGATGCACTGTCGGTCGGATCGCGAGCGCACGACGCGTATGGTTACAAACTGACCATATAGCCGCCACGCGCGCCCGCCTCCTTCACACTTCTAGCTATTACTTAGGATTTCTGTGGAATAGCCCCACTGCATCTCTCCCCGTGCATGTCGTAAAAGGCGACTAAGGGATAAGGACAAGATATCGTGCTAAAGGGCGACGGGCTCGCCACCTCTCACCTTGGCACGGTACTTCCACCGAGTCATGCAGCAGGTGGGTCTTCGTGCCTTACTTGCTGCTTGATCCATTTAATCTTGTTCGAATACTTTGCGAAACGTGGTGGTCGGTGTTGTGCTGTAATTTATTAGAGTACTTGCAGCACAACACCGATTACTCTGCTTACCCCGATTGTCGGGATTCAGCGTTTGTGATATGTATGTATGTCCTTTAGTTTATACAAGCATCTAAACTGACGACACTTGAATTTTTCGGCCGAGTTCGTTTTAGATTAAGCTTAGAACTTACCGCAAATGATATATCCTCACTTTTTTTATATGAAAGCATTCCTAAAGATACATGTTTATTAATTGCATAATCAAAATGAACACAGTTTTGCACATTTATTTAAATTTTACACTTTTCTCAACACAACATTTTTAGCTGTCTGCCATAGCGAGCTCAGGTCGCTAGGTCAAAACAAAAATACTTTTTCTATCACACTTTTGTTTCTGCCACTCGAAATATAGGTTAACCGCATATTTAGACATCCTGAAGAACACTATTGATACGAAAAAACGGCACTGAAGCAAATATTCAACGAATTATAAGCGTTCAAAGCTAGCCATGGTGTCACCAAGAGCCGGCCAAATAGACTAACAATTTTGTAAACGATTTATAGCTAACTTCATTCGTGTTTAGTTAAGTGTTTAGTACCAATGTGAAGGGTATTAAGTCGTCTTTACAATTAAATGATAATAAACCTAGTCCTGTAGGAAAAAGATTTAGTTTTGATTGCGAAAACATTGGGCACCTTGGTACCCAAACTGAATTTAAGTTTTAGCACTGGGCACACGGGTGGATTTATTTTCATTTATTTGTAGAAGTAGTTCGACGGAAGTAGGTAGGTTAGGTGGTCAGTGTGAGATTAGATAAGTAATGTGATGAATAAATATAAATAAAATATTTATTTGTAATTATAGGTAATTATTTAAAAATATTGAGATAAATAATTTTGTCATGAGATATTAATAGAATTACCTTAGAAAATTTTAGAAACAAATTGTGCTACCTATATCGACAATACTTATTCATTTATTTATAGAAGAAAACATACATCCATTCACAAAAATATAAGTACATTGTTATTAAGCCATGTATGGCCAATTAGATGTTTCCCTAATTAGTTATTATTAATACCTACATCTCATACATTACATCCAATACACTACATATACCTCACACATTACAACTCATACACCTCATGCATCGGATTCAGATTCAGATATTTATTTCACCATAAAGAACACACAACAATAACAATATTTCATTGAGACATATGCATATTCAGTATGGTTCGTCATCAATCATTACCAGACATCGGAATCCGCGGGGCACGAATACGACCTTGTTAGGGATTGACTACGGGGATCAATAAACAATCGACACTGTTATCGATACTCATATTTATTTCTTTATTGTATTTTATTCATGTCATATTTCAGACCTGTATACTTATATACCTACAGTACTTATATAAACATGTATACTTTATGTTAACGATTAAGTAAATATAATACATATTTATATAAGGTCTTTCAAAATTAGTTCATAGTACGCTAAGGGGGGGTTCTGTATCATATAGGGAGTAAAACCTATATAAAAATTTTTGGACCTTGGGCTTTTTTATGTAAAAAAATTTTTTATGTAGGTATTTAAATAAAAAAATAGGTGGTTGATTTTTATAACCTAATCGATTCAGTTTCATAACAGTAACAAAAAAGTCTTTATGACCATTATGATGTAACACGTGTAAGTTGGTAAAAAAAATTAAATTCTTTCTATTCCATACTAATAAAACTAAAATTGTGGTTTTTCACAATTTCTGAAAGAAAGAGATATACGTGTTGGAAGACTTTTTTGTTCCTAGCACGAAACCGAAACGATTAAGAAAATTTTTTTTTACATTTACCATTAAAAAAAAATTTTTTTGTGAAAAAAAAAATTCTTTGTTCTTCAAAAGTGATCTATTTCCGATACAGAACCCCCCCTTAGCTTACTATGAACTAATTTTGTAAGACCAATTTTTTTGGACCTTGGCCTTTTTTTATGTAAAATATTTTTTTATGTGTTTAAATAAAAAAATAGGTGGTTGATTTTTATAGCCTAGTCGATTCAGTTTCATAACAGTAACAAAAAAGTCTTCAATATCATTATGATGTAACACGTGTAAGTTGGTAAAAAAAATCAAATTCTTTCTATTCCATACTAATAAAACTAATATTGTGGTTTGAACAGATTTGTATTGTACCTACAAAGTAAATACAACATTTGTTTATTATATCTTATTTTCTATAGAAATACTCTTAGTTTTAATAATCGACATTATTTCATATTATTCTAAAATAACGATTTATTTTCGATATTTGTGGATACATTGTCCCATCACTAAACAACCTTGAATCATTCGTGCCCCGCGGATTCCGATGTATGGTCATCATTTTTTATCATGTCCCGTTCAGTAGTGCAATCTATAAGGAAGAACTGGGTAATAAACCTTACAGAGCTTTTTTTAAATATAACTTACATACTAAGTTTTCATTATGTTAAATGAGGGGTGTAAAAGCAAAAACGCCACTGTCCATTTTAGACCCAAACTAAACTATGAATGCCATCTTGTGGCGCTGGTAAAAACGAATTTACTATATCGAACAGTTTAGATGCAATATTACCACTATCCCATAGAAAATTACTATTAAAAAGTGAGGTGAGAAGCAAAAATGCCACTGTCCTAAACTACTAAGGTGCAGAAACGCCATTGTCCATTTCAGCCAATTACGGACCGCTTAAATCCGCGTGGTCAAGATGGCCGCCGCCTTGATTTCCTTGTGAAACTGTGTCTGACTAATTTGCGTTTTTAAATTGCATTTCGTGATAAAACCATACAAAAATGGAAGAAAATGTGGCGGAAGTGCCTCCAGAACGGGCTCGCAAGAGGAAAAGAGCACCAGAGATGTGGAAACGGGCTAGAGAAAAGGTTGAAAGGTGTGAAGAAGAAAAAAGTGCTTTATTAAAAATAATTTCTTAATACAATCTGTTTTCTTTTGTTGTCTGTACATTATCTATTAAATTAATGCTTAGAAGCAAATGCGCCACTGTCCTTTTTCATAGACGCAGATTCACCACTGTCTAATGACAGATAGACGCAAATTTACCACTGTCCAATGTCAGATGCAAAGTCACCACTGTCCTGTTGATTTTATTTAGTTTTTGTCATATTTATATTAGTTTAGAATGGCATACCTATTGATTTCATATTAAAATACCTTCATAAACATTTAAAAAGAACATTGCTTTTCACATTATAATGCAATGTTGCCCTGCTAAAATTCCTTTGAATGACTTAGATATAATCTATGGACAGTGGCGTGTTTGCTTTTACACCCCTCAAATATAACATACTATATCTAAGCAAAAAATTAAAAATATTAAGTCAAAATATACCCATTAAAAGAGATAATAAAATACAAAACAAAGAATATAGGGTTAAGTCAAGTTATTAATAAAATTTGTGTTTATGCATATAAACAATTTGAATTATCAAAGTCAGCAGAATTTTTATTTACAGTAAGAAAAAAATTCACTTAACTTATAAAATTGATTGTCTAAGAGAAATATTTTCAGCTGACTCTGGAACACATTGTCACTATTTATTGATTTTATTTTATCAGGGACATTTTCGTACAATTTGGGTCCAATATCTTCCCCAACTCCATGGGTCCAATCACGTCAGGGTCTTTTTCAGCCATCGCCGATTTGTGCGCAACAGAATTCATGTTTTTGCGTACATATACCACTACTTCATATATATATAGAGAGCACACAGTTAATATACCAAAGGATTTGAAAAGTCTCTACAAGATGTTGTTCGCGGTACACTGGCTAATACACTTATCGCTCGTTTTCGCAGTATTAGCACTCTTTCAGCATCGGTTGAGTTACCCTACAGGATTACTCCATACGTTAGTAGTGAGTGTACGTACGCATAGTAGGACTGTCTCAAAGCCTCCGGACTGATCAAGCGGCGTAACTCTCTTAGTGCGTAAATAACTCTAGCCATCTTGTCACATAGTTTGTCTATGTGACTTTTCCAACTTAGAGTTGGGTCAATATAGAACCCTAAAAATCGTATACATGACTGGGAGCCAATAGAGCCGGATGAATTCGAACGACTCACGGGGACCACAGTTTCGTCCTGAAAATACCATATAGTTTGTCTTCGATGTATTTAGTATCAGTCCGTTCGCAGTAAACCATTCCGATCTCACACACTTTGTACCTAACATAAAATTCATACACCTCATACATTATATTATCTTATACATTTCATACATTACATGTCATACATCTCATAATACTTCGTACATCTCATACATCTCATACATTATGTCTCAAACACTTCATATACTTCATAAAATACATCTCTTGCATACCCCTCATTGCACCTGTCGGCCGGCACCTACGGGGAAAATTTAACTTGTACATACCTAATATTTGATTACAGACACTAGGACTGGTGAAACTAAATAAAAATTTGAAAATAAATCCACCCGTGTGTACCAGACTGAACTGATCTTGAACTGAGATTTTGTTGAAATCACCTTGGGTACCTAAGTGCCCATATCCCTCATTGCAGTTTTAAAATTAGTAATCCGGTGTTAAATGAGAAGGATATATAAGCAAATAAATCTGATTAATGATTAACAATTAATTTATGCAATGCAATATTTCAGGCGGAAACTTCATATTTTCTACAAAAAACAAATAAATATTAGCGCACTTGTTAAGTGCACTTCGGCGACCAATTATGTTTTGAATAATTTTAATGTAAATGACCTACTTGGCCACTAAAGAACTATTTCCAAGCAATCTACATAAGTTTATTTAATGTAAAATAATTTTTTACTGAAGATAGGTGGTCTCATTACCGCAAAAATAAACAGAAAACTTGCCCTTACTTTACTCGACGGGCAGAACTATCATCACCAACTTCAAATTGAAATTCTCCACAACCTATAGGTCAAATCACCTTGCGATCTATGAGCAACTTCATAGTCATTAAATCAAAAAGGGATAGAAACACGCCTTACACTTCAATTCTCTACGAGCGAGCAGGGAAAAGCCCTTTTTGTCGCCTGGGTATTTTTGGTCACTATAGTACCCACGGTGGACCGACGGTCAAAACGGCTTGGGTACCATAGTACCCAAGGTGTAGCGAGTGGTTATAGCCGAAACGAATGAGCCGTCAGTGTGAGAAATACCTGCTCCGCGCTGAGCAGATAGGAGCCGGCGGACATAAGAAATGCCTGCTCCGTGCGGAGCAGTTCGGAGCCAGCAAGTTAATGTGGCAATAAATACATGGTATAATATACAAGTTTAGTAGATGCGGAAAAATTTGTATCTTTGTATCATTGACATAATAAATCTAATAGACGCATAATCAGGCCAAAACTCCTAAGAAATGTGCGGGCCTCCTGCTGCTAGGGTTGCTACCACGACATTTGAATTTTCCATCATTCGAGTATTTGTTTAGTATTTTATCACCGTACAAATTATCTTTTAGGTATAACCTATAATAAACACATCACTGTAAATCGTTCTCAAATCAAAGCAATAAAGAAAATGTCTTCAATATACAATTATTTTCCAATCACAACTCACGAAAATTAACAAATTCCTTCATGCAGATTGTTTTTTTTCCCCTTGCAACACCAACTATCGACATCTCGTTCTCTGTCACGGATGACGCGCTTGCGATTTTATTCTCCCCGTCTTGCTCGCACATATACACGTCGCTGGCTGTCATTTAGTGACAGCTGAGCTGTCACTGTCAGTCTACACCACAACCACATGAACTGGGTGAAAGACATGTATGGACACATTTGAAACACTAACTACAATATTGTATGTAGATGATCGACAGGGTTAGCTTGGAAGAAAAGAGAACCTACAACGGTGAACACGATACACACACTCACACCACAAATGCATGCTGACAGAGACCGATAGTGAGGAACTTTAATAGGATATACGTATGCTAGAAAGAGATACCGGCTTTTCCGTTAGTTGTGTCGTTCAATGTCGGATATCACGACGCCATGTCATTAAATTAGAAGTAGATTTAAATTTTTATAAATTTTTTATTTGACATAGGTATATTTTTGACAATCTCTAGTTAGGTTCGTAAGTATATTTTTGGATTTTAGTGTATTTCTTTTTATCGTTAATTTTAGTATTTACCGTATTGGGCAAACACGTGCGAACGCAGTGACGGATGTATCGAAACTGACAGCTCAGGTACTCTAAGTTGTTTAGTTTAGGGTACCTGACTTGACACGCAGGGGAAAGCTGATGGCGTTTCTTGTTGTTTTATTAGTTCAATGCTTTGTGTGCCTCTCTAAAATTTTTTAGTCCATAGCACAGTGATATGCACAAGTAAGGATATCGCCTATCTCGCCGTATGCAGCGCCGATAAACAAGAGCACCATGTATGAGTACTCCGAGGCACGCTGTACTTTTACAAGGCGTGTAGGCAAGCTAGTTTTGAACGCCACTTGCTTGCTATTTTGCCACTTTAATAGTGCAAAATGCTAAATGTTAGTGCAGTGTACTGTTATGGTTGCTGAATAAAGAATAAAGTGAGGACATTTATTGAGGGCCGTATGGGCATGTCCTTATGCTAGTAATATATACCTAAACACTGGCGGCTGGTCCTAAAGTGCGCTCGTGCGCCGCACTACCGTACCACGAGAAGTCTTCACTTCACTCAAAATAAATAATATCTTACAACATACCTACATTAAAACCATAAAGATCGTACTCCAAATAAATAAGAATGTGAATTCGACCTTATTTTATAGATCACAAGGCACTTTTTTGCGAGTAAACGCGCGCCCCGTGCGGAATCGAAACCGAATCGGTCTCCCATACTGAATGTATGGGGATCGGCAAAACACCGCTGGCGCGTGAGACAAAAGATACTTCATAGAAATAGTATGGACCGAAATGGAGTTCTGCGTGCGGCGCACAAGCGCCAAACAAGGACGCTATATCGTGAATAGCCGCGCGTGCGACACGTCGCGAGCGATTCGTTTTGCACGAGTCCGTCTACAGATCTTTAATCAAAGCTGGCACGTACTAACACTATCGCATAGTGTGTGTGTGTAAGCGCACGGGTGACGTCGCACTGCATACGCTCGATCTGTCTCACTCGCACTTGCACAATTGCATTGGTGTGAGTACTGTGCACGCGCCAGCAGCTAGCTAGAGTCAGCGCGCTGTCATGTGATGTCACATACCCGTTAGCGCGCGAACATTTGAAATGGGATATGGTTAGATTTTGTGCTTTCTGTCGCGTGATACTGTGAATGTGCCGATATTTGCCTAAGAGTTGGTTAAAGGTAAGGCTTTACAATCAGGTGATCCCGGGTTCAATTCCTACTTTTCAAATGCTTTTATTTTTATATATTTTTTTGAATTATTTTTGGGATATTACTACTTTTTCTTTTTGAAAGCTGCAGTAGTGTTGTGGTCTATGGGTGTGTTCATAAAGGTACTAAAAAGGAGTTAAAAAACTTGTTTGGTTTATTTTTTTCTTGTTTTTTGCAGCTCATTGAGTGTCTTGAGAATATTCATACTAGGTACGTAAATAATAAAACGCAGGCGTTTAAAAAATTCGGAAGTCCCGATCTTAAAATAACATGACGGGAATTTGTTGGGAAATTTGGTATTTAAGTAGGTAGGTACTTAGCACACTACCGGTCACTGAAGTCACCAGCCGCCACTGTACCTAAGCCAATGAGTTAGTCATCATTTTTTGTAATGGTACTAATTGTACGTCTCTTGCATTGTGTTGCAGAGATATCGAAGTTATTGGGCACGCCGTTCTTCTCTGATCTGCTGCTGGACTCGCTGCTGCATGTGGAGACAGCTAGCGTGGCTGTACGCGCATTCTTCCTCAAGCTCATCGCCGCCGCTGCCATCAACGAGCTCCAGTTCACCAAGCTCACCCGCTACCCCGGCTTCACGCTACTCAATCGCGTCGCCGACATCAGCCAGACGGATGTGCCACCGAGCATCCGTGTCGCCTACATCGAGATGGCCACCTCTCTCACCACGCACAGCTCCGGAGTCACCTGGCTTCTCGACACACAGGCCTGGAAGCACATTTTTAACCTCTGCTACCAGAGCCAGACCGTCTACGTCCTCCGCGCCGCCTACAAGTTCACAGGCGACTTCCTCTGGCGACTCGACGACTTCGCCGACGAGGACAATCTCATTAAGATCCTCGAGTATATTCTCAAGCCGATCGTCGACAGTCCGTACCACCAGACGGAGACGATCTCGGAGGAGGAGGAGGCGTCGTATGTGACCCCGCTGCAGCCTTCCCTGCACATGCTGATGGCCGTTCTCAAGAACATCAAGTTCATTTGCAGACCCAACGTGCTAATAAAGCTGCTCACCAAGCACTTCGTCATCAAGTATAATCTCATAGTGATCCTGCACATCACCAGGAACGAGGAGGTCATGCTGCTCATCTCTAAAATAGTCTTCCTAATGGCGCTTGCGACGGCGTTTCAAAATCGGCAGGAGCTACCGAAGGACTGCAACTCACTGCTTGACCTGTCCATCTGCTACTTCAATACGGTGCACCTGTACATCCAGCGCCGCTTGCTCACAGTGCTGCTCGACTACTCTGTCACCTGCAACCTCTACTGGTCGGACGTGTGGCTGAACCATGCCCCTCCACACATCCAGCGCAACGGCAAGACGTTCGACGTTCAGAGCCAGGTGATAGTGGTGCCGCTCGTCCCCATACTCTGCTACATCAAGCGATCGTTGGCACGCGTCTGCAAGCAGACCGTCGACGACTACGTGAGCAAGCTGATCAACGTGAGCTGCGAACATACCACGCGCGTCGCGTACGCAATGCGTGACCTCATTTTCGAGCACGATTCGCGCGCCGTCGCTCTCGAGTCTATAAAACGCCTGTTCCTTCTCAAGAATCATTTAAATACAGCACAGGCCAACACCATATTTCAGGCTCTGTTTTATGTTTTGAAGGACTTTGTTCCGATCGACGACTCGGGAAATCTGATTTTGAATAAGCCGCCGGAAGATATGGAACTCAAGCTTCCGATAATGTCTCTAGTGATAGACGCCATACTAATGCTCCTGAAGGGTCACAATATCAACTGGCACGAAAGCTTTGAGATTATCTGCTTGTATAATATGACGTGCAACACTCTGAGGATGCACAATTTACCAACTAAGGTATGACATTTATATTTTAACCTATCTTAACTAATGAAGCGCAAATCTGAAGCAACGCATCATCGTTGATTCTATGTTCGCTTATAACTCGAGAACTATATAATTCACATGGGGTTTTCCCTGAAGTTTTCTGGCACATCTAAAGATGGCAACGCGGCATTCCTTTAGGGACCATGCACAACTAGTCATTCAATAAAGCATAGAAATACATACTCTCATAGTTGAAGTGAGAGGGTCCGATTTGTTTGAGTGCAACAAGTTTAGGCTGACGGTATTAGTTTATAATAATAATGATCTATCCTCAATTGCTAATATATTTTTTTAAATGGTTTAATTTAATTCTCTTTACTTTCTTTCTAACCGAGTAGTGAACACCTGGAATAAATGGCCCCAAGAAGTGATAACTGCTATCTCAGTGAACGGTTTTAAAAACCAGTTGGACAAAACACTTTATTAATATGAAAAAAGTAAATAAAGAAATAAATAAAAACATTTAAGGCAATTAAGGGGAAAAATTATGAAATAAAAGAAACAAATGTGTATAAGTGCACTCAACATGCAAAGTACTAAGCTGCTACTCTATACTACATCAACAATAATAATAAACGTTCTCAAGTTATGCCAATATTGCATTTGCAAATATGTATGGTATTTTACACAAAATTTTAAATGAATTTTCGATAAAAATGTTATGCTTGCAGCTGGTGGTGCAGGCGTTGAGCCTCGTCACGCTGACTGTTAAGAAGTTCATTCCGCCGAATCTGGCTCTGCTCCTCGAGTCCAAAGACGGCTCTTCACTGCACGAGATCGGAGAACTCATCTACTGCAAGATGCACGATCGTAGCTGGGAGGTGCGCGACTCCGCAATGGAGTTGCTACAGGAGTGTACAGAAATCGCCTTTATTAGTGAGTCATCATTATCATCAACCGGTATCGGTCCACTGCTGGACATACTCCTCTCCCAAGACACGCCACCACATGTGGTCTTCCGCACTTCTCATCCATCCACTCCCAGCTACCTTTAGGTTGTCTGTCAGCCTAGCCGGGGAACCTCTCACACTATGTTTGCTTGTACGTGGCCTCCAATCCAGCACCCCAGCTGTTATCGGGTCTGCGACAGATGTGCCCAGCACACTGAACTTCAGCTTAAATTTTTTTTTAGCATGTAGCACGCAAAATCGCGCTACTGATTATTTTAGCGCAGAGCATCTACGGACTCGTAGTATGCTGCAAGCGGCGCTTATAAAGGTAAAAAGACAATCAGTAAGTTTACCGGTTTAAAAATATTATGCTGTCGGGACACTTTGGTTCTTTGTCGAATTTCCTCATTGCGGATTTTATCTATATTAGTGAGAAGTTAGGGTTTATTTTGCATTATGCTGCAGTTATGTGTGTGTGTGACCATGTGGGGGCCAGTACTTAAAAAGAATAGCCCCACTGCATCTCTCCCCAGGCAAGTCATAAAAGGCGATTAAGGGTTAAGAACGAGATGCCGTGCTAAAGGGCGAAAGGATAGCCACCTCTCACTTAGGCACGATCCTTCCATCGAGTCATGCAGCAGGTGGGCTTTCGTGCCTTACATGCTGCTTGATCGTTATCTTGTCTGAATATTTTGCTAAACGTGGTGATCAATGTTGTGCTGTAATTTACCCGAGTACTTGCAGCACAACACCGATTACTCTGCTTACCCCGACTGTCGGAATAAAGCGTGCGGTGTGTCTGCAGTTATGTGTGACCAGACAAAAACATTGTTATTTTTGAGTTTCACTCTAGCAAGATGCCTAATAAATACTTTTCACCACAGTGGCCTTAAAACTAGTTAGTAAACCACAAATGTATATATAATTTGTGTTTCATTCTCATCTTCATGCTTAAACTGTTCACAGTGTGATTCAGTCACAAATAGTAAATTCTTTTCTGTTGTAAACATGGTTAACCGGTTCCCTTTTAGCACCGGTTTACTGCAGTCTGTAGCTGATTAAACAAATTTCATATTCCAAATTTTTTTAATGATTTTCCAGAATACACACCATTCCAAAAGTTAATCCTCGCCAACAACCTGATATCAACTGCGGCCACGGTCGCCCTCAACGACTCGGAGTTCTACGTGCAGGCGTCTGCACTCAAGTGCCTCGCCGCCGCCGCCAAGATACAGCTCATCTGGGATGACCTGCTCGCACACCAACCAGACTTATATGTCAGTCTTCTTTTCTTGAAATTGGAACAACAAGCCAAACTTAAGTCTTTCTATTCAAGTGTTTGGCATCATTTTTTCTAAGGATATTATTGATCCTGAAATATTGTCATATAACTATATTTTCTTTTTCACACATTTTCTGAAGTAAACTAGACCTTTTTTTTTTATGGAAACTGACACAGTTGGCTACATCACCTGCAACGACCGTGATGTCAGCCCATAACACCGGGTGAACTAGGTGCCATGTCAGTGCTTCCCCCTTTGATTGTGCCGGCTACACTGAACTGGTCGGAAAACACAAACTATTTACATAGCCGTTTCGACCAACGTTTCATTCAGTGCGGTGGTACCAACCCGGGCGGGTTAAACCCTACCACAAAGTAAGATTAAGATTTAGCGGCGGGTGGCCGAGTGGTTTGGGCATCGGCTTCTCATGCGGGAGGTCCGAGGTTCGAATCCGTCGGCGTGTACCAATGAGTTTTTTCTGTCGAAAAAATTTACGTGCATACCTACACCCGCTGCTTCACCGTTCGGAACCGGTGTAAAACTGTAGGTCCCTTCCCTTGCCCCTTACTAGGTGGTAGGCTCAAATTGTAGCCGACTGGGTTGGTACCACCGTACTGGATGTAAGATGGCCGCAAGCAACCTCGGTTGTGTTCTCCTCTAG
The DNA here is from genome assembly GCA_946902875.1 of Nematopogon swammerdamellus. Classification (NCBI taxonomy): domain Eukaryota; kingdom Metazoa; phylum Arthropoda; class Insecta; order Lepidoptera; family Adelidae; genus Nematopogon; species Nematopogon swammerdamellus. The sequence goes on from OX336343.1 coordinate 14,572,874, forward strand.
TTCAGTATAGCTAGCAATCCAGGGAAATCTCCGGTATGGCACCTACCTTCTCGGAGGTGATATTGGCTGGTTAGAGCATGTGCTTTGGCCCCTCCGACTCAGCCACCCATACCGGATTACATAAAAAAAAAAAAAAAAAAAAAAGATTAAGAGGGAAGGGACCTACAGTTTTACAGACCTAAGCTAAAGGTCCTGCTAATGATACATCAATCTATTTTCGCAGCCCAAACTTGCGGCGACGTTCACGGACAACCCCGAAGGCATGGTGCGCAAGGAGGCAATCAACATCATGTGCGAGATCTTCCAGAACCAGAAAGTGAACGAGAACTTCAAGAACTGCATGTGCAAGTGCATGGTGTTGGCTGCTCTCGACGACCTGCACTGGGAGGTGCAGCTCGCGGCACTCAAGTACTGGCGCTCGGTCATTTGCAACCAGCTCACGTACCAGGGCATGATCGACGGCAAGTTCCCCGCGGTCACATTCTCGCGCGACAAGAGGAAGATAGTCAACCTGACGGAGCGCGAGATACAGAAGAGCCTGGCGGTGGTGCTGGAGAACCTCGCCGCCAACGGCTGCCTCAAGGTGTTGCTGCGGACGCTTGGCGACGACGTCGACGTGGACGTGATGGAGGCCTCGCTCGCCATCTCGCAGGACTTCCTCAAGATACTCTCGCAGTACGACGTCGCCAGTCTCATCAAGCCGGAGGAGGAGAGCGTTATCAAGCAGGAAGGGCCGATGGACCTCTCTGGCACCAACGGATACGGCGAGTCAGACGACGCGGACAAATCAGACATGGTCATCGACGGCATAGTGAAGGCGGATGATCTGAACCTGCTCGCGAGTATATACGACACGCAGCTCAAGATTAAAGCGGAGATTGTGAAGGAGGAGCACGACCTGGAGTATCGTCCACCCGTGCTGACCGACCAGCGCGTCTCTCCATACACATTCCTCAAGGCGTTCCGCGAGAACGATTTCAAGTCGGCCATTGAGGAGAAGCGCAAGTGGAACGCCGGCATCCGAAGCCTTCACTCGGTGTTGGACGATGCGTTGGGACTGTACGAGAACTCAGACGTCAACGCCTTGGACTGCTACTAGAGAACCGTCTCCAAATAATGCCGCTAAAGTTAAACTTTAGTATTTAAGGTGCTAGAACAGTAAGTGGAGTAAGAACAGGGATCTCTAGATTGACCAACCAAACTGAACCAGTATTGTTTTCAGTTGAATTTATTAACATAGAAATAGATTTTTTTTCCAAAAATTTGCATTTTTAAGTAAGTGAAGCTCACATTCACGAATTATCCCCTGAGGCGCTAATCTCCGCGGCCGCAATTTGTTATGCAAGGAGAGAAAAATTATTTTTTTAGAAAGAAAAAAAAAATTAAAGAATGAAATATAAAAAAAATTATTGTAATGTTACAAAATTTCCTACAAATATATGTATACATTACAATACCCTGACCTTTGTTTTGATCCCAAATTGTGAGTTGAACATTGCACTCCACAAATATAGTGAGGTTAAGTTTTCGATTTCACACACTCGGAAGTGGATAAAAACCTCCAATTATAACCCATTCACTTATAAATGTTGTATGCTTTCGAATTTATACAAAAACACAACAGACTACTGACTAAAAACATCAAAAACATTTTTATTTGAGGCGGCGGCGCACCAAGTTCTGGCACGAAAATGTCGTCCATCATCAAGTCTCGAAATCAACTGAGAAATCCGTAAATTTTTTGCTCTAGGCTGGCGCCAAAGTGAATCAGTTCAAGTAGAGCATATCTTCACCTTTATTTAGAAGAATGAGCCTTATTCAAGCCCCATATTCCAAGAGCGTGTATTTTAATGCTGAAAGTCGGCCGCGCACTACATATAAGTTAAAAAGATAATATGCAATACACCTTTTAGGTTTTATTTTTACGCGCCGGAAGATTAGTTGAGATTATTTTGCATAATATACAAATACTGTTTGGCTGTTCAATCTGGTGACATTTGTGTAACATTTTGAGACCTAAGGTTTAGTCGTGAAATTTCAACAATATCTAGTTACTCGAACAGTAACTAATTAAAAAAATTAGATACCGGGACAATGTCCAATGCAATGAACAATGAGAAAGCTTTAGGGAAATGCTTTGTCATAAAAATGGTGCCTTGTAAAATGAATATTTTGTAAGAATTAAATAGATGAGGGCTCATTAGGTCTACGTGTCGCAAGCTACAAACACCATTTTCTAAATGTATTTTTTTTTTAACTTCTATTTAACCGTTTCCTAAATATCATTACAGAAGAATCAACACGTCTATGCAGTCATGAGTGTTGGGTTGGAGTGAGATGCAATTTTTGTGATTTAGTATTATTTTTAAGTTCCTAAACAAGATAAAAGTGTAGGCAACCCAATAATACATCAATCAATGAATTATGTATTGTAACTTCAGGCACACAACAAAAATCACCGAATATTAAATATTGTTTATACACGGTATTAACTTTTTTCGCGACATTTAAATTTTATTACTGAATAATAAACCATTTCGTATACTGATTATTTTGTGGTACTTAAAAATAAAATCTAAAATAGTTTAAAAAAAATTGCATATTTTATTAATAATTTTACTTCAGCGACAATTTCTCTTTGGAATGGTGTAGCGAGCGCCGCCGCGCGCCTGCGACCGTGCGTACCCAGCTGACTGACGACGTGCCGCGCGCTAGCTGTTGTATCGTGTCGATATGAATGTGAATTTTTTGATTTATTTGAAAAATTACCCAGATTTCGATTTTTTTGGTAATGCAGTGCGATTCCTATTACGAAATACCATGTTTTTATACCAAATATAGAAATTGATAATTTTAAAACCAAAGCTCAAAAAAAAAATTACCCTCTTTTTCGGCATCAGTATGTGACCCAGAATAACCCCCTTTCGGGAATGTCGCCTATTTAGGTTAACACCGTGTATAAGTATATAAAGGTCAATGAGATAAAAATATGTCAATGCTTACTGCGTTTCATCACAGATGTTTTATGAATTTACGTGGTTTGGTTGCATGGAATATATGGAGAGCTTCGAAAACGTCACTGGAAGCATCCTACAGAATATGGATAGGTAGAGAGAGGGAGGTCGAGAGCGGGACTGGTGGTTTCCCCGCGTCCTAGTCAACGCAGACTAGCTGACGAGGGCTTGAAGCGAGCCAAACGTGAAGCATGCGCGGGAAATTTAGAGTGGCCACTCGCTAGTCCCGGCCTCGATTAATACCCTCCTCTACTGCCGATGGGCCCGGATATGTTCGGTGAAGCCATCGCAAGCTTAGATCCACACCTTCCTTCTGTTAGCAGTTAATTGGAAACAGAATGTGTTCATTAGACATTTTGTATATTGGTCCTTTTATGATGTGTAGTGTACAATTTTCGTTTTATGAGTCGATTTGATTTGACCAAAAACGTTATTTCACTACTTGTGAGAAATATTTTTTTTATATTAAGTTTTTAAGTTTAATAAATATTATTTTAGACTGTTGATTTATATTTCTTTAAGTTTCTCTGTATTTGAAGTCTAAACCAATTTCACTTTACACTATATGCAATTTGATGACCCCAGCCGAAATGAAATTCTCAACAAAACAGTATATAACAAGTGAGGATGCAATTATTTAGAAGCACAGCATTTTTGGAACACGCCCCACATTTTTTTCCCAATTTTTCTAACCTAAAATTGACGAATTACCCTTTGCGAATCATATATCGACGTGTGGATTTTGAATGCAACTTTTCAAATAACACATCTACGTTAGTTTACTATCCTGTATACGCATAAAAAAAATTTACAGCTGTCAAAATAAAAACAATTTGAAAACAGTGTGTTCTATAGGAAAGGCAGAGTTTTATCCATACAGCCAGTCCTCCTCATTCGTTCTCGTATTAATTCATGGAAATAACTGCGATTTTTTTTGGGGGGGCCATCCAATGTAACCGATTTGGGCACCTCTCCCGGAAGCCAAGAAAGAGGTTAAGGTTATACTTCTTCGAAATAAAAAAATCATCCCAAAATAATTCACAATGTCTTGTCTCATATGAATAGAAAATATTATCGAAATTTGAAAAACGCCAGTCACAGGAAAGCTCGCATCGAAAGTAATCTAACACTATATTATACAATTTGGTGAGTCCCTATTATCTTTTTTTTTGTATATTAAATACCAATTCCAATTTACACTATATTACAATTTGGCGAGCCCCTAGATTATTAACTAGATAACGGAACCCTTATAATTTCGTCCTGTCTGTCTGTCCGTATGTCACAGGAAATTTGGCAGGAAGGTGTATTCTATGAACCGTAATACAATGGTGCGGTGAAATTAAAAAAAAAATAGGGATGGCACACCATATATGCTGCTTTTTTAAATTCTTTTTTTTTTACTTTCTATTACTTTTTTTTACTACTTTTTTATTACTTCAAGCATGGATCCCAGTAGACTACACATGGTAAACTACACAGAACAAATAGATTAGATTTGGTTGCAGTAAAAATTACTAGCAATAATAACATTATTTTATTATGTAAAAACAATTATAAAATATAAAAAAATCTCATAATTTTAACACATTTAACATTTGTAAATAATATAAAACAACTGGAATGTAAATACAATGGATTGTGATACACAATAGACAAACCCTAGTTACCCTGTAATATAGCTTCTAAAAGTTCTACATCTTAGCACTTTATTCTTTACCCACAACATCCCAGTTCATCTTAGCACTTTATTCTTTACCCACATCATCCCACTTCATCTTAGCACTTTATTCTTTACTAACAACATCCCACTTCATCATTTTATTCTTTACCCATAACATCCCACTTCATCCTAGCACTTTATTCTTTACCCACATCATCCCACTTCATCTTAGGACTTTATTCTTTACCCACAACATCCCACTTCATTAACATTTTTTACTGGATTGAAATCCAACATCTCATCAAGTAACGAATGTAAGCTTATGGTCCCTGCATTCCATTTCTTCATTGACGTTAATATTTGGTCATAATCTGTAGTGACCAATGCATTTAGAAAGACATTGGGTGAGACGTAATGATCGTGCGAGCATTTTTTAGCACTGTCTTGGATGTCCAGTTGCCTTTCGCACTGTTCTGTTAGTAGTTCTACGTCATCCATGCCGAGTATGGAGTCAATAACAGCACTGGAGTGCTTTATGTCTGTTTTCTGTGGTTTTATATGGTCCATGGGCAGTACCGAGTCAATGAACATATCAGAATAATATCCATCTTCTGGGGAATCTATATTTTGGGATCGGCTGGGACTATAAAAGGAGCATTTAACTTTCGTTATGGCAGTGCTCTTGTCCGAGTGTACATAATCTGTCTCTGAGCACGCGCTGACCTTGTACTGTGACAGTATTTTCATAATATCCTTAGAAATATTCACAGATGTTTCCAGAACGTCGACATGTACATAATTGGTTAGATTCTCATGCAGAACTTTAAGGCACCCCATGGCAGCGAGTTCTTGAAGAATTTTTTGGAGACACTTTTGTATTACGCACTCATTGAGTTGTACAATTTTGCGGCACTCCTTGGAGAATGTAACGGGTGGGAATGAGCCGTCAATCATGCCGTAGTGGGTCAGCCGGTTGTCTATGACCTTCCGCCAGAAGCCGAGAGCTGCAAGCTGTACCTCCCAGTGCAAGTCGTCCAGAGCTGAAGAGCTCATGGTGCAGTACAGCTCACTTTGGATTTCTGCAGGTAACTTGTGACCTTCCGCCAGTATGTCTCTCCATATTGTGACTACTTCTTTTCGTACTAACGCTTCTCCGCTGGTTTGCGACACCGATAGTAAAAGTTGCTGAAAGTAAAAAAAAAATATATTTTTTTATGTTTTGGGTAGGTAGCAGTAAGTTCGACATTCTTTTACTTCTTCAGCATAAGACCTAGCGGGCACAGCGGCGACTCCTCTCAGTTGGCGAGGTTGGCGCCGCCAAACCAAATAAAATGAATGACACCATTAATACAGAAATATCAGGCTAAAATAAATGTGAAAAAATTTCGGAGTTATATTATTTATGTCATATAATCCACGATTAATAAGATAAAACGTCAATCCCGTACCCGTTACATAATTTGAAATTTCGCGCGCGTCAAACGCGGGCGACGACGAATGACGACACATCAAGGCATTCATTGGCCGGTTGGCTACATTTTAAAGCGCCATCGTATTCCATACAAGGCGGAAGCGACCGATGTCCCCCCCGTCCCGCGCGGACCCGCTGATCAGCCTTTCGAGTTGGCGCAGCGGGGAGTGCATTTAGTGACGCGGTAGCGAGTAGAGCGAGCTAGCGAGCGAGCTAGGTGTGTGTGTTGCGTGTGCGGGTGTGTGCGCGCTGCGTCCAAACGACGAGTATTCTTGTGCTGTGCGAAGTGCGATGCGATGCGACTAGCGAGCTAGGCTAGGTGTGTTGTGTGCGCGTGTGTGTGCGCATTGGCTCGCGAGTTGATAGCTGCATATATTCCGTTATGTAGGTATGGACTTTGTACGGATGAATCCTGTGCAGTGTTGTTAAATTTAAAGTGATTTATTTGTAATTATAATGGCAAACTCCTACCGAGCTATCTACGGAGCACTCAAGGACAAGAGAGACTCAGTAATTTGGCACTCTTACATATCTGTGGAAAAGGAGTTGCTAACAAAATTGAGGAAGAAAGAAGATTTTCACGATCGAGTCATCGAAAATTTCTTGTCTGTGGAACGAAGAGTGGACTTCATGTACAAATAAAATGTAACAATTCAAGCTTGTATGCCTGTCTCGTCGTCGTCGTGCCAGAGGAGATGTCGCTGTTGTCGGCTGCAACTCGACTGCTTTGACACAACCAGTAGGTAGATACCTATCTACAGACAAATAAATCGTAAGTGAGCAAAATAAATCATTTAAACTAAATATTATAAACTATCTATATCGTAATCGTCTATCAGTTTTTGAACTCATTGTGGTAGAAATAAATTAACGCGTATGTACCTAAGTTATGAAATTATGAAAAAAAAATCCTTAGCCAGAGCCAACCCAATATTCAGGACCAGGAGTCGCCGCTGAGCGGGCACTACGAGTCGCAAAGACGCGCCCCATGTATTTCTATGAAACTGCAATCGCCATTAAAAACTGGCTGTGGAAATAACCGTGTAATATCAAATTTTGTCACGTCGTCGTGACTGCCATGGAATGAAATTTGCAATACAAGGTGTAGTATGAAGCGAAAAAAAAATCACTTCTGGAGGTCAGTTGTTGAGATCTAACTGCTCAGCAGTTGGTTGTGGTGCACGGCTGCAAAGTGTTAACTCCCTGACATCACCCAATTGACACAGATCATTTAATGCTTGAGTTAGAAAGTATCCGGCACTATGGAACAATAATTTGCAAACATTTCAATTTATTTTGCAATGACTTTGAGCGAAAGACGATGGGAGACCATCCAATGAAGATCGGTCGAAATGGCTACAGAAATAATTAGTGTTTTAAATATAGTTCAACGTATCCGGCGCCATGTCAGGATCAATAAAAAAAATTAACCATCATACACAATTTGACGTGTACGCAATATTTACGTTTAGATTTTTTTTATTTCGAAACCCTTAACAATAACACAGCAATGCATCATGCAGTCTCTGTATCAGATCCATTTCTAGATTTTTTGTAGCAGTGTAAGTTCATTAAAGGTTGGGATTCTTTTCCGCACCTATTTAAAATTGCTAAGCAAATCGTAGCGTGCGCTAGGTCTAAGATGCTAATTAAACCAGGGGTGATGCTTGGTTTTTAGGTGGTTCATGTAAAAATAACTAATATCCTACATCCCGTTTGAGTTTATTTATTATTAGGTATTATTTTGCGTTTACAGATCTGACCGATCCTCCAAGTACTGCCTTGATTTCGGTATCAGCCAATGATTTCATTACTTATCTGAAATGCGGGCTCCAATGAATGTCTTACTTCCTATTTTGTTGACATTATTAATTTCTTGTTATCATTCAACATGATGAATGTGCATTTTCAAGGCATAATCTGCTGTCATTATGAATCTGGCATTTTTTCATAAGCTTTTTTTTCATTTTTAGAGAAGAACATGTTTTTCTTGCTTCTACACTAGAATCAGACTTACAGTGAAGCCAATTTTTTTCCTACATCTCCTATCCTATATTGAAGAGGAGATCATCCTGTTTACATACATACATTTATGAATTTACGTGGTTTGTTTGCATGGAATATTCATGTAAGCAGTTGATTGGAAACAGAATGTGTTTACGGTGGTGCATTAGACATTTTGTATATTGGTCCTTTTATTGGTGTGGTAAATTTTCGTTTTATGAGTTGATTTGATTTGACCAAAAACGTTATTTCACTACTTGTGAGAATTTGTTTTTTTTTAATTAAGTTTCTTAATTTAATAAATATTATTTTAGACTGTTGATTTATATTTCTTTAAAATGCCTCCCTAATATCGGGTAAGCAGAGTAATCGGGTAAAGCAGAGTAATCAGTGTTGTGCTGCAAGGATTTTTGTAAATTACAGTACAATACCGACCACCAGGTTTTGCAAAATATTCGGACAAGATGCTATCAAGTAGCAAGTGAGGCATGAAGACCCACCTGCATCATAACTTGGTGGAAAGACCGTGCCAAGGTGAGAGGTGGCTAACCCGTCGCCCTTTAGCAGGGCATATTGTCCTTATCCCTTGGTCACCTGTTTAATAAATAATAATGGCTATTAGCTTACATATAGATCTGGATAGTGTCCTAGCAGAGTTTCCCATAGAATATGTATTTTAGTCATTGCCGCCAGGCATCTGACGGACGACGCTTTTACATATAACTCTGTGTCACTCAACGCAAGGTTGGCCACTGCAGGAATAAGTTTATTCGTCAAAATTAACTTCTGCATCGGAGTGTATTCTGAAAGAAGATAACAAATAAGCATTTAAATATATTAAACCTTAAACAACAAATACATTTAGTTTGATATGGGTCTTATGGTCGGGCACTTCAAAAATTTAAAATAACAAAAACCAAATGGTAATCAGAATCACGGAAAATGAGAGCAAGATATCACAGAGCTTGTTCCCAAAGAGGAAGAGAATGTAAGGTTAGAACAGAACAGAAGGTGTCACCAATGGGCAATGCAAATATAACAATGGAACCAGCCATCGACTGTTGGTCAGTTCACTTTTTTTCATGGAAACTGATACTCGCGATGTCGCCCTATCACACCTTTTTTTTTTATGGATACTGACACGGTTGGCTGCATCACCTACAACATCCGTGATGTCATCCCATAACACCGGGTGAGCTAGGTGCCATGTCAGTGCTTCCCTTCGGTCGTGCCGGCTACACTGAACTGGACGGAAAACACAAACTATTTACATAGCCGTTTCGACCGACGTTTCATTCAGTGCGGTGGTACCAACCCGGGCGGGTTGAACCCTACCACCTAGTAAGGTAAGAAGGGAAGGGACCTACAGTTTTACGTGGAATCCGAACCTCGGTCAGCCTCTCGGTCAGGTCTTCCTGAGGGAACTAGACACCGCACTTACTGTTGCGAGCAATGTGGGTGCACTCCAGCAATAGATGAACGGCCGAGTCCTGCACCTCCCACCTGCCGTCGTGAAGGTACACGAAGATCAGCTCTCCCACTTCGTCCAGAGCGGACATGTCTCGCGTATCGGACAGCAGCGCCAAGTTTGGGTGCAGAAACTTCTTCATGGCAAGAGTAATTACATCCAGCGACCGCACAACAAACTAAACAATACAACCATCCATTAACATCATCAAGCCAAGTAACCTACATATCATGTCAGGCAAAATTTGAAATTTGAGGTATTATCTTTATCAAATTTAGAATATCAAGAATATTAATATGAATATATTCATCACTCCGATGAAGGAAAACAAAGTGAGAAAGCCTGTACACTAACAGTGCTAAGTTTTTGCAATAAGTCACCTCCTGCACCACATCAAAGTGTAATTAAAAAGTGTAATAAGTAACATTTTATCATTTGCATTCACAACTCAATTTATGTCGACATTGTTATTTCATATTCTTATCAGTTTGTTAATGACTACTCCACATAATTGAAATAATACTTGACCTTAATTGAATAATTGACCTTTTTGTACAATGACATATGTTTGATTTTAATGTGTTTACTGTAGTGTACACTTGTAGTATTTAAATATTTTGTGCATTTAAAATTTTCTATGTTTTGATGATGGCCTATTTTTGCTTGGATCGAAATAGAATAATAAGAAATTTGTTTATACAATCTGACCCGTCTAAGTGTATAAATATACCAAAAAGACCAATAAATAATTGAATTGAATTGAATAAAAATACCTTGGACGGCATGACGTGTGCCTTCAGAATATTTGTTATTTTGTTGTACAAGCAAGTCAACTCGAAGCTTTCGTGCCATTCTATCTCGTACTGCTTCAGTAGCATGTGAATGACTTCGATTGTCAGAACCAGGATCTGCACGTCTTCTGACATTAGCGGCTTTCTCGATAGTAGAATACTGTTGTCAGAATCTAACTCTTTCCCCAAAAAGCTGTTCAACAAGTAGAAGAGGGCCCGAAACACCGTTCCCACTTGCCGAGGCGTCAAGTGAGTCTTAAATGTAAACAACCGCTTTAGAGATTCAATAACAAATCTTTTGGGATCATTCTCTTCTTCGATGAGATTTCTAAACGAGTAACATGCTCGAATCGAATATTCACAGTTCCAAGTGAACAAATCTTCACGAAATCCTTCAATGAAATTTTCCCAAATGTCCCCTGAGGGTATTCCGTCCCCCCAGGTGGGGATACGTGCGAACACATAATGCAACACCGGCACCAGAGGCAAAAGTATTATTTGGTTTTGCGTTTCGAACGTTCGTCCGTATCTAATGAACGAAGGAGGAGAATTATTGATGCCCACTTTTACCCAAATTCTGAAAGAGCTCGTAACAAAATCTAATACAGCCTCAATCATCCTCTTCTGTATCAAGTTGTTGACAATGTTGAAATAAAGTATTATCTGGTCCATAACGTCGTCGTCGGTGAGGTTGGCGGGCTTCGTGTGCAGGAGCTTCGCGAAATACATGAGTATGAGGAGCTTGGCGAGGCGCACGTTCAAGTCGGCGTTGCGCGATATCGACGTGATGTTGAACAGATTGTAGTCGACGGCAAAGTGTCTAGTGAGCAGTTGGACCAGAACAGACGGACGGCTTATTTGATCGGACTCGAGGAGCGCCTCCAACAGGACCTCGAGGGTGGGGTCGAGGAGTGCGATCCACGACTGTTCATCCTCTGAGGAGACTTCGTGTGCCGTGTGGTACGCGCTCGTGAGGATCGGTTTCAGGATGTAGTCCAGTAGTGCGACGCAGCGATCCTCGTCCTCCAGATCGCTAGATCTCCAAAGCAAATTGCTGAGAAACTCGTAGGCGCGTCGCTTGACATATACCGTCTGCTTTTGATAGCACATATTGAAGATATGCTTCCAAGTGTCCGAGTCGTGTAGCCACATGAGTCCGGAGGTGTGTCGCGTGAGTTGGTCGGCCAGCTCGATGAATGCGATCCTGACGCGTGGCGGTAGGCGTGGGTCGCTGATGTCGGCGACGCTGCGCAGTGTTTTGAGTCCACTCAAAAACAATATTTTTGTGAATTGAAGTTCATTATTGACAATGGCACCAGTGAATCTGACGAGGAACGCTTGAGCTGGTAAGGAGCAATGTTCCAATTTGAGAAGTGTTGTCAGTAGAAGGTCCGAGATAAACGGAGATGCCACCAGATTGTTAGCACCTGAAAAGTTAACAAAAGTCAACAAATCATCAAATTGAATAGAAATCAATTATTCAATTATCAATTATCAATCAACTATAGATAACATATTATTATGTAGGTACAGGTACTATTACATTGTTGTTGGTTACATATAAAGCAAGTTGAAATGAGAGAATATTTTAAAGATCTACAAAACACTGTACCTTCGTCTGTGTTCAGCAGATGTATCAATCTGTCAGCGTGGTAGTCATCAACCTCGAAGTCCGGCCGAGTTAAACTTTCAAACAATAATGAGAACTTTTTTTTATATTTCTGAGGATGATCCATTTTGTTCTAAATGCACACTGTGTGTGACACAGTTCCCCCGTCGCTTCCCTACGCCTTTAGTGGGTTGGAAACGCCGCAATCATATAGTAACTTGGGTGTTATGTGGGCAGTTTATATTAAGGTAGCTTTCCCGCAGATTTTCTCGAATTATTGCTCACTCAATTTAATGGAAGGAAAGTCACAGCAAAGTCGGATTTGAAGTACCTATAAGCATCTTTAATTAGCTTATCTTCAAGTCACTGATTCAATGTTCACGAACATTTTGCAAGGCAGAAACAATTTTATACATTGAGTGCAGTCGACATAAATATAGGTACCTCACGCAACATAAGGTGAACCAGATAACGGCGCGACAAGGTTTCTTAGGGCGCGTGTTTTTGTTATATAATAAAATCAAATTACCAAAACTTTGTGTATTATGGACATTCACAGTATATTTATGTAATAATTACAATGTATCGCACCCATCGCACGTGCACGTGCGTGAGTGAGTATCTACTTGTGATCTACTTAACATACTTGTGTCAGGAAGAAAAAACAGTTTTGTTAGCTCGTTCGCCGTGAGGAAAATATATTTTCAAACGCGCACGCTATTTACATATAATACGATTTACAAAATAAAGTACATAACGCTAACGAACGCTATAAAAAACAGTGTTGCCAACTCAAATTTTGAAATTCTCCTAGATTGACTTCGAAAATCTCCTAAAAATCTCCTAGAAAATTTTCGTTCTCCTAAAAAATTCTCCTGTTATTCAAATTATAAAAAAATCACCACATTTTTAGTGTTCTTTATTCGTACGGGACCATATTACTAAGCCTAGGCCATCGGTCCGTCCGTCTTTCTGTCTTACATATAAGGAGCTGTATCTTGTTCAGCCTGAAAACCGGTCAAGTGCGAGTCGGCGGTACGGCCCACTGTTTTCCGCCGACATACTTCCTGTCGGCGTCCCACCTGGCGGGTGGTCTTCCCACACTCCGTTTCCTGTCCACGGCCGCCAATATAGTACATGGTTACTCCAACGGTCGTCGTCCCTTCGGCTAACGAGCCCAGCCCACTGCCATTTTAGCCTATCAACCTGGTTTCCAATATCGATTACTTTGCTGCGTGGGCGGATTGCCTCATTTATTACGCACCATTTCGCGTAGCTATACTCCCAGCCCAGCATGGCTAGTTCCATCGCTCGCTGGGCAACTTTGAAAACAACTATAGTCAGAGCTCACGTTTCACAGCCGTACTAGGAGGACGCACTGGTCATAATATATACGGGTCAGACCTCGGGGCTAATTTTAAATTTCCGAGGCAGCCCTACTTAATTGAATTCATCCCTCGACCTCCTTAAGGAGACCTTGTCTACCAAGCAGTATTTGACCGAGATATACGTACTACTCTTCCTTCAACCTGTTCGATCACTTCTCCGCCAATAACGATTTGTCCTCCCGTCATAGCCACGATTGCCATTGTAACCACCACGTAATTTGTCTTAATTATTTGTTTTTGTTTTTCTTATTTTTAACCACACCAAGTTTGTCACTTGTACGTATTACCGTTTTTACGTTAGAGCAAAAACAAACAAATATATATATTTAAACACGTTTCTTGTATGGGAAAGCCCTTAATTTTTTTCTTATTATTTGATAGGATGTCCGCCAATAATAAATAACACATAATCTGTGAAAATCACAACCAGCTACCTATTACGCTACAAAAGATACAGCCCTTAAAGTAGTGCGGACTGACGGACAGGCTGTCGATGTAGGCTTAGTAATACTACTGATTATTACAAAGAATACATGTAAATAACATTGTTTGATAACAAAATGTTCGTTCGGTTTGGCCCGCCCGGTAGTCGGCTGCTTGGTCGATCGATGCACGCACCGCGCACACTCACAGAGTGTCACGTTATCCTATCCAAAGAGCAAGAAGCTGAACCTTGCTCTTATCAAAAGACAAATCCTATCGTATATTGTGTGACTTGAGAAGTTGGTTGGTTGATTCACAGGCAGTTCATTCATTGTGTGGTCACCGTACATTCCGACTTATTGGTTTTTACTAGTAAATATATGTTTTAATTTTAATCCCGAGTTTCTCACTCCTAAATCTTCTCCTCTAGTGATTTTCTTTCTCCTAAATTTTCTCCTACTCTCCTGGCAGGCAAAAAGTTCTCCTAGCACTACTGAAATTCTCCTGAATCTAGGAGAAAATCTCCTAACATGGCAACACTGATAAAAAAAGGTACGACGATGTGGTACTAAACAAAAAAAAATTATGTTTGAAGGCTTTGTAGTATGTATTAGGTATATTCTTTGCTTTGTATAGTAAGCACCTGACAGTTACCTTTTTTTTTCTTACGGAAAGGCAAGGATAGTGTGACCGTATAGCCTTGTCTTGTTTTTTCATTCTTCTCCTCCTTTCCATTTCTTTGCTTGCTTGCGGAAATCAAAATTGGGGCCAAACATAAAAAAAAAATCATACAAAATGGCGACTTACGCGAATTTATTTTCAATAGCGACTTAGTATTGCCTCTTCCCCGGCGCTGCGGGAAGTGCAGCCCCGCCGTCCTTCGGCGACCAATCTACGCCGCTCCGGCTCACACGGGTACCTCTGCTCTGCTTTGTTACGGCGGACGGGGACTGCACTCCCTCCGCGCCTCCGTCTTATAAAACTCTAGGGAATAGCCACACTAACACGTTATGTCGGGGCGGTGGATTTAGTTTTTCCGCAAAGTATGTCCCCATCGTCCTTTCAAATGTTGTCAACACACACCTTGTCTATACACCATTCTGTACGACGAACGACGAACTTGCTTCGCTTCTCGACCTTCGTGCCTGCACTGTGTTACGGCGGACGGGGGCTGCACTCCCTCAGCGCCTCCGGCTTATAAAAACACTCTAGGGAATGGCCACACTTACAGGTTATGTCGGGGCGGTGGATTTAGTTTACCTCCATTGTCTTTCAAATGTTGTCAACACACACCATTCTGTACGATGACGATGAACGACGAACTTGCTTCGCTTCTCGACTTTCGTTAAAAGCGTTGTGCGTGGCAAGGCAAGCGCGTGCGTAGTACGGTGCACCTCCTGAAAGACTTCCTGGCTCCTTCCTGGCTCCTTCCTGGCTCCTTTAGCTTCTTTCGGCAGACTTCGGCTCGAAGGAAAGTGTGGTATGAGTGAAGTTTTGTTGTTTAAAAAAATAACCAGGGTTAATATAGAGAAGATGCGTCGCGTAGCCTAGTTGAGGCGGTGTATATCGTTTTTGTTACGTTTCGTTTCGAGTAGAGTGTTCAAGAAAGGAGCCAAAGGAGCCAGGAAGGAGCCGAAGTGTCTCAGGTGTCGAACGCGTGCGTTGTATGGTAATTTTTTTCCAGCAGCGTCAGCCAAAGAATTTAATGCTAGCTAGACAATAATTAACTAAAAACTGGAAGGGGAAGGCTACACGCTCAATAAATACTGTGATCCATCAGTAAATACCACAGTATTGATTGAGCGTGTAGCCTTACCCTAAACAAGCTGTCAGATTGCCGATACGACACCTGAAAGACTTTATCCAATCCCTCGAATCCCTCTAATCCTTCACTCCTACTCCTTCGCCCGGAGCGAACCAACAGAAGCCGATATTCGTTTGGTCGGCTAAGTAATTTGTTAGCTCAGTGGTAAGCGTGTAGGGTTTGTACTTTTTGACCATGGGTTCGAATCCCACAAAATCTTTTTTGTTTTTTTTTCTTTTTTAAGCAATGTTAGGGTGTTTAAATTTTTTTAGGGTGTTTAGTTTTTTTTATAATCACCTAAAAGCTTTATTTTCGGAAATACTAACGTAACAAAAACGACATGCACCGCCTCAACATTAGGTTAGGCTTAATATATAGAAGATACGTCGCGTAGCGACTAGCGACGCATTTTCTATATGTTGTTATTTTTAGTTAGCAACCCTTGTTATTTTTTTTTTAAACCACCAAAACATCATTTATTTATCACTTGCCGAAGAACTAAACGAAGGTTTGCAGGATTAACGTTTCGAGGGATTGGATAAAGTCTTTCAGGTGGCGCACCGGTCAGACAGATTGCTCAAACAAATTAATAATCTGTGTAAAAAAAAGTTAACTCTTACCTTACTACAAAGAGACACTCGTCGTTTCGAGCCATGTCAGTGAACGCCAATGATGTATTGCCCCGAGACGCTCGATTTTCACGCTCTGATTTGACAGCTACAAACTTTTAAGCTCTTGTGTCTCTGTCTTTCAATATGAAAGAGACAGTGGCGGGTCTTCGCTCGCTGGATAATTGAAACCAAAGAGAATATAACCACTGCGTCAGTGTTGCCATGTTAGGAGATTTTCTCCTAGATTCAGGAGAATTTCAGTGGTGTTAGGAGAAGTTTTTGCCTGTCAGGAGAGTAGGAGAAAATTTAGGAGAAAGAAAATCACTACAGGAGAAGATTTAGGAGTGAGAAACTTGGGATTAAAATAAAAACATATATTTACTAGTAACAAACAAATATGTCGGTATGTACGGTGACACGAACTGTCTGTGAATCAACCAACCAACTTCTCAAGTCACATAATATACGATAGGATTTGTCTTTTGATAAGAGCAAGATTCACCTTCTTGTTCTTTGGATAGGATAAATAATGAAATGATACACTCTGTGAACGTGTGCGTGCATCGATCGACCAACCAGCCGACTACCGGGCGGGCCAAACCGAACGAACACTTTGTTATCAATCAATGTTATTTACTTGTATTCTTTGCAATGATCAGTAGTATTATTAGGCCTACGTCGACTGTCTGTCCTTTAGTCCGCACTACTTTAAGGGCTGTATCTTTTGTACCGTAATAGGTAACTGGTTGTGATTTTCCCAGGTTATGTGTTATTTATTATTGGCGGACATCCTATCAAATATTAAGAAAAAATAAATAAAAATTAAGGGCTTCCCCATACAAGAAACGTGATTTAAAAAAATTGCTTGTTTGTTTTTGCTCTAACGTAAAAATGGTAAATACGTACAATTGTCAAACTTGGTGTGGTTAAAAACTAAAAAAAAAAAAAATAATGAAAACAGACGAATTACGTGGTGGTTAGAATGGCAATCGTGGTTATGACGGGAGGACAAATCGTTATTGGCGGAGAAGTGATCGAACAGGTTAAAGGAAGAGTAGGTAGTACCTATATCTCGGTCAAATACTGCTTGGTAGACAAGGTCTCCTTAAGGAGGTCGAGGGACGAATTCAACTGAGTTGGGCTGCCTCGGAAATTTAAAATTCGCCCCGAGATCTGACCCGTATATATTATGACCAGTGCGTCCTCCTGGTTATGATATGACGTACTGGTGGGAAACGTGAGCTCTGACTATAGTTGTTTTTCAAAGTTGCCCAGCGAGCGATGGAACTAGCAGGCTGGGCTGGGAATAACTACGCGAAATTGTGCGTAATGAATGAATGAATGAGGCAATCCTCCGACGCACCAAAGTAATCAATATTGGAAACCAGGTGGATAAGCTAAAATGGCAGTGGGCTGGGCACGTTAGCCGAAGGGACGACGACCGTTGGAGTAACCATGTACTACAATGGTGGCCGTGGACAGGAAAACGGAGTGTGGGAAGACCACCTGTCAGGTGGGAAGCCGACATGCAGTATGTCGGCGGAAAGCATTGGTCCGTACCGCTGAAGGCCGAGAGACTGGAGGAAAATTGAAGGCGTATGTCCAGCAGTCGACGCTTACACGCCGACTGACAGAGAACCCTCGGTGCGTGAGTTCGACTCGCACTTGACCGGTTTTCAGGGTGCAAAAGATACAGCTCTTTACAGGTAAGACAGACAGACGGACGGACAGATGGCCTAGGCTTAGTAATATGGTCCCGTACGGATAAGGAACACTAAAAATGTGGTGATTTTTTTATAATTTGAATAACAGGAGAATTTTTTAGTAGGATGAAAATTTTCTAGGAGATTTTTAGGAGATTTTCGAAGCCAATCTAGGAGAATTTAAAAATTTGAGTTGGCAACACTGCACTGCGTATTGAAACGTTGGTGCTAGATTGAGCCTAGAAAAATCACGATTGTTCAGATTGTTCTAGAATAGTTCGCGCGGCTTCGAACCTGGTTCGTTCGTTCGTAGCTTGCTCGTGGTTCCGTGGTGGTTCGCTTAATGCGCTCCGTGTCCCTTCGCTCCTGTGGGTGGTTCGCTCGCTCTCACCTCGCCTCGCGTCCTGTCAGATAAACTATTTCAGGCAGTCAGGCTGTTCGTTTTTGGATTTAGATTTTGCCTGTTACCTGGACCTCGGGAGAAAGAAGTTGTGTAGATATTTATTAGATATTGTGCTTTTGCCTTGCCGTCATCCGAAGAAGCAGCTCACACGGGTCGCTATGCCGCTGCGAGGAGCTGACTTTGTAAGTATTCCACTCTGCTATATTACCTAGGACTTATGTGACCATATCCCTTAGTAGAGTGTTATTTTGCCCTCGGCCGGTGCCTATGCTCGTTTTTTGGCTTCGTTCATGTTAGTGGAGTTTATAGCTCTGGTTCAAGGTCGCGAGAGGAGGCCTTGTGACGATGGTCTAATTCTAACCTTAGTGTCAGCTGTAGTATTTTTTTTTAACTTTTAAATTTTCCGCTCAGATGTTTGCAGTGAGCGTCCTGCAGGATGACTCTTGAATATTTGAGCGTGTCCGGGCTTTCCGAATGTTTAGGTCAATCGCTACCTGCTCTCTGGCTTAGTGCCAAGTTTTTTGTTTCAGTGTATATTAAAGTCATTGGATCAGACAGAGGGAAACTGTAATGGCAATTATTTAGTAAACATAGGTGTACCTACCTAGTTACGCATTTCTTTTGATGCAAATTTTTTTTTAAATATGTGCTTATGCCTTTGCAGTGCAATAAAATGCTTAGAACATAAAATAATGAACATTTTTTTGAAATTTTAAAGTGCTTTCTTTGTTTGCTTAAACCTGTTGGCTCCCACAGGTATATAATGCATAACCCTCCCCCTGACTCCCGGCCCGGGTTACTTTCGCCTCGCGGAAATGTGGGGCCGCGCAGCCGGCGCATGCACCAAATACTTAAATATTTTCACAAATCTATGTCAAGTGAGGATTTAATTATTTAAAAGCAAAGACAGAAGTTTTCGAATTTTTTCCGAAAAAAAATTTAAATAGCGAAAAATAATTTTGCATTTATAAAGTTGTAGGGCATGTGCTTTCACACGTTGCGGGACATCACCAGGCTAGCGGGGAGGTCACTATGGGGGACCCCCCGCTAACCAATCGATCAGTCGGCTCTGTTTAAATATCATTGTACCGTGTGGGGCCGGTACTTTAAAAGAATAGCCCAACTGCATCTCTCCCCGTGTATGTCGTAAAAGGCGACTAAGGGATATGACTCCCTTCTTATATTACGAGGTGGTAGGGTTTAACCAGCCCGGGTTGGTACCACCGCACTGAATGAAAGGTCGGTCGAAACGGCTATGTAAATAGTTTGTGTTTTCCGTCCAGTTCAGTGTAGCCGGCACGACCGAAGGGAAGGCTGACGTGGCACCAAGATCACCCGGTGTTATGGGCTGACATCACGGGAGTTGTAGGTGATGTAGCCAACCGTGTCAGTTTCCATAAAAAAAAATAAAAAAATCACTTTGTCTATAATGTCCAATTATAGGTAGAATTTGGGAGGCGCATCTCGTGCGTGCATAGTTATCTTGAATATTTATTTTTAGTATGAATGAAGGAATAATCTTTCAATAATTTGTTTTTATATGAATGAGCGTTTTCCACGAAAAACAAATTACACCTACGTGTTCCTAAAAAGTATTACTAAACTATTATGCTAGCCTACCAACCAGGTGCGAGCCCGGTATCCGCTTTGGAACCCCAGCCAGGCTGAAATTTGCTACTTGAAGCTTTTGCCCTGAGCTTACAACAAAGTACGCTCACAAGTACACGTACAAAGTAAGGTATTGTTTGAATTGTTCCTTTGCATGTAAAATTGCAACATATTTCGTTTGTATTGCAATTTTCTTGATTACATTTATTTATTTATGTACATTTTTTGTTCCTTCTTCCCACTAAAATAAATTATCTCATGATTCTTTTAACATCTTTTAAGATTAATTAAATTTCTTGATTAATTAAAGTGTTGTTATTGTGTATTTCTTAAGTTCTAAGTCAATTTCCTTATCCGCTGATATTGTCATACGCGCATACATATGGGCACATACTGTACATATGTCATCTGATCCTACTCTAGTATTGCTAAGGTTCATTGGCCAGCCCATCCTTCATATTTGGTTGCAAAACGCTCTTCGTAGTATTTCAATGTAGTATGTATACGTTTTAATGCAATATATGCTCTTTATTTACTAAGTTTAGTACTTTTGTTTATTTGCTTAAACAAAGATAGCATGAAATTACCTGTAAACATTCCTCAAGACTTATTCCTCAATTTACTACGTGGGTACCGGGGTACGGTTATTAGCTATTCCTTTTGTTTACCTAGCTCTACTTGACTAGTGAGTGTTATTTGACATATCAGACAGTGATTTGTTTGAAGCTCAAGCGAGTCTTACCTGAAAGTTCCTTGTTTACAAAATTACTCATTCTGCGAGAGAATGCAACACAGAGAGAGGGTGAGGATGTGTGCTCCCCACAATCTTGAATGTGATGCACTTTGGGAAGTAGCAAGCTAACATTGTGACTCTAGATCTATTAGCCGCCATCACATGAGAGTATTCTAAACTGAATCAGGGGTAATGTTGGTAAAAAGGTTAATGCCGCCATGTTAGGTGAAATATATTATATATAAAAAAACAAAAATACTAGACTAATAAAACAGTAATAGAAAAATTTATATATTCTCTATGTCCTGCAACAAAAATATTAATTGTGAGTGCAATTCCTGAATTTTTTCACAATGCGACTTACTGATAAGTAGAAAGACCATAATAATAATTTAAATGGAAATAAATACACCTGATCCGCAGATAATTAATCACGAAAGATAAACATTCTTTCCTTGCGTGCCTAAAATTGGAGAATGCCTACCCGATGTAATAATGTCCCTACTCCACAGGACAGTTGAACTTCTGATTGCGTGTACCCCGAGTGTGGCCACCCTAACTGCCTGCTTGCAAGGTTAGTGTTTGTTATGTGTGTCTCCTCTTAGATATAAGTAGGTACTCTTTGGTTTTTTTATCACTACATATTTACAACCAAGTTACATATATTCACTAACATAAATTTGTGATTCTATCTACATATTTGAATTTCTTTGTTAACTTGAATAATGAATGGCATACTCTACACAATATACCCTCCAGGATCACTATACGGATAGTTCATGTGTCACTGCATTTCAGTTCACTGTCTGTTGTGTATATGACATCAGACAGGCTATATTATGCACAGCTGCCATTGTAGACACATCCATACAGATGCATAGTCAACTAATATACGTGGTGGTGCATGTCCGTATGATTGTGTCGAAGTTATTAATTTGTTGCAAGCTGCATGAAACATTAACATTTGCAAGCTGCACCTCGAGCTGCACTTAACCAAAGATGTATGGGCATTTAACAGATGTAAGGATCCCTAATAAACTAAATGCAAACCTATATTATCAATTGTGTCAACTGGGCTGGGTTGCTCACAGGTGAACTAGTTTCTAGAATGAAGGTGAAGGGTTGAGCTTAAAATTAAACTTGTAGGTAATTAGAACTAAACTATGAAGTTAAATCAGGTTTGATATTAATCTGTAAATAAATTATGTACGTATAGGGCTGCCATCCGTCCGGGTTTCCCCGGATTTGTCCTCTTTTTGAAGGCGGCCGGGGGCGTCCGGGGGGATTTTTTAAATTGTCCGGGTTACACGAAATTCAAAAATCGCGCCCGCTGCTTAACTCTATGATAGACACTAAACGTCGAGCCATAGCTTGAAGACGACCGTGAGTAATGGCCGTTAAATATTTAATTTTGTCAAAAAGTTTAAAATAAAATAATTGTCATGTCATAATAAGAAAAAAGCAATGTCCGGGTTTTTATATGAAAATCCGGAGTTTTACTACTTTTTGTCCTAGTTTAATGATTTTAGAGATGGCACCCCTATGTACGTACATAGTTTCAGGGTATTTGTTTTGGCTAGCCCCGCTAGTCTAGTGACTAGTATCTATTGTTTGTGTGCATGCAGCGTGCTAAACTGATTCTAGGAGATTAACACAACCATTTCAAATGCTATGTCAGATGATAGTTTCTCCTGTAATATAGAAAATGAACAGCTGCCAAGTTTTTCAGTTTGCCACTGTTTTTAAGTGCAGACTTCAGGGATGCAGTCTGTATTCATATATACATACATACCACACGCTGTATCCCGGCAATCGGGGTAAGCAGAGTAATCGGAGTTGTGCTGCAGGTACTCTTGTAAATTACAGCACAACACCGACCACCACGTTTAACCAAGTATTCGGACAAAACAACTATCAAGCAGCAAGCAAGGTACGAAGACCCACCCGCTGAATAACTCGGTGGATGGATTGTTCCAAAGTGAGAGGTGGCTACCCTGTCGCCCTTTAGCACGACATCTTATCCATATCCCTTATTCGCCTTTTACGACATACACGGGCAGGGAGAGATGCAGTGGGTATGCAGTATTCAGTACAATTAATGTAATGTATAATGAAAGGTTAATTTCATGAAATTTGTATGTAGGGTCTACATTGTTGCGCAGGCCTTGTTTGTAATGAATTTGTCGAGGAGTGGATTGTGTGCTGTCGTTACGCATCTTGGGAGGAGGCTAATACGAATTTGTATATTCTTCTACTTCTTTTTTTAAGGGAGGGTGGGCGAGTCGTCCACTAGTCCCCTCGACCCATACTACAGCTATGTTCTTCCAAAATGTATAATCGAAGCAGGGAAAGAAATACTAAGAGAAAAATAAGATAGCTGATTAATGCCAAAAGTAAAAAACTTCTGACATCATCATGTTCTTTTCGTTTCAAATTCAAATGCAAGTCATAGGGACCATTAAACTTTTAAAAAGGGTTTACTTTTAAAATTAATGTTTATTTTTATTTATAGCTAAATTTATTTGTATAGTTAATTTAGTTATTTTTAAGTATTGTATTTCAAATAAAGTATTACCTATTTAATATAATGCAAGTTCGTTATCGCCACACCACAATTTTTGGTATCTAATTTTAGTAATTTTTATGTTACCGATAGAAATCATACCTAGACATTTTCGTAATGAGGTATTTAGATTTTAGCATTTCTCAAAATAATCATGTTTCAACTAAGACCAGCGTCATTGTGAGGTGAATTGCCTACTTCCATGCTTAAGTCATCATCAGGAAACACTCGATGATCTATTTTAGGGCCACTTAAGACCAAAATAAATGCACCAGGAACAACGCACGCACACACCATTACTGTTCAAAGCGGCCAATGGCCTAATGGCTCTGATGTTATAGGTACACTTTCGTGCTGTTTGTTTCCCGCTGCATCCACTCTATCAAGTGAGAAGATAAAGCTTGAAATAAAAGTTAAATTACAAATTTTAAAACCCCCAACCATTAAAAAGTCCAAAATAATTTCCGCGCTAAGTAAATTCCAGCCCAGCTCTTGAGTTTTTATATTTTATTTACTTAGCGGTCCCCCGACCCCTTTAAGTAAGTAAAAGGAAATTATTTTTGACTTTAAGGGACGGGGGTTTTTAAATGTGTGATTTAACTTTTATTTCAAGCTTTAAAAAAACAGCGTGCAAATTGGTCCACTTTTTAAGATAATAAAATTTTTGATTGCCTAATTACTTGATTATTTGATTACAAACCTAGCTAACAACCATCCCGATTAAACCAGCTTTCCAATAAAAAAAAAGCCGCATCCAAATTGGTCCATCCGTTTGGGAGCTACGATACCACAGCCACACAGACACACGCATGCACACATACACACACACGCACACCCACACTCACACATGTTAAACTTATAACACCCCTCTTTTTTCGTCAGGGGTCAAAAATGAAGCTGGAATCAGAACTTGTGTGTTCATTTCTGTATTTCATGTGTGTAATATTAAATATTCTGAATTTTTTACAATATTAAAAAAGGATGCAAAATATAAACGTATAAAAAATCACGTCATAAATACTAGAAAGAAGAGACGATGAATTTATTTTGGAATCGAAAATGGAATTAATAAATGGGGAAATTACAATCGGACACATTTTGGAGCAAGTAAAATAGTTACCTTCATGTATTAAAATTATTTTTTTTCAGTAATCTAGTAATTAATGTGTAGGTATTTCCGAATCTCAAGCAAATGGGCGATTTATTCTTTGATTTTTAAGTTCTTCTTGTCAAGTCGAAATGGCGAATGTCGATTTTATGTATAACTACATTACAATAATTTCTTTATAAAAGTGGTTATTTACGGTGGCTATTACGCTTCAAGAGATACAGCCCTCGGACAGACACACAGACAGACGGCGTAGGCTTAGTAATAGGGTCGCGTACCAGATATGGAACCCTAATAAATAATTCATACGCACTATATCTATTTTGAACCTGTGCAACCTTGAATGCTCTGGTAGTGTTTCATAGGTTAATACACTGGCTGGAAACATGAGCTGTGGCAGGCCATGCGTTGTTATTTATTAATGTATGTATGTACGTAGTTCTAGTTACATGTCAAAACAGTGCTCTAGAAACTCTCACGAGTATTATTTTTTTTTTATTTTTTTTTATGGAAATTGACACTGTTGGCTACATCACCTACTACATCCATGATGTCACCCATATCACCTTGATGAACTACTAGGTACCAACCATGTCAGTGCTTATATATTAGTACTAAGCACGACCCAGGTTCAAATCCTGGTCGGGATGTATTTTTTCCAATGATTTCCGATTTGCATTTTTCTAATTAAAAATACATGTTAGTGCTTCCCTTCGGTCGTGCCGGCTATACTGAACTGGACGGAAAACACGAACTATTTAAATAACAGTTTCAATGGACCTTTCATTCAGTGCGGTGCACAGTGTCAAATATGACCATAAAATCGGGCACGTCCTTTTTATTCCAGAAATTAATAGATTTAGTTATTTAAAATGCTAGAGTAAAACTCCCCCGCCTCTGCGACTTTTAGTTTAGGAGAAATACATTTTTGAAAATTACACTTTTTTAGTTTCGGAAAAACGAAAAATAATTCTACAATTAAAACTAAGCTACTTATTTAAATTTCACTCAGCCTTATCAAAGACCCTTTCGAATATTCACATTTGAAAAGTTATTCGAGGCTGTGAAAGTTTACAGAAATCGAATTATATTTTTTTTTTCTCCTAGATCCTGTAATAGTAGGCGGAGATATTTATACCGAAAATAGTTCACTGTTTCCTATGTCCTTTAAAAAAACCGACGCCTAATTCCATGGGTTTAAGAAGTTATGCTCATTTTAGAGCAATTATCAAGTTTCGGGCAATAGGGTTGGCACTTTACAAAATCTTTTATTTTTCCGGAAAATAATGATATGATCCCAGCAGTGGATGTATATGGACTGGTCAGTCAGTCAGTCAGTGTGTATGTGTTCACTGCTGGACATACGCCTCCCCAATTTTAAACATAGTAGCCGACATGAAATGAAGGGAAACACTGACATGGCATGCATACCTAGTTCTCCCGGTGTTATGGGCTGACATCACGGATGCTGTAGTGTAGGTGATTTAGCCAGCCGTGTCAGTTTACATAAAAAAAAACAAAAAAAAAAAACAAACACAAAAACCAAAACAAACTAATTATTATTAAAAGAAATCACGAAACAATACAATAAATTAATCAAATGTCAAAAATAAATAAATAAAAAATGGGAAAATTTTTATTCATTCTAGTAACAACCCTAGCCCATAGCGAATAACTACTGTAACTTCTTAAAGCCATGGAATTAGGCGTCGGTTTTTTTTTAACGGACAGAGGAAACAGTGAACTATTTTCGGTATAAATATCTCCGCCTACTACTACGGGATCTAGGAGAAAAAAAAATAATAATATATACAGTGGTGGCCATATAATTAAGAACGATTATTTTAAGGACATATTTTTTTCGAACAAAGTTGCATAACATATTGGATAAATTTTCTTTTATTTTTTGTGGTATGGCAAAATACTTCCATACTATTTGTACATTCATTATACACCACCATTAAAAAAAGAAACTATGAAATTGTAATACAATACGTAAACCTAACATCTGAACCCATAGTACTATTCTTACAGGCTGGTCACATAATTAAGAACGCAGACTAAATATATTTTTTATCATAATTTGGATTTAGAACACTTTGTGCTATGTCACTTTTTGTATAATTTTGGCGCCATTTGTTGCTGTAAAAATACTAAGACGTGTTTATTTCATTTAAAACGATGTGGAAAAAATAAAAGTTGTGATCAACCTTTGAGAGAAGTTATAATAAGACTTCGCGAGAACAAATGGTCGTATAAAAAGATAGCAGACCATGTGAAATGTTCAAAAACCATGGTTTTCCACGCTGTGAAGCATTTCAATACATATCAAACTACTTCAAATATACCGCGCGCGCCTAAACAGAGGAAGACATCTCGTCGAGACGATAGAAACATCGTTCGTTTGGCTAAAAAATTTCCATTTAAAGGGTCCAATGAAATAAAAAAAGATGTTTTTGGCGAAAACAATCCCTCAGCAATCTCGGCACGCACCATCCGAAGGCGTTTAGTAGAAGAGAAGTTATTCGGAAGGATAGCACGGAAGGTACCCATGTTGACACTGCGCCATAGGCAAGTCCGTATCGCATTTGCAAGAAGATATGAAAACTGGACAGTTAGACAGTGGAAAAATGTTCTTTTTTCTGATGAAAATAAAATAAACAGGTTGTGCTCTGATGGAAGACAATACGTACGACGCCCTGCGAATAAAGCATTCGACCCCAAGTTCACAAAAGTGACATTAAAGCATGGCGGTGGAAACTTGAAAATTTGGGGGTGCTTTTCTGGTCATGGAGTCGGGCCTGCTAGGCTCATAGAAGGCAACATGGATTAGTATCAATACAAAGATATACTGGAGGAAACAATGTTAACCTATGCTGAAGATGTACTTCCGGTCACTCTCATTTGTACGTAAATTTGTTAGTGTTCAAAATAAATGTACTTTATTAAAAAAAAACACGTTTTATTTTATATCTGTATTCATAATTCAGTTTGCTTTATCCATCCACATACCCATTTCATAGAACAACAAATTACTTCTGAGAAGAAACACAAAAAATTACGACATGCTTTATTAAAAATTTCCTCTAACTAAATATCGTTCTTAATTATATGGCCACCACTGTATACTTAATTCCACAGAGCATCAAATGCGCGCGCCCCGGTAGGTATTTGATGCTCTGTGCTTAATTCGATTTCTGTAAACTGTCACAGCCTCGAATAACTTTTAAAATGTGGATATTCGAAAGGGTCTTTGATGAGGCTGAGTGAAATTTAAATAAGTAGTTTAGTTTTAATTTCGCAGAGGCGGGGGAGTTTTACTCTAGCATTTTAAATACTAAATCTATTAATTTCTGAAATAAAAAGACCGTGTCCGAGTTTAAGGTCATATTTGACACTGTGCGGTGGTACGATCCCGGGCGGGTTAAACTCAACCACCTAGTAAGAAGGGAAGGGACCTATAGTTTTACGTGGAATCTGAACCATGGTCGAGCGGTCATCATCCATCCCCCGACCGCACCACTGAGCTACCGAGGCTGACAGTGTATTAATTAGCTGCTGTGTTGTGTATTAGCTAGCTACTGTATTTTCATAATTTACTGTATTGTTGTGTGTTTGATTGTTATACCTACATGTATTTGGTGAATTATTTTTAAAAGTGATAGCCAGGTTGCCAAGTATTAAGCAAAACAATAATACAAAATTTTACAAGTGTATAATACATGATAACATGACGAATCAAAGAGTCCCAAAGGATGATATTAAATAAAAAATATATCTAACAGTGCCGTAAAATAGAATAATAATGCAGTTGCCCGTGTTAGTTGTCACATCAATCGTGTGAGTTGGCTTGGCATGGCGGCGGTGGCGCGGAGGTAGGGCCATAGCTGTTCTGTCGATAAGTAAATCCTTCTATGTGTAAGTACTAAGTAAGGACAGTAAAGATCCTTGATAAACAGCGAGATTTTGGTCTCCACCATCGACACGCATAGCCATTTTATAATTTTTATTATCGATATAAAAATAACTAGGGCGTCCTTCTGACAAATACAATTTAAACATCATGATACTTATACCTATTTGGTGCTAGTTCATGGCGGTGATGGGGAATGATTTTGAATCTTAAACAAAGAACTTTGACTCCTTCTCCCGAAGGAGAATGTTTTTTTTCGAATTGTCAGCAACATTTGGTTTCAGGTGCACTACCACTGAAGACTTGTGTCTGTATGATTAGAGCACCTGCTAGCCAACCGACTACTTTGTTATCGCTTTGTTTTGTGTAATGAATATTATGCTGATAGATAGCAAATTATAATCTGGTAAATCTTGTCATCGCATACGCTCGATCACGATTTCGGTGGATGAGCCTTCTTTAAATGACTTCAAGTGGTTTTTTTTTATGAAAATTGGTATTTTTTTTAATGAAAACTGTGGTGCAGTCGACAGAGCCAAAATCATTTTTTTTATTTTTTTTTATTGTTACCGCGACATGTGGCGCTGAGCCACCCATAAGGTGTCTAGCGACGCCCCATGGACATTCGTTCGCATGCGGGGGCTGCGAATGCCATGCCGGCCTGACAGGTGTTTAACACATAATTCCTCCCATGCCGGCCGGACAGGGGGGAAATATGTGGGCAGGGAGAGCGTTCCAGAGTTTACCGGTTCTGTGGAGGAAGGATCTGCAGAACCGATTAGTACGCATCCGCGGTAAGTCCAGCGTATAGGAATGCAATCCCTGCCCAGTGCGCGTTGTACGGAGGTGGAAAGTGGCCGGCAGAATCGCGTTAAACAGCTCTTCCGAGCACTCCCCGTGGAATAAGCGATAGAACACACTTAGGGCGCCGACATCCCTCCGAAGTTGCAGTGGTTCTAGATCGCGGGACACGTCGGGGTCATCCACTAGTCGCATGGCTCGACGCTGGATCGAGTGCAAAGGCGCAAGCTGGTATTTGGCTGAGCCAACCCACAAGTGCGAGCAGTACTCCAAGCTGGACCTAATCTGCGATTTATACAAAAGCAGTCTTTGGCCCGGCGTGAAGTACCGTCGCACTCGCACCTTATTGAGTACGTCTAGATTTTTAGAAGCCAGCTTGGCCTTGCCTTTGATGTGGCGCCGGTAGTTTAGGTCGTGCAACAGTTCGACTCCGAGGACTCCGAAGTGGTTGCTTAAGTTAAGCGACGTGCGTTGGAAGGAAGGAGCTGGTGTGAACGCCGCTCTCTTCGCACTGAACGCGCAAACTTGTGTTTTTGAAGCGTTGAACTCGACCAAATTACTACGGCCCCATTCGGAAATAGAACGAAGCGTTTGTTCGAGATCAGGCACAAGTCTTCGCCTCTTTTCATCCACAACATCCCGTCTGGCTGAAGGGTGACTGGTATAGGATCCATGTGCTGTACTGTCATCCGCATAACAATGTATGTTGCCGAGTGGCAGCATGTCATTGATATGCTGAAGAACCTCTCCCGCGAAACCACGCTCAGTGAGATGCCATGCCAGCATATTTGCAGACTGTTTGTGGTTGCCTAGATATAGCCTATTTATTATACGATGTAGACACCCAGGTTAAAGTAGGTATTCGGAAAACACACGGATCGTATGAGATACAACTGTTTATCGATATGTTTGTTCTCTGAACCAAATGTGTTGCGGATTCAGAGTTTCCCTTTTTAGATTATTCTGTTTTCCCAGTATTGAGCATATAGGTAATTTCAACAAACCTTATCGGAAGTAGCCCCCAAGTATAAAGAGCGAATCAACCTAAACAAACTGACGCATTTATTAACAGTCAGAGCTGTACAAAGCTCGGGTCAGTTAGACATCGCCATCTTAGGGCAGGCTACACCCACGCATCGAAACAACAAGAACGCGACACAATCGAACTAATACGCAGTGGGAAGGACATTGCGATATCGAAAGCCGTAATCTAGAACCGAGAGGAGAATACTTGAGAAATAATCGGACGTATGGTATTGCACAACAGACTAATGACCATATTTTAGGTCTCGTCAAACTTTTCACTTCCACGTCACCATTTGTAAGTACATAAAGCATCGGGCCTCGCTCGTGTGAGTTGGCTGCGTGTTTCTGAAATCGCGTGTTTATCAGCAACGTTTATCAGTACTTTTGAGTAATTCAGCAGCCGCGGAACTATGGGTAACTTTGAAACAGCCATCAGAGAAGCGAAATTCTCTTCTATAACGTCAGAAAATGCTTATTTATTAGATTAGTTGGTAAATACGAGTAGGAAAACGGGAAATGGGTGGTAATCTGTCTTGTATATCTTGTTTCAATTCTTGATTCAGACTTGCTTCAGTTGACGCTATTGGAATTGATGTCTTGGCGTTATTTGATTGACGGGCAGTGTCTGGATGTAGTTGGCAGACGTCGAGGCTGTCCTCATGGATAGTGTTGTTTATTTATGATTTATTTAATGCAATGCTTTTTGCACTTACTCATACATAACTTATTGTACTCCCGGCGAAGTAGAAGGGTTTTCGTAGTTTTGTAAGTCTATAAAGAGTTTTATATACTTAAAAAAAACATAATTATCTCAGATTCCTCATTCCTTTTTGTTTAACATCTTTAGTGAAAAATGGGAAAAGCAAATTTGAGATTTTCCACAATATCTGACGACTGTATCTAGCATCATGCCTACGCGTTTATTCGCATCGCATTCCTTCCTTGCTCGACAAACACTTTGACTGCCTTCATTATATTTATGTAAATTTACTGAATAATCTCGAATTTGCAAGAAAAATGTTGAAAGTTAGAGTACATACATACAGTGAGTAGTGAATAGAAGTATTTCGCAATTTGCCTGCATGTCGTTTCCGGCAGGTTATTTATTATTCACATTTTCTGATTCTATGTCTTGGTCTGTTCATTCAGTTCGAGAGCTGTTGAGTTGTGTTTACGTACCTACCTACAATGTTGTGTTGGTTGTGTCATTGGCGATCAACCAATATTATTATTACTAAGATTGTGAACACAATTTAAAGAATTTTATAGTCTACCTACCTACATCTTGTCCTTACGTAAGTTGAACGAGATAGAAAGCACTCACTCAACCAAATAGAAAGAAAATAGCAAAATTTTCGCTTACAATTTACCTATTCGGTTTGGTCATCGAACATGCTCATCATAATATGGATATTCTCTAAAACTTCTTTCTTGAATTTTTCACTAACATTTTTAGAAATGACAGAACTTGAGTAGAATGAAAGGAATGTAACAAAAAATTAGGTTTTACTAATAAATAAATAAACTACAGCGATCAGTCTTCACTTCACACGTACAATCCTTATCTCATTCATTAATCTAACTTACCAACACAAGTTGACAGAACAATGGTGTTAAACTCGCACCAGCACCGCGTGTGCTCGTTACTGCTATCTCCCCGCCGCGCCGCGCCGAGCTTTAGCCGGTCTAGTATTCACTTATATTATTTAACCTTGCTAAGCAATACGAGGCTCGGTAAGTACCTACCGGTGTTTGCTGTAATTAATTAGCATCTTCTTGCTTATGACGACTTATCGCAAAACATCCAGAGTTGACTGTTGACTGAAGCCGTCTTCTCGAGTTCGAGAACATTTACCATGTGGGACCACTTAGAAACAACTCTCCCGCGCATGTCGTAAAAGATGACTAAGGGGTAGGGCGTAGGGACAAGATACCATGCTAAAGGGTGACAGTCAAGCCGTCTTCTCGAGTTCGAGAACGTTTACCGTGTGGGACCACTTAAAACAACTCTCCCCGCGCATGTCGCAAAAGACGACTAAGGGGTAAGGACAAGATACCATGCTAAAGGGCGACAGGTAGGGCGTAGGGACAAGATACCATGCTAAAGGGTGTCAGTCAAGCCGTCTTCTCGAGTTCGAGAACGTTTACCGTGTGGGACCACTTAAAACAACTCTCCCCGCGCATGTCGCAAAAGACGACTAAGGGATAAGGACAAGATACCATGCTCAAGGGCGACAGGATAGCCATCTCCCACATTGGCACGGTCGTTCCACCGAGTTATGCATCAGGCGAGTATTCGTGCCCTACTTTCTTTTTGATATTATCCTTTTCGAATACTTTGCGAAGCGTGATGGTCGGTCGGTCTTGTGCTGTAATTTACCAAAGTCCTTGCAGCACAACATCAGGTTGTCGTGATAAGCGTGTGGTGTGTATATAGGTACATGTATATGTATTTAACTAAAGCCATTTCGGAATTTTTAGCCAGTTTTAGAATTGTATATGTACCTACTACTTTTAATCATCTGGGTAAAAGGTCAGATAGCCAGTGGTCATTAGGTCGTTATTTGCGTGTAGTTCGATCTTATAACTACTTGTTATGACATGGAATTACTGAATAAGTTCAAATGCTGAAGCGCAAAACCATCAAAATTGCGTACAATTTGCTTCACCGTCAACATTATTGATAAAATACGTAAAATACCCAAAAAACCATTGACATCTGCTCGACAAGGCTCCGCGAGTTGAGGACCATTAGATGGAAGACATTAGTCCGGGGCCGGTGGTGGTGGTGGCCGCTGGGCTGGCACTGCCGCCGTCGCGGTCGGAGCGGACACCGTCACCGTGCGTGATCCCTCCGAGTCGTCTCCGCCACTGTTCTGCGTTGTGGTGTGGTGGTGACACAGTGTCACCTGTCACCTGTCCTGTAGTGTCACTGATACTACAGGACCAATTGACAGTTGGATCAGTTTTGTCAAATTCTGGCTCATATTCTTATTGGGATAAAATGGGATGTTACCGAATTGTTCTATAATAAAACCACCTACCTAACCTAGGAAAATCTGTGGTTATAAATTATTGAGTGCATTGTTATTGAGGCCCTTTTCATACCTTTTGAACTTGCTCTCGCGTAGGTGTGATTTTACTTTGTTGGAATTTTAATGAAATCGTTCAACTAGTTGAATATACCCATAGGCTCGATTGAAGACAACATCGATTCAAACAAATATTTTATCTCCGCTTCGCGAATGATGGTATTTGTTATGTACGTAACTTTAACATGCTATAATATGCGAGTACCTATACATCTTTTAATCTCTTTGCTATACATACATGTACCTATTGTAATTATCGCTTCGTTCGTCTCATTATCTTAAATTATGATCGCAGTATTCGCAGTTCTCATATTATAGGTAGTAGTAGGTAGTATTCTTGTTACAATAGCAACCATAGAGAAATAATAAATAGATAAATAGGCATATTGCTGGATATAAATAAATTAAATTCTACTAAGTAGCTATTGTTTATTGTATAATTTCATCAATTTCGTCGTACCCCTGATCTAAGAACTGACAAACTTCACAAGTCACAGTGTTTTGTTAGTAGTAGTTGTAGAGACTGATGCACCGGATAGACTGGAGGAAATTGCTTAAGACAATAAGTCGGCCCTATATTCCTATTCATAATTATTATATGTATGAAAAAAATACCCTGCGAAGTTTCTTGCCGGTTCTTCTTCGTGGGTGTAATTAAACCGGATAGAACAAATTGTGACAAGTTCGAGTGCAGTCTTACTGCAATAAGATGAGCATTCCATTATTATTATAATTTCAGCAATAAATCATTATTATTATAATTTCTGATAACTCGATTTTACAGAGAACTCCATCAAATCAAAAGTTGCTTACTCCTGTTAATATAATATGACGATACCGCTGATGAGAAACTTGATGTGATGCGAGTACTATATAGTCCAGTCAAATAGTAGTAATTTTTCTGACCATTTAACATAACTATTAGGTAAAATGCGGTCGGATGTGTAGGCAGTTCCGTCCACCCACGTTCTGTGCACCCGACTTGAGGGCGACGCGATTGCAATGATTATGAAATGCATTGGAAACCAACTCGCCGAGAACTGGTAGAAATACGCTAGCTAGGCTAACGTGATTGCCTTTCAAGGTAACTTCAGTCAGTCGTCTGGCGGAAAATTCGCAAAAAATGAAGGAAAGCTCTATGAAGTCTACGTACGTCTCTATGAATATTATGTGATGATTGATGTGATGTGATGAGTGATGGATGACCGACATTCTGATACGCGTATATCTGGTGACCGAGATGTTTTATAATTTGTGCGTAAAGTTGTACCTACAGGATAGGCCTAGGATAGAGCTGAATTCAAAGACTTAACTCCTAATGGGGGTATAAATTCAATAATAAAGGGGAGATTAAAAGAATAAGTGGGGTTTTCTGATTTCTGTATACATATGAAATCAGAAAACCCCGATTTTGTAGACAAAGATTTCTGTATACATATTTATATATGGTTATAACTTTCAGTTATTCTGATATTGTGTATTAATCAAGTATAATACGTATATTGAACCATAGTTGATGGCTGCGTAGTTGATTCCTATGGCACAGCCAGTTCACAAACAAGCAAGCAGGCAAGCGAATGTTTCCTCGACTTCCTTTGCTGCACCTGCAGTGTGCGCGCGAATATTGCATAGGTATAACCACAACTTCAATTGCAAGCAATTTATTCTTGGTTCAGAACACCCACGCGGCGCACGCGCATAATGAGGCAGGGATCGAGTGGATGTGATCACCATACATCGGAATCCGCGGGGCACGAATGATTCAAGGTTGTTTAGTGATGGGACAATGTATCCACAAATATCGAAAATCGGTCGTTATTTTAGAATAATATGAAATAATGTCGATTATTAAAACTAAGAGTATTTCTATAGAAAATAAGATATAATAAACAAATGTTGTATTTACTTTGTAGGTACAATACAAATCTGTTCAAACCACAATATTAGTTTTATTAGTATGGAATAGAAAGAATTTAATTTTTTTTACCAACTTACACGTGTTACATCATAATGGTCATGAAGACTTTTTTGTTACTGTTATGAAACTGAATCGATTAGGTTATAAAAATCAACCACCTATTTTTTTATTTAAATACCTACATAAAAAAATTTTTTACTTAAAAAAAGCCCAAGGTCCAAAAATTTTTATATAGGTTTTACTCCCTATATGATACAGAACCCCCCCTTAGCGTACTATGAACTAATTTTGAAAGACCTTATATAAATATGTATTATATTTACTTAATCGTTAACATAAAGTATACATGTTTATATAAGTACTGTAGGTATATAAGTATTCAGGTCTGAAATATGACATGAATAAAATACAATAAACAAATAAATATGAGTATCGATAACAGTGTCGATTGTTTATTGATCGCCGTAGTCAATCCCTAACAAGGTCGTATTCGTGCCCCGCGGATTCCGATGTCTGGTGATCACAGTTGCGACTTATGTATGACTAAATATATCATTAAAGTACATTCGAGATAAAACCGACCTGAGCTATGGCAACAGTAAAAATAACATTACTCATACATATTTCTGTCATCCATCTCCTTTGTAGTACACTTTCAAAGTTCTTGTTAACATAACTGCATTTTGTGTAGCACATAGTATGGTGTTGCACATCTGTAGATGGGCATATTTATTAAACCATAAATAAATAAATATAAATTTCAGCAGACGTAACTAAATGTTCTCTCCATTCGAAAGAATGAACGTTTTTTCGGATCCTGACTGAAACTTGTACATGATGTTCGAGTGAAGATTCAGTCATTTTACGTATTTGGCAATGGTTAAGCGGATCCGTTGCCAGGAATTGCCTACCAATCAAAGTGACTTGCGTTGTCACACAGATGATAAGTAAAACGTCTGAACTACCGGACG
The DNA here is from genome assembly GCA_946902875.1 of Nematopogon swammerdamellus. Lineage (NCBI taxonomy): Eukaryota > Metazoa > Arthropoda > Insecta > Lepidoptera > Adelidae > Nematopogon > Nematopogon swammerdamellus. The sequence goes on from OX336343.1 coordinate 14,608,959, forward strand.
AGAGACCCTGTTGCCATAGCTCAGTCAGGGAATCCTATTTTGGGAAACAGGGATAATTAAAGTAGATACCAAGGTAGATATATGATCGATCACTGTATTTATTTTCATTTTATTAAGTATTTATTTGTCAAAAAATTTCATTTATTCGTCAATACCTCTTTCCTGTACGTACGGTATTGCTCATTCAACAACACCCTGAAGAGAGTATTCTAAATGCACGTTACATACAAGTCTGATGAAAGCATTGGCCTCTGCTTCCGCAGCCGGACAATTAATTGCTGCGGTATTATTATCTTCTGACCTTCCAGAATCTTTCCGACCTTCCCGTCCCGCATTTAGCGTTCAAGTTCCTCGTTTTATTTTATTACTTATCGTCTTATCATTCTCACGGTGTCGCTCGTACTTCGCAACTTTGTCACCGTCGAACCGAACCTGTCCCGATCCCGACTCAAGGATATTTCGACAAACCAGTTTATTTTGTTTACATACTCGTATACGTGACGCGGTAGTTGTTTCTGCGTCTCTCTCCCCTGGCAGCGTGCTCGTCCCGTGATTCACCTTCCGTCAGCGTCGTCGACCGTCACTCACCGTCTCGTTGCCCTGCAGTGTTTCACCACTTTCTATAGGGCAAGGCTGCCCATTTCCATTTTCACTTATAATTTTACTGTGTGCCTGGGCTTGGGCGTTGTCGACATGGTTAATCTGTGTGTGACAGGGTTTACAAATTGATTACGGATAATGACGCGCAATCACCACCACATGCTTGCAGTAACATTACGACTCATTTTATATTGTAACCAGCAACGTGCCGGTATTTGTATGTGTAAAATAATTTATCTGTATTGAAGCAGATGGATTGACATTCATTCAGGCATAATATTTTATTGTAGGTTAGGTTCGTTTGTTTAGTTTTAACGAATTTTATAACATAATTTCTATTGCTATTTATTAATAATAAAAATTTATTTACATATCTTATGTTTTTAGATTTGTATTCAGCAATAATATTGAAATATTTTAAGACCTAAAAATTTGTACATGTGAAAAACTGTTTCAAAAACATAAAACCGACTTGAAAAAAAAACTAGAACTAAAAAGTATTAAATATTATTTTGAAATTTTCTCTGTCATTGTATTGAAATATATGAATGGACTAGACCGTGGTCCGAATATGAATCACAATATCGATTCATATATTTCAATACAATGACAGAGACAATTTCAAAATATTATTTAATACTTTTTAGTTCTAGTTTTTCTTTGGAAGTAGGTTTAATGTTTTTAAAACTGTTTTTATTTCATTCTTTTTAGTAATATTACATAAAAAAGAATAATCGAAATCGGTTGAAGTGGTACAGAATTTTTCGCCATGTGTCAAACTGCAAAATTTTGAGCGTGTTGCAGTATACATAGTGCTGAGGTATCGACTTGCTTATGTTTTTATTGCTGAAAATGTCCACATCAAAAGTTTTGCCAAGTTTTTTTGTTGATTTTTCAAAAACCGCTGTATCAATTTCGATAAAATTTATATGGGACCACCTCTGAAGTATGACCTACCAAACAAAAAACCACAACTTCAATTGAATAAAAAAAGAATTTTCAAAATCGGCCCACAATTGACGAAGTAATCGCGTAACAAACGTACAATTGAATTGAGAAGTCGGTTGAAAAGATCAATTAGGTACATCGAATAAATGAAATGAAATTCAATCCAGTCTTCAAGATACCTACATTAGAAGGAAGAGAAAAATTATTAAAATCAAATGTACTCTTCAAAGCAATTTTTTTATTTTATTACCTATAATACACACTATAACAATACGGGTTTTCTCGAGTTTGGGAAGGCTCATCACATCAATATGCGTCAAGGATGCTGGCGCGAACTTCGTGAAGTCGCCCGCCACACGGCAGACGACTCATCAGTCATCCATCACGCGACCGACCTCGTCTCCAATAAACATTATTCGTTCTCGCAGCAAATTACATGACCTAATGTGAGTATAGGATCAATCGATTGGTTCTGCCCGTTCTGCCCAATATGCAACTAAGTAACAACAGTTGTATCCATTTCATGTTTTTTATATTCATATCTGTGGTAGAGTATCGTCTACCACAGCTTACCTACTGCTTTTGATTTAAAGTTATAGCTACGTAATTTTTACAATTATTTGACGTTATTTGTGTTAATAAATCCCTATAAAGTGTATATGAATATCCTTTTAACTCGAGAACCATTTTATTGATTTTCATACGGTTTTCACTGTTACATTATGTCACTTACCAAGATGGTTTTAGGAAATAAATAATAAAGAAATAAATCATAAAGCTACGTCATCGGTGGCCTAAGCTGTGAACAAAAAGTCGAGCAAAGCGAAGCCGCGGGCAAAGCTTGACAGATAAATCTCTTCAAGAGATTCTCTTGAGGCTTATACCTATACAGGATGTTTCAGGATAGGCTTGAGAAACTTCACGAATAGAAAGTACTCATTATTAGAAGAAAATAATCCTTATCACTCAAATCGAAATTCCGTATATTTTTTTTTCATACAAAATTTTTAAATTGTAATAAAACTCGATGTACAGTGAGATTTCGCAACAGTGCTGCCTAGGTCTGGGGCAGGGTTTCTCATCCTTTTTTTTCCTCTGCGACACATCTGAAGATTTTTTTTTAGACTGGCGACACACTCAAACAAAAATCATTTTCGCGCAAAAATGTCACATATTCTAATCTGGCGGGAAATTCCAATCAGCCCTATCTTATATATAATGCCAGCTGTTCGTGACAATGAGTAGACTGGCGCGCGGAGGGAGGAAGGAGCCGCGACCCGTGGCCGGTGCAGCACGACAGCGCGCGGCGATCGGGCGAAAGGGCGATTTTTTTAAATTTTTAGAAATTTCGCGACCCACCTGAGACATGCTCGCGACACACTGGTTGAGAATGGCTTTTTCTTTTGATACCATTCAAATTTAAGGGTTTGGAATTTACCTACATGCAGTAGAATTTCTACTAGTTGAGCATGTAAGTTAGTAATTTTATATATTTATTAAGGTGGACGTTAACCGTCCACCAAAGCTCAATGAAACTATTTTCACCAAAAAGTACTATAAAATGACCGAATCCGGGAAAAAGTTTCAGAAATTTTCGTCTTCAAAGATCAAGCGAAAGGACCCCTTTCGAACTCTGAAGTTACGAAAACCTATCCTGAAACACCCTGTATAAACTAATGAGAATAACTGCGCGCGTCTCTCTCTCTGTCCCATTTCTGCTTAGTTACCATGAGAGTGTTGTTTCCTGTTGTTTGTAGCCATCCCCGCTCAAGGGCATATCCAACTGTACGCTGCGCGCTGTAGCATTTTATCGATGATGCCATTGATGCTGACCCTTGCTTGACATCAAAATCAATAATGTAATCAATCAGTCTAGATATACATTATCGAAGCGCATTGAACGACTAAACTGGCTTTCGTGTCTTGCGGTGATAGATAATTCAATAATATTGCTAGGTATATTATAATTATAATTGTCATTTAAAAGCTTACATGCACGCCTTGCGACGGATACGGCTCGCGCGACCTTGGTGGACAACCCACTTCACCGGAATATCTTTTTCAGCATTTCATATTATTATTATAAAGTTATTTCGGTGACTTATGTAGACGTCGCAAATGGTCCACCAAACGACGCCATGCCACTCGTGCCGCGTGCGTCGGCATGGACTCGACCGCACTCGGACATTGCGGTTATTACGTGTTGCCGTTGCCGTTCATAAACTGAGCTTTTACGCGAATCCGCAACTTTTATAGTGTCATCGAATCAGAGCTCTTCGGAGAATTTAGTCCGGATCGTTAAAAAGTTATTCTCGGGGCCCAAATGATGAAGCGGAGCAGGCATGTAAGTCTTGTGTGAGTGTGATTCTGTTTACCGAGCGATACGCTTTTCAGTATGATTTTGTCGTGCAAGTCTTCGTTGCAATGAGCTAATAATAACTAGTGGAAACGCCTTGGCTGTCCATAGCGTTTTTCACATTGTATATCAGAATTCTGCGGAACATCGCTTATTGGTCTAGCTAGCTCTGGTGCGGTCAGTCAAGCAAGTCACTTCAATCTGTACTGTACTCTGTGTAAGTTTGTTTGTACTAAGTTTTTGTTTATTATACCTAACTACTAACGGTTGAACGTCTCACTTCATTTATACACGATTTTGATGTGAAACACTCAAATCTATGTATACTGATTTGAGTGTCTCGTATTTAGCATTTTTGTTATAATAACATTGTAAAATTAAAATATAGCCCTTTGCCTAGGTGCCTAGGTATTTACTGTTATTAACGTATCGTCGTCAATTCATTATTATCAAGCGCTTGAAATATGGCGTTAAATTCAAATCATACTGATCAAAGACATTCAAACTATTTAATCTCTTTGATACTAATTTATTCTAGGTATTTCAATGGAACGTCACTTTATTGATTTACTAACTACTGCATATTACTTATAGAGTTTTTGCTGGGATGAACCCATACATCACAAAATAAAATATATTTTTCTCAGTAGTAGTTTTGTAAGTAGGTATTATATCATATTTTCCAAATAAAGAAAATCTAATTCTCGTGCATCAGAGAGGCAGAACCTTCGTAAACAACTGGCAGAAGATATTTCTTGCAAGTAGATAATTTCAAAGGTTTTAGGTGCGTCTCCTAGTCTAGTTACCTACCACAGTGCTAACACTTAATTTCTCGAAGTTTCGAGGCGCATGCCCTGTGCGTGCCTCTCGCCCGTACTCCGTCCGTCCGTGCGTCGGATCGACCATCTCGAAGTTCTCGCAGTGTTGCCAACTCGAAATTTTTCTTCCCCCCAAAACCCCCCTAAAACTTGAAAAAAAAAACCCTAAATTGTAATAAACTATTAAATTGTTAATAAAGCTGAATGTATTGTACAATAAAATAATTAAAACAATGTTCATACAACTCAAAGTTTATATTTTATCCACTTACTCTAAAAAATAATGTAATGAATTATACATTGTAGACACACAAGTTCAATATTAAACCACATAAAACTATGCTTATGTATGAAGCCTCGTCGTGCATCCAAGAGCGAATCTAAATCTAAGTCGTTTGAGTATTGAGCGTGGTATTGAGTTTGCTTGTTTGACTGACTGTACTCTTTGAAACTCTTTGGACTGACTGAATGAACTGACTGAGTGACTGAACGTATATCGAATGTTCTCAAGATTACTCTTTGTCTTTTCACTTGAGATAAAGTGAGAAGTCACTAAGTTAAATGCAAAGCAAGTTGCTAATAAACAGAGTTGTGTTTAAATGACGATTTGTATTGTATTGTGCTTATTTTATTATTTGCTACAAATTTTCTCCCCCTAAAAAACCTCTAAATAAATTGTCCCCCCAAAAACACCCTAAACGCCAAAACTCCCCCCAAATTTAGGGGGAACCCCCCTAAGTTGGTAACACTGAGTTCTCGAACCATCCAGATGCTTCTCGAACATTCGCGTCACCACCGCCGGCGCGCGGCGCGGAGGCGACCGCGGCGGAGGTGATGGCGCGGCGGTCGACCCACGCGCGCAGGCGCGTCGCGTCGCCACCGCGATCCACGCGCGTATAAATACCATGCGATCTTTAGCACCGGTTTAATTCGCAAGCAAAACTCGCTAGTGAAACGCGTACGTATCGGAAGATTTAACAAGTGACTGTTTTGTGTACATATTTGGACATTTGTTGGTGCGTATGAATAAGGACTCTAAAAACCACGTGTTGTGATACATTCCGAACTTGAAGACTGATTTTGGACGGATTAATGTGATGGAGTCGCCGGTAGTTCTGGACAAACCCCCCGAGTATCACTCTAAAGGAACTTCTCAGGATAATGAAGTAAGTGCGGGTTGTTGTAAGGTTTTGAACATAGAGAACATAGAACCATCAACCGAGCTTTGAAACCGGCTAGTGCAAACTTTTACCTTTACACACTGAATCTCTGCCTACTTTGTACATGGATGACTTTAAAATACTAAATACATTAAACATCCATATTTACTTTAACTCACTGAATACGAGAACATTTCTGTCTACTTTAACACACTTATGCATTAAACAAACATCTATATCTACTTTTACACACTGAATTTATTAAACATCTCTAAGATACTGAATACGAGAACATTAAACATCTCTATCTAACTAACACACTGAATGCATTAAACATCTTTTTTATATTTTAACATACAGAATGCATTAAACATCTCTACTTTAACATACTGAATACGATAACATTAAATAGGTATCTTTATCTACTTTTACACACTGAATTTATTAAACATCTCTAAGATACTGAATACGAGAACATTAAACATCTTATCTAACCCACTGAATGCATTAAAAATCTTTTTTCTATTTTAACATACATAATGCATTAAACAAACATCTTTATATACTTTTACATACTGAATTTATTTTTATTGGAGAGGCGTATGTCCAGCAGTGGACGCTTACACGCTGACTGACTGACTGAATTTATTAAACATCTCTAAGATACTGAATACGAGAACATTAAACATCTCTATCTAACACACTGAATCTTTTTTCTATTTTAACATACAGAATGCATTAAACATCTCTACTTCAACATACTGAATACGAGAACATTAAACATTTCTATCTACTTTAACACACTGAAAGCTTTAAACATCTCCACTTTAACCTAAGTACTGAATCCAATAAATATATATCTATATAACATACTGAATGCATTAAACATCTTCAATGCATTAAATATCTTTCGACGATGGTAGAAAGTAACTCCCGTTTTCACCAAATGCGCTCACCTCTAGTCCAATAGGCACTTGTCGGTTATAGGTGATGGATGAGATGACGATGGTGAAGGTGGTGAATATGCCCGTAAATGCGAAAATAGCCGAGAACACAAAACAATAAAATGTTAATTGCGTGAGGGCTGACATGTTTACATACATGTACAATAGAGAGAGAGGTGGTAGTAGAGATTAGGCTCTGCCCACTCTTGCGTCATTCCGTTTTTTATCTGTCTAGACTTTCTAATTTGAATAAAAGGATTACAAACCGTGATGGATTATTTTATGGACCTCGTAGTAACGCCACAATGTGGATTTCTGAAGAAGTAGCCCGTGATAACTAGACCAATCTAAAGGCTACTACTGCAAAATATAGAAAAATTCTTTGTCTATCGATCACATGTTTTTGGTTGTAAAATTTTATCATTTTCTATAAAAACTACGGTAACCAAATGTCGATTTTTTCTTCCGCGTGAACTTTGTAGACTTGATCTTAGAAACTAAAGAGAATTTGAATGGAGTTTTTATAGCAAAATTACGCCATTTGTTATATCTATCGATCACACGCTTTTCAAAGTTCTAATGCGAAGGATCGCAATTTATGAAAAAAAAAACCTTGTGAAACTACTAGCGCCACGCGTTATTAGGCGCTTTAAACGTTGCTGTACTGTATGTATGTTAATGCAGGATTAAGTATTAGCCCATGGCTCCACTCGCGTGGTTTCTTGTTTGAAAATGCCAGGTAGTTCTGAGACTGCGTTCATTTAGGGCTGGAATTAAAATCGGTGCTTAATCTAGTGAAGTGATTCACTATGGGCCGCATTCGGACCGCGGGCAGTAGTTTGGAGGCTGCTGGTATATTATTTGAAAATTCAAACTTTCCTAGATTACTCGTGTTCGCCGACATACATGTCACGACATACGCCACGTTCCAAGGTTAGCTAGATAGAAGCCTTGTTTGAAAAATTCATTCATCACATCATTAATTGAAAATATTCTTCCACTCGAGTTTAATTTCACGACGACAACGCGACGTTTTGATAATTAATTATCTTCCAATACTTTCACAATCTGCCTCCTTCTCAGCTTTTTAATTGTCAAGTTTATATATTTTTTCATCCAGTCTTCAATGAAGTGCTTTATTTTGGAATAAAATTTTGTCGATTGTCCAGGCCTTTCCTTCCTTCACTTTAAGGTAGAGTCTTAAATAGGGTAGAGTAAGAGGCGGAGGTAGTACCTATACGAATGTGTGGTTTTCTCCCACTCTACCGGCTACATAGAAACTCAGTCATGCTGGTGGTGTTTTTCTGCCTCCGTGTCTTGTAGAGATTTTGCTGAGATTCCGATCTGAATACCTAATAACTACAGGTGTGTCACTTGCTTTCTTTAATTATCAATGTACATTGATGCGTATTGATGTTTCCTTCAACTATCATCATTAGAGTTCTGTTCGGCTGCCAAAATAGACATACCGCAGCGATAATTCCGAGAGATTCGCTATTTATTTATTTTTCGTTCTTAATCAACAAAATATTTTTTCTGAATAATCGTCTGCGCTTCTGCTGTTATGCTAAATGCATTCCTCCTTTCAGATCAAACATAATTTCTTCGTGTATTGCCCCATGACTCATGTTCCCGTTTTGTCGACTGACGTCTTTATATTATGTAGGTAGTTACGCGTAATATTGTATACCTTGACACGTGACCGCGTCTGAAAATTGCTGAAATAGGTATAAATGTATCGCTCCAGTGGCTAGTGACGAATACGGTGGATACCTCCGCACCTCCGCCGCCGCGCCGCCACTCCACCGCCGCCCGCCATGCGCCAGCCAGCTAGCTCTTATGCGTCAGACGCGAGCAAAACGCGACAAACAAACGCCTACTTAAATGTTTTCATATCCGTCGCTATTCTCTGTACATACATTGGCATGCCAACTTGCAAAGTCTACATCATATGTATACCTACCACAATTTTCCAAAAAATCTTGATCGGAGACCACTCCTTGTTTCTTGTTATTTTACAAATAGAAACTTTTACTAGTGGAAATCATATCTCTTTTAAGAGTTGTCACACGAGCTCTATGTTGCCTGGTTTAGTGTTCTGAGGGCGAGGTGTAGGATTCTTCAGCATCTACTAGAGTTGTCTTCAGTTGTACTTTTAGTTGTAGCAAAAATGCATGTAATCTATATACTTTACACCAAATCCAAACGATAATGTTCTCATTAGAGACATTAAACTAGAGAACAAATCGATGGCCAAATATAGTAAAACACAAAACACGTAATAGTTTTACGGATGTTGTGTCGTAGAGGTACACGACCGTTTGAAAAGATGTAGTTGTCATGCTTGCTCGGACGTAATGTGCTATGCAAACTTTGGTTTTTATTCGTCGACCATTATTACGTAAGCCCTCGAAAGACAGAATCATAGTGAACGACTTGTGCCGGATTAACCGAAGTTACTAGATCCTTGTCACATCAGATGTATGTTGTCCTTATGTCCTTGCGAAGAAAATGTACAGACATCTCGTCATCCGTTCTCGAAATATGTTTAATGAATGACATTACGTTCTTAGCGAATCTTAGTCCGGTCGAAGTAAACCCGTAGCAAACACTTGTCGCACAATTTCATAAAACAGTTTTTATCAGACGATGATGTTTACATTTCCAGTTTTTTTTTACAAAAGCTGCCCACGTATGACATCACGTCTATTCACGTGGCGAATCGAGCAGTTTGCAAGATTACCTACTCGTGTACCTATTATGTCGTAGTAAGATGGTACAACTAGTGATGTGATTAAATCCCCTACCATCTTACTGCGACATATCTACTGATGCGATACTTCCATAGAGTACCTACTTAGGTAAATTTCGAGTATAAACTTTAGATTGAAAGTAACCGATAGCATTTCTGTTTGAAAACCGAAGTAAATAGGTTTCTTATTCTTCAGGCACGGCGGCGGCGGCGGTAAGTAAGTAGGTACCTAAGTGTGGCTACAATAAGCAATGTAAAATAGTGCTGGGTACATCAAGGTATAATTTATCATCTCGGAAGTCCAAGAGTCTTTACCAAGTGAAGTTATACGTTAGCGTTTTGAAGCTTCGTGTTTATTTACAATCGGCCAGCGTTTGTTTGGCAATTTGGCAACGAGGTCGGCATTTGCCATAGACTCGTTGTCGGCGTTTGGAGTGAATGTGCCGAGTTAAACGGGTGGAAATGGGTCAGCCAGCGGAAAGCGCCTAATAGGCGCCGACAGGTCGTCGAGGCCGCGCCGGCACAAGGCCGGGGCCCCGCCTCTCTACTCGTGCGTGGCAGTAGGTAGGTAGGTAGGTAGTGCTGCTGTACCCTTGTCAGGTCGCTCGTTCACCCAACCTGCCGCTGCCTTTTAAGGAAGTGGAGCGCGTGACGTACGGCCTTGCCTTTTCAGGCGAGTTCATTCGCTAGAAAAATCTACGATGAGGGTGACGAGTGCGTAACACGTCACACTGATGCATAAATTAATTAGTGTCGTGTTGATGCATCTAGTGAATTTATCTTAAACTGATGAAGTCTGATCAAGGTCGATCTCGAGACCATCAGGTTGGACAGAGGCAGAGAGGAAACGGTTATTATGTTTGAAATATCCACGGTGGTAAAATTTTGGTGGTAGTAGGATAAAATGGCAGTTAAGGAAATATGTGGCGACTTACGCAGTGATCCATAGCGTCCGATACCTATACGCAGTCATGAACTGTGGAACCCTCAAACCTGCGTGTGGTGTGTGTGTATGGGTGGAATGCTGACGCGCTATGCGTGTGCGTGTGATTGCAGAAGGGGTTTCCGTTTGATGAGGAGGAGGGGCCAGACGGCGGCGGAGGCGGCGCGTGGAGCGAGCTCGCGGCGCGACACCCCGACATCGCGGCGCGCCTGCGCGCTCGCCCCACCGGCTGGCCGCGCAAGAGGCGCTCCTCACACAACAGCCAGCCCGCTCAGGAAGCCGATGGTTAGTCTCTTTTTTTACCCCACCATGCGAAAAAAGAGGCTTATATTATGATGTATGGGTGTATTGTGTAAAGCCTAAACTACTTAACCGATTTCAAAATATTAGATATTGTTGGATTCGTCTTGTTATTCCGCGTGTAATAAATAACAGTAGGTAAATTAGTTTTATCATTGTCACTTCGAAAAAAAAAAACCAACCGAGTGTACCAACCATACCCGTTGTCAAGAGCTTGAAAAGGCCATTCCGAAAATATACCACACCATCAAGGTCGTTTAGAATTAAAAGGATGAAATAAAACAATATTAATACAATACCCATAATACCGAAAACCAATCATGTAAAACCCAACTACGAAAATCGAAGGAAGAAACAAGAAAATTTGATCAAGAACAGTAGATAATGGTGTAGTCAAGCGTGTAGAAGAAATCAAATAGACACATTTTAGCCCCACTACAGCATTTTCTACCGCTTGCGCTCTTTATAAACTTTTTTTATTCTTGCCTTCGTTTATTTAATTTTTTTTTTATTTTCAAGTTTTTCTCTATGTTAAGTCCTACCTACTATTCTTATAGATACTGGTTGCGTTATCTCGTTAATAGTTAAGGAGACAACAAAAATTTTTATTTCAGGCAAGTTGGCTGAAATATCTAAATTCGGAATTTTCACAAATTACTGCCTAACCTTTAATAACCATGCACGTCAGATGCGTAAGTGTGTATGGTTATTTAATTAAAAATATAGTTGAGCAATATTTTTTCTGTTACAGATTTTGTAAGCGGGCTCGGTGAGCACTTCAATAGATTCCCTTTTGACGATATTCCGCCGGAGTTCCGAGAGCACTTCCCGGGACACTGGGGACACAGATTCGTGCCCCAGGAGCGCGCCGCCGGCGCCGCCGAGCAGCACCCACAGGCTCAACAATCCCACCCTCAGCCTCAACAGAACAAACCTCCCCAGAACACAATCTCCACACAGACGGAAGACTCGTCGTCGGCTCATGCCGCCGGTCCCACAGAACTGAAACCAGAGCCGTCCGGAGCCCTGCCCCAGTACGGACTTCGAAATACCGTCGATTTAGGACAGAAGACTCCAGCCGATCCCAGTTTAGTGGATGCTGAAAACGAAAGGAATCAAAGATCAATGTCTGCGCCGCCGGATAACCGTGTTCCGACTCCCAACCAGCACAGCATGGGCAATATGATGGGTGGGAACCCTCCGCCGCCGCCGCCTCCGCAGCACGACCACCACGAGCACAATGCTCAGTCCAACGTGAGGCACATACCCATATTCGTGGAGGGCCGCGACGAGCCCATCATCAACAAAGCTCATCCGGAGCCCGCTGCAGGCTATACTGAACCTAAGCCTCAGTACGCGCCGCCACCGTCCGAGCGAGAGCAGTACTTCGAGAGAGAACCCCACGTGGGCTTCCCTCATCCACCGCCCAATTTCTCTCGGGCGTTTGGCACTCCTTTCGGCAAGGGCTTCCGCCAAGGTCCTCAACCATTCGCCCCTCAAAAGGCATACCAACAAAGTGCGGCACCTCAAGGTCAGTCGCCGCCTAAGCAGCACTTCACGCAGATACCTGTCCACCACCAGAACGTCCCGCCGCCGCAGCAACAGCACCACCAGCAACCTCCGCGGCAGCAGTCGCCGCAGCCGTCGCCGCACCAGGCTCCGCCCCAGCAGCAAGCTCCCCCGCCGGAACCGTCGCTCACCAACGATCCCATTTCTAAAATACTTAACATTCAGAAAGACGTTCTTGACTTGATGACCGAAGTGGAAAACTTCGTTGGCACCAAGAAGGACAAGCGTTACATATACCTGGACGAGATGCTGACGAGGAACCTTATAAAGTTGGATGACATAGAAACCGAGGGCAAGGAAAATATACGACAGGCTCGGAGGGAGGCCATCAAATGCATACAGAAATGTATTGCAGTGCTCGAGGCGAAAGCGGATGGCAAGATTCCAACTACGCCGCAACCCTCCAACGTCGACATGAAACTAGAGCAAAACGGACAGGCCGAGAGCGCCGAGCCCGCTCCCAGCAGCGAAACCAAAGAAGTTCCAAGCGTAGATAGCCAGCAAGCAGAGATTTCGGTCCCAGCAGAGACAGCTGTGGAGACGACCAACGAAGCAAAGGTAGCACCCGACGATGTGAAGGAAACGACCGACGACACGAAGGGAACACCCAAGAAGACCAAGAAAGTAGTGAAGAAACGCGACAAGAGTAAAGACAAAAAGGAAGGTGGGGAGAGTGAGTCGACGAAAGTGGACAATGTTGAGGGGTGCGAAAAGAGCTCAGATGTGAACACGCAGGGGGACTGTGCTCAGCCGATGGAGACAGAAGCTTCGGCCGTGTCTAGTCAATAATATAGATTCTTTACATTAGGTGAGGAGTATAGGTTGATTTGGGCAGCATCATACACTTTTTACATGCGAGCACTCTCCTAGTACATTACACGCTGGTTCTCCCGCTCTGCAGTCTCCGGACCATGTAACAATGTTTTGAATGTTAATGTTGTTTGTTTCTACATTTTGTGTTTAATACTGCACAGAAGAAAGAAGTGAAGCTGTTTTCTCGTAGACGACTCCTGAAGTGATGGTGCGTGTGTGACCTGATGTAACATTTATTTATTAATAAATAACATAAGAAAGTGTGCTATTGAGACGTCCACGACTTTATACAAAACTGGTGATGCACGGGCTGCATCACTGTCGGTAGTAGCTACATTAGGATTCTAAATGGTCTCTTATGTGAAAGCCTAATTTAATAATTTATTGTTTATCATTATTATACTTGATAACACAATTTTCTGAATAAATTAATTGAAATATTTTGAAAGGTAAAGTTTTATTTCACAATTGATTGGAATAAGAATCAGTTAGGTGGAGAATGCACGAGCCGCGCGGTTGTTAATTTGTATGGGAATATTAGCAAAGCACTGGCATCCCTTTTCTCTACCAGAAGGATGTGTGACGGTGCGTGTAGCTTCATAATTGAGGGCCGTTTTCACAATGCGAAATATCTACAAAAATTAAAATTTTCCGGCTGTTCAGGAGAAGGTTTTTTGTGATTATCTTTAAAAATAATAACCAGAATGTAGTCAAACAAAAAATACTAGCTTACAGAAAATCGAGAGACCCATTTACATTCTGAAAATAAACAATATTCAATGAATAGAATAGCATAAAAAAAATTATAAAAATAAAAAATGTTTGCCAAAGCGAAATTTATGAGAAATTTATGAAAGAATTTATGATGAAAAAACATTATGAGAATTCAACATTAAGTTCCGAATGGGATTTTTCTGTAGATATTTCGCACTGTGAAAACGGTCCTCAATTGTCGCTTATGCTCATTTCATTCTGAAACTGAGTCACCAATCGCCATCCGGTTCCCATAAAAGCAATCCACGCTACCGCGACCGCCGTCTACTAGAGGCTCCATGCGTGCTTATGCTTTTCCATCTGACATACCAAAATTTCAGCAACAGAAGTGTGAGGAAGATTGGAGGTATATTTGAAGGATGTTGCATGTTGTCATCGATGCATATTATGGATAAACTTATAACACCCCTCTTTTTTCATAGGGGGTTAAAATATATAGGTTTGATATCATGGATCAGAAAGTGTATTATCGATAGGCTCTCTGCCAGGTACAATTGCCAGGTGGTCAGTGTTGGCTGGCTGTAGCAGCAGGTGGATTATGTACGGTACATGTAAGAAAAATAATACATACAAAATTTTCTTCAATAAAAAGTATAATTTACTTACATTATTGCACTTAAAAAACTACACATTTATTTAATATGCTTATTCAGCTAAAATTACTTGCACCTTCTCAAGCAATTAAATAACTTATACACATTAGGATGTGCAGGCGTAGTAATTTATTACCAAAACAGTGCGGCCGAGGTGCCAGAGCCAGGCACACAGGTTAACATTTTTATTATTTAATATGTATCACTTTAAATATAGAGATTGCTGACTATACTGGACTAGAAGAGAAACAGCCAATGCTGCTATGTCGACATCTTTCGTCCAGTCGGCTACAAGTCAACAAGATAGGTTACATGAAGGTTTTACGTTTTTTAAATTATATTTTACATCTATATTTACTTACATGACACTAAAGTTATATACATTTGAAAATTACACCAGGATGCCACTGGCATGTCCTCGATATTCAATTGACAGAAAACAATACAGAAATGGAATGCAATTTAATGTACTTCTGACACAACTTTAACAAAAAAATATTTTTTTAATAAAAAAACAGTGTTTTGGTCAACTAATTATTTTTTTATTATTTAAATATTGTCACAGTGACACTGATAGTGATATATTCAGTATCTATGGATCTCACGTATTTAACTGAAAGTGACTTCTCTACACCGCACAGTATACAATGCAATGTTGTTTGTCCACTACAATCAGACCAGCAATGCAAGCAATAGTTTTATGTATTT
Organism: Nematopogon swammerdamellus; assembly: GCA_946902875.1. Taxonomy (NCBI): domain Eukaryota; kingdom Metazoa; phylum Arthropoda; class Insecta; order Lepidoptera; family Adelidae; genus Nematopogon; species Nematopogon swammerdamellus. The sequence goes on from OX336343.1 coordinate 14,624,237, forward strand.
TTATAACAAAAGCTACAATCAAAATATCACTCCCACTCTTTCATGACACGTTCCCAGTCCTGATCGGCTATGAACGGCTTATCTATAGCCTGGATGGTGTACTCGCCGCAGAACACGCATTCACCCGCGACCACGTCGTCGGCGTCGTTCCGCAGCTGTTCGTGGAGAGGCAGCCCGCTGGACGTGGCCGCAGCGAGCTCCGCGTGACTCAGAGTATTCAGCTGACGATGCAGATCTTCCAGCTTGCTCCGTTTTGCTGCTCCTATTTATAATAAGCAGAAATTGGATAGGGATAAGCAGAAATAAAAGGGATATGACTCCCTTCTTATATTACTGGGTGGTAGGGTTTAACCCGCCCGGGTTGGTACCACCGCACTGAATGAAAGGTCGGTCGAAACGGCTATGTAAATAGTTTGTGTTTTCCGTCCAGTTCAGTGTAGCCGGCACGACCGAAGGGAAGCACAGACGTGGCACCAAGTTCACCCGGTGTTATGGGCTGACATCACGGATGTTGTAGGTGATGTAGCCAACCGTGTCAGTTTCCATAAAAAAAAAAAAAAAAATTACAAGAAAGAAATAAGGGAGTCGTGACCGGTGACCTTGACAAGAAAGAGTGTGTGTGAGAAATTATATTTTAAGTCTGTGGGGGAAGAGTGAGGTGCGAGGGACGAGATGGCAACACGCGCCACACGATGGGTTCGCCAGTCGTACAGCTCCCCCCTCACACCGACCTCATACGTCGCGCATCTACTAAGTACAGTTGCATGCATTTCTTTTCACGTATCGACTTTATTACTGAAATCTTTATGTTTGTTTTATTTTATTAGCATGTATTTCTTCTACCATTGACTTGGGATCTGGTTTATTCGTGGCCTACAGACCAACATATACCAAATTGTTTTTAAACCATGTTAATGTTAGTGACGGACAGTGATGCACGAAGAAAAACAGATATATCAAGCAAGACAGACCATACTGAATGTATTTGTTGTCATAAAGGATCGAAATTTTCGTAGTACATAATATCTCACCCAGCAACGGTTTGATTTCAGTAAGCAGGCAGTCATTATGAAACTTGTGTCCGCACGGGAACAGGTAGAACGGGCGCAGTAGAAGCACGATGTCGCACAAGTTGCACACGTCCGACACGCTTAGGATCACGCTGCGGTTGCGGAACGACTGGATCTCCGTACGCACCTGAGACAAACCAACAGACCGTGAAGGAAAACTATTTACCGAATAGGTATTCAGCACATTATTTGTTCTTGATTTATGAGTTAATGCATTTGTATTTCACGCAAGGATTAAATAAAAATGTATGCACTGATAATGGCAGAAAAACATTTACATGCTCAGCAGAACGAGTCGCCTCCTCCATTTCTATCTTCAAGTCTTCAATCTGGTTGTTGTACTCCTGAAATTTTAGAAAAATCAAAATACAATGTACAAACAGAAACTTGTCCAACTCAGGATATATGACTTTGGGATACTTACACTTGACGCAGGACAAACAAAGCTGGGTGTTTGTGTTCATGCCATCGTACGTACGGATAACTGAGGTACGGCGCTTAAGGCATAAGGCGAATGCCGGCGCGTCTCGCCCATTAGCCAGACCGTAACACCGACGGGGGACGGGGGAATACTGAGGTACACTTACGACTAAACAGTCAGCTCATTTGCCATAATGAACTCTAAATGCATGCAAGAGTTTTACGTTGCAAAAATGGTAATAGTTGTAAGTTAGTAAGCATGCAGTACTTGTTGAATTAACAATTCCATGAGTTGAATTGAATTGTAACTGGTAGACCACAACTTCAAAGTAAACAAGTACTGCAACTTAGTAGACCGGATAGTGAGAAATGGATTCAAGACTGATCTCTTCTCTGTGGATGTCGGAGCAAGAGGACTATCAGCGAAGTCGCTCTACAGTCTCTTCAAGAATCTAGGCCTGCCAAGATCGAAGCTAAGCTCATATATGGAGAGAGCTTCGAAAACATCACTGGATGCATCCTAAATAATATGGATAGGTAGAGAGAGGGAGGTCGAGAGCGGGACTGGTGGTTCGCTCGTCCCAACCTCGATTGACACCCTCCTCTGCTGCCAATGGGCGTGGATATGTTCGGTGAAGGTATCGCAAGCTGCGTTCAACAGCTTCCTAGTTTACCGGCATGTGTATGAGGACTCTAAGTTTACCTGGAGTGACTGGCAGATTGGTTCGCGGAAGTGGTCGATGGTGACGACGTCGCTGAAGAAGGGCAGGATGTCCTCGATTTTGATGAGGGGACACTCCTGTAGGAACTTCATTGCCTCGCTCACGTCCTGCTCTTTGCTGATTACGTGCTCAGCTGCATACAGCCAATACAATTTATGGATAATTAGTTAACAATCATCTAACATATCTATTTAGTTAGACGAGAGGGTTTTTTTTTACAAATACTTGGCTTTGCATACAGTGCAGATCACTAACAGGTAAAGTTTGCTCAACTGCGCAGACGTTCCATAAAAAATAAATGCTTGAACGCTGAGCGACTTCTGTCTATGTAAAACGTCGGAGATATTGGGGCCGCGATTCGTAAAGCAAGGGTTACGGAAAATTCGCAATGTACGAACATTGCACTTCACATATAGTATAGTGAGGTTTTCTTTAAATTTTTTTTTTATGGATACTGACACGGCTGGCTACAACATCCGCGATGTCAGCCCATAACACCGGGTGAACTTGGTGCCACGTCAGTGCTTCCCTTCGGTCGTGCCGGCTACACTGAACTGGACGGAAAACACGAACTATTTACATAGCCGTTTCGACCGACCTTTCATTCGGTGCGGTGGTACCAACCCGGGCGGGTTAGACCCTTCCACCTAGTAATATAAGGGAGTCATATCCCTTAGTCGCCTTTTACGACATACACGGGGAGAGATGAAGTGGGGCTATCCTTTCAAAGTACCGGCCCCACGCGGTACGAAGTAAGTACGGTAAGAGGCAATGTTTTTTTTTTTTCGATTTCACACTTGTGAATGGATAAAAACCTCCACTATTAGTGGACACATTTACTTCATAAATGTAGGTATTCTTTGGAATATTTATACACAAAATTAACAAAGGAATGTCTAAAACCCAAAAAATCGTGTATATTTGGGGCGGCAGCGCGCCGAATTCGCGCGCGAACATGGCGTGTGACACCAAGTCTCGAAAACAACTGAAGAGTCCATTAATGTTTTGCTGTAGGCTGGCGCTAAAGTGAATCAGATTAAGTGGGTCATATTTTCACCTTTATTAATTTAATGAGCATTATCTCAATATTCAAAGATCGTATATTTCAATGCCGAAAGTCGGCCGCTACAGGAATTCAAAATTGGAACGCGACCGTTTCGGTCACCTTGTGGTGTGTTCCAATTTTGGAACAGCGACGCGTGAGCGGTTAACCTGGTAAGAACACTCAGTCTAATACAAATTATAGACACAATTCTTTATTCAAATCCCTGTCATCCTATAAATACATAATATAAAATGCAAACTGGAGTGTGACACAAAAAGGGTCATTGCTACTAAAGTTGATTTCCAAAATGTTTTTGGATGGCAACCATTCTCCTCATCCTACTGTGTAATCAGAAAAAGAAAATTCCACTTAGAAACTTGAGAAAATTCTAATAAACAGCTGTATAGTCCTCATTTTGTTGTGTAGTGCCGTATACAAGTCTTCCCTTTGGTCCTGCCGGCAACACTGACTGAACTGGATGGAAAACACAAACTATTCACATATCAGCTTCGACCAACCTTTCATTCAGTGTGGTGGCTGTACCTAGTAAGTTGTTAATGCCAACAAAGTATAGGATAGATAGGTATGTATTTGGTAAGTGGTAGTAATACCAATTTTTAGCCATAGCCTTTTCTTGAGCTCATCCTGATCATCGGGCATGTTCGCGATGCTCTTGGCGAGAGGTAGCTCTATCGTGAGAGCCAGCTCCACTGCAGACTCCCACAGCCCCAGCAGTGCCGACAACTTCACACACGCCTTCGTCAACTGCTTTTCATGACATAGTCTGGTGGGAAAATGGTTAAATGTATGTCGGGTGTCTGTTAAACGACGTCATAATTATCGTGCTAATGTTGTGGCACGAATGCGGTGTAATGAGCTGTCATCTTGATTCTAAGGTGCCATTTTTGATCATATGCGGCCCATTACACCACCTTCGGCTAAAATATAGCTGCCGAATATCTCCTGTCAAATGTATGAGAAATGTCACTTTAACCAACAGATAACTGTTGGACAAGATTTAGCAGGGGGTGGTAAAAACGGCATTTGCAAAAAACTGGTAAAAAAGTGTGACCCTCATAGAACCATTTAGGCAATTTCATAAAGTTTGTCTTAAGAATTTAATAAAAACAATAAGCATGTATGAAGCACATTATGAGAGTGGAAGAGGCGGCAGATTGGGTCAGGAGATCCGTTGTTTCTGCCACCCCATTGGGAAACAGGTGTGATGTTATGTATTTTTTTTATTGCTTTCTAACTGGGTGACTCTGCCCGACGTTGAAGCCTCAGGCGCAGTCAATTTCACTGCCGAGGAGGTGCCAGTCCGGCTTGGAGGTGGACTAAAGTTGCTGGGGAAAGGCTATTAACCCACGATTTGAAGATCCGTGGATTGTAGGAGGGGGGAAAGATATTCCCTGGGATCCCGTTCCACACCTCTGCAGTGCGGCACACGAACGATTTAGAGAATCGTGCTAAGCTTGCGATGGCTTCACCGAACATATCCGGGCCCATCGGCAGTAGAGGAGGGTGTTAATCGAGGTCGGGACTAGCGAGTGGCCACTCTAAATTTCTCGCGCATGCTTCACGTTTCGACTCGCATCAAGCCCTCGTCAGCTAGTCTGCGTTGACTAGGACGCGGGGAAACCACCAGTCCCGCTCTCGAGCTCCCTCTCTCTACCTATCCATATTCTGTAAACAAGATATACCTGAGAGCGTAATGTACATCGAACTTGACTTGCGACAACTCCTGACCCTGCCTGCCCAGGTACCGCATCAGTGCATCCATGTCGTACTCTGCATACAGCGTTAACAGATAGTTGTGTATCGCTTGATCTTTCACATTGAAGTGCTGCACCATGAACTCCAGATATCGTATAATCTCAATAATGTGCTGCTCGTCATTGTCACACGAGAGCAATGCTGGCAGAAGTTTCGACGGACTCAATCCCGATCCCTGAGCTATCAGAACATTCACTGTCTGTTTTGGCAGTTCCTGCATGAGGACCGGGCCGAACTGGTAGAACAAAGCGGGCTTCTTTTCACTTTTGAGAACATCCAACGCCTCCAAGTACGATTTACGGTGAATGTGCTGGGACACAACATTCTCAAAGTCTTCATTGAGGATCGTCAGCATAGTGAAGTTTTGTTTGTCGCCGTGCGACGACAGCAGATCGTAGATAACGGATTTGACATGCTGCATGCACTTTCTCACTTTTGTTTGCTTGAGAAATATCTCAAAGTCATTTTGCAACTTGGCATACTTGCTTGTGTTGTCCTGACCGCTACGTCGCAGCGCTCCGAGCTGCGACAGATATAACTCCGTCATCCATATTACTATCATAGAGATCAGGGTTTTTTCGTCATCCGCAAGGCAATCCAATCTTTTCCCAAGGTATATTTTCAAAGCGTCGATCTGATCAACTTCGAGAAACTTGAGGCAGATGCTTTCGAAGCTGCTCTGCGTGTCGGCGTATATGGAGCCACTGCGTGAGTACTCGCCCTGCGAGAACAGGAGGTCGGCCTGCTTTACATTGATGCTATCGATGTAGGCCGGATTGTTCCCACAGTATTCCTTGGCCAGATCAAATTGTTTCTTGTCGCAGTAGATCTTCCAGACGTTCCTCTCTTCCCTCGACACCTTGTATCGGAACACGAGTTTGTCGGTCACGGCCCAGATGGTCTGCTTTATGGGGTCCTTTATGATGGTTCTGAGCTTTCCGCGAGATTCCGAGTAGAAGTCTTCGTACACGAGCTCCTGGTTGAGAAGGCAGATGGCTTTCAACTTTTCGGGGTACACGATGAGGGCGTGGAAGTCTGTGAGGACAAAGGAGAGCGGAGTGGCGACTGCACTTCCAGGGTCACCCGCCTCTTCCTCCGGGTACCTCAGCAGTTCACCGTTGGTGAAGAGGGAGTTTGAGTTCTGCTGAGATGTTGGGTCCAACTGAAAGTTTTACCAAATTGTGATTTTTAATTGATGAATACATATTTTAAAATAATATAAAATGTAAAGACAACATTTACTGACCTGTCCATAAAATAATCCAGGCTCAGTGAGCCAAGCGAATGTTTTTGGCATTTTTCTATTTCTGTCATAGCAGAACTGCAACTTGGAGTATTTCAGAGTGGATGGAATCTCTTGGAAGCCCGTTTCCGGAACATTGAGGTAGGAGTTGAATATCGGCTGGAGCAACGGTTTCTCGTCGGGATTCGCGTAGCCGATGAAGGGGTATAATCGCTTTGGCGTCGTCACAATGATGAAGTACTTGTTAGTTGAATTCACACGATGGAATTCTATTCCAGTTATAGGTGTGTCGTCGGTGCCTTTTCCTATGTCGAATACCTGCAATAGTAATCCACCAATATTATTGCACATTCTTTTATAGTATTTCCATTCTTACAGTAGTTGGAATACAAATTAGCATAAAAACATTACCAATCCTTCTATTTCCTTGCCTCCATAGAGCGGTAGATAGTTTGGCAGCTTGCACAAAAAATACAAATAAAAATTATTACGGTATGAGTCTGGGGTGATTAGCAAGACTTGTGAGACAAGATTTCAATCACTTGCATTCTGCATCTGACGCTCCTTACATTAATCAAGCTTTAAAACACACATACCGTACATACCAACATCTTGTACCGTGTGGGGCCGGTACTTTAAAAGAATAGCCCCACTGCATCTCTCCCCGTGTATGTCGTAAAAGGCGACTAAGGGATATGACTCCCTTCTTATATTACTAGGTGGTAGGGTTTAACCCGCCCGGGTTGGTAACACCGCACTGAATGAAAGGTCGGTCGAAACGGCTATGTAAATAGTTTGTGTTTTCCGTCCAGTTCAGTGTAGCCGGCACGACCGAAGGGAAGCACTGGCGTGGCACCAAGTTCACCCGGTGTTATGGGCTGACATCACGGATGTTGTAGGTGATGTAGCCAACCGTGTCAGTTTCCATAAAAAAAAAAAAAAATACAAATTCTAAATGCTAGCTAAGGGGTTGCAACTGCAAGAAGCTAACAAGTATACATACATGTCTCCATCCCGTCTGGTACATTTTGTCACTCTCGAGCGCGAATTCCGTCTCGAGTATGTGTCCCTTCGACGTCCCCAACAAAATGGCGCCCGTGTTCACCAGCGATGTGTTCTCGTAGTTCCACCCGACTTCCGTCACTTCGTAGCTACGAGATTTGTTCACTGCCCTGTTGGTGAGACAAATTAGCCTTCTTAATATATATAAGGTGTTTCGTCTGTTTTGTGGAAAGGTTTATAAATATAAATCATTTTGTCAAATTGTATATTTACCCTTTTATATTTGAATTAGGGTGAATATCCTATTTGACAAAATGGTTTATTCACCTTTTTAACAAAACACTGATGGTGTTATGTTGTTAGTACACCATAACAAGAATGCACAATCGCATGTAAGGGATATAGGGTTTACTAACGTATGAACAGAGACATCATATACATTTTTGTATGACTGACTGCGTCCTGTAGTGAATGAACAACCAATATAGAAATTAACATTCCCTTTCCAACACTCTTAGGCCCAATAGCGAAAAGTAGGATTATCCAGTTATTCCGGTAAGTAATCTTACATTTCCGCGACATAATCTTAAGATTAGCGGAATCAGACAGGATAATCCTGCTATGATCAATTTAGCCTCATGCATAGATGCTAATAAAGATGAAATATATGGGAGACCTCATATTATAGGACTCATACGCCCATTTGACAACTCAATGCATCTAAAGACATAAAGCACTTAGTATTTGTTACCTATGTGTGTGTTGTAATTGTTTAGTCGCTCATTACGTTGATGAAAAAAAAAGTTCTAAGCACTGCACAAGATAAAGGTGTTAAGTTCTGAGTAGTGTAGCAAATGTTTTTCTCAATGTTAATTAAAGCATTTCGGTATGTTTAACAGCATTTGTTAATTAAGCTAAATAGTGTTAATAACAGGACGCACATATTTGTCTTACTAGCTCTTTTTATCATATATTTTTTATTTTTGACATCTACTAGCTAATTCCGCACTATTTTGTTCTGCAAATCACTTATACCTTTGGGGTGCACTGTACAATACAACAAATTGCCTGGAAACATAAATCCTTAGAAAAGGTGAGACAAATGCAGCACTGGATTTAGCTATTTAGATGCCCTAGCTAGGCAGTGCCGTGCCCGAGTCTCATACTTGCAGCCCCGTGATGCCCTACGCCTGTGACTAGTGTGCCACAGTTAGGGTAAGTCTTGTAAAATAAGTTAAAAATATAAGGGGAAAAAATTTTTAGGTGGCCGGCCGTTCCGGCTTAACTAAAGAGTTGCAAGGTGGCTGAAAGGTCGCATGGTTGAATGGATTAAGAAAAAAAAAATAATTCCGAGTAAGGCAGCATAAAATGCTGCAGTCGGGTGTTTAAAAAAATTTGAATTAACAGAGCCTGAATATTATATTATATACATTTTACTATTATGAATAATACATTTTACTATATATTCATTTTATACTGCTTTCTTTTCTTTGATTTTCATAGTCTTTTATTTTTATTTAATAATTTTTAGTTCTCAGCTGTACAGTGTATTTTTGATTGTATATCTCCAATTTCAAGCTCTAAACAATACCATACAAACTGGCTTTTGGGAAATTTGTATTTTTACTGTAGGACAATATGGCGATTCGCAGGTGCCATCTTGAAACAATATGGTACCCATAGTGTAGTGTACCTAGATTAACCTAATTACCTAAATTAATAATATCAGAATTAACTAAATCGGACGAGTAGTTTAGGAGTTACAGTCATCCTAACACACACATACGACATACATACACACATACAAACATTCAGACTGAAAACCATTATCCTCCTTTTGGCTTCGCCATAATCGGGTTAAATTTTCATATCATTAGTCCATGGCTAACAATAATTAAAGACGATGTGTTAAAATTTTGCCCTTGCAGGATCTGGAGAGGCGGTTGTTTGCCTTCTTCAGATTGGGTGTATTGGATCACGTCTGGCATAAGCATGTGACCATGCTGCGATAAGACGATAAGCTGTGTAATTAACTGGGACAGCATCAACGTATTTCGTTTAATGAAGTGATCAAATCAATCCTTGATAATTCTGTTACCGCTGGCTGCCAGACTGAAAGCAATCGAAAGCATACAAGCATTGCTGTTTATTATGCCGCAAAATATTTTGTTTTATATATGAAGCATCTCAATGCACTGTACTCCTTACTTCGCCTTCTGAATGATCTCCCAGGCGCGTTCGTCGACAGAGAGGAGACTTTCTCCCAACAAAGCCCCTCGCCGGTACGGTAGACTCGATCTTCTACACATTACTTTATTTTAACAACTTAAGTACAAAATCAAAATTTAAAAGAAATTATTTGAGTATTTATAATTAAATTTTATTGTAGCTAAAATTTTATTTATTAAGCAATTGTTAGAAAGCAATTTTGTATTAACTAGGTATGATAGTTTTTTTGTTTGTTAAAATAACATTAATTATTTATTTAGCAGTTGATAAGAAGCTATCATATTTATTATTTATATATTTCGTTTTAGTTACATAATAAAATTGTATACCCCTCCAAGCACATCAGACAAAGACAACATTTTTCACCTTATGATGCGCGAACATTTTTCAACTTGGTGCGTGTGAAATTGTGCGATTTTTTCTTTTATTTTGGCTATTTCAAGAGTTTGTACAAACTGTTTACAAGTATATGAAATTATCTTAATGTATTGTTGTACAATTCCTTCATGGATGATCAGAATATTCTTAGGTCGAAAAAAAAATCATTGGAAGGCCATTATATCTCAACATAAAGTAAATCGATGACACAACCTTTTATTAGATTCTATTTACTCCTCTTGAATCACATTCCAGAACCTGAAAAAATTAAGTGCCTGCACCTGACAGTTTTTTTTGTGATTTTCGAAAATAAAATAATATTTTACCGAATTATAACATGGCGACTTTAACTGATTGTGCTGGGAGAATTATTTTTTATTGAAACTGACACGGTTGGCTAAATCACCTGCATCAGTGATGTCAGCCCAACAAGGTGTTATACCTTCGTAAACTAGGTGCCATGTCAGTACTTCCCTTGGATCGTGCCGGCTAAACCGAACTGGGCGGAAAACTATTTACATAGCTGTTTTGACCGATCTTTCATTCAGTGCGGTGGTACCAACCCGGGCAAGTTAAACCCTACCACTTAGTAAGATAAGAAGGGAAGGGACCTACAGTTTTACCTGGAATCTGAACCACGGTCAGCCTCCTACGGTCGAATGGTCACCCATCCAAGTACTGATTGCGTCCAGGTGTGCTTATGATCACGAACAACAGTCGACCGACTGCACCACTGAGCTATCGAGGCTGACAAATTTCTTCTAATGAACCAAAGAAAATCGTGGCAAATTGAAAGAATATGACAGATATTCTTTCATTTAAATATATCTGGTAATAACTTTATTTTCACTGTCATAATATTATCATGAGTGCGTGATTTATCTTGCCTGTCGGCCGTTTGACAACACAAATGTACTCACCATATTTGGCAAGTATGAGATGTAGGTATATTGCAAATAAACATGGATATTTATTTTTCATAATTATTCTAAAGTACAGTACAAGCTCGTAGACGGGAGTTTACATAGAAAATTCTGGATGAGATTAACCCTTTGGCTCCCACTCAATTAAATATGCTCAATCGTGAGTATTCCGTCTGATACCAGCAATGCATGTACTTGTCATTGCAATTATAGTTGTTTATTGCTTCGTACACATCCAATAATCCGCGCTTTCTAGTAGTCTGGCATAGGGAACATTTGTACGGTGCTGGATTATCGAGCTAGCACTGTATACATAAATAAGAGGACAAACAATTATTCAGGGTTGCATAAATTAATCATCTGTTTAATCTGCGCATAGTTAATTAAGAATATAAACAATAAATATTTAATATGAAGCAGTAGGAAAGGTTACTGCTCACTTCGCCTTCTCCAAGATGTCCCAAGCCGGCTCATCTACACAGAGCAGACTCTCGCCGACGATGGCTCCGCGCCGCGCCGACTTTCCCGACCTTACTCTGGACATTTTGCGGTAATTGCAGCAACACCAAAGTACAAAATATTTCGATAATGTTGCTATAAGTTTTGATTAAATGCTTAAAAAAGTTACATATTTCAGATAGTTTTCATTAGATCTTGCGAAATTCTTCTTATTAATTTTGGATGCATCAATGAAGGCCAACCCAACAAAGTAAAAGACAAAAATATTATATTAACTATAATATTACTGAATGTCCTTCAAACAGAAATTACAGAAGAGCAAAGAAGGTTAAGAAATAATTTGATTTAAAAATTTACTTTTCATGCAATAGAACAAATGTTTTGACAACACATGAGCAGAGTGAAAGGAGAAGGAAAGGAGAAGAACAGAAAGAAAAAATTATCATATGTACAGTTGCTTCAGGGAATGCTGAAATCTGTAGAACCTTATACATAATATTATTGATAGTTTGTTGGGGGAAACCCAGTGCGACAAGCTTATGCAGGTTTACAGGTTGCTACCCACGGGTGAATTTTTTACTGTTAGGCAGTGACAAAACGGTCGGCCGTTCTGTAGTCTTTTCGCAATTAGGTATCTATTACCCACATGCAGTTCAGAGCCATTATGAAAATGAAGCACATTGTTTTCCAAAAGCCTACAGTTGGCCGACTGTTTCGTCGCTCGCCTGTGCACAAGACTACAGCAAGACAGATTGTCTTAGCTTGGGATAATACAAACCGTCTTAGCTTGGGATAATACAAACCAACATGCATACTGTGATACATGTTTTGCAATTTTCATATAAAAAAACATTACATTTCCACAACCAAAGCCATCCCCGACTGACCCAAATTTACCCAAACTCCTCCTTACCTTAATTTATTGGAGGTTCTGTGCAAATAGAGTAGTTCCGGATATCCTTCGGTCTTCTTATTGGGTACGAAAGCCATCAGAAGATGTTGACCGAGTGGGTCCAGGAATATTCCGCTCAGCTTCGTGTTGGGCTGCGAGAACTTTATGTAGTTTATCTCTGGAACGTTAAGAGGTGGTCAGGTTGCCTGCTATAAAAATTGGTTATAAACCTTGCTCTCCTATAGTCCAGTACAGCCAGTAAGGGAAGTCTCCGGTATGGCACCTATCTTCTCGATAGGTGATATTGGCTGGTCGGAGCATAATATGCTCTGGCCCCTCTGACTTAGTTGAAGGATACATATGAATGAAACTGTTGAATTACGGTTTCTGAATCAGTATTGAGATCTTGTGGGTATGAGTCTACTAATTTTGTATAACACTGTTTTTAATGTTTGATTGGGATAAATAATTTTATCAGCATTCGGTATTTTAGTCAAAAATGAAAAGATGGTTATATCTGCGTACATTTTCCACCCTCATAATGTACCTACTGGCCCAATCTGGTTTAAAAAACTATACAACAAATACTCTACAGAATTATACCATCATTCCACCGAGTCATGCAGCAGGTGGGTCTTCGTGCCTTACTTACTGCTTGATAATGTGAGTATACTTTGCTAAACGTGGTGGTCTGTGTTGTGCTGTAATTTACAAGAGTACTTGCAGCACAACACCAATTACTCTGCTTACTACGATTTTCAGAATACCTACAGCGTGTGGTATGTATCTAATCGTACCGTCATTCTTATCGGGATGTCGCAGGTCTAGTCGGAAGAGCTTGCCGTTAGCCATGGCGAGCACGAGGTAGTCGCTCGCGACGGCCGCGTGCGTGATGGCATCGCTCGGAGTGAAGTTCATCTTCTCCTTAGAGAAGATTGGCGCGTTGTCAGCGTACGGGACCGTGACGTAGCCGGAGGCGGAGGGCGGCGCCGCGCGCGCGGGCGACGCGCCAGCGCCTCCACCCACGCGCTGCGATGCCATCTCCTGCTGGTCGAATATCGACGTCATCCTCTCTTGCTAGAACCTGCTGAAGATAATGTACGTATATTGGAATTAGATCTGTGGTGATAGCAATTAGTTTTGTCATAGTATTCAACTTCAAGTATACCTCAAGCGGCAGTTTGAAATCTAAGCCTGGTGTTCGAGAGATGATAAAAGCAATGCTAAGTCAATGGTGGCTTAGACCCCAGATCTCAAAATAAGTACCTACTGTGTAATACTTTTTTGGATGTTTTAGCTATTTCTTCAATATCACTTCACCTTTACTCTGTGAATTCAGTGTGAACCCTCAAGTTCAGAATGTTGTGTGAAATTTCATTATTCTCTTCAAATAAAATTGAATTCTAACTTTCTCTTCTCCAAACCACCCGGCACCCACCCACCCATCGCTTCGCTTTGATTGACTTTTCCGATGATCAGTCAGTGATGGTGATGGATGATGCGTGCGATGATGATAATGATGATAAATGTTCAATCCACACGCACACACAATGACCGATGTAAATAAGTGTTCTCTTAGTCTTTCAATGTTAGTTAGATAGAGACTAAACTAGAAAAGTTTGCAATATCTCCAAAGGCAGGCAGGGCAGCAGGGCAGCACAGCAGGGCAGGCAGACAGAGCGGAGCGGAAGGATTGATATTTGATTGATTATTAGCTGTCAAAAAGCGTTGTTGTTGTTGTTGCTGTTATTGTTTTCGCCGTAAAAAGGCAGGCAAAGATCATTTGACCATACAGCCAATTCCCAATTTTCTTCTATTATACGTATTTTTGTTGTAATAATGTTTTTCCAATTGTCTTAAGCCGCGTCTCCTTTTTTTATGCAATCCGGTATGGGTGGCTGAGTCGGAGGGGCCAAAGCTCATGCTCCGACCAGCTAATATCACCTCCGAGAAGGTAGGTGCCATACCGGAGACTTCCCTGGATTGCAGGCTATACTGGACTAGAGCAGAAAACAACCGAGGCTGCTATGCAGCCATCTTACATCCAGTACGGTGGTATCAACCCAGTCGGCTACAATGAGGATCAACGCGGTTTTTAGTTTGGAATGTAGTATTGTAGTCCATGAAAAATCCAAACATTGGTGTAATTATTTTTGTCGTACGACCAAAAATGAGCTAGTAGCGTGACGTCACGCACGACACCTCACGCCGCGCCGCACCGCCAGCAGGTCTATTCTTGTAAATTCTGACAGCGGAATCAGCGCTGTTGTGGCGCTGAGACCCACTTACTAAAGTGGCTCTCAGCGCCACATCAGCGCTGAGTCCGCTGTCAGAATTTACAAGAATAGACCTGCTGTTAGCTGTTGGAAGTGATAAGGCGCGCAGTGTTTATGTTTGGTTAATTTGTGTTTAAAACCAATTAAGTGTCCGATTTGTGCCTGGTTTCACTTTTTCACAATGTATAAATATTGTATTGTGCCGAAATGTACAAATACGTCTATCAAAACGCCAGAGAAACTATTTTTAAATGGTTTTATTTAGCTTGACCCCTTGTTTATTTGTTTCAACAACTTTGCGACAACTTTTTCAACTACTTCTACTGAACCGATTCTTATGAAACTTTGCACAGACATTGATTTCCCGTGACAATACAATGTTATGATAATTTCAACTTGGTAACGAGGGTCTCATGATGGAATCAGGAGGTGGGTAGTGGAACTCTTCAACCGTTACTAGTAACCCCCTCGAGTTTAGGTTCATTTGGTTTGTTTGGACGAGTGCTCCATACTTCCACCAATACACTTGGTGACGAGGGTCTGATGATGGAGGCAGAAGGTGGGTAGTGGAACTCTTCAACCGTTACAAGTAACCCTCTCGAGTTTGGGCTCATTTGGTTGGTTCGGACGAGTGCTCCATACTTCCACCAATACACTTGGTGGCGAGGGTCTGATGATGCAGACAGGAGGTGGACAGTGGAACTATTCGACCGTTACTAATAAGCCCCTCGAGTTTGGGCTCATTTGGTTGGTTCAGATGAGTGCTCCATACTTCCACCAATACACTTGGTGACGAGAGTCTGAGGATGGAATCAGGAGGTGGGTGGTGGAACTCTTCAACCGTTACTAGTAACTCCTCGAGTTTGGACTCATTTGGTTGGTTTGGACAAGTGGTCCATACTTCTACTAATACACTTGGTGACGAGGGTCTCATGACGGAATCAGGAGGTGGGTGGTGAAACTCTTCAACCGTTACTAGTAAATCCTCGAGTTTGGACTCATTTGGTGGGTTTGGACGAGTGTCCCATACTTCCACCAATACACTTGGTGACGACGGTCTGATGGTGTCAGGAGGTTGACAGTGGAACTCTTCAACCGTTACTAGTAACCCCTTCGTCTAATCAAATGAGTCCAAACTCGAGGGCGTTACTACTAGTAACGGTTGAAGAGTTCCACTGTCCACCTCCTGACACCATCAGACCGTCGTCACCAAGTGTATTGGTGGAAGTATGGGACACTCGTCCAAACCTACCAAATGAGTCCAAACTCGAGGAGTTACTAGTAACGGTTGAAGAGTGTTTTTATTTTTTACGGAAACTGACACGTTTGGCTACATCACCTACAACATCCGTTATGTCAGCCCATAACACCGGGTGAACTTGGTGCCACGTCAGTGCTTCCCTTCGGTCGTGCCGGCTACACTGAACTGGACGGAAAACACAAACTATTTACATAGCCGTTTCGACCGACCTTTCATTCAGTGCGGTTGTACCAACCCGGGCGGGTTAAACCCTACCACCTAGTGATATAAGAAGGGAGTCATATCCCTTAGTCGCCTTTTACGACATACACGGGGAGAGATGCAGTGGGGCTATTCTTTTAAAGTACCGGCCCCACACGGTGCGACACGAGTTCCACCACCCACCTTCTGATTCCGTCATCAGACCCTCGTCACCAAGTGTATTAGTAGAAACAAGTATGGGACACTCGTCCAAACCTACCAAATGAGTCCAAACTCGAGGAGTTACTAGTAACGGTTGAAGAGTTCCACCACCCACCTCCTGATTCCATCATCAGACCCTTGTCACCAAGTGTATTGGTGGAAGTATGGAGCACTCATCCGAACCAACCAAATGAGCCCAAACTCGAGGCGCTTATTAGTAACGGTCTAATAGTTCCACTGTCCACCTCCTGTCTCCATCATCAGACCCTCGTCACCAAGTGTATTGGTGGAAGTATGGAGCACTCGCCCGAACCAACAAAATGAGCTCAAACTCGAGAGGGTTACTAGTAACGGTTGAAGAGTTCCACTGCCCACCTTCTGTCTCCATCATCAGACCCTCGTCACCAAGTGTATTGGTGGAAGTATGGCACACTAGTCCGAACCAACAAAATGAGCCCAAACTCGAGAGGGTTACTAGTAACGGTTGAAGAGTTCCACTGTCCACCTTCTGTCTCCATCATCAGACCCTCGTCACCAAGTGTATTGGTGGAAGTATGGCACACTCGTCCAAACCCACCAAATGAGTACACACCCGGGCGGGTTAAACCCTACCACCTAGTAATATAAGAAGGGAGTCATATCCCTTAGTCGTCTTTTACGACATACACGGGGAGAGATGCAGTGGGGTTATTCTTTTAAAGTACCGGCCCCACACGGTACATCAGTTTCTCTGGCGTTTTGATAGACGTATTTGTACATTTCAGCGCAATGCAAAATTTATACTATTTAAACCGGCCAAGTGCGAGTCGAACTCGCTTGGTTTCTTCTATGGGAACTCCCGTGAATATTTTACTTTTTCTTATTTTTCTTATTTGTTGTTATATCCGCCATAATAACACATATTCTGTGAAAATTTCAACGGGCTACCTATTGAGGTTCAAGAGATACAGCTCTCGACGAATGAGTGCGCGTTGGCTGGCTAGCACGAGCGCGCGGGTCTGGGATAGAGTGATGTCACGCGTAGCCGCAGCGCACTGAGTTTTAGCGGCAGAAACGGCTTAAGTTTATTGATAATATCTCCGTAACTAATGCTCCGATTTTGATAATTCAAAAAGATAATGCCATTCTTATGCCATAAAGAACAACGTGGATATCGCTTCTATTGAATTTGCTGTTACTTTACTGATCCTCATTTGAGCCCACCATCTAGTAAGGGGCAAGGGAAGGGACCTACAGTTTTACACCGGTTCCGAACGGTGAAGCAGCAGGTGTAGGTATGCTCGTAAATTTTTTCGTTAGAAAAAACTCATTGGTACACGCCGAGCGGATTCGAACCGAGGACTTCTCGCATGAGAAGCCGATGCCCAAACCACTCGGCCACCCGCCGAGTGGTTTGGGCATTAAACATTGCACAAAAACATTTGTTTTCCTACAAAATGTGTATGGCCACGCCCCAATGTTTGGAAAAACAACATTCGCGGATTTTAATGTTTCTTGTGTAATGTTTCGAAAAACATGCGCATGATACGCTGTTTTATAGTTTGAGCCACCCTATATATTGTACTCTGTGGTCTGGTGGTCTGTGTGTGGTTTTCAGAACATTGTTTCATTATTTTATTATTTATTAAATTTTTTTAAGTTTGTTTGCGGCGTCGTCGTCGCAAATAAAAAGGAGAAGAAAACAACAGACATTAGAAGTACACATAGAGAAATAATATACGGGGGTATAGAGAGAGCCAAACCGTCAAAATGCTCTGATCAAAGTGCGGCCACTTTTGCGGGGTGTGGGGGGAAGATGATGCCTACGTAACAGTGTTACTACATGATACATGTTAATTTTCACATGAAAATATTCCGTTTATATAAGGTCTTTCAAAATTAGTTAATAGTACGCCAAGGGGGGGTTCTGTATCGGAAATAGACCACTTTTGAAGAACAAAGAATTTTTTTTTTCCAAAAAAAAAATTGTGTTATGTAATCCGTTAAAATTTTTTTTTTCTTAATCGGTTTAATTTCATGCCAGAAACAAAAAAGTCTTCGAAGACATAGATCAATTTCTTTCACAAATTGTGAAAAACATTAATTTTAGTTTTTTTAGTATGGAATAGAAAGAATTTGATTTTGTTTTACCAATTTAGACGTGTTACGTTATAGTCGTAATGAAGACTTTTTTATTACTTGTAATGAACTGAATCGATTAGGCTAAAAAAATCAACCACCTATTTTTTTATTTAAATACATAAAAAAATTATTTTACATAAAAAAAAGGCGAAGGTCCAAACATTTTTATAAAGGTTTTACTCCCTATATCATACATAACCCCCCCTTAGCGTACTATAAACTAATTTTGAAAGACCTTATATAATTTAATTATAATTTGATTTCGTTTAAATAAAAATGGCCTAATTTTATCAAGCGAATTTTGTTATTTATCAAGTTCAAC
Source organism: Nematopogon swammerdamellus (assembly GCA_946902875.1). Lineage (NCBI taxonomy): Eukaryota > Metazoa > Arthropoda > Insecta > Lepidoptera > Adelidae > Nematopogon > Nematopogon swammerdamellus. Next base: position 14,642,778 of record OX336343.1, read on the forward strand.
GAATTTGATTTACTTAGTCTTTTTTTAAAAGGAATGTTTTTTCACAAGAGTTTCAAATCAACTATTTAAACCTTGTAAAATCGAAACTATCATATCGGCGTTGTAGCATAGCATGTTTTCACATAAGAACCTGCAATACAAAATATAAATCTTATCGTCTGAAAGAAGAAGCACGCTTATCATAAAATTCCCAAAAAAGAAGTTATTCGGCACGTGTGGGCAACATTACCCATCAGCCAATGACAGCACGGCAAGATGTGCTGTCATTGGCTGATTCCAATGTCAACTGACACTGGCGCGCCCCATGGGTCCGCTTCACAATATTTATGGACATAAATTCGGAATATGGTTTTGCATTATTTGAACTAAATTACTCTTTTGGTACTATGATACATAACCGGTACAGACACGAGCCGTTCATCGCAGGAGAGAGTTGTGGCTTGGTAGCCAAACTGCACTATGCGAGTACAGAGATTATGGTGGTTTAAAAAAAAATAACCAGGGTTAAATTACAGAAGATCTTCTATAATTTAACCCTAACCTAATGTTGAGGCGGCGATGTCGTTTTTGTTAAAACTCCCATAGTGCAGTTTGGCTGCTAAGCCACAACTCTCTCCTGCGATGAAGGAATCGTGGTACAGACAGCATATTTCTACTACAATAATATTTTAATTAAATCTAGTAATTATGCCCCTTTAGACAACTTTTCAACTTATTTTTTTTATGGGAACCACGACATATGGCGCGCGCCAGACTAACGCAGATGTCCGACGGCGCCTGCGGGCATTCGTATATTTACGGGGGCGGCGAATACCATTTCGGCCGGCTAGGTGCACCTTCACATTATGTTTGAAGGACCCCAGACTGTACATTGGAGGAAAGGATGTAGGTGGGAGTGCATTCCAATTCAAGCACATTTCAACGAAATTGTGCGAAATATTTTATTACTACTATCGACCTCAGAAAATGGTGATTGAAAAATGACTACCATACTTACTTGCACATGCTTAGTCAGTTTTGGATGTGTTTTAATTTGTTTTCATAGGTCTTTGAAGTTCAGAATAAACCTTTGGAACCTTTTAAAATTACCTTCCACGATGATTAGAATAAAACTCTTATTCGGTTTAACTTTATTGTATTTGCATATTATATATAACAGTAACAGTTCCTATCTACCTATGTTCATTTTTAACTTTGCACATTTCTTTACATAAATCGTAGTCTCACACATTAAGTAGGCTAAAAAAAAATTTAATATACCTGTAGGCCATTTTGAATTGAATTTTTGGGAAGATGTTCAGTGGGGACGGCATTTTTGCGAAGTTTACGTGCGCCATTTTTAGTTGAGTGGAAACAATCTTCTCAAAAGTGTGCTGAACAGATAAGGCTGTGTACGTTTCCTTCCCAATTCTTTATTTGAATTTCATCTGACCACGTATTTATTCTGTCTGTGTTTCGGGAATCTGTAAAACATAAAAACAAACTTGTTTTAGCCCTCAATATTAGGATTAGGTATAATTTAATCAAATATAGAGACTACACGATATTTAAGAGCCTTGAGATAATTTTGGGTGTGAAATTAACTTATTTGAGCATGACAAAAGTAGGTCAGTTTATATTTGCTCTCATGAAATGTATTGTTTCCATCGTCAATAGCTATGGAAAAACGCTTTTATTATCTTTTCCCAATTTGCTATTAAAATGGCAATTGAATTGAACAGTCGGCTGCTGATTTCATCAATTTAATGCAACATCAATGAAGATAATTAAATAATAATGCAGAGTTAATAACTGCACCTAATAAATTTATAAAAATAAATTATGTCCAACAAAATTGTAAGAATCCCATTGTGTGAGCCGACTAATATTTTTCGCGCACAAACTGAAATATGGCGGCCATGACAGCGAAAAAATATTTATGTTCCAAAATCTACTTACCTGTGAAATCCAGTGCCAGACACCAGTTTACTGACAACTGTGGAGTTCGCCGTGCAATTGGGAACGCAGCACTTCACCATGGCACTTTAATGATGTTTGGAAATCAAGTTTTTAAACGGGCAATGTGCAGATGTTTCGCCGACTGATGGCGCGCAATGACTGACGTCTGCGAACGAACGGCGAACAAACACGCCGAATGCTCCTCTCCGTAGTTTCTTGATTTACCAATGCTATCACTCAGTCTATGTTCCTTTATACGTCTATGGAAGTACATAATTCATACATATAAAAGAAGAAAATTGAGAATTGGCTGTATGGTCAAATGATCTTTGCCTGCCTATTTATGGCGAAAAGAACAACAACAACAACAACAACAACAGGGAATTCATTCATTCTTGCCAACCTAACGAGTTAACGACTTTGACAGCTCGAAGTGCACAGTAAACGGGTTAAGTTTTGCCTTTCTTTAGTTCATAATTCTTTGATTTCCTCGAATATACTTGAAATTGCTGTAATATAATTCTGTAAACAAGTGTAGTCTGCATAAGTATTCGACACAATTTTAACCATATTCTAGGTTAGGTACCGACAAAAAATATGGGGCGCAAAATTCCCGGAGCCAAGCACCATGGGGTCAAAGACCCTTTAAAGCAACAAGAACAGCGCATGAAAAAGTATATATAATTTTGCATTTAATTGTATGAGTACCTAGTTATTCTATTTCAGTTGTTAGTACCGTGTGTTGCGCACTACTTGAAAATAATATGCCCACTGCATCTCCCCTGTGCATGTCGTAAAGGGCAACTGAGGGAAAAGGACATGATGCCGTGCTAAATAGCGTCAGGATAGTCACTTCTCACCTTAGCACGGTCCTACCAATCTTACAGTAGATAACATTACTTGCTGCTTATTAGTTATCTTGTCCTAATATTTTGCTAAACGTGGTGGTCGGTGTTGTGCTGTGATTTTGTTGGAAAAAAGTAATAAGTAGGTAATCCATATTCTGTGTCTTTTACATCTCTCTGTCAAATCGCCTAAAAATATACCGTTGTTATTTTTACGAAGTCTTTTTATTGAAACAATCTGGATAAAATCCTAACAGGTTATGGGCCCAGAACGTTTGTAAAAGGCAAATAAAGTTGCGGTATGTAAATACGTGTGCGCGACGCAGTGTGGTCGCGAACGATCATCGTGGTTGTAATATCGATCGATCGGCGTATTGCGAGCGGGCGAGTCGTGTTAAATGAAATAACACGATGGACGACGACAGCTCGGTCCCCGGATCGGGATTGGCGGGCATTCGGCGTCTGAGAGGAGCGGCAAATTTCCAGGATTGGAAATTTCAAGTAAAAAATTACTTGGAAAATCGCAACTGGTGGAGAGCAATTGTGTGCAGCGTCGGCGCGGACGGCTCTCCGGCGGTGATAGACCAGGAGGTCGATCGACGTGCAAGGACCACTATATGCATGCTTCTGGAGCCAGCGTGCTTCTCACATGTATATAATGCATCGACGGCGCGTGAGGCGTGGAACAATCTCGTCAATGCCTATGAAGACCGAGGTTGGGGGCGGCGCATCCAATTGCAGCGCTCATTGTGGCAGGTGAGGCTCGAGCAGTGCAGTAGTATGGAGGATTATATTTACAAGATAATCTCTCTAGCACACCAACTCGAAGAGATTGACGCTAAGGTGTCCGACGATTGGCTCATCTCTATTATTTTGAGCGGATTATCAGCTGATTATTCTCCAATGATAATGGCGATAGACAATAGCACTCAAGAAATAAAGTTGGAACAAGTGAAGAGCAAGCTTCTGCAAGAATGGAACAGGCAAGCAGAATTGAATGTGAGTGACGACGCAGCACTGATGACTAGAGCACCGCAAAGGAAATCAAATGCGTCTGGTGGGCGGATATTCAGATGCTACCGTTGCCAGAAACCAGGGCATAAGGCAGCCGATTGTCCGGACAAGAATAAGGACAAGAGTGGCACAAAAGTGGCAAACTTTTTAATGGCAATGAAAGCCGACCTGAAGCCGGAGCGGTGGTACGTAGACAGCTGCTGCAGCACACACATGACCAACAACAGGAGCTACATGACGGACTACAGTGAAGAGAAGGGAGGACTGGAGATTGTTGTTGCCAACAATGCGACAATAAGAAGTCAGGGCTGTGGTAATGTCGCTGTGTCCATAAATGATGATCACATCATAAATATAATGGATGTGTTACATGTTCCGGAGCTTAGTACTAATTTACTCTCGGTCAGTAAAATGGTTCAGAAAGGATTTGTGGTTAACTTCAGCAGTGATGGCTGCAAAATCCTAGACCGAGACGGAGGTGTAGTAGCTAAGGCTCAACATGTTAATGGAGTTTACGAACTCGAACAGAAACCAACAATGCATGCGAAGCTGACCGTGGATAAGGAATTATCTGATAAATGTGAAAAGTTGCCGCGAGAACTCTGGCATAAGCGGCTGGGTCATCTTAATAGAGGAGGCATGCGAGCAATAAAGAATCTGGTTTCGGGCATCGATTTTGAAGATATCGGTAAAGATGAAGCCTGTATTCCTTGCGTGGCTGGAAAGCTGACCAGAACTCCATTCAAACGGAGGGGCACAAGAGCGAAACAGTGCATGGAGCTAGTGCACACTGACATTTGTGGACCCATTGAGGCAGCATCGATAGGTGGAGCTCGGTATCTGTTGACATTTATAGATGACCACTCCAGAATGACCTATGGGTATTTCTTGAAGAGGCGATCAGAGGCGCTTGAAAAATTCAAGGAGTTTAAGGTGTATGCCGAGAAGGAAACGGGTAAACAATTGAAGTGCTTGAGGTCAGACAATGGAACTGAATATTTCAGTAAACGATTTAAGAAATTCTTGTCTAAGTACGGAATTAAGCATCAGAGAACAGTGCCATACACACCTGATCAAAATGGTGTTGCAGAACGAGCTAACCGTACTATAATGGAGAAGGCAAGAACCATGCTGCAAGAATCTGGTTTGCAGAAGTGCTTCTGGGCGGAGGCGGTAAACACTGTGATTTATCTGAAGAATCGCAGTCCGACACGAGCTGTGTTGAATGCTACACCGCTGGAAGTATGGACCGGAAGTAAGGCTGACATGCGTCAACAGAGAGTGTTCGGATGTGCAGCATACATGCATATTCCTAAGGAGAAGAGGAAGAAGCTGGATGCGAAATGCACGGAGATGATATTTATTGGATACGACGGAACAGCAAAAGGATATCGTCTGATTCATCCGAAGACACTGAAAGTGGAGGTTGCGCGTGATGTTGTTTTTGTTGAGAACAAATTTCTCGGCAAGGTGCAGCAGAAACCGCAGGAGAAGGTGGTATTACTTCAGACCGAGACTACTGATGGTGGAGAAGAAGCCAGCGAGTCGGAAGAAATGTTGAGTACTCCGGACGCGAGCAACACGAATGGATCATCTAGTGGAAACTACAATCCAGATGAAGACGGCGACTACTCGGACACCACAGGATCAGCAGTCGGCGAAGAAGAACAAAGGGACGAGGAGGAAAGACGCTACCCTCTTCGTGAAAGAAGACCAAAGGCGTATCCGGACTATATTGTTAATTTGTGCTCGGATGAGAGCGTGAATCAGAAAAATTTGCCTGAATGTTGGAGACGAGCCATGAAAGAAGAGCTGGACTCGTTGAAGGAAAACAACACGTGGACGCTGGTGGATCGTCCTCCTGCTGTGAAGCCTGTTCAGTGCAAATGGGTGTACAAAGTTAAGCATAACAGCGATGGTGAAGTGGTGCGATATAAGGCACGCCTTGTGGCAAAAGGCTATACGCAGGTATATGGTGTGAACTACCACGAGACATTCTCCCCTGTCGTGCGAAATTCAACGCTGAGAATGTTATTCTCTCTTTGCATTCAATGCGATTGGTTCTTTGATCATTGGGATGTAGTAACAGCATTTTTGTATGGAAAGTTGAATGATGATATTTACATGTATCAGCCAGAAGGCGCAGTTGTACCAGGACAAGAGGATAAAGTTTGTAAATTAAACAAGGCTTTGTATGGTTTGAAACAGTCAGCAAACGCTTGGTATTATGAAATTAACAAAGAGTTGTGCAACCTGGGTTTGAAGCAGTCAAAATATGAACCGTGTTTATACATTAAGCGTAACGGATCTAAAATATTGATTGTCGCTATTTATGTAGACGACATTTTTGTATTTGGGAATGATGAAGTTGAAAAATGTAAACTGAAAGTTGGGTTGCAAGATAAATTTAAACTCAAAGATCTTGGTCAAGCGCGTGATGTACTGGGCATGCGAGTCCGAATCGAGAATGACGTTATGTACGTTGATCAGAAAAAATATATTGAAAGCATCCTAGAAAAGTATAACATGACAGATTGTAAGCCTGTCGGCAGTCCATTAGAAGTAGGCTTGAAATTGGAAAAGGGTGACAAGTCAGTTGGTATGAATATACCATATCAGAACTTGGTTGGGTCGCTGATGTATTTATCTGTAAATACACGACCTGATTTACAGTACACTATGAGTGTCTTTTCGCAGTTTAATACTTGTTATACTGAAGAGCATTTCAAATACTTGAAAAGGGTGCTGCGGTACCTTAAAGGGACTTTGAATTATTGCTTGGTATATAAAAAGTCAAAAGAATTGAAATTACACGGATATGTTGATTCGGATTGGGGTGGAAGTGTTGACCGAAAATCTTATACTGGCTTTGTGTTTAAACTGGGAGATAATACAATATCGTGGGAAAGTAGGAAGCAGAGTTGCGTTTCTTTATCTAGTACTGAGGCAGAATATGTGGGACTTTCTGTTGGGGCTAAAGAAGCGATTTACTTGAAAAATATCTTTGCAGAAATGTATAAAGTCAGTGAAAATTCTGTAACAATTTATAATGACAATATGTCCGCTCATAAGATTGCAAAGAATAATATGTGTAATAAGCGTACCAAGCATATCGACATTAGATATCATTACATTAGAGATGTAGTAATGTCAGGGAAAATTGCGATTGAATATTTGTCAACGGAATTGATGATCGCAGACATAATGACTAAGGCACTACATAAGCAAAAAATTAGGAATATACTTGTAGACCTGTCATTGTGTTCTAACTAAAGTCTGAATATGAATGTGGATTAAGGGCGGGTGTTGGAAAAAAGTAATAAGTAGGTAATCCATATTCTGTGTCTTTTACATCTCTCTGTCAAATCGCCTAAAAATATACCGTTGTTATTTTTACGAAGTCTTTTTATTGAAACAATCTGGATAAAATCCTAACAGATTTATACGAGTTCTTGCAGCACAACACCAATTACTCTGCTACTGCGATTGTTGGGATATAGCGTGATGTATGTATGTATGCATTAAGTAGGTACAAAGTTAAAGGGTAACATAGTTTAATACATAAACAAATGAATTTACAAATTACAGACTAAAGTCTAAAATCAACGCACCGCCATCGCAGCCAGATGACCAGCCCATTCCGAAAAGTTTGACACGATTGTTCGAGTTCAAAGAACAGCAGGAGCAACGGCTTAAAGCTAAGAAAAACAAAAACAAAAATGTTCCCGTCATACAGAAACACGGTACGTACACATTTTGTTACTTTACATTGGTATAAAGCACAGAGCATCAAATACCTACCGCCCGCGCCCCCTACTAGAGGCGCCCTAAGCGATGATATTTGAAACCCAATAACCGTACGCTGAGCTGCTAGCGCTTCGTATGTGTGTGTGTGTGCTAGTATCGACACTACACACAAAGAGGAGCAAGTTAGGCACACGCACAAAACAAATGCACACGCACAACACACATATGTAAGTCATAGGCCACGCCCACAGGCATCAACGCCGTTGTAGAGAAATCGCGCTCACGGCGCCTCTAGTAGGGGCGGGCGCGCGCATTTCATGCTCTGTGGTATGAAGATAGAATAGAATAGATATACTTTATTGCACACAAAAACACTAACAAGAGATTCAGAAGACAGAAGATAACATACAGAAGGGCAATAGAAATTAACAATCTTTGGAAATATGTTTGTTTAGGCTTTTACCGCTATTACACATTATAGCCATGTTTTCGGTTACGCGGTATAACTGAAAGCGACTCACTTTTGTCGACTTTGTGGGACAAAAAGTGAGTCGCTTTCAGTTATACCAAAAACATTGCTATAATCTTTGAAAACATGTTTGGATCGATAGAGAGAGGGAGGTGGAGCGAGGGATTAGCTCTATTCCACCTATCCTAGTCAACGCAGAGGAGAGCTGAGGAAGGCAGACGTGAGCCGAAACATTGGAAGATAGCGATTGGCCAATCGCTGTTGTTGTTGTTTCTGCGCCTTAGTTTACTCCATTGTGGGCCTTTTACGTATCCTACAGCGTTACTCCAACCCGCCGAGTTTGTTCAGGAAGCGGCATATACTCTCTGGATCTTAGCACACCTCTCGAAGTGTAGTCGGGCCTCCCAGTTCCTTTGCCCTTAAGTCTGCCACCTCCTCGCACTCTAGCAGCACGTGGGTGGCCGTCTCGTCTGCCTGCAGGCATGCTCTGCACAGTGGACTGTCCGTTACTCCAATTACATAGAAGTGTCTGTTAAGTGTGCAACGATCAGTAAGCAACCCTACAATCAGGTTTCGCCATCCCCTACTTCGCCCGTCTGCAGTCACTGTTATTCAGTGCGGTGGTATCAACCCGGGCGGGGTAAACCCTACCACCTAGTAAGGTAAGAAGGGAAGGGACCTACAGTTTTACGTGGAATCCGAACTACGGTCAGCCTCCAACGGTCGAGCGGTCACCCATCCAAGTACTGACCGCGCTCAGGGTTGCTTAATAACAGTCGACCGACCTCACCACTGAACTACCGAGGCTGACAGCAGACTAGAGCCACCACTTCACAGGGCGAAGTTGCAATATGAGGGAAATATGTGACATCGTAGGCAACGCAGGTTAACTGATAAACATTGATGTGAAACAAAACGGTTTTCTGCAAATTGCATAAAAAACTGGCCAAGTGCGAGTCGGCTTGACTTTTTTTCCACAAGACAAAAAAAAAAGTTGAATCCTTACAAGAAACACTTGATTTATTTTACGTTCTTAGTTTTTTTATTTATTCAATTTTCTATTGTTTTTTTTTTTTTTTTTTTTTTAAATCTTAATTTAAGTTTAGGGCTTCAGCCGTATTCGGAAATGTCAGCCCCATGGTGACTTTCAAGTTGATAGAGTTCAGAAATTAATTAAACATCCCTCAAAGTGAGAGAACTTTTAAAGAATTTTATAACTTCTTGACAGTGCGCGGAGAGTGGATCACTCAGTGCACAATGTATAGCACATACCAAGTTCATCCCATCCGTCTGTAAACCTAAGTCGCCTAAGTATCAACACCGCGGAAGTCATTTTCGGCCATTTTACAGGAACAACAAAAAACCTATTATTTCGCAAGTTTTTCAAGCATCTTTATTTTTTCTTTTCTCTTCCATTTTCAAAGTATATTCCGTAGTTTTCAATCGTCGAATACACAATCACACCCTCGCGCGGCGAACACTGTGGTGGACTGATGACATACGCTGTGTTTGCCAAAACAATCCGAAACGGGTGACTTCCGCGCTGTACATTCTTAGCCCTCTACGGCATCTGATTGGTCGTTAGGCATTTGAGCAACCAATTAGAAGACGCATCTTTGAATCCTCTATCCAATGACATTAAAATGTTTTTTCCGTTTAAAAATGACTTCCGCGGTGTTGATACTTAAGCGACGATATATTCTTTGAAAATTTCAACCAGCTAGCTATTAAAGTTCCAAAGATACAGCCATCGGACGGACAGACGGACAGACAAATAGACACACAGACAGACGGGGTAGGCTTAGTAATAGGCTTGCTTCGGTACGGCGTACGGATACATAAAAATGTGGCCTTTTGTCCGCTTCCTGAATCTACACATAATGTTAAGAGTTATATTTATTATCAAACAGTAAAGTGATGCCCCCTCTATGTATTGTTTTGCCGCAGAAGAGGAGCGGAATGACAATCCAATGTCATCTCTGTCGCGGCTTCCGGGCGAGTCGAGTCGCAGCTTCAATCAACGCATCAACAGCGCTCTGCACAGCATTAACAGGAGACATCTCCAGACACGTGAGATGGAGAGGAGCCTCAATCCGGACCAATACCTGGTAGATGTTCTCATCATCATCATCACCGAGTAAACATTTCCAAACCGTCTTGATTGTTCGGGACAAAGTTTTATTTTTATCCAGTTGGTGTGTTTATAATAAACACACCAAATCCATGGACGAATGATTTAATGACCATCAATGTATATTTAGAGATATGCCCATCCCATACATTACTCCCGAAAAAATATGTTCTCGACGAGAACTGCATAAATTGCAGATTTCACGGACAGCCGCTTCATACGGCGTGTGCAGCGCGTGTTGAGCGTAAGTCTTACTGTACCGAGTCTGTGGCGCAAGAGTGCGTGTGTTCAGCATGCCCGGTTGCTGTTACAAGTATTGTAACAGCTCAGATCGAAATTACGTAAAGAAAGGCGTCTCCTTCCATCAGTAAATATTTATTTTGCTGGTTTTTTTCTCAAATTTTATGTTAAACAGATTTTTGTATACGTAATTAATATAAAGAGCGAACGAGAAAGAGTAAGCTGTGTTTTATGCAAGAGTGACAGTGACAAACGTTGTTGTTTTTTTCGCCTGAGCATGTTATGACGTGTTAAGAAGCCATGCTGACATGTCACGGATTGTGTGACGTAGCTATCGCGTTCTCGTTCCCACTTGCCTACTGATCATAAGAGTGAGCGGAAATACGACAATCGCGCCGATGGGCGAACGATGACAACTTTCTCGTTCACTCTTATCATCTGTAGGCAAGTGAGAACGCGATAGTAACGTCGCAGGGATCGCGTCACGTGACAGCATGGCGGCGTGTAAAATGCAAACACGAAAGTATCTCGTGGCAGGAGGCGCGGCGCGCTCCCATGCCCGCCGTTTACGGTCATGAAACGACTATATGATGTAAGTGTGTGCTTGTGTGAGTATCACAATACTGTATGTGAATGCACGCACACTTGTTACGACGAAACATAGTACAGGTTAAATCGCGCGACGTTGGATCTATAAAATTAGACATCGATGTTAATGACAATAATTTGTGTATCAGCAATATTCATTTATGTATTTTTAATGCCTTAATAAGTTTGGCAATCAATCAATGCATTTTTTTTCCCAGCCAGAAGATGACGCGAAGGAAGAGCGTTTCGACTTCATCCAGAGAAAGAAGTTGAAGAGGAAACTGAAAGAAGAGAAGAAGAGGAAGGCAGAAGATGGGGAGGCTCCGGCTAAGCTTAGCCGGATGCAGCGGTGGGCCATCAAGAAGAAGGATAAGAAAGTGGAGAAGCTCGAGGTACCTATAAACAAAATTCTTTGGCTTTAAATGCTCTCTGTTTGAAGGCGTGGAATTTTAATTATCCTTTGGTAAAATAAGGTAACATATTTTGACATGAAAACATTTTATGTTGTTTTTTATTTTGTCTCCTTCAAAAATGTGAGCAACTTTCGCAGAAGGGAGTCTTCTTTCGCGCCCACAATGTCCAGTCTTCTAATGTTTCTATGTTCTAACCTATAATAAAGCAAGCAGACTCCGTGTTCTATATCAATTGGCCGTGCAAACTGACATGGATTGAACGTGTCATAACAACACGTGTTGCAGGAGAAAGAGGAACGGTTTGAGCCGCGGTATGAACGCGTGCAGTTCGGTGAGGTGGCGCACGAGCCTCCGTCGCTGCACGTCAAGCCGCGTCGCGCGCACACTCAGGACGGCGCCGCACGGGTGTGTATCGGTTTTCACTGTCAGCTCAACAAATCCGAGACGAAACTTCTGTCAAATAGAGCAGTGGAAATGTGGAACCAACTGCCCGAAGATGTCGTACAAGCACCCACCACCAATTCCTTTAAAAACAGGCTCGACAAACACCTAAAAAAATCACCAAACTAAACTAACATCATAATAACAAAGCACCAGTGAACTTAGACATGAACACATCAGCTTAGGCTGTTCGTTCATCAAATAAATAAATAAATAAAATAAATAATATTTCCCACACTAAGCATTTCTTTAGAAGCGATAACCCTGTCTCAACACCTCCCTGTCTGTCTATAAGAAGGGATATGACTCCCTTCTTATATCACTAGGTGGTAGGGTTTAACCCGCCCGGGTTGGTACCACCGCACTGAATGAAAGGTCGGTCGAAATGGCTATGTAAATAGTTTGTGTTTTCCGTCCAGTTTAGTGTAGCCGGCACGACAGAAGGGAAGCACTGACGTGGCACCAAGTTCACCCGGTGTTATGGGCTGACATCACGGATGTTGTAGGTGATGAACCGTGTCAGTTTCCATAAAAAAAAAAAAAAAAAAACCTTCATTATGGCCCTTTTGATCGTACTAGATATACCGCACTACGCAGCAGCGGAGAGGCGCAGCACTGGGTGGCACAAAATTATCCATACCATGACGCGCAGCGTCGCTGACACGTAGTCATACAAATAATATTTAGAAACGCCTGCATGTGGTAGTCTCACCTTAGCCTTCACATGCAAGCATATATTGCTAGCAGCATACCTTTGGCAGTCTAGTGAGTGACACAGCTTAGCTGGCTTAGCTGTATTGATTAGCGATTGTCTTTTTAGAACATTTTGGCCAGTGTGATGATTACGATACGTTTTTGAGTAGTTCTCTGCTATGAATAAACACATTTGTCCAAAACATATTTTTTTTGGGTTGGTTTTTATTCACAATTGCTCAATGTACCTGCGGACTAAATAATAATATTTATTTCCAGCCGGGACGGAGAGAGTTACTTCTCAATAAGATTCTCAACCACAGCACAGAGAGTCCTCAAAGGGAGAAGATCACAGCCAAGATCACAGTGAACATGAAGACGACAAGTTTAGACAAGAAAGTGAAGCGCAAGTCCCTTCCCGCCGGTGTTCGTATGCGGCTTGAGCAGTCACAGAAGGAAGCAATAGATGCCTACAGGGCACTCAAAGCTAATTTTGTGAAGGCTAAAAAATGATTAAAGAGTTTTATTAAAAAAAAATTTCCTTTTTCCTTAAAATTGAAGCATGAATTTAATTTCCATCAAAAGAATTCTCGATTGTGGTACTCATTGTACCTGCTCAGGTACTTTCTTTACTATTTTAGATAATCACCTAGGATCAAAAATTTTAATGTGCCTTAAATACAGGGCGCAGTTTTTATTGAAATCTTTAAAGTTGCAATTAATTAGCGGTTTCCTAATGGAATAATGAGTGGTGTTGGCTCCCCAGGGGATTTAGCTAGGTAGGAGATCCTAGTGGAAATATCCGTGAATTAGCTATTTCCATATCATCATCATCATCAGCCTGTATCGGTCCACTGCTGGACATAGGCCTCTCCCAAGGCACGCCACCACACTCGGTCTTCCGCTCTTCTCATCCATCCACTCCCGGCTACCTTTTTTAGGTCATCTGTCCACCTAGCCGGGGGGCGTCCCACGGTACGTTTGCTTGTACGTGGCCTCCATTCGAGCACCTGTCTGTCTACCCCATCGGTTGTCGGGTCTGCGACAGATGTGCCTAGCCCACTGCCACTTCAGCTTGCTTATTTTCTTAGCAATGTCGACTACCTTAGTTCTTTGACGTAGCACGTCGTTACGAATTTTATCGGTCAAAGAAATGCCGAGCATTGCTCTTTCCATAGCTCGCTGAGCGACTTTAAATTTGTGGACCAGGCCCATCGTCAGTGTCCACGTTTCCGCTCCGTACGTCATTACTGGCAGAACGCACTGATGGATATTTCCATATACAATTTTTAAAAAAGCGGTCAAGTGCGAGTCAAACTCGTATGAGAGGGTTCCGTACCATTCCGATTTCCTGTAAACTGTAATCCTATATTCCTTATTTTTTTCGAAATTTTAGACTCGGAGCTTCGGAGATAAGGCGAACTAGATTTTTGCATATTTTTAATACGAGTTATCTTTTAAATTGCATTTGAAAATTATAAAAAAAAATATTTCTTATATCAAGCTCTTTTCATTGATATGTCACGTGAAGCAATTGAAAAAAAAACTTTTTCTTTACTTTTTACCCTCAAAATCGAATTCCTTCATTTACGCTATGCGTTCGTGATTAACAGTGTCAAATATGACCTTAAAATCGGACACGTTCTTTTTATTCTAGAAATTAATAGATTTAGTTATTTAAAATGCTAGAGTAAAACTCCCCCGCCTCTGCGACTTTTAGTTTAGCAGAAATAATTTTTTGAATATTACACTTTTTTAGTTTCGGAAAAACGAAAAATAATTCTACAATTAAAACTAAGCTACTTATTTAAATTTCACTCAGCCTTATCAAAGACCCTTTCGAATATCCACATTTGAAAAGTTATTCGAGGCTGTGAAAGGTTACAGAAATCGAATTATATTTATTTTTTATTTTTTTTATTTTATTTTTTTTCTCCTAGATCCCATAGTAGTAGGCGGAGATATTTATACCGAAAATAGTTCACTGTCTCCTCTGTCCGTTAAAAAAAAACCGACGCCTAATTCCATGGGACTAAGAAGTTACAGGAGTTATTCGCTATGGGCTAGGGTTGTTACTAGAATGAATAAAATTTTTCCCATTTTTTATTTATTTATTTTTGACATTTGATTAATTTTATTGTATTGTTTCGTGATTTCTTTTAATAATAATTAGCTTGTTTTGGTTTTTGTTTTTGTTTTTTTTGTTTGTTTTTTTTTTTATGGAAACTGACACGGCTCGCTAAATCACCTACACTACAGCATCCGTGATGTCAGCCCATAACACCGGGAGAACTAGGTATGCATGCCATGTCAGTGTTTCCCTTCATTTCATGTCGGCTACTATGTTTAAAATTGGGGAGGCGTATGTCCAGCAGTGAACACATACACACTGACTGACTAACTGACCAGTCCATATACAACCACTGCTGGGACCATATCATCATTTTGCGGAAAAATAAAAGATTTTGTAAAGTGCCAACCCTATTGCCCGAAACTTGATAATTGCACTAAAATGAGCATAACTTCTTAAACCCATGGAATTAGGCGTCGGTTTTTTTTAACGGACAGAGGAAATAGTGAACTATTTTCGGTATAAATATCTCCGCCTACTACTACGGGATCTAGGAGAAAAAAAATAAAATAAAAAAAATTTAAAAAATATATAATTCGATTTCTGTAAACTTTCACAGCCTCGAATAACTTTTCAAATGTGGATATTCGAAAGGGTCTTTGATAAGGCTAAGTGAAATTAAAATAAGTAGCTTAGTTTTAATTGTAGAATTATTTTTCGTTTTTTCGAAACTAAAAAAGTGTAATTTTCAACAATTTATTTCTCCTAAACTAAAAGTCGCAGAGGCGGGGGAGTTTTACTCTAGCATTTTAAATAACTAAATCTATAAATTTCTGGAATAAAAAGGACGTGTCCGATTTTATGGTCATATTTGACACTGTGATTAGGTAGCAAACTCTATATATGTACTAAATTTCAACTTTTTTCGTCCACTAGTTTCGGAGAAAATAAGTTGTGACAGACGGACCGACAGACTGACATAAGAGTAATCCTATAAGGGTTCAGTTATTTCTTCTTTTGAGGCACGGAACCCTAAAAACAGCAAATTATTAGCGGTTCGCTGGCTGTCGACTTTAAGAAGTACCTATAGTAATAGAACTTTATCCCTCAAACTACAAAGTCCACCTTTGAACCAAGATGGTCTCAACTCTCTGGCCGACGAACGAGCGCCAGCGACGAAGTTCTTCGTGTGTGTCCTCCACTTTTAAAGCCGACTGTCCGCCTACAAGTACAAGTTAAGTTAATTGATCAAGTTGTCAAAATAAGTAGTTTGAACTGAAAATATCTGGATTCACGCTCACGTAACTGCGTAAACCCGTTTTCACTCGAACATGTATACCTATACCTACTATACTATTTTACTCTGTGCTCGTGTAGGTATGTACTCGTGAAATTATCTGCTCAGAAAATGTAAGCAATTATTCTTTATTGTTACATAATTAGGTAGTTATAGTTATCCCACTATTTTTATAGTGTGGGTGGCTGTCCAATTGGACAACATTGATTGGTGGTGCATCTCCGCCATGATCACAATATTACCAACACGGTACCTACCTAAGTATATCCTACATTCAATTTTTTTTTATTATGCTTACAAGACCAAGTTAAAAGACAATGATGCGTACGCGAATTGACCGTGGCACTACCGGTAGCACTACCAGTAGTGCCACGGTTAAAATTCATTTACCGTAGCACTACTAATTTAATGCGGTAGTGCCACGGTTAAAATTCATTTACCGTAGCACTACTAATTTAATGCGGTAGTGCCACGGTTAAAATAAATTTACCGTAGCTACTGATTTAATTTGATAGGTTTACTCCCAAAATACGATAATCCAAAACAGTAGCAAAACCCGGGAAACCTGCAGTGTGTGAGATGCCAAAGTGAAACTTTTTTCGCATTATTACTGTAAGATTTTATATTTTATAGACTTTGTTTTGTTTACTTTGTCTTGTTGCACCTACCCTAGTTCTATATGTAAATAAGGGTACGCTGGCGGAAAATGCCATAGGCATCAAGTGCTACCTTCTGTACAAACATATGTGCAATAAACGTTTTTTGATTTGGTTTGATTTGTATTTTATTTTTCTCGCTAATTCCGGACTATTTATTTATTTTCCCACTAGCTCTACTCTTTCATATTTTTGAGTAGGTATCTGGTATATGATTCTTACAAGTCCCAGATCATCACAATTGAAGGAGGATTTTGCTACTGTTTTGGATTATCGTATTTTGGGAGTAAACCTATAAAATTAAATCAGTAGTGCTACGGTTAATAAATTTTAACCGTGGCACTAGGCACTACCGTATTTAATTGGTAGTGCTCCGGTAAATAAATTTTAACCGTGGCACTACTAGTAGTGCTACCAAGTTGCCAACCTTCACAAGGAAATGTGTCCCACCCAAGCTTTATAAAATGCAACATCTGCCATCTTCTGTCTGTATGTTCGCATATAACTGGAGAATGACTTACCGGTTGACCTACATGCGGTCTTCACCAATGTTATCGTACATATCACGTTATGTTTATTGGCTTTAACCCTTTCACTTCCTAACTTAAACTTGTCTATTGTTTTTTTTTCTATTGTTTTGGGTCATTTAAAACATACCTTTTCGACACATAAAACGATATACACGAAACACCACCTTTACGTAAAATGCCTAACTCGGAAAATACATACATACAGGCTTAAAAGTGACCGAAGTCGGAGAAATTCTGAGTCCAACACGAGTTGAGCCACACACAGGCACGACAACATTTTATACATCGACTCACAGCCATTGCTCCATTGAGGTCAAATAATAAGTTTTGACCAAAACAACTATTCGAAAATTTCTTTTTGGTGAATTTTGAAGGTGAAACGATTTATCTCCTCGAATACGGTCAACTCAGTAATTTATAGGAACAGATGTAATAAATAATTTTACGAAATATTTGTTGACCTCCTTATTTAATTGTTGAAATTTTTTTTCGCAAAAGTTAATAGATTAATCGCTATTAACATTTTTGTCAAGTCAATGTTACATTTAATGTAAGCAATTAATAATTTGGACGACTTGAACAAAAACAATTTTTCGGTTTTAATTATACAAAGAAAACAATATGTGTCTTATATTTAAAACAAGGAGTTTTACTTTTTCTTTTTATTTGACAGTATACATTATGCATAATAAAATGAGCAAAAACTGATTAGGTAGGTACCTATATAGGCTAATTAATAACACTTAAGTCGTCTTACGTCTATGTATACAAAATGTAAATTATTAGTAATAGGTCGGCATGGATAAATTAGGTCGGTATGTGCGTGCTGTGCGTGTTGTGAGGTGATGTCGTGATTGTAGATAGATAGATAGGAAATTCTTTATTGCTCCACAAATATTTCACAAGAATAATACAATGTATACAGTTACATGAGGTGCAAAGGCGGACTTATACCTTGAAGAGATTTCTTACAGCCAACCTTTAGGTGTGTGAAATGTGTGAAAAATGAAATAATGTAGGTAGGTACCACCACATAATTATGTAATCTGTGCCACCACTACCAAAGCTTACATTTAAATATTATGGAGGTAAGCTATAGACGATATTAAAATAACCAAACACGTAAACAAAACGTTGTTTATTGTCTATTGAGCATTCTTATGGTAGTTAGACTGCACTCGAACTTGTCACAATTGGCTTTATCCGGTTCGATTACACCCACGAAGAAGAACCGGCAAGAAACTTCGCAGTTGTCGTTGATCAAGCGTAATGCCAGGTGTCACCTTTGAACACTGCAAATCATTTAACTTCCGTAAAATTACCATTTTAAGTACAGATCGATTATCTATCACTGAATTATTGCAGCAATAACAGGAAGATGGAAGGAAACATGAGACGTGGTACAGGTTAGGTAGGTAGGTAAATGAACGAAGGATATAAACAAGTCGGAATGAACCAAATGAAGATGAGATGATAAACGAAACTTTGTTAAAACTGACAATAAATACTACCTACCATGGAGTTGGGGAAGATTAATCTTCCCCAACTCCATGCTACCACCTCTTGAGTTCCGCGACCATTCGAAAGCCCAGCGATATACCTACTAGCGATGAACTCGCGAGCGACGACAAATATATAATTTTGTTTTATTTTGTTTATACTTTTCTTGTCTTTCTATTCTGAACTATCGTGATAATTACTAAGTTAGACCTAATAAAATAAAATTGTTACTGACCTTCACAATAAATGAATTTGGTTTTTGAGTCTAGCTAAGTAACGCTACAAAATTCAAAACCAATACCTATTCGAAATTTCTTTATTTTAGATGAAAAACATATAAACGATTTTATGGCGAATATGTTTCGTATTTTTAATTGAGTTCAAGCCGAAACTTGGGGAAAATCCAAGCGTACGAAAATGGCATTCAAATCTGTTCAAACGACTTTAAAAGGAAGAGGTAAATTCGACACGTTTTTACTAACTCGATTGATTTGGAGCCTTTGACATAACCAAAATATTCATGTAATAACAGGTAAAATTAAAACTAACATTTATATTTAAATTAAGCAGCTTGTTTGTTGTTTGCCTTTTGTTCGTTTTTTGCCAAATTTTTATTAAATTCGTAACCATCATTAAGGTTACCTGCTTAAATTTATGTGAGTTTTTAATCTCGTCGCGGCAACATATCGATGGGCTGAATATTTGTCCACACTCTCGGCACCAATACGTCCACGCATCCCGCCCGCCCCGCCGCGTCCGCTTGTTCAACCCCCGCCGCGTGGGCTGCGTACTTTTCTGCGGTCGCCAAAATATCGTAATGCTCAAAATATTTTTTTTTCGTTTTTAGAGCTGCGTTAATCGGTTCAAGGCTGTAGCATCGTTTTCCAAAAGGCGTCGATGCGACAATACAGTTGCACGTGAGCGGCACTGCTTCCGGTTTCTCCAAGTCTGGTTTGATCCGGAACATGTGGTAATGAAGAGAAGCTGGCATAGATGGGCAATGCACAGTTTGGGCCATTGCATAATATGGCCGCGAGACCTGCAAGCAAAGAAATTAGATAATTACTTACGAATTAAGATACAGGTCAAATTTAAGCATAATAAGTATAAATAATGAACTTGATTTTGTTTTTCTGATTATGTATTGTCGTCTTAATTGGTCGTTAACATTTTACGAGTTACTTATGTTGTCAGCCTTGATGGTGCGGTCGGTCGACTGTCGGTCGGATCCTAAACACACCTGGGCGCGGTCAGTGGATGGATGGGTGACCGCTCGACCTTCGAATTCCATGTAACTGTAACTGTAACTGTAGTTCCCTTCCCTTCTTACCTAACTAGATTCTAAAATAAGGGTTTAACCCGCCCGGTTTGATACCACCGCACTGAATGAAAAGTCGGTTGAAATGGCAATTTTAATAGTTTTAGTGTTTTCCGTCCAGTTCAGTGTAGGCGGCACGACCGTAGGGAAGCACTGACATGGCACCTACTTCACCAAGGTGTTATGGGCTGACATCACTCACGGATGTAGGAGGTGATGTAGCCAACCATGTCAGTTTCTATAAAAAAATGTATTATGTCGGGGTGAATTAGGTGAGATCATGCATTTTAATAATTAGATACATTTTAGCATATACAGGGTGGCCCAGTTATAGTGGTCCAAATTTTTTTTTAGATGGAGGGCATCATGTTGACTCATTTAAAAAAAACATTAGTTCCGCGAAAATCAATAGTTTAGAAGTTATGATTTTTTTTAACTTTTTTTGAAATTTCTCTATTTTAGTCACATTAACCGCTCTAGTTGGATATCTATTCCACAAAATCGAATAAAATTTGGTATGGAAGTAGAGGAAACATGTAGCTAGTACGTAATGAATAGTTTTTAGGTTTACTCCTAGACTGTACTGTTGCTATAGCCCTTTCAGTGAATTTTTGTTCAGTTTACATTAAAACCGATTAATTTTTGAAAAATCACAGTGAAAAAAAAACGTACTACCGGAGATTTGCCCATGCTCTTAAAAAGTAACTACACATATCACAATTCTCCAGACCAAAAATTGTAGTGGTGTTACAATTGTAACATATTCAAAATTAACATCAATTGTGCAAAGTCACTACAATAAAAAGTGACGATTACCTTAATTTTTAAAATCTTATTTTTTTCACAACGTTAGTTCAACCACTATTACACATTATTCACAAACCTGTCTCTAACAGCGCTAATCTACACATGAAAAACTGTTTAGTAATGTTTAAAAAAATATATTTTCTTTAATTAAGGTAATCGTCTCTTTTTATTGTAGTGACTTTGTACACATTATGTTGATTTTGAATATGTTACAATTGTTACACCACTAAAATTTTTGATCTGGAGAATTGTGATATGTATAGGTAGTTTTTAAGGGCATGGGCAAATCTCCGGTAGTACTTTTTTTCACAGTGATTTTTCAAAAATTACTCAGTGTTAATGTAATCTGAGCTAAAATTCACTGAAAGGGCTATAGCAACAGTACAGTCTAGGAGTAAACCTAAAAACTATTCATTACGTACTAGCTACATGTCTCCTCTACTTCCATACCAATTTTTTTTCGATTTTGTGGTATAGATATCCAACTAGAGCGATTAATGTGACTAAAATAGAGAAATTTCAAAAAAAGTTAAAAAAAAATCATAACTTCTAAATTATTGATTTTCGCGGAACTAATGTTCTTTTTAAATGAGTCAACATGATGTCCTCCATCTAAAAAAAAAATTTGGACCACTATAACTGGGCCACCCTGTATAACATAGAACCCGAATAGATCAAATTGTGACAAGTTCGAGTGCATAAACAACAATAAAACATACTTCATATTTCCAGTAACGTCATACTTTTAGTGAATTTGGATTATCTATCCAATTACTTAATATAAATTTATCCCTACATAATTTTAGAATTTAATACGAATTGAAGACGTAAATAAAAAACTTTACCAGCAAAATTCCGCAACACACTGTGGTACTCAACACTATTCTAGCCA
Source organism: Nematopogon swammerdamellus (assembly GCA_946902875.1). Taxonomy (NCBI): domain Eukaryota; kingdom Metazoa; phylum Arthropoda; class Insecta; order Lepidoptera; family Adelidae; genus Nematopogon; species Nematopogon swammerdamellus. Next base: position 14,664,368 of record OX336343.1, read on the forward strand.
GACAAAACGCAACTACCACTCCATTCACCATTATTGTCAATATTGCCGTTAGCAGTCTGATATGCGAGCAAAATTATAATAATATGAGATTTGCATGCGGAAACAATAATTTTTATAGTCACACAGAATGCCGGTTAAATTGTTAAAATGTGTCTTCTGCGAACGTGAGTGTCCAAGGAGAAGACAAACAATGTGTGGCTGGCCAGAAAGAATGAGAACGCAAAGAAGATTTTACACCAGTGTGTTATACACTTTATGCAATTTACGTGCGTTCGTGATATAAAAAGATATTAGTATCGCACATGTTGCAAGTTGCTATGATATTGATTTACTCCACATAATTTAATCATTCGTTATGTACACCTTGCTACACCCACGATTAAGATTTTTTTATTGAAACCGACACGGTTGGCTAAATCACCTGCAACATCTGTGATGTCCGCCCATAACACCGGGTGAACTAGGTGCCATGTCAGTGCTTCCCTTCATTTCACGTCGTCTACACTGAACTGGACGGAAAACACGAACTATATACATAGCCGTTTCGACCGACGTTTCGCTCAGTGCGGTGGTATCAACCCGGCCGGGATAAACCCTACCACCTACGTAGTAACTATTAATCTGTGGTCCCGTTTGCGCTCATGTAATTATAATTTCTATGAGGGCGCGGTCAGACTTTGTATGGGTAGCCGGCCGACGACCGTTGAAGTTGGGCGTAGTTCCGATTCCACTTGAAACTGTAGACCCCTCCCCTTACCATAAGGCTTAAGTCCTCCGGATTGGTGCAGCCGCACTGAACGGAGGTCGTTTGAACGAATTGGCTACAAAATAGTTCGGGATCGTGTTTTTCGTCCAGTTCTATGTAACCGGAACGACCAAAGGGAAGCACTGACATGAAACCTTGGACTGACTGACTGACTAACAATGACTCTGGCACACACTTACACACATTATAATACTCGTAGCATCAGCTTGAAGTCTGTTTGTTTGTATGTTTATGCACTCTTCACGTGAAAACTAATAAACCATTTTTAATAGAGTTTTCAGAAAGATAAAGGGCAAAACTTAGTGTAACATATAGACTATATAGCATCAAGTCATTATTCATATGAGCTAGGCAGTGAGGTCGGAAGTGTACGCAGTCGGAGAAAATGTGTCACGTCGATTTGTGTTCGTGTGATTTGTTTGAAAAATACTCCATCGATTTAGGTTTCTACCTACGTACATGGGGTTTCCAGCAATATAATGATCGGATGGTTTTACTAGCTTTTGCCCGCGGTTTCGCTCGCGTGAAATTCGTATTTAAAAAGAAGAAAGTAAGTAAGCCGGCTCCAATACCTTTATTTCGGCACGCGGAACAATTCGGTTTGTATGAGAGCCACATCTTAGCGTAACCGGAACAAAATTTAGCCTATCCTTTTTTCCGTATAGTTAAATGTGCGTGTACCTACTAAGTTTCGGTTCGGATGATCGGTTTAAGAGTTAAGGAGGAACATACATAAATACAGAAAATACTTCTAAAAATCCTCAATTTAGTTTTAGTATCATACATAGAGTCCGCCAACGCAATATCTCATAAATCAAAGTAACTTACTCCATGACCATCCCTTACAGATTTATTATTAGTATTGATATTGCTTGAAAGCGCGACATGATCCCCGCCTATAAGATCGTAAGTTCGTAATATTCATGACATGATATTCAATTTATAAAAAAAATCTTGGTTTTCTTTTTAGGGTACGGGCGTAGACGGAAAAAATAAGATCGAAGGGTAGGGGTACTTTCCACCAGATTATTAGTTCAGTACAAAGAGATTTCTTTGGTTCAGTAGATCCGCAGATATCTGCGTGTGACCGACAGACAGACGGACGGACAGACGGACAAACACCAGGGCGATCCCATAAGGTTAACTTTTGCGAAATGTTGCGACGGGGATGTATTTATAAATATTACCAAGGATTTCGAAGATTTACAGATTTGCGTGCATTCGCTGTCAAAAATCGCGCAAGTTTTGGCACGTCATGGCAGGACATAATGCTATTGTTTAGATATTATAACCGGACAGTCGTAGATATGTATTGTGTCAAGCAAGATCACAATAAATTGGGAAATTTTCAGAAACCGCACAGGTACGCCACAGAAGTCGGCCAAAGAACAAGTGTTATATATTATAAGCTGTGGTTATAAGGAAAAGAGTGACCACTTCTTGTGGTTTGAATAGCCCAACCTACGCAATTTGTTGGTTTTCCCCTATTTACAAAGCTGTTTTGCTATCTTACTGTATCTCTCCGTTTAAAGGAAAACAGTTTCAATTAACCAAGAGATGAGGTAGATAGATATATAAGTAGATTATATTTTTTCTCTTTATGAATATTTCACTGCTCTACAAAAATATTTTACGTTGAAAGGAAGGACTTATTAGGACTTATTAGATTAGGACTTATCCTTAGAAGAGAATTATTCCCATCACATTTTCGATGTTTTATTTAAATTAAAGTTCTAAGCAGTTGCAATACATATTAATGATAAGATAGTGTTTTTTATTAAGTTTATTAAGTAATTTTTATTAATATTGTTTCACGGTTCTATGGCAATTTGAGAAACATTTCTTCTTTGATTGCATGTAATGTAAAAGAGCAATACACCACAATAAAGCAAAAATACCTAATTTATCATTTGATGTCACATTGGCACAGATTACTCATTGGCGTATCTAGGGTTATATTCCAGGGTGGGCCTGGCCCCTGAAAAGCGATGGCCGATGAAGCCGAAACCCGATGTAGGTACCTATACGCAATAAAAGTAGGTAATTTGAGCTTGAAGTGTTGAGCCGTATTTCGTGGACCATTGATTTCGGAAAGTTTCTTTACTTTCCTAAATAAAATTAAACAAAAACCTTTTTTTTAAGTGTTTATTTTGATTACCTGGATGTAAATGGAATTTTATGTTGATTCCTCAGCTGTAGATTATTTAAGTGTTTTTGTTTAAAATTATTTAAGTGCCCACCCTAGAATTTTGGGTTGGCAACCCAACATCCTGGGGTGGGCACCAGACACTTCTGGAGTGGGCCGTGCCCACCCGGCCCCCCCCTCTATATACGCCAATGAGATTACTAAATAGTTACATTGGGTCGAGCGAGTGTCCTTTTAGGTATGGGGAATAAGTGGGCGTGCGTGCGGCGCGCGCGCGTCGCACCGCGTTACTACCGCAACGTGTCCTTGACTGAAGATATCAGTATAGTTACGAATGCAATTCTCACATTTTCCTCAAACGCAATCATTTTAAGCATAGGTACCATATTTGTCCACTCGCCTTTATGATGGAGTAGGTACACAGACCACAATCAATATCTTTTAGGGGATTGAGAGTAAAGAAGGGGGTGGGGGTGAGGGGGAGGGGGGTGCGGTGGTAGCCAAGGAGCTTTGAACCAGACCAGTCTTCTCGGGGGCGCGGGCGGTGTGGCCCGATCGTTGTTCTGTGGGTGGGAGCCAATGAGGGGTCCTTCCCGCGGCAGTGGCGGGGTCGGAGTATTTTCCACCAATGGTACTGTCTAAATGGTACCACGGTAAAGAATCGTTCTAGTGTTATACTCATGCAAATTCTTAATTTCAGCTAAGCTAAATAAATTTAAGCTAAGGAGCTAAGGAAATGTTGGTAGAGCGGGAAGGTAAAGAAAGAAAAATATATTTCAGTAATAATACAATATCTGTACTGTGTGAGGCCGGTACTTTAAAAGAATAGCGCCACTGCGTCTCTCCCCGTGCATGTCGTAAAAGGCGACTGAGGGATAAGGACGAGATGCCGTGTTAAAGGGCGACAGGATTGCCACCTCTCACCTTAGCACGGTCCTTCCACCGAGTCGTGCGGCAGGTGGGTGTTTGTGCCTTACTTGCTGCTTGATAGTTATCTTGTCCGAATACTTTGCTAAACGTGGTGGTCGATGTTGTGATGCAATTTTCCAGAGTTCTTTCAGCACAACATCGATTACTCTGCTTACCCTGATTGTCGGGCTACAGCGTGTGTTGTATGTTTTTTTATATAATATAGAATAGGTATCTGAAAATATAAAAAACTATGAAAATCGCAAAAAAAAGCTAAATTTTTGCAAATGAGTGGTTGCCGCGCAAAAAAATTACACCTACGAGTTGCTAAAGAGTCAAACTAATACCTATACTCACCCACCAAGTAGTTGATAGTTGGACACAGGAGCGCACTAGCAACTACACAGCCGTTTTACCAATATCGAAACATTTTGAGGATGATTGTAATTTTTAGGACTTTTTTGAAGTTGGGTAATAATTCAGTCGAGCATGATTGTAGAAAGTTGAATAGTTTTCCGGCTTCTGCGGAATCCTAAAACATTGACGATAGAGCGCGTTGAATCATGAAATCAAGGCTTCATTGCGACATTAAGATATATGTACATATGTCCGTAAACAGATTACAACGAACACGTGCCTTTACTATTGTTCCGTGATATTCTTGTGACAGGCGTTATCATGTGACGAAGTGAGTGTGAAGCGACGTAGCACCTGGAAAGTCTCGTGATTGAGCCTACCACCGAGACGACAAGACGAGATGAAGCATTCTCTGTTATAATGTTTGTCATTAACCGTTTGACTTTTCCACTGAACGGACCATCTTCAAATAATAGCAATGACATAATATGCATTTCTTCTAGATTTAATTTTCATAGCCGCAGTAGGTGTTATGCAGTAATACAGAAATGTATTAATAATTTATTAAGAAAATCGAAGCCTGCTGCTGTCTAGGGCTGTAGTACACTTATTAATATTATCACTCACTTATGTATGATATATGTTATATGGTTCTTCGTGCCTTACTTGCTGCTTCATAGTTGTCTTGTCCGTATACTGTGCTAAACGTGGTGGTCGGTGTTGTGCTGTAATTTACCAGAGTCCTTATAGCACAACACCGATTAATCTGCTTACCCTGATTGTCGGGATACGGCGTGAGTTATGTATGTATGTATATGTTATATGTATAAAAATTCGTAATTTTTTTTTTTTTATTCGAATTTTTATACATATAACATATACATACATACATAACACACGCCGTATCCCGACAATCAGGGTAAGCAGATTAATCGGTGTTGTGCTATAAGGACTCTGGTAAATAACAGCACAACACCGACCACCACGTTTAGCACAGTATACGGACAATGTACTGGGCGGAACTATATACATAGCCACTTCGACCGGCCTTTCATTAAGTGCGGTGGTACCAGCCCGGACGGGTTAAACACTATCACCTAGTCAGCCTCCAACGGTCGAATGGTCACCCATCCTATGTAGTTATGTAATGTCAAGGCAAGTCAAAAAAGATAAATTTTATATAACTTTAGTCTTCGATACTACCCAAAGGGGGTGATAGATTTGTTCTCCGAATTTTGAGTTTGAAAATTATTTATTCAAAATATCTCACTTCTCACTCTCACTAATATCACTAATATCATAAATGTGAAAGTATGTTTGTTTGTTTGTTTGTTTGTTTGTTTGTTCCTCTTTCACGCCTGAACGGCTGGACGGATTTTGATGAAACTTTGTATAGTGGTAGTGTATATCCCGGAGTAACATAATTTTGAAAAAAAGTGGTCAAGTTCGAGACGAGCTCGCGTAAAGAGGGTTCCGTACCATCCCGATTTCTGTGAGAACTAAAAAACTTAGGATTTTCGTTTAGGTTATCCTGTAAATTAAGTGTATATCCCATGGTAAGATAATTTTGAAAAAAAAAGTGGTCAAGTCCGAGTCGACCTTGCGTAAAGAGGGTTCCGTACCATCCTGTTTTCTGTGAGAACTTGAAGGCTTAGGATTTTCGTTAAGGTTTTCCTGTAAATGAAGTGTATATTAGGATTTTCGATTAGGGAGAGAGGGAGGGAGCGAGGGCGAGCTATGAACGCGGAACGAAGGGGGAAAGGGGGTGGGGATAAATAGAGGCATAGAGGGAGGGAGGTGAGAGCGGGCGAGAGGGGAGGTGGAGGGAGGTGAGGGAGGGCCGAGAGGGAAGGTTGACGTAGAGAGGTGGATCGGAGTGGGGAGGGGTCGGCAAAGGGGGGGGGGGGGGGAGGGGAGGTAGGAAGGGTCGGGAGATGAGCGGAGGTAGGGAGATGAAGGAAGGGGAAGGAGGGAGAGGGAGAGGGAGAGGGAGAGGGAGAGGGAGAGGGAGAGGGAGAGGGAGAGGGAGAGGGAGAGGGCGAGGGAGAGGTAGAGGGAGAGGGAGAGGGAGAGGGAGAGGGAGAGGGAGAGGGAGAGGGAGAGGGAGAGGGAGAGGGAGAGGGAGAGGGAGAGGGAGAGGGAGAGGGAGAGGGAGAGGGAGAGGGAGAGGGAGAGGGAGAGGGAGAGGGAGAGGGAGAGGGAGAGGGAGAGGGAGAGGGAGAGGGAGAGGGAGAGGGAGAGGGAGAGGGAGAGGGAGAGGGAGAGGGAGAGGGAGAGGGAGAGGGAGAGGGAGAGGGAGAGGGAGAGGGAGAGGGAGAGGGAGAGGGAGAGGGAGAGGGAGAGGGAGAGGGAGAGGGAGAGGGAGAGGGAGAGGGAGAGGGAGAGGGAGAGGGAGAGGGAGAGGGAGAGGGAGAGGGAGAATATAAGAGAAACGACAATTTATTATCATATTTGCGTTTAAATCGGATTTACTGTTAGATCGAGTCTACAGCGAGCGAAGCCGCGGGCAAAAGCTATCCTCCATAAAATTTAAGCCGATCATCTAAATTCAATTAAAATTAGTACATGCACATTTAACTATACGTGACACAGGCAGGATAGGCTAAATAAAATTCAGTTCCGGTTACGCTAATAGGTCGAATATTTTACTTAGTTAGGTATCTAAAGTATTTCATTTATTTTAACTGAAGTTTCTTATTTTAATAACGATAGCTTTTTCCCGCGGTTTCGCTCGCGTGAAATTCGTATTTCAAAAGAAGAAAGTTACTTAACTTAGGTCGGGGCCGGAGGGTAAACTGGATTCAGATAAACAATAAACATTCTCAAAGGAAGTAAGTAACATACTAAAGGCGAGGCCGAAGGCCGAGCTGCGTTCAGGAAGAGTATAAACCTTTTCGAAGAAAGTAAGTAACAAAGGGCGAGGCCGAAGGCCGAGCTGCGTTCAGGAAGACCTTCAACCTTCTCGAAGAAAGTAAGTAACTGAGGGCGAGGCCTAAGGTCGAGCTGCGTTCAGGAAGACTATAATCCCTCCCGAAGAAAGTAAGTAACTAAGGGCCTGGCCGATGGCCGAGCTATATACTATGGGCGATAGTTACTTACTTTCTTCAAGACGGTTTATAGTCTTCGTGAACGCAGCTCGGCCTTCGGCCTCGCCCTCAATTACTTGATTTCTTCGAAAAGGTTTATAGTCTTCCTGAACGCAGCTCGGCCTCCGGCCTCGCTCTTATTTACTTACTTTCTTCGAGAAGGTTTATGGTCTTCCTGAACGCAGCTCGGCCTTCGGCCTCGCCCTTATTTACTTACTTTCTTCGAAAAGGTTATCGTCTTCCTGAACGCAGCTCGGCCTTCGGCCTCGCCCTCAGTTACTTACTTTCTTCGAGAAGGTTTATGGTCTTCCTGAACGCAGCGCGGCCTTCGGCCTCGCCTTCTGTTACTTACTTTCTTCGAAAAGGTTATCGTCTTCCTGAACGCAGCTCGGCCTTCGGCCTCGCCCTCAATTACTTCATTTCTTCGAGAAGGTTTATAGTCTACCTGGACGGAGCTCGGCCTTCGGCCTCGGCCTTATTTACTTACTTTCTTCGAGAAGGTTTATGGTCTTCCTGAACGCAGGTCGGCCTTCGGCCTCGCCCTTATTTACTTACTTTCTTCGAAAAGGTTATCGTCTTCCTGAACGCAGCTCGGCCTTCGGCCTCGCCCTCAGTTACTTACTTTCTTCGAGAAGGTTTATGGTCTTCCTGAACGCAGCGCGGCCTTCGGCCTCGCCTTCTGTTACTTACTTTCTTCGAAAAGGTTATCGTCTTCCTGAACGCAGCTCGGCCTTCGGCCTCGCCCTCAATTACTTCATTTCTTCGAGAAGGTTTATAGTCTACCTGGACGGAGATCGGCCTTCGGCCTCGGCCTTATTTACTTACTTTCTTCGAGAAGGTTTATGGTCTTCCTGAACGCAGGTCGGCCTTCGGCCTCGCCCTTATTTACTTACTTTCTTCGAAAAGGTTATCGTCTTCCTAAACGCAGCTCGGCCTTCGGCCTCGCCCTCAGTTACTTACTTTCTTCGAGAAGGTTTATCGTCTTCCTGAACGCAGCTCGGCCTTCGGCCTGGCCTTCTGTTACTTACTTTCTTCGAAAAGGTTATCGTCTTCCTGAACGCAGCTCGGCCTTCGGCCTCGTCCTCAATTACTTAATTTCTTCGAGAAGGTTTATAGTCTTCCTGAACGTAGCTCGGCCTTCGGCCTCGCCCTCAGTTACTTACTTTCATCAAGAAGGTTTATAGTCTTCCTGAACGCAGCTCGGCCTTCGGCCTCGCCCTCAGTTACTTACTTTCTTCGAGAAGGTTTATTGTCTTCCAGAATGCAACTCAGCCTGAAGCCTCGCCGTTAGTTACTTACTTTAGTTGAGAAGGTTTATTGTTTACCTTAACGCAGATTGGCCTTAGTTACTTACTATCTTCCTTTGAAATACGAATTTCACGCGAGCGAAGCCGCGGGCAAAAGCTAGTGTTATATATAGCACTTTCTTTATACAAAAATACCGAAAATGTTACAAATTTTAACAAAAAAAAAAAAAGTTATAGGTAAGTAATAGTTCAGTTTCACATACAGGATCTGTTTTCGATTAAATCCAAAAAAAATATCACTAAAAATGTACACTTTGTAAATTATGTACATACATAGTTGAGATTCGCTCCAGATATTTCAGGCACGTGGAACGAACGAGACATCAGTACCCTAATCACGAGATTTAACTACACCGCGTACTACGCTACGCCGTGTTCTCCGCATCATTTTGTATGGAGAAACGAAGTTCGCAAATCTATCACTACTTAGAGGTGCTGCTCCGTTTCTCCATACAAAATGATGCGGAGAAGACGGCGTATCGTAGTACGCGGTGTAGGTTAAATCTCGTGATTAGGGTACTGTACCCTGTACGAGCGTACTACGCTAAGCTACGCCGTGTTCTCCGCATCATTTTGTATGGAGAAACGGGGCAGCACCTCTAGTGATAAACTTCGTTTCTCCATACAAAATGATGCGGAGAACACGGCGTAGCGTAGTACGCGGTGTAGGTTAAATCTCGTGATAAGGGTACAGAAGACATCAAACCGGTGGCGTATCATCATCATCAATCACCAAACCGCCGCCGCCCGCCATCACCACACCGCTGCTGGCGCCGCGCCGCCATCACCACACGCGCCACACGCTGTCGTCGTGCCGCCCCGCCCATATTGAGTCCAGCCAGTGACTCAAACATCTTGGGACCTCCGTGTCCTTCGCTAGTCAGCTGAATGAAAATAAAATATTTTAGATAACTAATAATAAATTTAGGAAATATCAATATCTAGATAAGTTTAGTAAACTTAGTACCTATACATATTTGTGACGTTGTCTTTTCTCTCAATTTTATTGTGATCATTACGTGCTTTCATAACCGAAGCTGTTATTAAGGTTGCTTAGTAATGCATTGTGTAAATCACAAGAAAGATAAGGAAAATTATATGATTAAAACTGAGTAAATAAGCGCATAATAAGATGAAGGACCGAGCAGCACGCTATCCTGGAGGAGTATATTGATTGAGCGGTTTCAGGAAATAAGATAAATACGAGTTAGAAGGTTGCGAGAATCTCTCCTTACTAAACCATTAAATAAATGCTCGAGCCCTGGAAACATTAAATCCGAACCTTCTTCTCTAATCGAAACTGAAGGTCTACAAGATACATTTCCTGACTTCTGACTGCTTTTGGTGATCGGTTGTTTCGTGTTGATTCTTATTTTTTATGGAATCCGGTATGAGTGGCTGAGTCGGAGGGGTCAAAGCACATGCTCCAACCAGCCAATATCACCTCCGAGAAGGTAGGAGCCATATCGGAGACTTCCCTGGATTGCTGGCTATACTGGACTAGAGTAGAACACAACCGACGCTGATATAGGGACATCTTACATTCAGTACGGTTACAACCTTAGCCTCAAATCCGTCACGTGGTTTATGAACGCTCCCCTACCCATAGGCGCCGACTACGTGGGTGCTCGGGGGCTCCAGCACCCACGAGGGGTGAGTAGTGGGTGCGGAGCACCCACGACGATAGATATTAAAACTGATCAGTAATCGGATTAGAGCTACGATAAAAGTGCCTTATTTACTTACAAGCCTTTGGGTGGCCACATTTACACATTCGCACTAGTGGCACGACGAATAGCGAACGTTATAGTACTCCTATATTATTATTCTATACCATGCAATAGAAATAGCACTACATGCGTAGGTACATCGTGCGAATGTGTAAATGCGGCAAATGCTAAACATTGTGCGAACGTTTTTCGAATCCATGTTGCCGGGTGCCGGGCGAATTAATGAAAAATTGGAGAAGCATATGTCCAGCAGTGGACGGCAACACGTTGATGATGATGATGATTGTTCAATAAAAAAAAAATTGCATGAGCACCCACGAGGATTTCTAAAAGTCGGCGCCCCTGCCTACCCTCAATTCACCTCATTCAAATATTGTGTATGCGTGACAATCACGTGGCAATGGTGCATATCGTTAAGTTTATGATGACTGTCGATGGGATTGTGTATAATTCCTTTTCATTTGTGTTAGCTTTAGATTGTAATCTCACGGTGTCACCTAAAGCTTAAAGTCATTCATGATGAATGAATTTTTCCATCAAAATATAATGTAAACACTTGTATGTAATAATCTTACGCAAGATCATACGAATTAATCCTATTTGAGATGCAACGACTTTTTAGTTCGACAGACAATCATATAAAGATTGACGCAGGTAATTGAGTAGGAGGTGCTACAATCACGTGCCAGGTGATGTTGCTATGACAAACAAACAACTATTGACATCCATAAATAGAGGAATGTGAGAAACACACATTAGTGTGATTAGAGTAATAATTTTCTCTTCAATTCAAGGTGTGGAATAATTATTTACAGTTTTCAATGACTTATGTTTTTTGTTTATAATTTATTTAACGCAATAGTGACCAGCCAAGTCCGAGTCGGACTCGCGCACTGAGGTTTCCGTAAAGTAATTGGCCCGTTTTTAGGGTTCCGTATTCATACGGAAGCCTATATTACTAAGCCTATATCTGTCTGTATATTTTCCTGGGTGTCTGTCTATGTCTGTCTGTCCGTTCGTCCGTTCGTCCGAGGGCTATTATCTTTTGAACCGTGATAGATAAGTAGCTGGTTGAAATGTTCACAGAAAACGTGTTATTATGGCGGATATGCCAAGAAATAACACATATTCTGTTAAATTTTCAACCGGCTGTCTATTACTGTCCAAAAGATACAGCCCTTTATAGCTAGGACAGACAGACGGACAGACAGACAGACAGACGGCGTAGGCTTAGTAATAGGCTTCCGTGCGGATACGGAACCTAAAAAACAATGTTGACTTTTATAAACCTTTTTGTTTTATATGTAAACGTTGGCATGCAGTTTTGCTTGCATTTAAAAATTGTAGCTTAGCGTAGTACGCTCGTACAGGGTACAGTACCCTAATCACGAGATTTAACCTACACCGCGTACTACGATACGCCGTCTTCTCCGCATCATTTTGTATGGAGAAACGGAGCAGCACCTCTAAGTAGTGATAGATTTGCGAACTTCGTTTCTCCATACAAAATGATGCGGAGAACACGGCGTAGCGTAGTACGCGGTGTAGTTAAATCTCGTGATTAGGGTACTGATGTCTCGTTCGTTCCACGTGCCTGAAATATCTGGAGCGAATCTCAACTATGTATGTACAAAATTTACAAAGTGTACATTTTTAGTGATATTTTTTTTGGATTTAATCGAAAACAGATCCTGTATGTGAAACTGAACTATTACTTACCTATAACTTTTTTTTTGTTGTTAAAATTTGTAACATTTTCGGTATTTTTGTATAAAGAAAGTGCTATATATAACATATTTTGAATAAATAATTTTCAAACTCAAAATTCGGAGAACAAATCTATCACCCCCTTTGGGTAGTATCGAAGACTAAAGTTATATAAAATTTATCTTTTTTGACTTGCCTTGACATTACATAACTACATAGGATGGGTGACCATTCGACCGTTGGAGGCTGACCGTTGTTCGGATTCAACGTAAAACTGTAGGTACCTTCCCTTCTTACCTTACTAGGTGATTTTGTTTAACCCGTCCGGGCTGGTACCACCGCACTTAATGAAAGGCCGGTCGAAGTGGCTATGTATATAGTTCCGCCCAGTACAGCGTAGCCAGTGCGACCCAAGGGAGGCACTGTCATGGCACCCAGTTCACCAAGGTGATAAGGGCTGACATCACGGATGTTGTAGGTGATGTAGACAGCCGAGCCAGTTTAAATAACAAATTGGGATCTGATATTTAGATACAATTTAAAATAAAAAAATATATACGTAGATAGGGCTTCAGCTTCTCTTGCGAGAGGTCCGAGGTTCGAATCCGGTCGGCGTGTACCAACCAATGTGTACAGTACGTGCATACCTTCACACCAGCAGCTGCTTCATGGTTCTGATTCCATGTAAAACTGTAGGACCTGACTGGAATAATATTGACTGAATGAAATTGCCTTAGTCAATAAGTCCACCCTTGAAGTGGCATAAAGTTTAATATTAATACTTTATATATTTATTGTCACGTTTTATAATATTGTTTTTTTTTATTGCTTCCGAACTGGGTGGCTGTGGCTTCATATGTACTTAACATTATTAAATTAATTCTGTATAATATACAAATATATATAATAATATTTATATTATAAATATTATTATATTTTGCAACTATATTCCATCAGACAGACATCGGTTTCACAATGTTAAAATTTGCTGAAACATTCGCGACAAGAATACGTACCTACTTTGTGAAAATATTCCATACTCTAAGTTCAAAGGTATTTGCTTTCTGAATTTGCTTAGGTTTATCTTGAGTGCTCGCTAATCCAAGCGCAATGCTACAGCCGTTGTATGATATTGTGTTGATGTCATAGCGCATACCAGAGACAACTATCTAGTTTTGTTCAAATAACATCCATCCTTTTGTGTCGGGTAGCGGGTTGGAATCCCGCAACCCCACGTGATTAAAATACTCACGATAAAAATTTTGTCAATGTGCCTACTGGCAATCATTTCGATGCTGGCAATGTTGTTAATTTATCTCTTTTAAGGCGAAATTAACGTCTGAAAAACGGAATCGCAAATAGTCTGTGAAATTATAAATTTGAATGAAAAATGAAAAAAAAATTAAATGTATTAAATATGCATTATTATTTTTGCTTCCATTCCTGCGGCCGAAAGTTTCCATCGAAAGCCAAATTTTGTATTAGCCAATTATAAAAAAAACCGCTCTTTTTTGTCATCCAGAGCTTTGGTTGGTGCAAGGTAAATACCAGTTAGTCATTTTGTCTAAATTAATACCGGAATACCGGAGTTTACTTATCGACAACATTAAGCCCAATTTCACTGAACCAACAACACTAATTGGGTTTTAATAATGATTGAAGGTGAGTTCTAAATCCTCACGATAATTCCGTCAACAATGATTCAGGTTTCAGTAGCAATGATTCAAGGTAGTTGTGAGGTACTATCACTACGTAGTAGCAAACATTTTAAATGGAACGATGATGATGCCCTACTTGTTGAAGTACTTGTAGGTATTAAATGAATGACGTTTAACATTCATAACCGTTAATTTCTACAGCGTCATCTAATTTATAAGCCATGAAGCATGCATAAAGACTGGAGACAAATAGGAGAGGCCCACAGCAGTGGTCACATAAACGTCGACTGACTGTGTAACTGGGGTATACCTACCAAACATATACATGAAAAGTTTGCTAGGAATACCTGCATTTATTATATTTTATTTTCATTTTATTTGGGAAAAGTACGTTGGGAATGCACGGGAATGAAAGTTGGGCATGGCAGACGAAGCATGAAAGCAGGATAATTGCTGTGGAAATGCGCGCGTTGAGGAGTATGTGTGGAGTTACGATGATAAGATAGATTGAGAAATAGTGTAGTGCGAGAGCTCTGTGGCCTGAAAGAGGATTGAGAAAGGAATTCTTCGGTGGTTCGGTCATATTGGAAGAACGAAAGAAATTTATGGAGACCTGGACCAGATCGGGCATGTGCTCAAAAAGGGTCAAGGGACGAGCATGCATGAAGAACATTATGAGAGTGGAAGAGGCGGCAGAGGTGTGTTAGGGATCGTGGCACGTGGAATTCCGTTGTCTCTGCCTACCCCACCGGGAAACAGGCTTAACGCTATGTATGTATTACAGTTACAAACATACGTAATAATATTTTTTTTTGGTGCGGAAATCTCGGTGCGCTAGTCCGACTCGCAATTATGTGGTGGTACGGAACCCTTGGTGCGCGACTTCGACTCGCACTTGGCCGGGTTTTGTATTAACATAGGGGTTTAACAGGTAGGTACCCATTTATAGATAGAGCCGATAGTATCAGCATTTTCACAACCATCCAGTGTACTATAGATTGTACTGTACATTCCACAGAACAACTTCCATTATCTGTGGTACATCCAATGTATGTACTAAAAGTCGTAGAGAACTTCCAGTCCCCACGATCCTGCAGGACTGGGTCATGTCATGAAACCTCTACCAGGGTACTTTCCGTGTGTCGCGCGCGTGACGTGTCCGAGACGCAACGCAACTGCGTAACACGAACGTATCACCGCGTTCGTGACGACGACAAGAAATTATTATTACTCATAATAAGCCACAATGACATGGAATAGTAATTTTTAAACACTCATTTTCACAATTACTGCCATTAAAACTAATCCATCTCATCATATCAATTGCACATAGGGCTGCCAATATTTAGAGAAAAACGATCTGCCAGGGGAAGCCCCTGGCAGATCGTTTTTTTGGACATCTGCCGAACATGGGATCAACACGCGCCGATAGCGAGGAGTCCTCTCTTTATGACTAAAGCTTAGGACTAAACGTTGTTTCACATTCTTAGATTTATCTTGTAAAACCCATAGACCCGAATTAAAACTTTGAACGTTCACTCGCAGTTCATACAATTATGATCTGAAATGGACTAGTGACATTTCGGTCGATAGTCAATTTCAACACGCCCTACATTGCAAAAATAATCCAGTGAAGTTTCTTGTCAGTTCTTCTTCGCTGTGATAATCGAACTGGCGGAATGTTACTGCTAAGACATGATATATAAACAATAACAACAATAAGATGTACGAGTATTTTTTGCTATTTCAATTATGCGTTAAAATCTCCGAGATTTTTCAACTTTTCAAAACCTACTCACTGCCGAAATGCGAAAAAAATTCAAAACTGATAGATAACTCATTTCATTGATTGCATCTTAAAGTATACGAGTACATAACATTTAATTTAATGTTTTATAAGTTAGTACTAAGCATGTACTCGCTTTACACGCTGTACGATGTACACGCTTTGCTTTTTGTGTACGGTTGGGACGTCGTCGTGTTTTAATTCTCCCGGAACACGTTTCCCACGTTTACCTCGCCACTATTTAACGTGTCATTTGATTTCATGTCAAATAAAATTATATATACCTATAACCGTTTCTTTAAATTAAATGTTCGTAAACATTACGACTGCCGAAGACTGAAACAAATAAGTAACTAAAAACTAAAAAAACCAACAAACATTAAAAATCATAAGGGGCGTTCCCAAAAGTTCCTAAAACGCTTGCGGCGGCATTACCCCCCTCGCTGGCAAGGCTTTGCTTTGAATAAAGGGTACCTAGGGCCTTGATTGCGAGACACCGCCAGTTGCGTCCACTAACCGTAACCTGAGTATTTAATATTCTTCGCCTAAGGTGGGTAGTTATCTTCCCCGTAAATATAGAAACGGAAAGAAACCGTGGACAATTTGTTTAAATTTTTTTTTTTTTTTTAGACGAGCCCTTATTATTGCGAATCTATTCTTTGCTTTGCTTGCTGGAAGAATTTGAATCTTTGGCTGTAGAGCCTTCTTTTTTTGAAGTCGGTTAAAAATACCTTCGTTTCATTTTTGCATTTATTTCTTCACATTATGTAATTTCCTCGAGTCAACATGTGCGCAATACAATCAATTCGTACAAATTACGTATCAAAGTTTGACAAAGGCTCTTTACACTTGATACACTGTCTTCTTAATCTTGCTCTCAAGCGTGTTTACGATAGACTGTGGGCGGTGTTATTTATTATGTGGCTAGTCATTAGAATACTTGTATTAATGTGTATGAAAAAAAAAAACTGCGAAGTTTCTTGCCGGTTCTTCTTCGCGGGTGTAATCGAACCGGACAGAATAAATTGTGACAAGTTCGAGTGCAATCTTACTGACATATGATATGAATGATCAATAAACAATAACAACAACAATAAACAACAATGATTTTTATGCAACACGGTAGGGTGGCTAACTCGGAAGGGCCAAGCCAGGTTCTGGCCTGGAACGGAGATCACATGCGAGCAGGTGCCAGATTTCCCTTTGAATTGCTGGAGGTATATTATGGGCAATACCACCGAGGCTGCCAAGCGGCCATCTTTCGGCTTTCGTCCAGTCCGTACTGTCGAAGCGCGAACGGAAGATGCACGTTATTTTTAATCGGGTTTTCTGTCAGAAAAACTAATTGGTGTCGGTCGGGAGGATTATGGTTTCCTCGCTGTGTTTTCATATATCGTAGTGAGGGGTTTGTTGGTAAAGAAACATTTTAGATTACATTTTCTAAAAGCAGCAGAGGCTATGGGAATTTCCGCGCAGATATTAGATAAACTTTTAAGAAGAAGCCATTTACGGAGCGTACAAAACCATAAATAACCAACCCCACTAATACACAAATCGATAACGCTTCTGAGTTATTCTTCTTTTCTGTTTTTACATTGAATACAACAAAGAAAGAAAGAGACAGGTCTTGGAAGGCAGGTAATTATTTTTTTTTAATACGCCGTGGAATTTCCCCGCGCTCTCCGAAAGGTCTTTAAGGCGACTAGGATGACGGCTAATACATTATGTTTAACATAGAACTTTATTCTAAAAAATACGAGCAAATGTATGGATTCTTATACACATCTTATAAAAATTAGGAACGAAGAAACATACAATTTCATTAAAATTCATTGCAAAATTAATTGAAATATCGATCGACCGAAGAAGGTTCTCATGTTTAGATCATATAAAATTTGGTATTTTATTTGTATACATACGCATATAAGGTAGACAGACACGTAAAATCTTAATGTTTTCTGTGTTTAATGGTGAACTTGTTAGAGCCTCGGATGATCGCCTTAACATGCTCTGAATGGAATTTTACCAGAGGTAGTAACTGGTCTACCTACAATATACCTCTATACCTACATATAAATGTGGTGCCATACTATAGACGCCCTTAGAAACGAAAATCTTTTACGAAGCTATTCAACAAACACCCATTAAACAAATTTACAATACAGGGACAGAAACCATAGATTATTACAAGCTTTTTTATGTTAGCGACACCACTTTTTGTTCGGTGCCCCAACAGAGCCTGTCATAGATATTCACCTTTTTATCCGACTGCTACAGCTACGCAACCCACAGGAACATTATTGGGAGAATTGAGCGATTTAATTGAGACCATAAGTAGGTGCCTCTATACAATGGGGACGACGACTTTGCATGAAAGTCTTTGTTCTTTGAAGTTAGAAACATGAAAATTTGAATTACAGCTGCTGAGAATAAATCAATAATTACGTGTATCAGGGTTTTTAGATTTTCACATTTAAGGGGGGTAAATGGGGAGGCGAAAGGTTGTATGGGAGTATCGATTTTTTTAAATGTAGGAAATTGAAAATCATAATTATGTATAGCTATTAATCATAAATAAACTCTTTTAACACGTCCCTTATCCCATAATCGCCTTTTATGACATGCAAAAGGAGAGAGAGATACAGTGGGACTATTATTTTCAAGTACCGAGTCACATACGGTACTTTCATTTAGGATTGTAGAAGTGGGCATATTCCCCGGAAGTCATTCCCCACTCCGCATGAGTTTCAAATTGTAGGTACTACACTACTGCAACTCTAGACAAATTATAAGTACTACACTACTGCAACTCTAGACAAATTTATAAGTACTACACTACTGCAACTTAGACAAATTATAAGTGCTACACTACTGCAACTCTAGACAAATTGTAAGTACAACACTACTGCAACTCTAGACAAATTATAAGTGCTACATTACTGCAACTCTAGACAAATTGTAAGTACAACACTACTGCAACTCTAGACAAATTATAAGTGCTACATTACTGCAACTCTAGACAAATTGTAAGTACAACACTACTGCAACTCTAGACAAATTATAAGTACTACACTACTGCAACTCTAGACAAATTATAAGTGCTACATTACTGCAACTCTAGACAAATTGTAAGTACAACACTACTGCAACTCTAGACAAATTATAAGTACTACACTACTGCAACTCTAGACAAATTTATAAGTACTACTCTAGACATGTTGTAAGTACTACACTACTACAACTCTAGACAATTTTATTGTAAGTACAACACTACTGCAACTCTAGACAAATTTCACAACGACAACGTTCTGGAGTAACACAGGGTAATTGTATTTGGACAGTCTGGGTCCCCTGTCCGATGCCCGTAGGAGTGATGGATGCTTCTCAGCCCCGTTCCACCCTCGTCCATGTCAGAATGACTGATATGCTGCCATTGACCTAGCCCCTAATGTCCACACAAATCGACCCTGAAATCCTCATTCATTATACAAGAATGCCTATATAATCAAGAAGAAGGTACAGGCTGTTGCCCGTACCGAAGACGCAAGGCAGCCGACGTTGAAATACTGATGATTAAAGTACTGTCAGAAATTTGGATTTTTTTTTTATTACACTTTATGCCCTTTCATTTGTGGCAAGGGCGGACTTATTGCCTTAGGCAATTTCCTCCAGTCAACCCGGTGGACCTACATTTTTACATGGAATCCGAACCATGGAGCAGCCGGGTGAGTGAATGCACGATTTTTTTTTTAAATCAGAAAAAACTCATTGATACACGCCGCGGCCGGTTGGATTCGAACCTAGAACCTCTCGCAGGAGAAGCCGACGCCCAGATCACTTGGCCACCCGCCGTCATTTATTGATTATAATATAATAAATAAATATCTATATCTACTAGGGAATTTTTGGTGCATTAGTGAAATGTGATTTGGTCACGCGCGCCACGCGTCTTTTTTACTACTTGAAAACGAGTACACATTCCGGGTATAAACCGGATGGTTGCTTCGCGAACTTCTACAGTAAATGACAGTCCTAAAGCCCCAATGTCTCCAGCTCATCACCTATGTACTTTTGGGATGAGTCTTTTCAGATCATCTCTTGCGCAATATTCATGTTGCCAAATTAATAAAGAAAAAAAAGACAAAAAAATACAACCCGACTACAAAAAAATAATAAAATAACAAGGAAAGTTGATCGAAAATGCTAATAGTCGGACTGCCTGTCTATTCGAATTCTTCTACACGCTCCGGACTACACCATTTCTATCAACTTTCCTTGTTATTTTAATCTTTTTTCGTAGTCGCGTTTTATGAAATTTCTGTTTTAGTTTTTATTTAATTTCTTTTAGTTCCTTACCATTAAGTATAATACAATTTTGAAATCGTCCTAACTAGCTCTTTACGTTACACCACTCGAATCGAAAGGGTTTGAAGAAAAACAAATTTTCAAATTTCAGTTTCACAATATGGCGCCTCCAGGCAGCCACTTAGATTTTCTTTTCATAAAAAAATCTAGCCTATGGCGCGCGGGTTATAGAGATGAATCCAACAATGCCTTTTATGTTGAAATCTGTTAAGTAGGTATTAGTTTAGGCTCTGTAACGAAACAAACGAACACACGCATACACATAACAACAGGTGACATACGTTACCAAAATCATAAACCTACATTTGCCTTCGCCGTAATCGGGAAAACAGTAACAGCGTTCAATATTTTGTTTTATTTACATTTTATTATATTTGAGATTATTATGATTGACAGAGTCGGCAGCCTCCACCGACCCGCTGTTAAAGTTCACAGTTTCACCAATTCATCACGTCGCCGAATAAGGAAAATCATTTTAACTTCTTCAAGTCTTTAACGGACGTAAGTATGGGCAAAAGAGCCCTACCGACTGCGAAATTGAACGGAAACCCGTCACGTGATTCCGATCTTGGTCAAACCGGTCGTGAGGAGGTAAGATCAGGGCGAAGGGGGCGGCGAAAGCACAACCTACTGAGTCACCTGTTTACCTGGTGGCTCGGTCATTCGCTTCCATAATCGCCGCTGATATTCGCTTGTTTGCCGCCGATATTTACCTACCGACTTGTTGCTTTCTATTTAGAACATAGTTGCCCTTCAATCTTGTTTATCGTTTGTAAACACACTACACTTTGTTTCATGAATGGTTTTAGTAAATATTTTGCTTTTTCCAAAGAAAACTATGCTTAACCTAAAACTGTAAGGGTTAGCAAGCAATGACGAAAAAAATCCGCGCGGTTTTTTTCCCGCAAATTCTGAAACCTACGAAAACGATGTTCACGCGGTGCCGCGCCTCCGCGCCGCGCCGTCGCACTGTATTTCGTCTAGAACAAGCTAGGTGGACAAAAGTAAAAGGATTATTTTCAGGAACTAATTACCACGCGTCGTAAACAACTCACCAGAGGGCCAATTCCCGGTATTATTTGTGTCACAACAATCCACACTAATCAGTCAGCGCGCATGGAAGGGTAACACTGAGATTATTGTAATTACTTCTATTATTTTGTTGCTTTTTTGTTGCGCTTTCGATAACATCTCTTGCTATTTTGTGCGATCATAACAGTGTTTTCTGTTATGGACTTTACTCAAGAAGGTAAGAACTTCCTTATTTTGTTCTTAAGAAGATTTTAGTAGACTTATTAGTATTTAAAATAATTTTCCGAAAAAATACGTAAAAATTTAGTGCATTTTCTTAGTGTTTTAAAGTTTGAAAGACAGCAACTTTTTGTCCCCCCGTGTACCCGGTCTGTATTTTATGTATGAATTAGCTATGATAATAGTCTAACGTCTGACGTAAAATTTCATTACCACATCGAAGTCCAACAATTTTTTTTTCTTTTTTTTTCAGAACATGTATACATCTTACGAAAATTTAGTTATTCGAAGAATGGCTCAAGCATAACAAAGAAGAGAGAAATAGCCGCCTGTTACATTATATTAGAACGATGTTTGATATGGGTGACATTTTTTCAGGAATCCTTAACACATGTAAAGATGAAACTGGCAAGATTTTCTTAAAAATTTGACGAAAAATGGGCTTTGTCGAGGATGACCCGAGATCGATGTTTAGGGGAAAATAAAAGTTGGTTGGAGGGTGCAGACATTGAGTTCACTGTGGTCTGAATAGGCCGTGTGCTTCATCTTCATCAGGAGCTACATACAAGTCGACTTCAAGGCAGACCACGAAAAGATTTTGAAGATGCATCCTTCAAGACGAAAAAACGTCGACTAATTATTATGGGTAGGGTAGGGTCCTTCAAGAGGGGCGTGAATGGGCACCTGTCAGGCCGGCATGGCATTCGCAACCCCCGCATACGACCGAATGTCCATGGGCGTCGTTAGATACCTTATGGGTGGCTCGGCGCCATATGTCGCGCTTTCAATAAAAAATTTAAAAAAATGCAATTTTTATAGTAATTTATGCCCGCTGCGGTGCATAAATTACTTGTGCATAGTACGGATGTTCTTAAAACTTGCCTTCTTCCAATTGGACAGCTTTTGGAAGAAGCACAAGAACCCGAAACAAAGAATACCTCGTTTAACACCCACTCAGGAGGTGCCAAGTAATCTCCCGCAATACTTACTACTCGTGTAAATATTGTGTATTATTAACATTTAAGGTAAACTCAATAGTTGTAAATTGAGTCATTCATACTATTTCAATCTTTCCTTGCTTTCAGTCAAGTAATATTTTTATTTTTTATTTTTGACAATTATTCTACATTCATTTATTGAATATTACCTAGTAAGTAATCGTTTTCGTTAGTTAAATATATTTATATAAAAATAACTCTAGTTTCTTTGTACTCTAACCCCACAAATCGTCTAGTTCATCTCTAAACATATTTTAATATATGTAAAACAACAAATTACCCTTCTATTATGGCAAACAAATCGATCTAGGTCATTAAATAATTTTGTCCACCTAGCTTGTTCTAGACGAAACACAGTGCGTCGTTGCCGCGCGGTCTGCAGGAACTTGCGATGCGGGTCGGATTTTTTTCTGCGCGAATTTTCAGTGCCTTATGTATGTATGTTGCAGTATGGTGGGTGACGTAACCCCGCGGATTTTTATTCACTTCGTGTATGTATTTTATTCAGTGCTTTTATGTACTGTCCCAAACACGGATTTTATACCGCGCGGATAATATTGGCAGTGCGTGCTAGGCCATTTGATGCACAACGTCTTATTTTAAGTTAATTAACTGATGGATTTTTAATGTTTTCGTTTTGTTCCGAAATCTGCTTCGGTGTCAGGTCAGGTAGAGGAATGAGCCTCATTAAGGAATCTACTGCTATTTATTTGCTTCTAAAAATAACACTAAATTTTGAATTTTACAGAAAGCTCGACAGCGGCGCTGAATCATCCATGAGAATACTAACGAGTAACGACGCTCATGGACACTCGATAGTTTACGTAAGTTGTGATTGCCAGAATAAGTGTCTATTGGCGTTCCTAAGTTTACGGGTAGATACATGGTAGATATGGATGTCTAAACATCAGATTTGGTATGCAATTTATACGGATACTCGTGTATCTCCATGACTCGTACCATAGTAGCATTACATTTTATGGAAGTTTAACACTCGTAAAACACGCGTTTGGGTACTTTCCAGAATACATCCATTAGACACGTGATTCCACTATTTCGTCAGCCATTGATATAAAACTAGTTATACAATTTATAAATCTTAATACATTATTGATAATGCTATGCCAAGAGGCAAAGAACTAGTGCATAATGCAAAACGATATTCTCGAAGACGGGACGAGTGGAGTGTCTTGAAGGTCACAATTGTTTACAAACTGGTTGCTTTTGTAATTTTTTGACCACAATAATCAGAATTAACCGGTTTTTGGGCTGCGCATCGAGCCACAGGATCAAGTTAAAAAAACAAAACATACATAAAAAACCGATCAAGTGTGAACCACGTTCACATGCCTAAGGCGCGACCACAGGGAAGCACTGACAGGCACCTCGCTGACACTGACTGACTAAAAATGACTCTGGCACGTACTTATATACACGATAAGTAACATCAAGTCGAAGTCTGTATGTTTGTTTGTGCAGTCATCATCACATAAAAACTATTGAACCAATTTGAATGAAGTTTTCAGAATTTTTTTTTATGGTCACGCGAGACACTTGGCGCCGTCAGCATGGATTGTTGAGCCGATGACGCCCAAAAGCATTCGGTTTAGGACGGGGGCTGACAAATGCCGTGCCGGCGTAACAGATGCCTTTATACGCTTCTTTTGAAAGATCCTAAGTCATACACTGAAGGAAACACATCGGGAGGTAATGCATTCCAGAGTTTCGCAGTACGGAAGATAAAACTAGATATGGGCTGACATCACGAATGTTGTAGGTGATGTAGCCAACCATGTCAGTGTCCATAAAAAAGAAAAAAAAATACTGGAGCGCTTAGTCCGCACTTTAGGCAGCTCTACAGTGAAGGGATGCATTCCCTGTCTGTTACGCGTGGACATAGGGTGAAATGGTGAAGTCGAAATCGTTTCGAACAGCTCTTCAGAGCATTCACCGTTGAACAGTCGATAGAACACACTTAGTGAACCTATGTCTCTATGGAGCTGCAAAGGTTCAAGTTTGCAGGACACTTCAAAGTCGTTAACTTGGCGAACTGCACGTCTTTGGATAGAGTCAAACAAACCAAGTCGATACTGAGCAGCCCCAACCCCAAAGATGCGAGCAATACTCCACGCATGACCTCACCAGAGACATATACAGCAGCAGGATTTGGTCAGGCGTAAAGTATCTCCGCGCCTTATTCAGGACGCACAGCTTTTTAGAGGCGAGCTTGGCTTTGTCCTCGATGTGACGGCCGAAGTTGAGTTCGCGGGTTAAGTTCACTCCAAGGATACTAAAGTGGTCATCGACGTTCAACATTTCGCCCTGGAATTCGGGCATAATTTCATATAGGGATAACGCGGTATAACATATTATTAGGTTATATATATGGCATCCCGTCAATATTCATATGGGCTGAGCAGTGGGGTCAGAAGTGTACGCAGTCGGAGAAAATGTTTTCACTTGAATTTGCGTTCATGTGATTTACTTGAAAAATACACAACCTATGTACAGTTCCCTTAAAACTTAAATGCCGCTCGACCTACCTGATCATTCAATGAATTTTAGATCACAGGGTAGATAATTGCTTCACTGCACATGCACGAACCCAGATGCGAGCGACATTAAAGTCTACCCTATGTTCTACGAATTACGACCTAAAATTAGTTGACTGCGCGCGCAGGTAGGTCGAGCGGCATTAAAGTTTTGACAGAACTGTAGGTACATAGGGTTTTGAGCAATTTGATCTGTGATGTTTTATAATTATTCACATTTTTGTAACATCACGCTATCATCAGTGGTATGGGCGAAAGTGTTCAAAAATTGCCGTTGAAGAAATCTCACTTTAAAAAAAATCATTTAGTTTCTAGTTGGCGACTCAGTTAGGCACAACTTAAAATAAAACTGTTCACCCTAAAGATAGTAAAATTTAGATAAACAATTTCAAATAAAAATTATTACATATCGGTAGGTAGGTATATATAA
Organism: Nematopogon swammerdamellus; assembly: GCA_946902875.1. NCBI lineage: Eukaryota > Metazoa > Arthropoda > Insecta > Lepidoptera > Adelidae > Nematopogon > Nematopogon swammerdamellus. The sequence goes on from OX336343.1 coordinate 14,689,416, forward strand.
GTATTTTTGCTAAATGAGTATTTAAGAAATTGCCTCAACAAAACAGGCAGGACCCATAGAATGGGCATGATACTCGATTTATTAAAACATTTTTTTTGGTTCACATTTTGGAGTTCCACACAGTTGAGACCAGTTTCACAATTTGGACCTTATACTTTCCACCGGACTATTACACAAATTTATTTATGGTCTGTCTGTGGGAAATTCTGGGTATTTTGGCATCAGTTTCATCAGAGACAGACAGACATACAAACAGAGAGACAGACACCACAGTGATTTCATAAAAGTTCCTTTTTTTCGCAATTTTGCGACGGGACCCTAAAAACGGACGAGCTTGTACCGGTCTTAGGATTATTGACCAGGTATAAAAAAGCTAATATAACGCTAGTACATAATACATCTTTGTAATATATTCAGTGTTCAAGTTTTTTATTGCATAATCATAGCTACCTAACTTTGGGTTACGATATTATAAAACAATTTTATTAATTATACATAATTTTTGTAATTAATATAAGTTGAGTGATTTATATATTATTTTTCATACGTACTGCTTTTGTAATAAAAATAATCTCTCCTAAAGTAAGACCTTATTATTTTGAGAATTGAAGAGTGTTCAAAATGTTCATGTGTTCGATTCAGTCATAGAGAATGTCTAAATCAACCAGTCTAAAGTGTGTCTACCTTGGAACGTTAGACATTCCTTTGGAAATCAACATAATTAAATTTACAAAGGAACATAAGGAAGGAAACAGAAAAAAATAAAATAAAAGAGACATTAGTTTTGAAGCTCAGATATTGCTTAATAAATAACAAAGAGATTTAAATTAAATGTCTGGATAATAAGCAACCCCCAAAATATATTTTTGTAAATATTTTTTTATTAATAAGAAGTATTAAGTATTAAGTATTTACTAAATACACTGGATATTGGTATTTACGTAGTATGGATTGAAAAAGTTTATTTTTCGCAGGTAGGTTAGGTTAGGTACCATGTATGTACTGTGCATCCATGTGGTGGTGAGCGTAAAATTAGCCTTGAATTCATTTCAAGCAGGAAAGTATTTCTTCACCTTACAGTGAACATTTAGTACACGCAGAACCACCTCTAGAACTTTGTCTTTTCAGAACATTCAAAACTGTTTTAACACATACATGTGGAAGAGATGGAAACATTTTGTTTATCACTAGGTTCTAACATATGAGGAAATTCGAAGTAAACAAGATTTAATTGTCAGTGACTGCGGTCAGAGGCCCGTTAGGCCGGATTGGTTGAAATGAGTCTTCCGCTACAACTGGATTGCAGATCAAATTTGTAGTTTTTAGAGGTTTGTTTGTAAGTCCGGTATGGGTGGCTGAGAAGAGGGGCCACAGCACATGCTCCGACCAGCCAATATCACCTCCGAGAAGGTAAGTGCCATACCGGAGGCTTCCCTTTGGATTGCTGGCTATACTGGAGGAGAGCACACTAGAACTAGAACTAGGCTATACTGAAGGAGAAAACAGACAAGGCTGCTATGCGGCCATCTTACCCCAGTCGGAGAGTCTACCACCTAGTAAAGGGCAAGGGAAGGGACCTACAGTTTTACACCGGTTCCGAACGGTGAAGCAGCAGGTATGCACGTAAATTTTTCCATCAGAAAAAAATCATTGGTGCACGCCGACCGGATTCGAAACCCGGACCTGTCGCAAGACAAGCCGACGACACCCAGAACATACAATTTAATAAAATTTGACAAGCTAAGTAATTCTGACGCTAGGCTACGAGCACCTTAATCGTGTTTCATTCAAAACTCTGTCCATAATATGACAAAATATGACACGCAAGTCCACTTCAGGAATACATTTAGTAAAATGATTAGTTCGTATCCTGTCCTGTGTAAGGTTCTATAGTAATGTGCAATGGAAAGGCACATTGTTTTAATATGTATAAAATTAATTACCAACATTAATTGCATCTCTCCCCGTACATGTCGTAAAAGGCGATTAAGGGATAATGACAAGATGCCGTGCATAAGGGCGACAGGCTAGCCACCTCTTACCTTGCCACGGTGTTTTCACCGAGTCTTGCAGCAGGCCTTACTTGCTGCATGATCTGAGTTATCTTGTCCGAATACTTTGCTAAACGTGGTCACGCTAGTACTAATTTTTATTCTGTGACGTGGTGGTCGGTGTTGTGTTGTAATTTACCAGAATACTTGTAGCACAACACCGATTACTCTGCTTACCCCGATTGTCGGGATACGGCGTGTGGTGTATATATGTATGTATGTATGCATTAATTATGTAATCTAATGATAACATTTGCTAAATGCCTTCGCTGCTGAACACCTGACCGTTTTCACCTTTTGACCTTTGCGTACTTTTTCGTGATAGGAATTATCTCTGCGTCCCTTTTGCTAATAAATGTGTAAAATAACCCTTATTGTTGCAAGATGTACAGATTAAACTTCAGAACGACGACACTGAAGGCACTTACGACTTTCACTAAATTTAATCAATACTTTCGCTGTATTCCACAGCTGTATCCCAATTTCTCATTTCTTTAGATTCCAAGCAGCCTCTGTAAAATGAACCTTTTGCGGAGCAGTTTAAGGGTTAATTTAGAGGACATTTTTCATAGACCGGGATGCATCCTTGTTCTCTCTTAACCCTCTGCAGTCCAGACATGCGCATAATGAGTTTGATTTTCCAGGTAGCTGTTCAGAGGCTAAATAAAGGCATAAACGCCAATAAAGGTCATGCGATTCAAATCGATCAAGCTTGAACATGACCTAGGGTTTTGTTGAGCGAGTGATTCACTTAGTGACGGACGTCAGAATGAATTGTAATTCAGAAATTTAAGAACTTTTGTTAAACAATTTACTAAAAAAAGGCGAGGTTTTTTTATTTCTGATATTTTGTGTAAGCACATATTGCGCGAGGCCCGACTCACTCTTGATTACCTTTTTAGTTTCAGCTGTAGAATCACTTCAAACTAATCTAACTATTAGAATGTACATTCTTTCTTTTTAACCCCCGACGAAAAAAACGGAGGGGTGTTATAAGTTTGACGTGTGTGTGTGTGAGTGTGTGTGTGTGTGTGTGTGTGTCTGTCTGTGGCATCGTAGCTCCCAAACGGATGGACCGATTTGGATGCGGTTTTTTTTATTAGGAAGCCTGTTTAATCGGGATGGTTCTTAGCTATGTTTGTAATCAAGTAATTAAGTAATTAAGTAATAAAAAAAATTATTATCTTCAAAAGTGGACCGATTTGCATGCGGTTTTTTTTAAAAAGCTTGAAATAAAAGTTAAATTACAAATTTAAAAAACCCCCGACTCTTAAAAAGTCAAAAATAATTTCCGTTTACTTACTTAAAGGAGTCGGGGGACTCAAAAGTTGCGCGGGAATTTACTTAGCGGTCTACCGACTCCTTTAAGTAAGTAAACGGAAATTATTTTTGACTTTTTAAGAGTCGGGAGTTTTTTATTAGTTAAACAATTCAACTATAACTGATATTGGCTACGGTTGAGCGGTAGCTTGAAGCCGCAGTGGCTCTGGCTTCATTGGTCAGTGATCCTGATCACCTTGTACTCCTGGCCGGGGATGTCTGGTTGAAGTGTTATGTATGACTGCAGGTAGTAGGGGGAGGGGGTGGCAGGTGACAGGTTGTGTACGTCACGCGGCAGCGGCGCGGTAGCGGTGCGGCGGGCGCGGCCCGCCCCGCAGTCGCCGCGCCGGCTACGCACGTGGTGAGCTCGGGGGCGGCGCGGGGGGCGGGGGGCGGCCGCTGGGGCGGTGGAGGCGGCCGCCGCCGCCGCCACCGCCGAGGTAGCACCGGCGCGCCGCGCGCATTTCGTCCAGTAGCCGCCGCTTCCCGCGCGACACACACGCCGTTTGGGAGCCTTTGGCGCTTTTAAAAATATCGGAAATAATATATTTTGAGAAAACTTACGCGAATATATTTTTGTAGGACATGAAGTATTAGGTGAAATAACTTTGCACTGTTGTACAATAATTGTTACTGATATTACGAGCTCTTCGCGCCTAGTATGAAAATTGAACTTATTTTGTGATTTTTACATATTTTTATTAATAAATAAAACAAAATTGTGCCGGCCATTGAGAAGCGGAGGGCATCAACTGAATTGGACGTCGAAGCTTGGGGTGAGTTCTAGCGGTTTAGATAATATAATAATTTAAAATAAATGTTTATTCACATGTATGTGTACGAGCATTATCTATGTACCGAGTAATTTCCGAGGACAACTTTTCCGCTCTTATTAAATATTATACAGTATGCATGCTTCACGCGAAGAAGACGCGTGCGGGTAGAGATAAATAATTATTATTTTATTGAAATAAACATTTGTAGCTGCAGCTAATAGGGTTCGATACTGAGTTATAGTTTCAACAATTTAACATGTCTCTTCTTATGATATCGCTTAAAAGAATAACACAATTATATAGAATATTTTAACAATTTACTTAATTCACACATTTTAATTTACACAAACAATAAAAAATCACGTTTATAAAAACATATTTTTAATTTTGCCTACCATAATGTTTGAAGAAGTAATTTGTTTATTAAGTAATTTTTTTATTATGTTTCTGTTTCAAATAAGTACCTCGTAGGTATTTATTTTTTTTTTTATTTTTTTTTTATGTAAACCAGCATGGGTGGCTGTGTTTGTCATTATTGGCCCATTTCAGTGGGTCGTCTATTGCAGTTCTTGTTGAAATTAGGTACCATGCTAGTGCTTTCCGTTAGTAGGTATGTATGTATGTGTAGGTTCATCAATAAAGACAATTCTTCCAAACTGATCACTAGCGCACCATTTCTAATTTTAGATATTTTCAAGGATTTATTCAGGATCCAGACTCCTTTTGGAATTCGTAAATTAAATTAGGTAGGCTTGATGGAAGGTTTCTAAGAAATATTAAAGAACCAGCCGCCTTCATAGTATAGGCACAGATTAAGTTATAGGCTTGATCCTTTCCAAATTTTAAAACCGAGTCGGGTTTAACGTTAAAAACGGGGGTTGGTGTTTTTGTCAACGAATACATTTTGTTATTTTAGCAACCACATTTCAACGTCTCGGGCCAACGATGTTTATCCATCGTACTTTTATGGTGTATACACTATGAAAATTAATGGCGAAAAAATTTTCATCGGTACAACCGATCAACGGTGGAAATACTAACGACTGGTTTAGTATAGATAGAGAGCCACAATTTTGTGATTAATTTTGCTTGTAAATAAATGTATGCGAGGCTTCACTCGTGGTAAATTAGATTTATATGCGATGTTGATTAGATTTATATGATATTGTAGTGGCGATGTTCTACTTGTTCTAGTTGGAATGAAATTAAAATTTATGTATATTAAACTTTTTAAGTTAAACATAAAGCCATTATCAGACCGTATCGGTCCACTGCTGGACATAGGCCTCTCTCAAGGCACGGCAACACACGCGGTCTTCCGCTCTTCTCATCCATCCACTCCTGGCTAACTTTTTTAGGTCGTCTGTCCACCTAGCTAATATAGCCAATCAAATAGACAATCCTTAGGGAAATTCATAAAGGACGTCTCTGGGGACCAGCGTGCCCAGGTATTTTTTTAAACAGAGGGTGAAATTCAGTGAAGGAGCGCTGCCACGGTTTCTGGGACGATGCCCGGTGGAGGAGTTTTACTAAGTTTAATTTTATGACTTTGACGTTTGTCAAAATTCTAAATGTGTATTACTTTTCATAGAAATATTATTTTCAATAAAAAACAACGTCTTGTACCTATCGTTTCAAGATTTTATTAAATTATTTGTGTACTTTTGTTTTCTTTTTTTGTTGTTGGAATTTTTAATTATTTTCATGAAGTTAACTCATGTGTGGCCGTGTTTTGCGCCTAACCTCTACCAGTGCCTTTACATATACTTAGGTATACTACATAAATATTATTTAGAGAGAGAAAAAAAAGAAATACACCTATAAATCTACACTTTTCCTACTCAACCACTTACACAAATGCATTGCACTTGTCGCGATATCGAGCACCTAACCTATTCATGAGAAAAGCTGATCCATGAGTATTATCACTTCAAAAAGTAAATACACATATGGAACCTTGTTTTACTCGCTCGTTGTTGGTTGAGCTGCTCGTCAATATTAATTCCACTGGGCGAACGAGCGCGCGTTTGCCAAAGTTCTACATAGGCGCCTCGACTAAACTGTCCGTACTGTCTACAAGAAGTGTTCCATTATTCAACGAAATTTATATGTAAGTAGTCAAATCCACTTATGAATATTTTTTTCCGTTTTACTTCCCGTAGTCGGGTAAAAATTATGATCACTCGTTGAGCGCGATCGTAATGAACGATGGTCAATAAGGTATATAAACCTATTTTTAAAATTTGTAAAAAATAAATAACGTTTTCATTTAACATTGCAGAGAGCCGTTCTTATTTTAAGGCTTTGTTAGTAAATATTTAAATTAAAATTTTCCAAATTTTGTTTGGATTTTTTTACATACAATGGGTTGGGATTTTCATGAGCCACTTTTATTTTCACATATTTTGCTAAATTGTTAGCTATGCACACGTATTTCACAATGATTGTACAAGTAATTTTTCCTCGCAACATTTAACAATAACAAGATATTTCACTAAACAAAAAATAGTCCCCCTTATCGATCGCCATCAATAAAAAAACTTGATTTAATGAAGCCGATGATTTAATACCTAGTTGAACATGAATTAGTTTTTTTTGTTAGATTTTTTTACTGCGTGTCCAAGTTTCTGTTTGCTAAAAAATTAACTCGGTTTGCAGTCATCTCATCCATCACATTCGGTCATGTCGGCGATACCTACCTGGCCGAATAAACCGGTCGAAACAAATTTCTTTTAACACTGCTACCATTTTTTGCAACGCACTCGCACTCGGCAGCCGAAGAGTCATTCAACTCTGTTGCAATAATTAAATGTCTTCTTCTTCTTATTTTTTTAAATAGTGGTAAATAATTAAATGTCGGACATTGGTTGTCTGGTTGGGCGACAGGATGATATGACGTTGACAATCGAAATAAAAAACAAATATCTTGAAAAAAAAATAACTTGTAAGTGGTCTGGAACGCTGACACGGGGGCTGAAATTACATATTGTAGGTTTTTTTTTATGTTGACTACACGCCCGCCACACACACACACACACACACCCTCCCTCTCACACCGGCACACACATACACACACCCGTGATGTCAGTCCATTACACCAAGCTCTTGTCGGAACGAGGGAGGGGTCAACCTTCATTCAACGATGCTAGAGATGCAACCTAGAAAGGCGGAACGAACGAAACTAACCTCCAGTTTTGCATGGAATTGCAACCATGCTTGAACTCGTGTTCAATGTGTTGATGGGATGGGTCCGTAGTCCGTACCCACTGTTCTTCAAATGAGGCAAGGTCCTTACCTCTTTCTTCCACGAGCCGCTCAAGCCGCTCGACTAAAGCTAATGACATTTGTCGCTTAACAGAATACTAACGTAGGACGCTATCTCAGATCTCATTTGCAACGGTCTGGGCAAGTCTGGGCTTGCGAGAGACGCTCGCACACAGTCACCTTGGGACTTGGGACAACTTGTTGCTGATGGGAGTTCCAAAGTTAAATTACTAGCGCCGTAATCCCCGCGGGATTTTACCTTGGCGCACCGCGCGCCGCCCCCGGCGCGCCCTGCCATACGAACCATACGAATGACACAATAGAGATATAAACCACATAACGATCAGGAGTGACGCTGATTTTCTGTGTTATTTTTCATGACGTAAGTTCTTGGATTTGCGTGTGTGATAGATAATTCTAGAAGATATACCTACCATTTGACGTTTTGTTATTTCTGCTCCACTTGATTCTAACAGATCTTTGCACATAAGTTCGCCTATAACTTGAGAACGGCTTAACCGATATTTACTCATCAGATGATTTTAGGCTATATAATATACCCATTGCATGGCCTGGGGGAACTCCCTTCTTGGGGTCTAGACCTCAGATGCCATTCTTCAATGGACTGTATAAATCGGAGTAAATAAGTAGTCAAAATATTAATGGCGAAGCTTGAAAGCAGTAAAATATGATGATAGCAAGAGTGCTCACCAAAATACGTCTTGACTCGCAGACTCACCAGAATACGAACTAATGCAGCTAACAAGATTGACAAAGTGACACGGCCTCTTTATCACCATGCGGTCTCGCTACCTTCAACAGAGGGTCAGTCAGCAGTGAGGTCGAAAATGATGAAAGTCGAAGTATATTCGACTATTTCTAGACTGGACAGTGTGTGTGTGTACTTAGAGACGTATGCAGCTTTCTCGTACTCACGTGACGGCGAACACTTTCCCATGCGCCCTGCGAATAACTAGTCACTCACTATAGTCACTACCACAGGTCACTACACATATGTATAACGATGCAGGATATCTGTAAACGCTATCGATTCTCATTTGCCTTCGTAGCGCCTTCGCTGCAAGTACTCGGCCGATGCTCGGTAAATACTCCAAAAGCGTAGAACTGCATGCGAACCTGTCAGTCTCATTAGTTGAATAATACGTTCTGAATACGTTATGTCATTGCAAATTGTCAGCATCGATAGCTCAGTGGTGGAGACAGTCGACTGTTGCTATCGATTGTTAAGCAACGCTGGGCGCGGTCAGTACTCGGATGGGTGACCGCTCGACGGTTGGAGGCTGATCGTGGTTCGGATTCCACGTAAAACTGTAGGTCCTTTCCCTTCCTACCTTACTCGGTGGTAGGGTTCAACAACTTCTTTTCTATCATTTTGTTTTGATTTACGTTTTTTGTTTATAGGGTTCAACAGCCCGGGTTGGTACCACCGCACTGAATGAAACGTCGGTCGAAACGGCTATGTAAATAGTTTGTGTTTTCCGTCCAGTTTAGTGTAGCCGGCACGATCGAAGGGAGTACTGACATGGAACCTAGTTCACCCGATGTTATGGGCTGACATCACGGATGTTGTAGGTGATGTAGCAAACTTCGTCAGTTTCCATAAAAAAAAAGATCCATTGGGGGTTTCAATATCAATTTGCGAAAATACTCGTACATCCTCCACCTAAACTGGAAAATCTGTAACGACCTATGCGCTCGCGATCGCCGGTTCTATGTTTGCTTATAATTCGAGAGCTAATCAATCAATTCACGTGGCGTGGTTCTGGCACAACTAAGGATCGTTAAAGGATATTTTGACGTGAAGCGGCTGGAACAGTTAATTTATTTTTATGGAAGCTGACACGGTTGGCTACATCACCTACAACATCTGTGATGTCAGCCCATAATACCGGGTGAACTTGGTGCCACGTCAGTACTTCCCTTCGGTCGTGCCGGCTACACTGAACTGGACGGAAAACAAACAATTTACATAGCCGTTTCGACCGACCTTACATTCAGTGCGGTGGTATCAACCCGGGCGGGTTAAACCCTACCACCTAGTAATATAAGAAGGCAGTCATATCCCTTAGTCGCCTTTTACGACATACACGGGGAGAGATGTAGTGGGGCTATTCTTTCAAAGTACCGGTCCCACACGGTACAAATAACGGTTAGTTACTTAAAATATTTTATAACACTGAGAAAATGTATTAAAAACTGTTGGATAAATTAATTCGTACAGTTGTGTAAAATGTAGCCAACTGGGAACGTTGGTAGAACTAATTCACACAATTAATTAGTTTAAACGGTAAGTAACGTAGGGCCAGCACGGTGCACCAGAATATGAGCGACAGTTTGAGTCGAGAGTTGTTGAGGCAGGTTGTTACGGCTGGTGAACTAACGGTGGCGTCGCTAGGTCTGGTGGTGGTCAAGACAGTCTCTGAGAGGATCGGTTAAAACCTGTTCTCAGACCGGTTACTCTCTGGCTATCGTTTAAGTGATATGATATAACAAACAACGAGGTATATCTATCAATACTAATTTAAGGAAAATACGAAAAAAAAATGATGGAGCGTGACGCGGTTGTACCTACACACACACACACATAGACTGCACGCACAAGCACATCAGCCGCTACAGTCGTGATGTGAACCGTCGTGATGCACTTTGTTACTGTCCGAACGAGCTGCCACGTGTGCGGGGTGCAACAAAGTGAACGAGGTGCAACGAAGTGCCTTAGCCATTTTGGCTACACTAAACTGGCCAATCTGAAAAAGGTGTGAAAATAAGATACGAATTTTGTAAAGGTTAGTTGAATAAAAAGTTGCAGTGATTAGTGCATGCATACGATCCTGAATAATGTTCGGTTTGTTTAATAGTTAAACGACGAGAACTGCTCAATCTATTCACATGGGGTTTGGGATGGTCACTAGCTATTTCTGACACATCTAAGTATGGTTATAATAGGGTTATCTATACATATAATAAAATCGTAGAGGTACCGTGACTGTACATTAACTATTTTTGCAAAACAATAACAGGGAGATGGAAGGAATAAGAAATAGAACGTAAAAATAGATTTTTTGAAATTTTTGTCTGTTTGTCTGTTTGTCGGTTTGTCTGTTTGTCAGTTTGTCTGTTTGTCGGTTTGTTTGTTTGTCGTTCGTTTGCTCGCGCATCACGCAAAAACCACTCATTGAATTCAAAATCTAATTACTAAAAAATATTAAGCTTTATTCTGAGTAACATTTAGTGTTTATTTCATCAAAATCAACCCACAGAATCACAAGATATTAATTTTTAAAGTTTAGTTAGAAAGTATCTTATAGCAACACGCCACCGCGCCGCCGCGCCGCCTCGGGGCGTCGCGCGGAACTTTTGTTTATATTAGTGTCATGGAAAAGAAAATATACGGCTCTAGACTGGTGAGAGGGTGAAAAATTTCATGTTCGCAGTTTTTATCTATTTTTATAATTTATATTACTTAATAAAAAAACACATATTTTTTTATGATATTTCGACTAATTTGTCGTCTTCAGATAAAATTGTTTATATATTTAATAAGTCAATAATGAATGATAGATGCGCTGTTATCTGGTAATTAGATTTATGAGTTCTTTTATCCCGTGTTTTCTGTTCCCTTCATTTCATTTTTAGGGTTCCGTATCCGGTACGGGACCCTATTACTGAGCCTACGCCGTCTGTCTGTCGGTCTGTCTGTCTGTCTGTTCGTCCGTCCGTCTGCCTGTCTGTCCGAGGGCTGTATCTCTTGAACCGTAATAGGTAGCCCGTTGAAATTTTCACAGAATATGTGTTATTTATTATGGTCGATATAACAACAAATAATAAAAATAAGAAAAAGTAAAAAATTCACGGGGGTTCCCATAGAACCAACCAAAAAGTGTATGCGCGCGCGCCATCTACCGAATAGATTATAAAGCATTTTAACTAATCATGATATTTAACTAATATGAAGCATTTCATAACACGCCATAGATGGCGTGAGTGGCACTAGCCATAACATGGCGATACGGAACCCTCGGTAGCTCAGTGGTGCGGTCGGTCGACTGTTGATAAGCAACACTGAGCGCGGTCAGTACTTGGATGGGTGACCGCTCCACCGTTGGAGGCTGACCGTGGTTCGGAGTCCACGTTAAACTGTAGGTCCTTTCCCTTCTTACCTTACTAGGTGGTAGGGTTTATCCCGCCCGGCTTGGTACCACCGCACTGAATGAAACGTCGGTCGAAACGGCTATGTAAATAGTTCGTGTTTTCTGTTCAGTTCAGTGTAGCTTACATGAAATGAAGGGAAGCACTGACATGGCACCTAGCTCACCCGGTGTTATGGACTGACATCACGGATGTTGTAGGTGATGTAGCCAACCGTATCATTTTCCATGAAAAAAAAAGGTTTTTATCTTCTAGCGGGTTATGTGGGGCCACGAGGTCTGCTGAATTCTGAAGTGGACGTGGTCGTGCCTTAGGCTTCTGTGGACTGCGGAGACTGAAGATGAAGGCTTCTGTGGGTTGCGAGGCTGAAGATGAAGGCTTATGTTGGCTGCTGAGACTGAAGATCAAAGCTTCTGTGGGCTGCTGAGACTGCAGATTGATGACTTCGGAGGGGTTTCGGTGAAGCCGTTGCCTATGAGCTCTGCTGAGCACGAGGACCGCAGGGGTTTTCTACTTCTAATATAGTTTACAGAGAAGCGTTAATTTAGATTACAAATTACCATTGGTTGTGGCTTGACTTATGTAGGTCATTATCGAATCAAGTTTATAACCTCCCCAATTAACAAACACCAAAACAATTGAATCATACTAACAAACGGACAGACAGAGTCACGTTGCGTTTTATAACAGGCTGAGAAAGATTAAGTCCACGCGGACGTAGTCGCGGGCACAGCTAGTACTAGAATATGTATCGTAGAATATGTGCCGTTGCGCCGGGCCCCGCCGAGCGAAACCGCGGAAACTTAGTTGTAGGCAAAGAGATGGGTTTAATGTCTTTGGTTGTAGGTATATAATTTATCAAAGCGTTTAGTTTAGAAAGTTTAAATCAGAATTTTATTTCAATCCGATTTTAACAGTTTTTGTTATTATTCCATTTTGGTTTTACCTACTGCGTAGATTTAATTTAAATATTTTTTTTTGTCCGTGTAAGTAAATGATGGCGACCCATAATAATTTTTTTATTTGGAGCAACAGCGTTAGTAAAGTTGATGGTTTTTTTTATTGTCTGTGTTTTACCTGGTGATTCATTGCAAGCAGCTGAGTGAAATAGATAATTAAACTTGGCAACGTGAGTACTTATTCATTTACTGGTATTTACCCGGTGGTTATTTGAACAAAAAATTATGTTCTTATATATTTTTTGTTTCTTTTGCGTTTACTGTATAAAATGACAAGGTACATTGAATGGTAATTTCTTAAAAAAATTGTTTTTGTTTTGAAACAGTCATTTTTTGTAGACTATAAAACCAGATTTTATAAATATGATGCTTATACAGATATACAGAACCAACCTCGGAAGGAACAAAGGAGTATCATTCCACATTCATTATTTTGTCAACGAGAAAAAATAAACGGAAAAAGAATTACTATAAATCATAAAAAGAAAACTGCCAGATGCGAGTCGGACACCTATATGTTTCAGAACCACCACGTAGGTATTGGTCGGATTTTTTTATTTGTTGATTTACTTGAGAGTTTTCATTATAATGACTTGACGCTTGTGTGTACTTATAACCGTTTTTACGATTGAGCAAAAACAAAACAAAAAAACGTCAAAAAAACTGGTTTCTTTTATGGTGCCCTTAATTTTTTACTTTTTACTTGTTAGGATATCCGCTATAATATCACATATTCTATGAAAATTTTAACCGGCTATCTATTACGGTTCAAAACATACAGCCCTTTAAAGGTAGGACAAACACTAGGAAAAACAGATGGACGGACATACGGTCAGACGAATAAATGCTAAGTACTCTTCTTAATATGGATACGGAAACCTGAAAAGTGATTATGAAACACAACGAACACATAATTACGCAATAAATTCGACCAAAAAAGATTCCTTGTGTGCCGACTTTAGAAATTCTGCATTCTCAAGTTCTTTTCGATCTCGGAAGGTTTCGTTCGACCCATTCTCAGGAACCATTAAAAAAAAAAAATAATTCTCGTGGTCCTGTAGAATTGTTGACTCAAAAATCTCGTGGAAATTCTCACTTGATGCTATATGTAGTTATGATGTAGGGAAAGTGTATCATCGCCCGTTTAGATAATTTTATTTTAGAATAGATTTATAATTTTGAACGCGCAATAAGAAATTCTTCCATAAATTTCTCAATGTTTTGCATAGCTCGTTATCTTCTGTATGACAGTGAGCGTATTATCGCCCTCGTCTTGGCATCTTCGGTTTCCCCAAGCTCCGTTCTTAATACTACAAGATCAGCTGTCATCTTCGAGATATCGACCTATCATCCATCATCCATCACCTGGTGACGTCTCCACTGCCAATGAACTTGCGGGTTATGTTATCGACGTCTTTGAGCTTCCGTGACACCTGATAGGTACTGAGATAATAGTGACCTCGTTTCGACACCGCGATATGGTAACTACCTACTGATGTAATACTTGGAAGCTGGAATCCCTTTGTTTACTTCAGCGTTTAAATAAATAAGAATCTGAAAGATTAAGGAAACAAGAGGTGGAATAAACGTCACTACATTTACGAACACGCGATAAAAAGTTGATCAGCTTGTTCTGCGGAAATGCAGGACTGCGAGGATATATTTTATAATAAGGGAAAAATATTGTAAATAAAAATATCAGTCCACTGGGATCTCTTCCCAAAAGTTCCCTAAACTGCTGCCCTAAACTGGAAATATGATACAATTTTGATGTTTTAAAAGTTTGCCATTGTTGCGTTGTCGGCGGGAGGGGAATACGTTTTGCACACACAAAATTAGATCTTAGGCAATTTGCAAGATTTGATCAAAAATATAGTTCCGTCGTTGTGTGTAGAATGGGTGTACCATTCCATATCGTGTGATTCAGGGCTTATAACAAATTCAAAAGTGTGTGTAATCGGCGACTCTTTGGGACAGAGAGACTGACGGCTGAGGCGACCTGTAAAATGTATTCGTAGGATTAACAAAGCATTTGAAAAATACATAGAGGCTATTGTGTAGAACGTTAAATACTTATAAAATACAATACACTTCAATAAAGATAACTCTCTGCTGACCCACTTCCGACAGGGCGAGACGCTGTCAACAGACATCGTCGGCGCCTCCTCGCTGCTCTGCGGAGTGTGACCTTCCTATTTGTGCCAAACAAACGGTTAGCCCTCTTGTCTGTAAGAGGGATTGAATTGCAAAGTCGTCCTCGATAGAATAGGGGCGGGATCCAATAGTTTCAAATACTTTCGATTGGTTAGTTATTGTTGTTGACCCATTTTTTTTTCGTATTTCTGGACAAATATATATTAACTTTTTAAAATTCAATAACTCCTATCTGTTTTACTATCGAAGTATGTTTTAAATTTTTTTGGGACTATGAAGAAACTGTAGTTAATGATTGTGCGACTTAATTAAATTTACGTTCAGTTCAGTGTAGCCGACATGAAATGAAGGGATGCACTGACATGGAACCTAGTTCACCTGGTGTTATGGGCTGACATCACGGATGTTGTAGGTGATGTAGGCAACCGTGTCAGTTTCCATAAAAAAGAAAGAAATTAATAAATTACGCCCTGTCAACAAACATAAATGTAGGTCGCTTATAAGTTTTCTGCCGTCTTCCTGGTTAATATCTGTCGAATGTGACGAAAACCATTCGTTCTCAGAAAGATTCTAACGCGAAAATCCTTTCGAGGGAGCTGACATTTTCATTTTGTGTCGTTCAAGTAGAAAGTAGTTCTGGGCAATTTATTAGTTTTGAATTTAGATAGTGGATTTGGAATGTAGAAATAAAATGACGTAAGTATCAAAAGAGAAATTTTTACATCTGCATCTGTTTTAGTGCAAAAAATAACTGGTTTTACCGTTCTCTAGTAAATTTCCAAAGTATTTTAAAACCAATCTTGTGTGTGTACATAAAATCCCACTAGATAAAATGCTTCTGATACATCGCTTTGTCTAACATATTTACGGCTGTATTGGTCTTCTGCCGGAAGCGAACATATGTGATCTAGTTCTAAGAATTACAAATTACCTACATACGTATAGTCTGGCTGGACCACGGTAGGAAACTAGGTAATTTCCTAAGAAGAAATAGCTAGAGACATTTGAAGCACCGGGGGAATATTCAGTCGCGATGTGACACTCCGCCTTATTAATGTTAGTGATTGTCTGCTAATTTCTTCCTACTGCGACGTGATAATTAATACTACTTTTTCATAATATTAAAAACAATGAATCATTAATTCATTACATTCATTGTTTTTCCTTTCCTTGTCTGAATTTCATCGGACAGGGCATGTTTTATTTCTGTCTCGTGCGCCCAGCTGAAAAGGCAGGTCCTTCCTTCCTTCGTTGTCGACGCGAAAATTGCAAAACGAATTTTGTATAACACTCAAATGTGCATAACTTATTCATAATATTAAAAACAATGAATCATTAATTCATTACATTCATTGTTTTTCCTTTCCTTGTCTGAATTTCATCGGACAGGGCATGTTTTATTTCTGTCTCGTGCGCCCAGCTGAAAAGGCAGGTCCTTCCTTCCTTCGTTGTCGACGCGAAAATTGCAAAACGAATTTTGTATAACACTCAAATGTGCATAACTTACGATCCAATATTTCGACTTCGCCCAATGCACGCCCACGTCCTCAAGGTTATTAAATCTATGCGTCTGACGGAAGAAAACGTGACAGATACGGGGAGAAAGCCAGCGTTTGGTGAACATTGAAACGGTACGCGAGCGAAGGTCGTTAATTTTTTGAGCCAAAATAGAAATCGTGCTGATAGATATGGAGACGGGCACAAATTATTAAAAATAACCAAAAGATACTGTTGTTGATGTAAGATGCGAGGCGCGGTGAGCTTACCGTGACGTAAGCATATCCCGATACCGCATTGTGGGAACTTTTAAGCGGTAAACAAAGTTTTCCATAATATTATGCGTTCATATAAACAGGAGCGCCCCGTGCTCATGGTTCTGTTCTGTCTAAGGTTGAATTTTTTTTAAGTTGTCAAATATATTAAACGAAGTACCCATCCCATCATGGATGGTTGTTATAATCTGAATGTAATAAACTGTTGTGTCTATCATGAGGATAATATTAAATTACATTTCTTATGTTTTAGATTTTTATAATATATTTATAGTACACAATAAAAAACACATATTTTCATCTTATATTTCGACTTTTGTTAGTCGTCTTTTCTTATGTTTTAGGGTTCCATATAGGTACATACGGAAGCCTATTACTAAGCCTACGCCTTCTGTATGTCTTTCTGTCTGTCTGTCCGTCCGAGGGCTGTATCTCTCAACCGTAATATGTAGCCGCGTGATTGATACACACGTGACTCGCTATACGTGCATGAGAAGCAACATATGGCTACGGAACCCTCTGTGCGTGAACTTGAAACATAATATTTTTAAGATACTGTTTAGTTTTAGCACAGCAGTATAGTTTACTAAACGCTTCTCTCATCCTAAGTTCTAGAGTAAATAAATTATTACGACTAGACATGTTTAGGTTAACTAATGTTCATGGAGATCTAAGTAAACATATTTTTAGAGAGTTATAGGTATATATCTTTCTATCTATCTATGCATTTTAGGCTAAGATTTTAGGAGTCGAATGCGCGGAAAATTTGAAATAGGTATGACAAATCGCGTCATTCCGTTTTTAGAAAAGAATTTCCTTAAATTGCTGATTGAAGCGCCAGTGTAGGTATGCACTCATATACCTAAATGTGTAAGGTGGCTAAATAGATCTTTAAAGATTTAACTTAATGATTAAAAACAAAATTTTACAACATTACATTTGGAATCATAAACGTTCGACGTTGCATACGAAGTAATTTGACTGAGTAGGTATGTCATATTTTCGTATTTTGGAAAATTTCTGATAGACTATTTTAGATTCTGATTAAGTGAGGTATTATCTTACTACGTAGGTATATCAAAGAGTTGTGAAAGCATTCTGTCAGCGCGACAAGATGGAGACTTATCAGAGGTTTAGTTTAGACGTACCCTGTCAATAATATACGTTTGTTTTTAGGATTACTATCTGGAGATGAATGTGTGAAAGTTTAAAGTATTAAATTAATTTCATATATAATATTTTTTTCGAAATTTGAATTTATGAGCTGTTTTTAATCTTAATTTCAGCTTGACAGATTTTGATCATTGAGTTAGCAACAATAGCAGAAATAGCGGTTCACGCAACATGTCTGAGAGATGGAGACAATTATTGGTCAGCGTTAGCCCTATATCTCTCTTCTGTGGCATTGCATTAACTTATAATATCTATACCACTTTACACTAATATGTTACCTACCTACATCATATAGTACTTCACTAATTTTGCCATATTATTATCAGGGGCAATAATCAGGTGTTGGGAATTTTGTGAACACATTTTTCAGATGAAGTGGTTATGGTGCCAGAGTCCTTGTGATATAAATAGTTTTGTCAATATCTCCTGAAAAATGCTTGCTCTTTCCTTGTGTTATATATAACTCATGTTACTAGCGGCGCGAGTATCTCCGTGAATTCACAATCTTCCATGAATTTTCCTTGTTCGGTCGGGCTCGCCGCCCGTGGCGGCGGCGCCGCCGCTCCGCTCGCGTGATGGAAAACTATTTTCTCACACTAGATCAGCAGCGCAGACAGTAGAGCATGAGCGGCGATGGGTGACTTATAGTATTGATTTAAATTTAACGAAATAAGACCACGAATGGCTAACTTAAGACTTTATACTAAGAGCACGTGACGTTAGAATAGTTTTAACAGTTATTATTTAAAACATTTAAATAATAGTAAAGTAAGAGGTCAACTAATAATAGTTGAGTAAATAATGGGGGTTTCCTCTAAATCTATCTGACTACATCATACACGTATACCTACACGTGAGACTTACCGCAGATGCGCACAGTTCTGCAGATCTCTCCTCAAATTCAAATTTCAAATTCAAAATATTTTATTCAGAAAACATAAGACAAGAAAAAGTATAGAATAAAAGTATAAAAGTAAAAAATTAAATAAGATAATAAAATCAAATAAAAATAAATTATGAAACTTAAAGACTAACTTATGTTTGGTGAATGAGTATCAGGCACAGCTTACGTCTCCTCATAACCGGGAAGACACTGATTTTAAGCCTGACCCCTAAAGATGCATATACATAAATAAAAATTGCAAACAGCATAGGTATTTACAGCTAAAACGAAAACAAAATATTTACAAAAACAGGATAAACAAAACATATTATAATTACAAACAACCACTATTATTATAAAACAATTAAACTAAACTATACAGACTAAACTAACCAGAATTAAACAAACAAAACAAAACAATTATGTAACTAATACTAATGTACAAGGCACCCAAAAGAAGCTATAGATGTCTCTGTTCAGACAGCAGGAACAATTTGTACGCTCGTTTGAAGTGGTTTCTATAGATGATTTCTTTTATAGGAGGGGGTATGTTATTCCAGCACTTTGATGCCGCATACTTGAAAGACCCTTCAAATGTAGCACCATGGTGCTCTGGAATAATTAGCATCTTACCAACGCCCTCGAGTCTTGTGCGTGTGTGTAGAACCTGCCCACTCAAGCTTACTGAATAGAATATTTGCGTATATATGATTCTATGTGTTTGAGGTGCTAAATGTAGCATCCTACCGTTGCTCATGTTCAAAATATTGAGGGAGTTTAAGTGTGGTGTGATGCGTTCTCTCCTACCTATCGGTCGGCAGAACCGCATGCAAGCATTCTGGACGCGTTGAATTTTCTTCTGGGTTTGTTTAAATAAGCAGGGTCCATATACAGTGTCACAATAGTCAAAATGTGAGAGTACCAGTGCGTCAGTGAGTATATGTCTAACCTCGTGAGCTAGGTGTTCACGTACTCTATACAACGTTTTTAGTTTGTAAAATGACAGCTGGACCTTTTTATTTATGTGCTCTTCAAATTTCAAATTGGAATCCATGTGTACACCGAGATTGCGTGTGCAATGAATGAACGATGGGAATAATAATGTTATTGATTTTAACTTGTGGTTTTAGATTCACAACTTTAGCAACCTGTTTCTTGTTACCGATAACTATAAGTTATCGGTAACAAGAAACAGATCTGGTAAACTTTAGAACGCTCTCTTTGCCCACATATTACCCCCTAGGCTTGGGTACTTGAACGGGCACCTGTCAGGCAGGCCGGGCGTGGCATTCGCAACCCCCGCTTTCGCCCGAAGGTCCAGGGGCCTTGTTAGACACATTAAAGTGTGGCGCGGAGGCACATGTCGCGTTTTCTTTAAAAAAAAATCTACCTGTCTCTGTCAATATTTTTTAGCATAAGTATGTACTAAGCGAAAATAATTAAGAAATCTATCTATATTTTTGGCTGTCGCACGTTACGAATTCGTAGGTCACACGTGGTTGTCATAGAATATGTGTATCTATAAATAACACGATAAAATATTCTTGAAAGGTTAAGCTTACCTTATCATGGTATAAAATTCAAACATTTTTATGAAAAAAAAAAAATTCTCTTGTGATCTTGCCAATAGAAAATATAACAAATTATTGAACAGTTGTTACGATAGATATTCTTACGCAATATTCGATTAGGTTACACAATTTGTAATAGGTTAAGAAGGAAATTTCCAAAGCATTATTCATTCACTTCGTAGAATCTTTACAATAAATTATATTAATTAGATTGTTATAACCTGTAATTAATTCTGGGATTTTATTTTCGGTGGACATCAGAGTATTGTCAGTATTGTGGTTTCTGTACCTAGCTTTTTAAAACTTGTGCAGTACGATACCAATGTGCCTACCTATTATATGGATTAGGTACAGTCGTATATCAAAACGGAGATAATATGTACACTACAGTTGTTAATTTGCATTATCATCTCTAGAGCTCTAGTAAACAATCTCCGCTACTCGGGAAACTGGCGAGAATCGTTTGAGAAGTTCTCGAGTTACATAAGCATAATAAAATGAAACATCAAAGTATTGTTGGTGCTCTCCGCTAATAAAGTAAATAAATAAGTAGGTAAAACATTTCCATAAAAAAAAATCGGATTAATAACGTTAACTTCCTTCCTTACCTTTAATAAAATCCAACGTCTGCTTTCTGTCTGTATGTCTGTCTGTCCGCTTATAACTTGATAACCGTTGAACCGATTTTAATACAGTTTGCTTCTACGGATAGCTTGGTTCTTCCCATCAATTATAGGCTACTTTTCATCACGTTAAATGGCTTATGAGGTTAGCAGAGATGTCAAATATGAGAGCGGGCGGAGCCGCGGGCACAGCTAGTATTATATATTACTAACCACAGAAATCCTAAGTAATTCTCTGATCTGTGTTACTAACCTTAGTAATGTCAATGATTGAGAACGCAGTCCCGTTACTTTGTGCTTGCAAATAATTTCGTTTATTCAATAAGCAAGTACCTAGACAATGATAGATATTGTGCATTACATTACATAGTAGAATTAATTAATTCAAAACCTGCTGAACGAGTCAACGAGCGTGACGAGTCACGTGATCAGGTCCTGCAGAGGGATTCCGAAGCATGTGATGTGTCTCCTTGACACCATGAACGAGCTCTAATGCCACGTTGGCCTCTTATTAACGCAGTTTTGATATCCACTTGCGCGTATGAAGAGTAAACGCCACGAGGAGATGACGATCTGTTTTGTAAGCGGTAAGCTCCAGTGAAAGGCATATAAAATGAATGATTTGAACTAGGGAAAAATTGGGCTCCAGTCGAAATAGCATCACCCGGCATCAGAAGGGACTCGTATAAGAAATACTAATACGAAAGTCCTAATCTTAAAGTTCTCGCTGAAAAAATTATACGGAACCCTCTTCGCGCGAGTTCGACTCGCACGTGACCGCTTTTTTTAAAATGCGAAATTTAAAATCCTGATCAACAACCATCCAACAACCAAGACCTTTGGACAAGGAGACACGTTGCGTCGCGTGCGACCTAAATCATGTCAAATTGCCCATTTGCCAATCCAAAACCTCTCATTGATGCCAATGTAAGGTTTTACTCCTTTGCCAATTTTTTTCTACGAACCTCTCCGTAATTGCTTGACTACTTAGTTAACTTTCTGTGTAAATATGAATACAAATCTATGCCCTGTTATTATGACGCAAATGTGACAGTGCAATAATTATATATGACGCACACTTATTAACATTGCAGTAAGTACTATTTTTAAATGAACTAATGTTATACTTATTAAAAATTTTGTGGTCCAGAAGCGCGGAGATTACGTATTTTAAACACATTATGTTTGGAAATACGGAAACATTAACCACACATCAGCGCAGCCTTGGATTCTAATCGTACTTACATGTGCATGAGTAAATTTTAGGAAATTTCGGTCTAATTGCAGATTATTAGACCGTGGGGACAGTGTAACGCCCTTTAAAATAAAATGGAATTTTTTGGCTCTGCCGACTGCACCATTGGTCCCTCAGCACAGCCATCCAATTTGGTTTACAAAACAAAAAAAAACATTAACTGAGTGATTTCGTTACCATGCTGAATCTTTCATGGGATTAATCTGTATCGAAAACTAAGCACATTCCAAATAAAAAACAGGCCAAGTGCGAGTCGGTCTCGCGCACCGAGGTGTCGGCAGCACAAAAAAAAGTTCAAAAAAAGTTTCTCGTTTATTCTTAATTTTTTACTTTTTCAATTTTTAATTATTTGCATTTTCTTCTTGCATTTAAATGGCAAAACAACAGAGTACAAACATGGAAAATAGCTACAGAACTAAATTAAAATAAATATTTCCTCCACTGGGATTGTTATTGCAGTCCCAAGGACTGACTCAGCATTCCCCCGCTGAACGGCCACGCTGTTTTGGGCGAGGAACGCTCTGGCTTGACACGACGCTCCCCGGACGCATAAGCACCTTGGCCCAACTGCTTCATCAGTTGTTTGGGGTTCGGGCTCCACACCAACCCAAGAGTCTCAACGGTAAAAGCGACCAAGTCGAAATTTTGTAATATGTAAATATAGATTTCTCACAGAATGTTTCAGTTAAACTTTCAGACAATAACTAGATTTATATTTTCATAAATATTGCAGTCGTTTATAATCGTTCCTACGACTATGAACAAATTGTTTTTCTTTAACTCGTACAGTCAATTTTCTTGTTTTGCTCAATTTATTTACATTTCCAAGATTAATTTTTCCTGCGAAAAAAATATTTCTCGTCCTATAAAAGAAACAGTTATTTCTGCGGTTTTATTGCGCTCAGATTTTTTTTTATTGGCTGTTAAATAAAAGTCTGACCGTGGAAACAAGGCGTTCTGACGTTATTGTTTGTTTATTGTTTCTTGTTTATTTACCATCCAAAGGCAGTACACTGCGCTCAGATTTGTCATATTTTACATTGTAACATTTCGCCTGTTCGATTATCACAGCGACGAAGAACTGACAAGAAACTTCCCTGGAATTTTTTTCAATGTTCACTTAATGGTCTACTAAGGTAGATCATTTTTGTAGGCAAAAATGATTGTCACTACCTAAACATGCATATGCCATCCACCACCTACCATCTCTTTATACTCATCATCCAAAGACGGCACACTGCACTATTAATGACAGATGCAATAATAAATGGCAAAATGACAAAGTGACATAACTATTTTTTTTCTATAGTCAGGACTTCCTCGTCAGAATCACATTAATTATTATTTTCGATTAAAATTATAAAGGTGACTGTCCCATCGTCACGTCGTCATCATATTAAGTCGATGGCGCTCTTGGCCACTTACAGGTCACCCCACTAATGTGTCGTTAAGATGTCCACGTGACTAGCTGTAATTAAGTCAAACTCAATCACTAAACACAAATCTCTTTAACAATATTGGAATAAGCCACAAGATTTGTGTACCCACCTTATCTATCTTATTTCGGACCCATTTTGATGCTAAACTCGATAGTTTGTTTACCAGTTTAATGTTAAAAACAATACATACCACATTTTTGAAGAAATCCCTTTAAGGGATAAGTTCGCATTTGCCCCTCGTGTAAATTATATCGTTTGTTTCTGTAAAATGTTTTTGGAGCAATACAATATTTCGATCTATCTATCTAACAATATAATATACAATATTAGAATTTTTGTTTTCTTCAAACTCCGTCGAGTTCTGAAGAGCTAATATAGAAACAATAATATTATAAGAAAAAAATAAAGAAAACGAAAAGATTGGGCAAAGGTGGGGGTTATCACTATAAGTGATTTCTTCCAATCAATATTATAATAGGAAGCTCTAGGAGCGGGTTCATTAGGAGATATTTGTGTCACTTTTGAAACTTTCCACAGGCGTGTCTGTCCGCGTAGGCGCCAGCCATCAGCGCAACTTATTCCTTCTCGTTACAACAACAAATTAAAGTCACAAGACCCAGCGTTTGCGGTGCCTCAATTGATGCCAGCATAGCTTAGTGCTTTCGTGTTTGCTCTCATAACAATTATCATATTTCCTACGAGGTCTAGTGGTCTTGCATCATTGTATGTTTCATGGAGAGAAATATTTCTTGAATTTATGGGGGTTGACACTGATATTTTATCGCTAAAAGTATTTCCATTCTAATACCATACCTTTGTTTCATATAAACTTGCGCTTTGACCAGAAAATCATGTGCGATTGATAAGTAAGACACGAAGACACACGAGTGTGTGAACCTATAATACATATACACATTTAATCTGTAACAAAATTGCAAAATTGCACGTTACTGAGTTTACTAAGAAGAAAGAATGAAATCATAAAATAAATAAAATCGATATATTTTAAACGAACGTCTGAAAAATCCTACTTCTTAGATAATTATGTTAATCCTAATAAGCTTTTTATTCACCTAATTAGATGCAAAACTGTAGATGGCCACAGGTTAACCAGATTGCCTGCACTGTGCACGGGGAGGTTAACCACTGAATGTGCATGAGCATATGGTAATTATCTAACAACTACATTCACATCTATCATCGGTTGACACCTGAAGTACAATTTGTACTATACCTAATGCAGCTTTCAGATGCAACATTGCCTATTTGTTAGCCACCATTGAGCGCAAATTGCCAAAGATAGTGTTCGAAATAAAAATTAAACAGATTTTTGTTTTAGGGTGCGATATGCAAATTTCTAGATTTTTGAAATTTTCAAAAATTTATTTCATAGAAACCAGGCCACACAGAAAAAAATATAAAAATTGATCACAAAAGCCAAGAATAAAGAGAACTTTTTTTACTTATTTACTTAACAAACCCCCTTCAAACCCCACCTTGTCGTAAACAATTGCTAACATGGTGTTTTAGCAGCTTTTTCCAGGGTCAACCTATACAAAAACTAAAAAAACAAGCAGGATAAACCCTCGTTCTCATCTTTTTCTTGGGCTTCCCTGAACATTTTGTGTATAAGTGTATTGATTTTCTTAAGAATTTCTTCTAAAAAAACGTAATTTATGGTCCTCTGTCGTGGTTTTTTTTTTTGGCAAAAGTTACATGTTATAAGAAATAAATCACTAAGCATGTTATAACTCATATATTTTTATTGAAAAAAAAAAATCCCGTTGAAAAATATGAGTATTTGGTATCGAAAATTATTCTAACAAATGGCACATATTATAAGCCAAATCGTTCATTGTTCGCAAGTTTTGCATCGGCGGAATAGGGCCTTAAGAAATAAAAACATTTTCCAATTCATCAAAAACACAATAACATAAAAAATACAAAATGTACGCATAGAAAACAATCCCAGCCTCCCTATAATAGACAGACAGAAAATATGTTATTACTCCAATTTTTTGTACAGAAACAACTTTATTCCTATTCTAACGATTTGGATGAAATTTTGTATTTATATAATGTTTTACTTTCCAAGTTTATTTAGATACGTGTCATACCTGAGAAAATCCGATTTCATACAAAACGAAATTGTTTTTTCCATCCATGTAGTGTCATCAAGTTGTTCCCACGGTAAACTCGAAAGACGCCTTGCGAAGCTCGGCCGCCCAGGTACTAATACTTACATGAAGTGCAAAGTCGGACGTATCCCATACAGATACTTATTCCAGTCAATATTTGAATATTTGGACTGGCTTAATATAATGAAATATAAGTGGCTGGTAGAAAATACTAAGATAGATAATAATAATATGCAAACATTCAAAATAAGTAAGATAAATGCCATGAAAAGGACAAAAATATACTAAAGGAGAAGCAACAAATTTTGACAATAGGCTAATATAATACATGATTGGTCCAAGTGGAGCTGAAGATAGGACCCTTGAAGCATCTTGGTTCATAAGTGAAGGCCAAGCATTGAAAGACGACAATTAAGGTCACATTACACAAATGCCATAGCTATCAAACTATTGACATAGAAACCAGAGGAAAGAGCAGATGGATATATGTAATCACAGAACTAAGATGGCCTGCTTGCGCTGTGCGCGGAGACAGCTAAACTTCAAAACTCTGTGAATATAATAATGATGCCCATTATTTTTTGTTACAATATAGAAAACTTTAGTGGCATTACGAGATCAAAGTCAACATGCCACAACAGAAAGAACGAGTAATTATCCGCTTCATTGATATTCTATGACCTATTCAAGTGTTCAGTTACCATTAATTACCACGTAAACGACTGCCCAGACTGATAAGAAGCAACTTCTTACTTAGATAGGCACATCTATAGGTACTGGCTCTTATGATCCTAATCAGATTTAAGACGATTCTGTCTGAGCATGTAACATGTGCTTGAAAGTTAAGGTCTCGCTACGACTAAACTGACATTCACATATCGAATTAAATTTGAGGGAGTTCTCAGTAAGATGTACTTTATGTTGACGCTTGAAAATACTTAATGCGTTCATGCATGCCGTCATCTGCGATGGTAATTTTACATACTGCAAATATATAGAATGAAAATTCATGCATTTTGAATAAATCTGAATTTGGTTTATTATGGTTCCATAGCAAATTATTCAGAAAGTAAATTTTTAGAGCACAACTGCGAAAATTAGGAATAGTGTAGGTCTTTATGTAAAAGAAACACCAAATTTATAATAACTAACTAAAACTACATAGAAAATTCAATTTTTCACGTAACTTCCATTACGACTTGAAAATCCGAATCAACAACGATAATATCTTTATTGAAATACTAATGATTTCAAAGATGACACACAAATGGCTGAACTAGTACCTAATTTGAGTTTGTCCTAATCGAAGAAGCGGTCGTGCTAGTCAGCCCGTACTCAGTCTCGAGGTATCACATGACTGCAATTAAACTCACTCAATTGAGATTCATAATATCTTGCTATTTAATTCTAGCATTTGTTTTCACTTTCATATGTTTGCGCATCTCACTTCACTCTGAGAGTTTTGTTTTCATTTCCCTGTGGACTACTCGGTCTAGATATGAATAATGCGCAGAGAAAATTTCTACGCATTGTGAAATGTACGCTTCAGCCCTTTCGAAATGCTGAAGATACAGTGCAGTCAGAGGAACACCCCAAGAAGTTTGTCTTGTCATTATTTTATAGAAATCTCAGTAGATATAGTGTCAGTACAATAACACTGACAATAAAGGACACTACTAATTAATGGAATACGGTGTTTAATGAAATCCTAAAACGTAAGAAAATATCCATTTTCAAATAGCTAAGACGACAAAAGACGAAAGGAAACAGGAAGAGTTTCGTGAATATTTCATGACGTTTTATTTCATGCAATGTGACACCACAAATGTTCTGTATCTAACAGGGTCTCATTACCGTCCATTCGGTTTGAAGGTCTTCATATATATGATGTCCCTTAGTTTAACTGGCCACTTTTCGTTCTTGTGTGAAAATTAATAACGTTACTGTGCCTACATGTCGTCGAGCTTTGTTAAAAGGTATGCTTAAAATAACCTCGAAATTGCTATGTTACCTTAAGACCAAATTTATTTTCCAGTGTCACGCCATGTTGAATATAAATATTATTTGTTCTACTAATGATGAAGAAGAATCAGTGTGAAAGTTTTGTAAACAGGTGATCAGAGAGCAACCATATATACTTTTTGGACATTATATCAGCCACCGAAGTACTTCCGTCCTACATATCTTAGTCCATCAGCTCACTCTGTATCTACTGATAATTCTTACGATGTTGTACATCTTCTGATGTTTTGACTGCTACTCCGGCTGACCTTTCTGAACCTCTGATGGTTTTTGTTTCTGGTTTGCCGTTTTTGGTATTCTGATTACTGGCACTGTTACCTTATATTACTTGTTATCAAAATTGACTTAAGTATATCGTAACCCAAGAGTTTGCATTACGTCGCTGCGCGCGACGTAATACAAACTCTTTGATCGTACCATCTGTTTCCCTAAGACATTTAATGTTTTTGTATTTGTTGTTGCATTCACTTTACAATTACTAGATAATATCATCTCTCTCGTAACGTTTCAGATGTTTTCGATAAGAGAAGCAATGCTTCAAAATTCTAACCGCCAGTGCATGCATATTTGTACTAGATGATGCCACTAGCCTCGTTTCGTTCGCCATTTCCGTTGTACATCTACGAAATAGCTCCATTTTTATTAGAAGACTAGATTTTGCACGCGGCTTCGCTTGCGTAGCCTATGCCCATCCTGAAGGTCCATTCTAAATATTGGTCAAATAATTTTTAAAATCAGATGAGTATTTTCGGAGATTACCTCCTACATCCAAACTTACAAACTTTACCTTTTTTTTATGGAAATTGACACGGTTGGCTACATCACCTAAAACATCCGTGATGTCAGCCCTTAACACCGGGTGAACTTGGTGCCACGTCAGTATTTACCTTCAGTCGTGCCGGCTACACTGAACTGGACGTAAAACTATTTACACAGGCGTTTCGACCGACTTTTTATTCAGTGCGGTGGTACCAACCCACCCGGGTTAAACCCTACCACCTAGTAATATAAGAAGGGAGTCATATCATATCCCTTAGTCGCCTTTTGCGACATACACGGGGAGAGATGCAGTGGGGCTATTCTTTTAAAGTACCCGCCCCACACGGTACAGATAATATTATAAGTGTAGATAGTGTACAAGTGTAGATAATAGAAATCCGTGTTCGATGTACGTATATAGCCGTCTCGTCTTCGGATCTCGGCAGTCGTCCTTCATTCGTCCTCGTCGCTTAGTTACACGTGTAGTTTGGTGTTTTGTATTTCTAGAGCGGATCTAGGGCTCCGATAGGGTCTCTAGGGTGTGGGGTAGATAGATGTCAACTACCGCTCTATTCGTTAGGTATATATATTGATAGCGCGATCTAGATAAACCTGTTGGTTATTTTCGTGGTTTATTTACTTATGTTTCCCGTTACTTTCTACAACAAGAAAGCCTAGACATCCGGCGCGGGAACGCTGCAATGGTTCTATCTAGCTAGACACTTGACACATTTCACAAATTATGTATTTAGGCAAAGATTTAGATTCCTAATAGGACGCTAGCACTCGTCACCAAAAATGCGAACAATAAAAGCGCTCGAACGAATAACTATCTCTGTCGCACTAATGGATTGCGTATGTTGCTGTCTAATATTAATGAGTTGCATGCCATACATTTAATGCTAACGTGTTTGATAGCGTGCCGGGTATGGCGAAGCTGTATCTAACTATTTATTTAGGTTTATTTTAGATAAAGTAAGTTCATTTGATATTTTAAATTTAAATTTAATATTTTAAAATCCCTATACATTCACTCCATACATATTGTAAAATGCAACGTCTGCCATTATGCTCGCTTATATATGTATAATAACAGTGCGGTTTTCAAAAATTTAATCGGTTATGGTTCTGGGTGGCCACAGACTATATAACGTAATTCTATCCCCAAGCCTGTGGAGGGGGGGCAGTCGAATCTTCCGCTCCACCCTAAATACGCGCCTGAAAGTTTCACGCTTCCTAGACCAGTTGGAATCTGTCTTGTCATCAGTTTTTTGATTACGCGTGGTTGAGGGGAAATATCGCTGAAACTTCTATGTGTGAACGTGCGAGAATTCTAAGAGCCCAAGAGGATGGAACGAAGATGTTAAGAATGTTAGAAAAGGAGTGGACCAGAGACATTTCCCTAGAGCCGAGTGCCTTAAACTTGTCTAAACACACAAGTTTTTTTGTATGGAGCGGCTGTGTCCGTCGTCCGCCGTCTCGTTGTTTCATCATCAGTGTGCGCCTAACTTTTCTAACGTTCTTGGAACATGTGATGGGTCAATATGGTGTGTACAAAATCTAAATGTGTTCTAATGCGCTAATTTTGCTTAAATATTTCTTGGAGCAATAAAGTATTTTCTATCTATCTAAATTACAATTATAATGTCTATCCAATGTTGACAAATAGACTTGAATTTATAACTGTAAACTTCCTAATTCAAGTATCTTTGTCAAAACGCCAGTCAAGTCTGATGAAAAGTGTGTGCATTTGGAGATTATGGTGGAAACGAAACACATTAAATGTCAAAATAAAGTAGTTCTAACGACGGAGTCACGGACAACAATAAAACAAAATAAATAATTGAGCTGATGTATGAGAAATATAAAAAAACTGTTGTCGATAATGATGATTATCACCACGCTTTCGCGTGATAAGGGAAAGCTCTCTAATCCCTATAGGTCACTAAGTAAGTACATAATTAATTAATTACAGTACCCATGTAACGACACAATATACGGTTGGGCTGATGTTAACACATACCTTTGAGGCCGAGGGTTACCTACATGTGTAGGTAGAGTTCAAATAGGGAAGTATGAACATTTCCAAAAAAATATTCACAAACAGCATTTTAATACTTTGCGTGCGTTTTAACTTTTTGCTAAAAAAAAATTCTGTGTTTAAAAATGGTATATATACATGGTAAAATGGTAACTTATTAGTTATACACATGGATGCGTTAGCTGGCCATAATTTTATTTAAGAGTCTGACGACTGTTTTCTCACTAATGAATTTTGCAAATGGATACACTTTGTATCTTTAGATTTTTAGCGTGACATATTACTTTTATTTATAATCAAAATTAGTAAGTATAAGTTACTAATTTGTTGTTAACTTTATATATTTAAGCATACAAAATTACGATGACACTATCTGCACCAGATATAGGTAATGTAAATAGGCAGAGTGGTCAGATTCTTAAGTATTCATGTTTATGCTGTATAATAATGTTATTTTCAGGTAGTATGGGTTCAAAATCGATGGGATAATTTTTATATTTAATTGGTCGGCATGCACTTCATTGGAAACAGACAGAAGATGCGCGAATAAACAAGCGCGAGAGATAATATATATCAAATCAAATCAAAATCAAATCAAATCAAATCATTTATTAATTCAGGCACTTGTCCCATTGCACACACAACAAATTCAGATACACTAGAACAGTACAATAATAATTATAGAAAGATTAAAACAAATACGAATTAAATTAATTAAAAAAAAAATTAGAATAAAAAATAAATAATAATAAAAATGCATCTTCAGTCATACATAAGTAAAATGGTCAAAAACTTACAAATATAAAATGAAATAAAATAATAAAATTGTCTTTAATAAAAATATAAAAATAATAATAATAATACCTATTGAAGGCAACAAGATGTTAAAATACATCGATCTGTCTCATGAGGTTACCGACATGTGGCCCGTGGACTCGACGATCGTTGTGCCCATAGTCGTGTCTGCGCATGGGCTGATAGCGAAGAGCTTCGACCATCATCTCAAGAGGCTCTCGCTAGAGCCACTTGCTTGGATCAAGGGTCAGATGCAGAAGGCGATCTTGCTCGACACCGCTCGAATTGTCCGAAGGTTTCTCTCTCTCGGGTCCGACCATCGGTAGCCTGGGTTCGCCCCGCCGCCGGTGGTGGAAATTCCATTTTGTTATTTTATATTAATTTTAGATTTAAGTTTTTTATGTAAAATTAATATAAAAAAAAAAATGTGTCAATAAACGAATATAATAATACCTATTACCTAATGCCTAATACTTAATAGTTTATTTTATGTACATATCATTTGCAATTTTGTCTTTGCGCACTTTCGCCTTTTCGACAAGTCTATGCTCTTTCTAGGTATATATGTCCGTGACGAACGGGTACATATATATTCGGTATATAATGTACGTTGAATAAATAATGCGAGAGTCCAATGAATATTTATGTCTGTACTTTTATTGGAAAAAATTGGCTTATATTTTTTAAACGAACGTCCAAAGAGTTTCGAACGTCTTTGAAGTTTTACGAAGCAAGGTCACGAAAAACTGCCTTTGTGGCGGGTGGACGCCCTAAATATTATTTGTATGAATAGGCAAGTTACACGTTTATTTATTGTGTTTATTTATTCATTCATAAACAAACCAACATAGTTGTAATATAATATTATGTTAACTAAATCGAAGCAAATATGATACTGAATTCTCGATAAAATAATGTATGTAGAACTATAATCTGAAATTAAATTAAATTAACTAAATATGCATTAGATTGGTTATAAAACAATTTAAAGCGTTTGATGCGCTATCAACTAACAATTCACACGATCTCGTATCGTAGTAGTAACCATGAACTCGGCCACAGACTCCGCTGATAGCTGACGCGAGACGTTCACGATCACGGCCGTCGCGCGCCGCCCGCGCCGCCGCTGCCGCCGCTGCCGTCGCTGCCGTCTGCATCGTCCAGCCAGCGAGGTGTGGTGCTCGCTGCTTTGCGTTAGGTCATATCATTATCAATCAATACTAATAATAAATCTGTAAGGGATGGTCATGGAGTAAATTGCTTTGTTTTATGAGATATTGCATTTGTAGACTCTATGTATGAAACTAAAACTAAATTGATGATTTTTAGAAATCTTTTCTGTATGTATGTATGCATCTTCCTCCATAACTCTTAAACCGATCATCCAAATTCGACGAAACTTAGTACAAGCACATTTAGCTATACGAGACACAGGTTATGCCGAGTAGGCTAAATATAACGCTACCAAAACTTGTAGACCAATAGCATTAGTGTTAGTGATAATATGTACAAGTGTACGCCCTGAGTGCATCTGTTAGTGTGCCGAGCACCGCAGTGGCGTTCACGCACACTAACTCACTAACTAACACTAATGCCATTGGTCTAAAAGTTTTGGTAGGGTAGTACATTTCAGTTCTGGTTACGCTAAGATGTGGCTCTCATACAAACCGAATAATTGTTCCGCGCGCCGAAATAAAGGAACGGTAGCGGGTTTACTTACTCTCTTCTTTTTAAATCCGAATTTCACGCGAGCGAAGCCGCGGGCAAAAGCTAGTAAGTTATAAGAGGATAATGAAGTGACTGTTATCAGTGAAATTAAGAAATATACTTAAAGGAATTATTATATGTAATTAATATATTTTACTTTTTTTTTAAATACTTATTATTTAATCGTCACAAAATTGTTGTTTTATAAAACAATTTAACCAAACGTATTAAATAAAATTTACATTTTAAATAACGCGTAATACTAAACTTTACCGTTCATTAAGAGAAAAACATGCTAGGTACTTATGGTAAATATTTTACTTATACTATAGTAGCCCACTTAAGTAAAAGATATAGGTACGCCTCTAAAACTTTGAATTTTGGACATTCATTATTTCTCACTAATTAACTGAAAACGTTCAGAAGGGCCCACGCGAGCCCCAATTCTTTTTAACAGTGTTTGGAAAATAGGCTTAGTAACAGGCTTCCGTACCTAAACCCGTAACCATGTATTTCATATAGTATTATGTAAACCATGTATTTCATTAAAATGTAATTAAATACATTTTACATATCCCGATACAGTCGAATATAAAAGTGCAGATCCATCTGTACAACTTTATCTCACTCGCGTAGTGTCCAGTTGAAAGCCCATTCAGTTAACAAAGTGTGACAAGGTTCCAGAAATGTCTGGTCTGCACATTTAGCGCCGATCGTCCACAAGTTTTACTCATCTGTGACCCACAAATTAAAATATAATTAGTCGCCTAGAGCGCACGTACACTCCTAATGTCATTAAAACGAGTACCTAATACGAAAGAGGAAATTCGAACCACAGTAATTAATTTAGCAAGATGTTTTTTTTTTAATTCAGACTTTCTACAGTTTTGTTTTCAGGGTGCGAATTAAGTCAAAGTCAAAGTCAAATATATTTATTTCAACGAGCATCAATTTGGATACAATGTATCTATATGCTATAGAAATCGTCATTACAATTATTATTATTTATTTTTTTTTTTTTTTTACAGTTCAGATTAAACACATATTGCATTACAATATTGTTGAAAAATTAATTATAACAGAGTTTCCCAATAGAATTGAAAAACAAAATAGGTTACAATCACATACACAAGTTCCTAAAGTCAAAGGTTTAAAAAATTAACAATAAAGAAATAAAAATAAAACTAGTCAGTCTGGCAGTAAAAACGATAAATTAAAGAATTCATTTATCTTGTAAATGGGATGTTTCGTTAAGAACATTTTAATTGTAGATTTAAACAATTTTATGGGCATTGATTTAATTTCTGCGGGAATATGATTGTATAATTTAATTTTCATGAAATCTCCATGACGCATTGCAGATGTGAGTCTACATCGGGGGAGCTGAAGTAAACCTGCCGTCCTCGTATTATAACTATGTCGTTCGGAGTTTTTGGCATAGTTTGCAATATTTGTGTATATATATGTTACACAATCAAATACATATTGCCCCACTACTGTTAAAATTTCTGATGCAACAAACAGAGGACGACACGATACTCTTCTAGTCACTCCGTGCATTATCCGGAGAGCTCTTTTTTGTTTTATCAAAACTTTGTTTATTTCCACCGAATTTCCCCACACTAACAACCCATAAGTCATTCTTGCATGAAAGTAGGCATGATAGATCATACGTAAAATTTTACTGTCAACGAGTGGTTTAATTTGCTTTAGTGCATAATTCGCCGAAGATAATTTCTTGCACACCAGCTCTATATGATCCCCCCATCTTAGGTTAGAATCTATGATTATCCCTAGAAATTTAGCACTACTTTTATCGAAAATGTTTGATGTTTCTAAAAATTTTTCTTTGCGTGTATAAAATTTCATTTTAACAGTTTTGTTTTTATTTAATGCAATACCATTACAGGAGAACCACTTTTCTACTTTTGAAATAACCAACAAAGCTTTGTTCGACAGCTCAGCGTTTTCTGCACCAGTGAGAGAAAAGTTCGTGTCGTCAGCAAAAAGCGTACTTTTACAAAAAGTGTCCGTTAGAGATGGTAGGTCATTAATGTAGATTATGAACAGCAAAGGTCCCAAGATGGATCCCTGTGGAACACCCATAGTGACTTTCTTCCAGTCGGATACACTAGAGCTCACGTGAACTCGTTGCTTGCGGTTTTCCAGGTATGACTCCATAATTTTATAAGCGCGCCCACGTATTCCATAATATTTCAACTTTGAGAGTAGAATATCATGGCGAACACAATCAAAAGCCTTGGACAGATCGCAAAATATTCCACCCGCTTTCAGCGATTCATCCAAGGCTTTAAACACGTTTTCTACAAATTTATAAATTGCAAGTGTTGTAGAACGCTTTCTACGAAATCCGAATTGATTGTCCGAAAGTATGTGATTTTTCTCAAAGAATTCAATAAATCTGTTTGATATTATAATTTCTAATAATTTTGATATTGTTGGCAGAAGGCTGAT
This sequence comes from Nematopogon swammerdamellus, assembly GCA_946902875.1. NCBI lineage: Eukaryota > Metazoa > Arthropoda > Insecta > Lepidoptera > Adelidae > Nematopogon > Nematopogon swammerdamellus. The sequence continues at coordinate 14,724,763 of OX336343.1, forward strand.
TGGTCTATAATTATTCATATCGGAGGTGGACCCTTTTTTCATAACGGGAACCACTTTTGCTAATTTTAAACATGATGGAAAGATACCCTCAATTAGCGCATTATTGAAAAGAGATAGTAGGGGTTGCATTAGTTCTGATTTACAAATTAACATTAGATGAGGAGAAATACCGTAAATGTCTTGGCTATGTTTGTTTTTAATTTTTCTGAACGCTTTTAATAACTCATTCTCAGTTATTGGAAGGAGATTTATGGATTGATCACTCTCTCGTACATTGAGTTTTAAGAATTCAATTGAATTAGCAATATTTGAATCTGTATTTATACATGTCAATTTAGGCGCATTAATAAAGAAATTGTTAAAGTTACGCGCGATATCAAGTTCTTTCGTAAAAACCTTTCCATTTATTTTTATTTCTTTTATTTCATTAAAAGAAGACTTGGGGTTTATTTCTTTCCTTATTATATTCCATACACATTTAACCTTATTATGTGAACCCTTTATTTTGAGACCGTTATACTTCCGCTTAGCACAATTTATTACTTTCCTGTATATATATTTATATTTCTTTATGTATTCTCTTAATGCATGGTCTTTATTTAGTTTCATAGCATGGTGTAAGTCTTTTAGTTTAGCTGCTGATACTATAATTCCTGGAGTTATCCACTTTTTATCAGGTACATTTGGTTTCGATCTCATGTTTTTAATTGGAAATGTATTATTAAATAAAGTTAAAAAATTATCCATAAATATCTGCGCTAATTCATTCGCATCGTCTACTACATAAGGAGTTTCCCAGTTAAACTTTGCTAACTTGTCTTTAAACAATGCTAACTCAGATCCAGTAAACTTTCTTTGCTGTACAAATTTGGCGGTATTTTTACCATTTATAATGTAATCGAATTGAAAGTAAAGGCACTCATGATCAGATATAGCATTGCTCACCACATTGGCACTATAGTGTGATAAATTTATATTTGTAATTATATTATCGATACATGTACTGCAATCGCTAGAAATTCTAGTAGGAGACTTAACAACTAGGTGACAATCATTTTCAAGCAATATCTCGCTCAATTCAGTGTTTCTTTTATTTATTTTCAGGGAATCTACATTTAAATCAGCGGCTATTACGATTTGTTTTCGTTCTTTGCATATTGTGTGAAGTGCTCTGCTTATTATTTTTAAGAAATTGTCAAAGGAACCATTATCGGAACGGTATATGCATAAAACTACTGTTTTAGAAATTGTGAGTTCTACTGCAGAGATCTCACAATCCAATTCTTTCGACATACCAACTAGATCTATCCTTTCACGGAATTCTATACCATTTCTCAAGTATATTACAGTTCCACCATGAACATGTTTAGATCTGCAAAAATTGCTTGCTAGAACATAACCATCAAAATTTATGGATTTTATTTGATTGGAGTATGCCCAGGTTTCAGTAAAACACAGTAATTGAGGATGGACATTTTGCATGAATATTTCTAATTCGCCTACTTTCTTTGAAATACTTCTAACGTTTTGATAAAATAACTGCCATTGCGTTTTCGCCTCAGCTTGCTTATATACTATACAGCTAGTTAAAGGGCTTGTTTCATTATTATATATTACATTAGACTTAACCATATACTTAGAGCTAATATCACAGAGAACCTTACCTAATTTTAGTCGACCTGAATCGGGTGGGTCATTCGTTCTAAAAAATATTTGTCATCCTGGACACAAAGTCTCAGATTTGTCATACTTATGGTCCTATTAGTGTGTAGAATTTGACTACACAAATGAGAGTTCACCCTATATTTCGTTTCAGTATTTAAATAGTAGCAGGTTTCGGTATTATTTATTTCTATGTAAACAGATCCAAAAGACTTTTTTAGTCGTCGAAGTACTTCAGCGTTTACCAGCCTTATATTCTTGTTGATGATTGTTTGCATGTTATTAAATTTGTTGCTTACATACATCATTGAGCTAATAAAAACAGTGATTCCATGTTGATTACACATTTGGAGAATGTAGTCTATACATTTTAGATATTTCCTCACATCTCGGTTCGAACTGCTCTCTCCGGCTATGACAACGAGGATGTCGTCTTCACGTAGAGATTTTATTTGGGTTGATAAGTTTTTCACCACCTCATTAAGAGAAGCATTTGGTTTACATACGCTAGAAACATTAAATTCATTATAAAGATGTGAGAAAATATTTTTTGCATAGTAATCACCCAGGATTAACATATTTCTTTTTTTTAATACACTTTTCGATTTCTCAGTAGATGTGTCATACATTACGGTGGCACAGTCAGGCGCGGTCAAGGCAACGGCGTCTGTTAATATATTTTTAAATTTAATATTATCGGTAATGCCCACTTTATTATGTATTTTTGTCATACTGTTCCTAATGTTAGGTTCGTCATCGGCACCACGAGCAGATGCGCATCGGTTGTGGGCACCGCTGGTACCTGTTGTCATATCTGGAGTGTTATTTGAATCCACTGTGTTGTCTAATTTATTCTTTTTTGATTTCCGGTTGGTTTGTGACTTCTTCTTAGTTAGATGTTGAGTTTTCCTGGACTTTTGTTTTCTCTTCTTTGTTTGTCTGTCGGGAGTGGTGTTCAGTTTCGCGCAGTTCAGGGGGGGAGTGACTGGTCGACCAGCCGGCGAGGCAACGGCGACGTCTGCTTCAACATAAGCCGCGGTGGCTGGGTCTCGGCTAGCACCAGTAGACGTCCCAGCGGAGGCGAAGTCCACGTTAGCAGCAGCAGTCGCAGCGCCGCCACTTTCGTTTTCGGCAAGGACGAGGCTGCTGTTTCTAGAACTGCGGTCATTGGACGACGACTGCGGCCGCGGCGGTGGCACCGTGTGTATCTGGGCTCTGGTAGCGGCAGTGAAGGAAGATAATTGTAGTGATTGTCGTCTTATTGTCATATTTTTGTCTGAAATTTCTTCTCGTAATTCAATATTTTGCATCCTTTCAGATTGTAACTGCTGTGTGATGACTTGTAAATCTTCGTGCTCCCCATCTTGTAGGTAGATACTGTCTGAATAGGTATTTGAGTAAAGTTGAGAGTGTAGTTCTAATATGGACTTTTTTAATTCTGTATTATCATTTAATATTTTTTCGAATTCGCTGCAGTCATTTTGATATTTTATCACCAAATTGGTAGTTTTTTCCAAATCGTCGTTTAATTTCTGTATGTAGGCGTCTTTTTCTACAAGTTGATTTTTTAATTGTCTTATTGTGGTCCAAAGAATATTCAGTTGTTCCTCTGCTTGACGATTTTCGTCGAGTAGTGAATTGGTTTGAAGGTTTTTAGACATACTCCTTGTTCTTAGAGCAGCCATTTCATTGCATTAATGTTGTGGCATAATACGGCAGAGTTCTTGATAAAATAAATTAATTAATGTCAAAGGTTGCCTAAAATATAACTTTTAATCACGTCATCGCCGCATTTTCCTTATGCCTACATTTGCCGTGTTAAAATCTACCTACCTCCTTTTACTCGTCTGCTTTGCTACCCGAGGTGTTGTTAATTGTAATGAATGCCGTCAGCCAATATTTCAGACTACAATATTTCCTGTCAATTATGATAATTATCGTCGAACAAAAGTCCGCAAGACGTCAGATGAATTTTGCAAGTTCGTCAAACTCAAATCTTGAAATTGATGTCTCTGGGCCGAATGGGAAACTTGAACTAAAGATGACAAATGATCAATAAATGACAGAAATTTATGATGATGAAAGACGAACACTAAATCATGACCCGTCTTTGTCGTGAAGATAAGATATATTGTCATTTGTGATCATTTCAGTTTATATGAAGTGCTAGCTGAGCGAGATACTAAGTCACAACTTGATGAACTACCAACGTAAATAAGTTAGTACAATAAGTTAGAAGAAATAAGATAATTCCTTTGTTTTCCTTCTTATAGTTCAGTTTGGCGAAAAATTCTAATTTTGATTAATTTAATTTTGAAACTTCCTTCAAAGGATATTGTAGCCTTCATACTTCATAGTGATCCTGTATTAAACAAAATACTTGCGAAATCCTACACATACAGCGATTTCAACAAGGTGAGCTCAGTTCGAGAGGAAGATAAAGAAAATCTGTCAGCCTCGGTAGCTTGGTGGTGCGGTCGGTCGATTGTTGTTAAGAAACCCTGAGCGCGTTCAGTACTTGGATGGGTGACCGCTCGACCGTTGGAGGCTGACCGTGGTACGGATTCCACGTTAAACTGTAGGTCCCTTACTTTCTTACCTTATTAGGTGGTAGGGTTATCCCGCCCGGGTTGGTTCCACCGCAATGAATGACACGTCGGTCGAAACGGCTATGTAAATAGTTCGTGTTTTTCATCCAGTTCAGTATAGTCGACATGAAATGAAGGGAAGCACTGACATGGGTGCCATGCCAGTGCTTCCTCTAGTTCACCCGGTGTTAAGGGCTGATATCATGGATTTTGTAGGCGATGTAGCCAACAGGGTCAATTTCCATAAAAAAAAATTGTGAATGTACTTTTGAATTTCAGGTAACCAAAAAAGTGTAAATTCGTAAAGAAAAAATAACATACAGGAAGGACTTCATCACATTTATCTATTGATTTATTATATCAAAAGCAAAAAATGAACAACAATGAAGTAGTACGTACGTGCCTTCGCGCTGTTCAATAATTATACTTCGATGAACTTCGATTGATCAGTCACGGAGGCCAAATCAATCTTGGCCATCGGGAATCGAATCCGCGTGATTTTCATTAATGGGCCCATTCGATGATACTCACACTCATGAAAAAGGAATGTCGGAACCGGAGAACTGGTTTTTGAGTTCACTGGTCATCGTTGTATATCGTTATGATTATTACTTGGAGAAAATTGACGGAATCGTGGGATACAAACGGTTGCCTTACTGCAAACATTCAGCGAAGAATGTTTCAAGAAGAATTCAGGGAAGAATTATCTTGCTTTTAAAATACTGAAGTTTTACCGTTTTTACTTTGGCTATAAAATTATTGACACATAGTAAGGACAATGCACGTGAATGCTACAATTTGGGACTTGTGTGACATTTGAACAAAAAGAGACCACAGTGAGATGTTGCAGAACCTTGACGATGCATATGTACATATGGGACTACTTCGTAAACAGCTTCCACTCGACACCTTGACCGGAATCCAAATTCAAGGATAAGTAAGCTTCGTTTATGAAGTGAACATGACCACACTGTGGTCCAGAAGATGTAATAAATAATATTACTCCTACACAATCCCTCGCACCTTAAAAAAGTGAATAACATAAATGCTCTTTCCCATGAGTGAGATACGAGTATTATTCCGCCTTCAAACCGGATTGCGACCTCCATGCGCGGGCAAAATTTTCTGCACCTGAGGTTTCTGCCTCGATCTCCGACGAAGATTTTACATACATTGAATGGAAAATCATGGCAATTATAACTTTCACATGTTATGCGGATTATATTATTATTTCTGGTAGATTGACAGGGATGCATACGCGTTTTCTCTACATGCTTTGTCACAATATGCGGAACAATTATTATTATTAGCGTTATCACTATCAGTTAGAAACTGGTTCGATCTGGTGACTCCTCTTATTATCATGTCGTAAACGTTCGCATTGTGTTTTAGTATGTTAAACACAAACATTTTTACCTCGATAAGTAAGGACTTTACATTATATATGTAATATAAGTTGATAGGATTTGTAGATAAATTTGATTCTATTGTCACTTTGTAATAAATGATTTCATTGTCTTAAAGCTGAATTGAACCGAATGAATGACTTTCTCTCCACATTCAAAATAAATTTGTGATTCAAACTTTCTCTTTTTATTTATTTTTATTTTTCTTTTTATTTGTTTTTTTTTTTAATCTCGTATTTTCTCCGAAGGTGGATTAACATGTTTAATCATTGGGGATCGAAACAATTTATTTAAAATGTAAATAATAATAGTTATTATTTTATTATACTGTTTTGTTTTGTCATCGAACGCAGAGATGCTATCAATAAATGGTTAATCAATGCATTCATTAGATTAGGTTGTAAATTAGAAATAGAAATGATCGAAGAACCACCATGACAGTAATTCGAGCGCCTATTCACAATATTCACACTCCCTCGTGCCTGATAATGTTTTCTTTATCGTTTTTGACTTTTCTTTACATATCAAGAAGTCATCATTGTGTACCTAGTTTATTAGCAACAACTTTATCCTTGATAAGTTTAGTTGGAAACTGGCCATGGAATGGAAAAAACGATAATCATTTCGACATGGAGACGGAAAAATAGCTGCCATGATTAGGTTGTTTTGGAAATCTACTGTAGCATCATCATCACTATATGCTTCTACATCGATAAATAATTACCTACTTACGAATACCTAATTAAAAGTGTGCCTCAGTGTTATTTTATTTGGCTTCTTCGTTCTAACGCCTTGTCGTGATATTAGCACGTAGGCAATTTTGTTTGGTTTGCATGTTCTTTCGGTATTTGACGATTACTTAGTGTACTTTTATGATTTTGTATGTACCTATGTTGGCTGCGTAGTTTTAAGCATCTTAATTTGTTCCATAGTCACGTTCTGTTACGCTATATCGCTTTAATATTGCACGTCGTGTGTGCTACTGTAGTTTTTAGCTGTATGAACAATGCAATTATTTGCTCTTTCATTGCCGGTTGTCAAGTCAGCTCTGTTGCGTTCACGGTTATGACGCTCTCCACGTCTGCTTCAGTGTCTATAGTAATTAATTTAAGACGGTCCGTCATTGGTGGTAAATATATAATGGTCGGTAGTACCTAGTAGCAACCCGAAGAAAACGCCGAACAGAGAAAAAAGCATGACTTTACTTCGGCAGAGGACAACTTACAGTTAACAATAAGTCACAATTTATACACTTCATGTTTTAGGAGTTTCGGTATAATATATGTCCTTCATATTGACCATGTCGGGCAGCGTATTCATTAAAGCCGCCGCATTTTCTCTCTATATCGTTAAACTAAAACAACAAACATACAGGGAGGCCAAAATCACCCTGAGTTGCCTCGAGAAAAGGATGGTACGGCCGTGTTTACTCGATTTGGCGGGGTCGGGCACGAATGAGTTGATATTTTATGCCGATTACCCGAAATGTTATTTATGGTAACTATCATAAACAGCGGTTCAATAACAGATATTTCTGTTCTTTTCAGATGGAATAAAACTGCTTTACTAGCACCGCAAGTATCAAGCCGAGCCGCCATGATTCCGAAGCGTAAGCACAACGCGTCCTCCGCCTCGCTGGCGTCCGCCTTCAGCAACCCCGGCCTCGCGGGCTCCACCCAGTCGGTGGACAAGGCGGACGCTGACGGCACGCCGCACGGCGGCCTGCGCGGCAGCAATGAGCTCATCTGTAAGTATTGTTTCAGTTTCAGTTGTATATTTCACCTTTTTAGGGTTCCGTTTCCATACAGAAGCCTATTAATAAGGCTATGCCGTCTGTCTGTCTGTCCGAGGACTACATCTTTTGAAACGTAATTATGTAGCCGATTGGATTTTGTACAGAATATGTGTTAATTATGGCGGATATGCCAACAAATAATAAAAACAAACCCGGCCAAGTGCGAATTGGAAAAGCGCACCGAGTGCTCCATACCAACACGTAATTGGCTGGTTTTTATTTTGTTGTTTTGCTTTGGAGTTTGCATATATCATTAATTACACCAGTTTAATGCTTGTATGTGTTACCGTTTTTACAATACAGTATAAATATTGTTTCCTTCGTATCTTTCGCGCCATCTATGAGTTACTTTTGTAGTAATGTTAGCTGGTAGCATGAATGGGCACCTGTCAGGCCGGCATAGCATCCGCAACCCCCGCATACGACCGAAGTCCATGGGAGTCGTTAGACGGGTGGCTCGGCGCCATAGGTCGCGATGTCAATAAAAAAAAAAGAAGTTAAATTAAATGGCCATTCGGTAGATGGCGCTCTTATTATATTATGATAATTGTATACCCCTTAATTTTGTACTTTTTGCTTTTTCTTAATAATAACTCATATTCTGTAAAAATTTCAACCGACTACCTATTCAAAGATACAAGGCTCATGTCGTTCCTGTTCGAACTCGGTATTCATATCTACCATGGTCGCGCCGGCTACTGCGGCCTATAGAACACGCAACTTTACAATGCCATGAATTCATATTCAGCATGCCTCGTCATTGCTACTGTTGTGTCATTGTTAGCAGTGCATGAAACCTTATTACATATATAAACTTCACTCACACAAGTTTATCAGCGACTCTCTTATGTTTTTTCATTGTTTTATTCAAATCAAATTAAAGCTAATTACAAAATTAAATAGAACCTAAAACTACAATTAAAATTTAAAACAAAAGTCCTACCAATAAATAATAAAAATAAAATAATAATAATATCTATACATATAATAAAATCGTAAAGGTAAGAAAGTCTGTACATTGAATGTATTCGGAAAAAAACTAACCAGGGTGGCTTAAAATGAGATACTGAACATGTTAGAACAGTTTTTAAAATTTTTGTTTGTTTGTTTGTTTGTTTGTTTGTTTGTCTGTACGCGCATCACGCAAAAACCACTGAACGGAATTAGACGAAACTTTGTATAGTGGCAGTTTATATGCTGGGTTAACATAATACGTAAAAAAATTAACAAAAATATTAAACAATTATAAACATTATTGCGCGTTTAAAATCACGTAGTCCAAAGTACATAATTATATCTTGAGAACTGGCAGCAAATACAATTTGAATAAAATATTCATTCGAAATTTAAAAATAAGTAGATACAACGAAAATGACAGTTCTTCTTTTTTATAACTTGAACACAATAGTCTATACATATCTATTCTTTCTATACATATAAAAAAATCGTAAATGCAAAAATGTCTATTTGTACGCGCATCTCGCAAAAACCACTGAACGGAATTTGACGAAACTTTTTATAGTGACAGTGTATATCCCGGATTAACATAATAATTAAAAAATATAATAAAAATCAGGTAATCCAAAGTAAAGGCAAAAAACAATTTTAAATGTCATGTTGACAACGGAGAACTGTCATCTCGACGTGAGCTGGCCGGCGACAAATTGTTTGATAAATAAAAAAAATAATTTAAAGTCGAAGTTATGTCGCTGTCATTGGTGCAATAAAATTTATATATCTGTTGCCCGCGGCTTCGCTCGCGTGAAATTCGTATTTCAAAAAAAGAAAGTAAGTAACTAAAGGCGGGCCCGAAGGCGGATTTGCGCTCACTTAAACGATATTCTTCCTCGATGAAAGTAACTAAGGGCGAGGCGGAAGGCGGAGGAGGAAGAAGAAAAACATTCTTGAAGAAAGTAAGTAACTAAGGGTGAGGAAGAAGGCCGAGCTCTATTCTGGAAGACCATAAACCTTCTCGAAGAAAGTAAGTAACTATGGGCGAGGCCGCAGGCCGAGCTGCGTTCAGGAAGAAGCTAAACCATCTTGAAGAAAGTAAGTAACTAAGGCGAGGCCGAAGGCCGAGCTACGTTCGGATAATTAAAAAACCATCTCGAAGAAAGCAAGTAACTATGGGTGAGGCCGAAGGCCGAGCTGCGTTCAGGAAGAAGCTAAACCATCTTGAAGAAAGTAAGTAACTAAGGCGAGGCCGAAGGCCGAGCTACGAGTACGTTCTGATAATTGAAAAACCATCTCGAGAAAGCAAGTAACTAAGGGCGAGGCCGAAGGCCGAGCTGCGTTCAGGAAGAAGCTAAACCATCTTGAAGAAAGTAAGTAACTAAGGGCGAGGCCGAAGGCCGTGCTCTATTCGGGAAGACCATAAACCATCTCGAAGAAAGCAAGTAACTAAGGGCGAGGCCGTACGCCGAGCTGCGTTCAGGAAGAAGGTAAACATTTTTGAAGAAAGTAAGTAACTAAGGCGAGGCCGAAGGCCGAGCTACGTTCTGACAAATGATAAACCATCTCGAAGAAAGTAACTATAAGGGCGAGGCCGAAGGCCGAGCTGCGTTCAGGAAGAAGCTAAACCATCTCGAATAAAGTTAATTAATATTAAGATTGAGTTAATTTAATTTAAATTTTATTATAAAGTCCACGCTTCTGACGGCAAATATACCGTGCATCCTAGAACGTCGCGGTTATTCCCGGCTGGATGGCAAGAGGGCCGATGCTATCACCTTACTGCCATGGACTAAGGGTAGTTCTTTGATGTGGGACGCCACTTGTGTTCTCACATTGGCCCCAAGTCACGTTAGGACATCTTCAAGAGCGGCTGGCGCGGCCGAGGCTGGGGCGGAGAGCCTCAAACGCAACAAATATAGAAATATAATTCAAGATTTCGAATTTGTTGCGTTTGCGGTTGAAACCCTCGGTCCGTGGAGCAGTGAAGCCAAAAGAGGCTTGGGCCTCTGCTGGTTGACGCAACTGGTGTCCCGCCATAAAGGGCTTATGTACTTCATTCAAAGGGTAAGCCTTGCCATCCAGCGGGGTAATGCCGCAAGTGCTCTAAAAACACTTGAAAATGCCCGTTTTGATCGTTATTTTAATGTTTGTTAGGTAGGTTTTAATTCTTTAGTTTTATCAATATTACTTTTTTATTTTTATGAAATAAATAGATTGAGTAAACGATATTATATTCTATCGAAGAAAGGAAGTCTTTAAGGGCGAGGCCCGAAGGCGGAAGAGGGTTTTTGGTTTACCTGAACGCAGCTCGGCCTTCGGCCTCGCACTTAGTTCCTTCCTTTCTTCCAGAAGGTTTATCGTCTTCCTGAACGCAGCTCGGCCTTCGGCCTCGCCCTTACTTACTTCCTTTATTTGAGAAAGGTATATCGTTTACCTGAAAGCAGCTCGGCCTTCGGCCTCGCCCTTAGATAGTTACTTTTTTTGAGAAGGTTTATCGATTACCTGAACGCAGCTCGGCCTTCGGCCTCGCCCTTAGTTACTTACATTCTTCTTTGGAATACGAATTTCACGCGAGCGAAGCCGCGGGCAACAGCTAGTCTTCTATATTTCTATAACATCATTGCCAATTTCGCCTTCCGAAAACTAAACTCAATTTCGTGGCGGGCACGTAATCGATTCTCCGCGCGAGGTGGACCTAACTTTGTGTTATTCTGTATCGGTCGTCGGCATTGCTGTAAGGATCAAGTTCGGTTTGGCTACACCGATCTCGACCGCGGTGTCACTGGCGAGTCGTTCCTAGTGGCCATTCTTGTTGATATCGATTGAAATACTCTAAAATATAACCAAGTAAATAATAGTGAACAAATAATAAAACACGATTAGGACAATAATATACACCTCTCACATACATGGTTCTTCCACCGAGTTATGCAGCAGGTGGGTCTTTGTGCCTTACATGCTGCTTGATAGTTATATTGTCCGAATACTTGGTAGGTTTTTTGCTGTAATATACCAAAGTCCTTGCAGCACAACACACATTACTCTGTTAACCCCGATTGTCGGAATGCAGCGTGTGGTATGTATGTATTTATTATTTTCATCCTGAAATTCTGTACGAGGATTGCATTCGGTGGTTGCGTGTCGCTCGTCGCTCGTCGCTACAGCTGTCTGTGTTCCCTCTGCTCCAGTAAATGAATAAGTCATGGCTAGAGACGAAGTAATTCGCCGGAATTTCCTAAAATAGACGTCGATCGGTATTCGGTACCGAGATCGTATCGTTTCTTTCCTACTGTCGTCAAGTCAAGCATGGCTTAGCAAATTTGATTTTTTATTCTTAAAATAAGTGAGGATTTCGGCGGTACGTTTAACGTCGGTTAATTCCACTCCTGTGCTCATTAGACGTTGTTCTTAAATTCTGAACCGCAAATTACTGCGGTATGATTAGATGTATTTTTTTACATAACAAATTTAAAAAAAACTCGGTTTTTGTCAATGTGGAATTTGGGTTAATTGGATGGAATTAAAATTTCCTTGATTAAGATATTTCGTGCGTCGTTCCAATCTTATACATATACACCACACGCCATATCCCGACAATCGGGGTAAGCAGAGTAATCGGTGTTGTGCTACAAGTAAGTGCTCTGGTAAATTACAGCACAACACCGACCACCACGTTTAGCAAAGTATTCGGACAAGATAACTCAGATCGAGCAGCAAGTAAGGCATGAAGGCCCACCTGCTGCATGACGCGGTGGAAACACCACCGTGCCAAGGTCAGAGGTGGCTAGCCTGTCGCTCTTATGCGCGGCATCTTGTCCTTATCCCTTAGTCGCCTTTTTCGACATGCACGGGGAGAGATGCAGTGGGGCTATTCTTATTAAGTACCGGCCCCACACATTACCAATTCTACTGTTATAACCACAGAACAGCGATCGGCGGTCGTTATTTTGTCGATTAAAGAGACATTTCTCATACATTTGAAAGGAGTGGTGATATTGGCCGTTAGAGCAAGATCACTGCTGCCCGATAATTTTAAACTAACTTAAACGCAACTTTTTTCAATGCCCAGCAGTAAATAATGAACATCGAGGTTTAGAAAGAGACAATCCGCTTGAAGAGCGTGGTCCCTGTCGCACAGAGACGTGCGAGTGCGAGAAGGACAACGCTCTACAACAGGATTGTCTCTTTCTAACGCTCGTTGTTCAGGTCGCACTTAGCGTTTCACGCGAGAGAGGGTGAGCCGAAGCGTCTTATGAACATTTCATGATGAGTGATGGATGACATTAAGACGAGACGGTAGTTAACTTTCTCCATACAAAATCGTCTTTCGGCATTTATGTTTTTTACCGCCCTAAACCTTATCCGATTTTTACAATTCTTTTTTTGTTGTAATAAGGACAGTCGAATCTACGTTCCTATCTTAATTTTAATTTATTTTACGTTCCTATCTTAATCTTAATCTTAATTTTTTGCATATCATCTCAATAAAGCGGAATGAACTTCATGACATGAAAAAATTAAAAATTTTAATGTTTTCGGTCGAAATACAAATTTTTAGCTCCGGTGTTGTAGGTATATTTCATCTAAACGAAAAAATTACAGGAACGTAGATTGAACTGTCCTTAAGATAAGAAAAAAAAATGTAAAAATCGGGTAAGGTTTAGGGGGCCAGAAAACAAAATCGAAAGACGATTTTGTATGGAGAAAGTTAATTTCCGTCTCGTTCGAATGGATACCTACATACATACATAAACATACAGGCTGATCTAAATATATAGGTACAGTTCCCTGCAGCAAATAATGAGTGTCTAGCTTTAGAAAGACACAATCTGGTTTTAGAGCGCCGCCGCCACTGTCGCACGAACTCACACGTCTCTGTGCGACAGGGACGACGCTCTGCAACCGGATGCACTATTTGCTGCCGGTAACTGTACATGTACACGTCACGCCCCTTTACCAATGGAGTAGGCAGTGCCGACTGTTCTTCACGTGCAACAGGCGACACACTTCTGACATTTCTATCGCAATTTTGACCTGTTTTGAGAGGAAAATCTGAAACAGACACAGAATGACCTAAATCCTAGAGTTTGTGACCTACATGCGGTACGAGTCTACGCCTGTCTAGGCGTCCGCCATACCCGTCGTCGGCGTCGAGTGCTCGTGTAGGTATAGGTCGCCGCGTGCCTGGATGACCTAATTTATTCCGCTAGGGGCAGATGCTTTTATGTATGCACTATGCATGCACTAACTACTTAAGTGAGAGTACGGATGTGACCAACTACATCAATTTATACATTTTTTTTAAGGAAACTGACACGGTTGGCTCCATCACCTACAACATCCGTGATGTCAGCCCATAACACCGGGTGAACTACGTGCCATGTCAGTGCTTCCATTCGATCGAGCCGGCTACACTGAACTGGACGGAAAACACAACACTTGAACTACAAATCAATTTGTACAAAGTGGTAGAACCCGAATAAAGGAGGCTCAGTCAGTCAGTCAGTCGCACACCACCACCGCACTGACTGAAAAGTCGGTCGAAACGGCTATGTAAATAGTTCGCTTTTTCCGTCCAGTTCAGTGTAGCCGGTGCGACCGAAGGGAAGTACTGACATCAAGGTGTTATGGGCTGACATCACGGATGTTGTGGGTAGGTGATGTAGCGAACCCGTGTCAGTTTCCATAAAAAAAAAACAGAAAAGCTTCGATAATGATGACTGTTAATACGAGTACCAAAATGAAGTATTTTCATAAGCTACAAAAACATTTAATACGAATTTTATAAATCCCAACTGCGAAACATGAAGGAAATAAGAAGGAAAGTTCATAGAAAATGCTGTAGTCGGGTTTCCAGTCTATTGAAATATACACTCCCGACTACAGCATTTTCGATCAACTTTCCTTTTTATTTTCATTCCTTTTAGTTCTAACTAAACCATTAAGTGTGATATATTTTTGAAATCATCGTTTCAGCTCTAGACAATGGATGAATTTTAAGAGAAAAAAAAAATTAATTACATTTGGACGATACGGCGAATGGCGGCCGACATTTTGAATTTTCTAAAAAATTTGGTACACAGCAAGGTGAGTTATCCGCGTAATTCAGAACAAAATTGGACGAGTCGTTTAACCCACAGAGACTTGCCGGAGCACTCATACATACATACAAACGATCAGGCCTCCTTTTGGCTTCGCCATAGTCGGGTAAAAAAAGGCACTTTTGCCGTTACCTGGAAGCGATCAACTCATGCCGAAATCTTAGGCCAGACTGTATTGGAATTCTAAGAAAAGAAGCACTCAAGGGTTCGTAAATATCTATCGCTGTGTTTCAGGAAAATCTTTCGGAAAATCAACAGTAGATGCTCCTATATATATGTCTGGTCTGTTAAATCTTTACATCTACTAGTAGCGCTTGTCATCTTTGCGGTTATCCCTGAGCATTAATGGAGATTTCAAGAGGAAAAAAAAATGACAGACCCTATTTAGATAGCTTCTAGCTACTAACATAACAGTTAGTACCGTGTGGGGTCGGTATTTAAAAAGAATAGCCCCACTGCATCTCTCCCCGTCGCATGTCGTAAAAGTCGACTAAGGGATAAGAAAATTCGTCAGCCTCGGTAGCTCAGTGGCGCGGTTGGTTAGTCAACTGTTATTAAGCAACGCTGAGCGCGGTCAGTGTTTGATTGAATGGGTGACCGCTCGACCGTTGGAGGCTGACCGTGGTTCGGATTCCACGTTAAACTGTAGGTCCCTTCCCTTCTTACCTTACTAGGTGGTAGGGTTTATCCCGGCCGGGTTGGTACCACCGCACTGAACGAAACGTCGCGTCGGTCGAAACGGCTATGTAAATAGTTCGTGTTTTCCGTCCAGTTTAGTGTAGCCGACATGAAATGAAGCGAAGCACTGACATGGCACCTAGTTCACCCTGTGTTATGGGCTGACATCACGGATGTTGTAGGTGATGTAGCCAACCGTGTCAGGTTCCATAAAAAATAAAAAATAATAATAATAATAAACTGGTAAACAAACCGTTTAACCGAAACAAGGACGAGGGAGCGTTATCGGCGCTATGGACTGTAGCTATTTGGCTCTGTTTGCCAATGGTACCTAAAGAATAAGTAATAATATATGTGGATATATGTAGTACATATATATAAACTCTTTACTATTCCGATAACTTAATATTCATAATATACAGCAGCGATTAAAAGAAAATTACGAAAGGTGGACTTATCTCTTAAAAAGATTTCTTCCATCGTGTCAGAGAATATACAACTAGTGGCTTGATCCCGTAAAATGGAGACGGTGATCCGATACATACAGCCTACAAGGGAGAAAATTTTGAGGATCAGATTTCCTTTCTACGCTTCCAAGTAATCGTACATATTGATGAAGTCTTGAAGGCTTATTTTCACAATCTGTGAAAATAAGTGAAACCGTATCACTGTCACTCTGTACTATAACCTTCAAGATGCCTTCTTCAAGAGTTGTGTAGTTCGTCAACCTGCTGGAGTTGTAGTTCGCCGCTGATAATGGTTTAAACTTTAAAAACGCCACTCATGAACAGACAGACGCCAGACAGAGTCGTGTTCCCGAAGTCAGCGTTTCCAAACAGTTCTCTTCCCTTTCTACGCTCTGTGTTTCCAACATTTATCTAGCTATCACTGTCAGCCTCGGTAGCTCAGTGGTGCGGTTGGTCGACTGTTCTTAAGCAACCCTGAGCGTGGTCAGTACTTGGATGGGTGACCGCTCGACCGTTGGAGGCTGACCGTGGTTCGGATTCCACGTTAAACTGTAGGTTCCTTCCCTTCTTACCTTACTAGGTGGTAGGGTTTATCCCGCCCGGGTTGGTACCACGGCACTGAGCGAAACATCGTCGGTCGAAACGGCTATGTAAATATTCCGTGTTTTCCGTCCAGTTCAGTGTAGCCGACATGAAATGAAGGGAAGCACTGACATAGCACTTAGTTCACCCGGTGTTATGGGCTGACATCACGGATGTTGAAGTTGATGTAGCCAACCGTGTAAGTTTCCATAAAAAAAAATTTACAGATCCCGTGCAACCACGACTTGAAGGGACATTGAAAATGAACCCAGCTATTATTGATTATCCGCTACGAATAAATGATTAAAAAAAAATGTTTGTAATATAAAAAAAAAATGTTTGTAATATTTTTACGGCATCTTGTAGCCCTTCGAATTCCACCGCCTTTTGAGGCCTTTTGGGACCTCGTACCTCGAACCTGCGACGCCATAGGTTGTAGAGGTACCTAGGCGACGCATGTGCGCCGCCTAGGTACCTCTACAACATAAGGCGTCGTACCATCTTAAAGCCCTTAGAATTCCGCGTCTTTTGAGTCCTAATAGATCCTCGTATCTCAAACCTGCGAAGTTCCACGGGACTGTAACACTTTCAGCGAAAATAGGGCCCTACTGAAGCGATCGAAAAAATTTTAACATTAAATTAGTGAAATCTAACATGGGGCCCTACTGAAGCGATCGAGCAAAATTGTACAGTTCTGACATTTCCTTGATTCAACTAAACGCGTAATTTTTGGGTCGTAAATTTTAAAATTTTTTCGATTTCCAAAAAAAAAACTTTTTCAAAACCAAATTTTTTTTTCAAAACCAACTTTTCCAAAATATTTTTACATCATCTTAAATCCCTTCGAATTCCGCGTCTTTTGAGCTCTCATACGTCCTCGTGGCCGCACGCGAGCCGCCCGCCGCGTGAAATCGCACCTCGCGCCGCGCAAAACTCGCGGCTAAGGGCACCTCTACAGCCTCAACCATCACCAATATCGAAAAAAGTGTAATGACATAAAATGTTCCCCGTCTCAATATCTCTAGACATGTCTCGCAGTTTTTCGATTTTCGACCTCGTTCAGGAGATATCGAAGATATTCCGAGGGAAGGTGTTAAAAAATCAAGGTTTTTTTTTGTTTTTTTTTTTCAATTTTTGAAAAAAGTTTTCGACATTTCCAAAATTTGTTTTCACCATCTGAAAGCCATTGAAATTCTGCGTCTTTTGAGCCCTCATACGTCCTCGTGGCCCTAAACCACTATATACCACGGGGCAAACACACTTTCAGCGAAAATGGGGCCCTACCGGAGCGATCGAAAAAACATTTTCAATGTTAAAAGTTATCCGACGCTTCCTTACACCGCCGCCGCTCCACCTACATTGATCTGCACCTCATCAAGTCATGAACTCTGAACTACCAGAATAAATTATTTTACTTCGGTAACAATATCCTTAGCATCGATAAAAATTCATTAATAAAATTCTCTAGGACCATTATTATATCGCTATTCGTAGCTTGTTTCATTTCATTAGGTACGGTTTGTTTTGGAATCTAACTGTCGGTAATGAATAATGATGTAAATTGTGTTATTGTATTTTAATGGGCATTGATATTTATAGCTCTTTCGGAACTTCATTGGTAACGAGTTGTCACTTTGTCGGTTAAAACGTCTGTCGAAACTGGTCGCACACTATTAAAATTTATTACGTCTCAAACACAGAGCACGAAATACCGCGCGCCGCGCCTCCTAGAGACGCCCTGAGCGCGATATCCCTACAACGCAGTTGAAGCCTGTGGGCGTGGCCTACGACTTACATATGTGTGTTGTGCGTGTGCCTAACTTGCTCCTCTTTGTGTGTAGTGTCGATACTAACACACACACACACATACGAAGCGCTAGTAGCACTGCGTCCAGTTATTGGGTTTCGAATATTATCGCTTAGGGCGTCTCTAGGAGGGGGCGCGGCGCGTGGTGTTTCGTGCTCTGTGGTCTCAAATGTATATTATTTTTGTGCACAGACCAATTCTAAAACGCCTTGAAAATCAATACGGCGATACATTAAAAGAACTGAAGAGACTGGCTACGCTAAGTGAACAGGCGTTAACCAACGCGTTAACGAGTGATTTGGCGCCTGGTCTGTAGAGGCGGCAACAGATTTGACGATCAATTAAATAAATACAATTTTATATCCCAGGCACCGGATGTAATTTTGGTGAAATAACTTTAGGACGATTAAGAACTTTTAATAGCTCATTGTTTTCAAAATTATGCCATTGGCACTCGAGTAAGTACCTAATTCAAACAACACTCGCGAATTTGTACCTATTGGCCACTCCACTCTGTCTGACCATATAGAAATTTGGGGAATGGGAATCACGTGCGATTTCTGGGTGGTCTCGCGAATAACAATTACTTGGTGGCTATTATTAAACTTCTTGGGTTGGCTGGCTGGCGGCCTACATAGTGGTAAGGCTCTTGCAAAACGTATGGCGCTGAACACCCAATATTTATCGACGAGTGCATAAATAACCGCTGCTCCGGTGAAGGAAAACACTGATAGAAGCGTCACACCAGCAAAAGTATTTTTGTTTACGGTAAGTATCAATTCGTTTTCGTAATGGTCCATTTTAGTCGTTGTAATTCCGAAACGGAACAGATTCTAAACTATTGAGCTTCACATTTTGATTAAAAGACAAACGTCGTCGGACGGAAGGCAATGCCTTAACGATAAGGGTTTCTAATAATAAAACAATATTAAACTCCATTTGTTTTTATATCAATTTTAGGTTTTAATTTTGTAAAAATGTAAAATTTATATAAAAAGAAATGTGTGAATATATGTATGGGGAAAAAACAATATTATCGTACACCAGTAATTGAAGCAAATCCGAAGCTATTTCAAGAATTGGGTTATTATGAAATTTCAGTATGAAAAGCTTTGTGCGAGAAATATGAGACGAATTGAGGCCCGCTTTAATTATGTACGCGCAGAATGGAAATATGTTATATTTATTAAATATTATTTAACGAGATTCTCTGTGAAAACCACAATTTCCATTCCTCCCACGCTCGAGAAAGCTCGAACGAGTCACGAAATTGAGCTGTTGAGTGTTGATAGTAGATGAACAAGTTCCATCCAACAAGTAATGGTTAAGAAAATTTGCTAATTGAGGAGCATCTATGGCAATTATTTACATCTAAATAGAAGTTCATGCTCCCTTGGCAATATGATGTAATTTTATACAACGTTGTTTTTACGGCTCATATCAATCAATGCTAATAATGATGGTCATGGAGTAAGTTACTTAGTTTTATGAGAAATTACGTTTGTATACTCTGTGTATGATACTAAAACTAAATTGACGATCTTTAGGGTTCCGTAGTCAACAAGGAACCTTTATAGTTTCGCTATGTCCGTCTGTCTGTCCGCGGCTTAGCTCAGAGACTCTTAGTACTAAAAAGTTGTACGTCTACCTCATCGTGTGGGGTGTCATTGGATAGGTCTTTGGAAAATATTGCGGGTTTGTGTAAATCATTTTTCGATTTAGGGATCCGTTTCTACTGCCCCCCCCCCCCCCTGCCAACTTATAAAATGTACGGACGACAGCCATCATTTCACTGTTGAAGAACTTTTTCAAATTAACATTCATTTATTTCCCCTACAAAATTATACAAATAATAAAATAATTTATTTTGATAGGGTTCCGCAACTACGGAACCCTACACTGCGCGTGGCCTGACACGCACTTGGCCGGTTTTAAAAAACTTTTCTGTGTGTATGTATGTATGTTCCTCCGTAACTCTTAAACCGATCATCCGAATTCGATGAAATTTAGTACAAGTACATTTTACATACGAGACACAGCATATTATTCAGTTCCGGTCACGCTAAGATTTGTCTCTCATACAAACTGAATTGTTCCGCGCGCCGAAATAAAGGTATGACAGCGGGCTTACTAACTTTCTTCTTTTTAAATACGAATTTTACGCGAGCGAAGCCGCGGGCAAAAGCTGGTTTTTAAATAAAAAGGGACAGAGCGGGAGTATAACACATTACACTCCTGTTGGCTTCGCCGTAGTCAGGTAAAAAAAAAGTCAGACTCACGCACCGAGCGTTACGCACCACTTTTTTTTATGGAAACTGACACGGTTGGCCTACATCACCTACAACATCCGCGATGTCAGCCCATAACACCTGGTGAGCTAGGTGCCATGTCAGTGCTTCCCGTCATTTCATATCGGCTACACTGAATAAGACGGAAAACACGAACTATTTGCATAGCCGTTTTGATCGACGTTTCATTCAGTGCGGTGGTACCGCATCATGGGCGGGATAAACCCTACCACCTAGTAAGGTAAGAAGGAAAGGGGCAGTTTTCGAAATCCGAACCACGGTCAGGCTCCAACGGTCGAGCGGTACCACCACAAATTGGCCGGTTTTTATTAATATACTAGCTTTTTTTTGCCCGCCCGAAGAAAGTAAGCAAGCAAGCCCGTACTGTACATTTATTTCGGCGCGCGGAACAATTAGGTTTGTATGAGAGCCACATCTAAGCGTAACCAGAAATGAATTTTATTTTAGCCTATCCTGTGTCCCGTATAGTTAAATGTGCTTGCACTAAGTTTCATCGAATTCGTTTGACCGGTTTAAGAGTTATGGAGGAACATACATACATACAGAAAATATTTCTAAAAATCGTAAATTTAGTTTTAGTATCATACATAGAGTCTACAAACGCAGTATCTCATATAACAAAGTGTATTACTCCATGACCATCTCTTACGATTTGTTATTAGTAATTATTTTGTAATATAAGTTGTTTTACTTTAGAATTTTCACTATAATCACACCAAGTTTGAAGCTTATATGTATTACCTACCGTTTTTACGATAGAGCAAAAAAAAAAAACTAAAAAAAACACGTTTCTTGTATGGGACCCCCTTAATTTTTTTCCCCGATTTTGTATTATTTATTAGAATTTCTGCGACAATAACATATTCTGTGAACATTTCAATCGGCTAAATTATGACAGTTTAAAAGATACAGCCCTTTAAAGGAAGGACGCGCGGACAGACGTCGTAGGCTTACTAATAGGGTCGGTATCGTACGGTAGTGAACCCTAAAAATTGCATTTCAGTTGCCATTCGAATTAACATTCTTCTGCAGTAGTAATTCTAAGACTTGCGAATAATGGCGGTGTTGTGCAAGCTACACTTCAGGATCGTTAAGTAAGACGATCGCCTGTAATCAAACATCCACACGAGTCTCGTTTTCTACAAAACATTCGAGTTGTGCGAATACTACGTAATTAGGAAATAATTATTTGGGCAAATTAAACCAATTTAGGAATAAAAGCATGCAGTTTAAACAATTCAAACTCAGGCAGACGTTTTAGAGCGTCTTAATCGCAGATATTTTAGAACAGGTCGTAACATGGACCTGTATGACGTAATAACATTTTAGAACAGGTCGTAACATGGACCTATATGTCGTAATAACATTTTAGAACAGGTCGTAACATGAACCTATATGTCGTAATAACATTTTAGAACAGGTCGTAACAAGAACCTATATGTCGTAATAACATTTTAGAAGAGGTCGTAACATGCACCTATACCTCGTTAATAACATTTTAGAAAAGGTCGTAACATGGACCTATAAGTCGTAATAACATTTTAGAACAGGTCGTAACATGGATCTATATGTCGTAATAACATTTTTAATTATTTACTTACTACTTAATAATGGGAAGTGGAATACCACCGGCCAGATGGGACGACGACATCAAGTACGTCGACTGAAAACCGGGAGGACCGGAGAAAAATTGAAGAGGCGTATGTGCAGCAGTGGACGCATAGCGCTGATTGATTGACTGACTTAAAAATGTGAACAAAAATGTAAGAAAAGTGCCCAACACTACCAACACTATGAAATTAGTTTGCAGAAATTCACGCATTCTTTTATAAGCTGCTTTAAGTAAAAAAAAAATTACATTTTCGTAATTGTTTACCAGGCCCCTATTTGTGTCGCCAGATTTGACAAAGGCCGCCCTATAGGCGCCTGCTCAATACGCCTCTGACTGAATACATATTGTTTCCGCCTCATGCGGTTGTTTTGCCGGCAGAACAGTGCTGTTTTGCCGGACGTTTAGTGCCTGAGCGATACCAGTCTTTGACCAATCGTTCAGAAGCGTATGCTTCAAGAAAACAAAAACGTTATTTGGGTTAGTAGTAGGATGGGAAAGAGCGTGATCAGCTTTCGAGTAACGTTTTCAACAAATATTTGAAATATATTTTTTTAATTTAGTTAGTAAAATAGTCGTCTTGAGGTTCTCAGCAAAAACCTTTTCTGATGGTATGAACATGAATCACAAACGACAGAAAACAAATATCTTTTTGGCATTTCGTTTTCGAGCAAATTATAATTTAATGACTACTGCAGGAAAGACTTCATTAATTTATTCTTCCCTCCACGACAGCGCTGCATCGCTTTGCTAAGTAGGCGAGTAGCTTTAGCGCTGCCTGTAGGTGTTGGTGGTAGGCGGCCAGCAGGTCTATTCTTGTAAATTCTGACAGCGGAATCAGCGCTGTTGTGGCGCTGAGAGCCACGTGGCTCTCAGCGCCACAACAGCGCTGATTCCGCTGTCAGAATTTACAAGAATAGACCTGCAGGCCGCGGGTAGGTAGCTACATGAACACGACACGAGTGGTCTGTCGTGTTATGTCTGGGACGTACAGAGTACAGACGAGTCTCGCACACCGATGGCTCGGGCGAGCTAGACGTACAGGCACAATCGGCGTTCGGTTCGAGGAATTTCGAACAATTTGCAATAACACTTGTATGGTCTTAACATCCTATACGTATAATCAGGGTTGGCAGGTTGATTGAAAATATTTTTGAAAAATTCAATAACATACGCAAAAGCAACATCGTCTGTTTAAAACAGTTTGAAATGTGTTTTTGCCAACGTTGCGCATTATGTACGATTGCTTGCACCCATACTTGCAAGACATTAATGATACGTTCTCAAAAACATGAACGCAAAAACAAATCAAATAAAAAAGCACCATGAAATGAACTAATAATTAATTCGCTTATATGCTAAGTTTGGTTAAGGTGCAAGATCAAACAACTCTGGGGATATACAAAGTAATAAAAATACATTTTAAAAATTTTTGTATCCTTACACATATTTTTTTTAATAACTATAGAAAATTTAGCTCAACAGTTAAGTAATCTGCTTACGGAACCCTAAGTGAGTGTACACTGAAGCGAACGCAAACCCCATCACTTACTTTTTTCTTTCATAACATCTTTTGTATGCATGAGTCTTCAAAACACAAACACTGCCTTCTGTTCTCATTAAGTACGCAATTACGCACACACGTATACAATGATACTTAGGCTGTGTGCATACTAACTTGTATGATTTTTTATATAAATAGATTTTCTGTATAATATTTAGTTTGCCGTGACTGAAGGACACGATAAGGAAAGTAACCAATAATCACCACAGCAGCACTATGGAGTAACGATAATAAAATTCGAAATAGTGATTTCAAGAATTTGACAGCACAATCATGAAATAAATTGCGCTTAAAACCAAAATAGATCTCATATCAAGGTAAAGAGATGATTTGCAAATTGTTGGTATTTACCATTCAAGATCCAATTTAAAAGTCGTTAGTTGTATACTAAAAAAAATTTAATGCTGTCTAGACAGGGATCACACAAAACATAATTTGTGTAAAAAGGTGCATGGCCGTAAATGTTGCATCAGTGTGAGCGCAGGTTTAAAAACGCTTTACAAAATAATTCTTGTAGGGTGACATGCAGTTAGCATTCTCCATCCGTACACATTGAGTTTATTAATAATAACGGCCAATCAAATTAAATAAGTTAGCAATATTCTTCTTGTACAGGAAAACTATTCAGAATATTTGCAAAAACTACTTGACATCTTTTCAATATTATTTCACCACACACCAAATAAATCTCGTTCAGGATAATATCCTCATGTTTTGATGTGGGTCGAGTCGAGAGTTATCGATAGACGGGAGAAAAATCAACAAAACATGAAATAGTAAGTCTATTTCGGCAGGGAATAATTACGACTCATATGTATTCTTCGATTTATAATATGATTCGATTTTTGGCATGAAATCAAATTACACATCTTACCCGAACGGATAGTAGTGGCGAGTTATGCGCTGAAACCTGAAGATTGAAGGATGCCCCAGTAATGGACGTGTATTATTGATACTTTTAAGGAGTGATGGAGTCATCAAAGTTTTGAAAGTTTTTGAGATTTCCCCAGCGAGTTGATTTTGAAAGTTGAAAAAAAAACTCGGAGATTGTAACACATATTGGAATTAAAATAACAAAAATACAATTTAAAGGTATTGAAATCGACCGGAATGTTGATTTTATCGTAATGTTCTCGGTTACGCGGGATATGACTGAAAGCTACTTACATTCGTCGACGTTTCGTCCCTCGCTCTGATGATATCGTCTGGACTCGTAGAACTGCGGAATATTGTAACAGCGGCAAACGAACATATAGGAATGTTAGCAGTTCGTTTGAGATTATAATTGTTTATTTGATTATAAAGTTTTAATTCAGGGCTATGGCGTGACTAAAGTCGAAAAATCTCACCAATCGAACATAAATCTAAGAATGTCCAAAAACCTTTAGTCATAAAGAGAAGGTTCGTCGCTATAATTTAAAGTAAACGTCACGAGAATCTGAATTCTAAGGGGAGTTAAAGGGATTCGAGTACGAGTGCGGGGAAAAGGGTCCGTGTACTTATGTATGTACCTGTGTTAGAAGTTATACTTATTTCTCCCCCCGCTCCCCATCTCACCCTTGACCCCTCTTTCACTCGAGCCCCCCCAAAGGCAGCATCGCAAAATATCTACATACAAATAATTTGTATGCCGTGACGACGGCGATGACGCTTTTTCTCAGTTTACTCCTTATTTTCATAACGCGCCTAAAGAAGTTAAATTTATTTCATAACGTTATAAATATAAGATTCTAAGAGGAGTCAAACAGGTTCGAATAAGAGTGCGCGGAGCGAAAAAAAGTGAAGCTAGATTTTGATTCCATGTTCGGAAGATGGTCACAATAAGCGGTCTTCCCAGGTGAATTTTTTTTATATTTTTTTATAATGGTGTAGATTCTGGAATTTCGTTCCACATTAGATAGGAAAAAAATTGTTTTCAACTTAGCGAGGATACATTCTAAACGTTGCTTTTCAAATATGCGGTCGATAATAAAAAATAAAAGAACTAGCCGTGTTTCCCGAAAGGCAGCTTCCGGAAGCAGAAACTAAGCGACAGCAGGAAACGTACATTCTAGTAGCACCTCATCTATCAGATTATTGAACCTTATCAACAATGACGTCAACGAGAGAACAATTACCTTGAGTCTAGCGAAAAAAAATCCAATCGGCGGCGCTATGACCTCAAGAAAATTTACAGTTGAATAGGAACAAGTAACCGAAACGGTAGTCGCGGATGGTCATGGCCACCCTACCTGCCGGGCTATTCGCAAAACGCAGTGTCATAAGTTTTCGTACGCGCTATAGTCACTCGAGCGGCAGCGCGCATGTGTGAATGTTCAAAATCTTAGCACAATAATAATTCATATACTGCCCCTACACACACAAGCGAACATTCATCTTGAAGCAGTGTCCGTGTACTCACTTAGACATTACTTTCTGCACGTGAAGATCGGAACTTCACTCGGAATGGACGATCGCCTGTCATTTCAAGTCTCCAGCGACAGCCGGCCGTAGTAGTATTGCGTGAACGCTGAACATTATCGACCGTTTATTCTTTTTGTTAAAACATTTAATTTGATATGGTGAACTTAATACACACGATTTGACTCATAAATTCAAAAATATAATTGCAATTCTACAACATGACGACCGTAAATAACCAAAGGACGAGGCTTATAGTCAAAATACCGAGAGATGTGAAGGAGAAGAGTGCCGAGTGTTTTGAGAACGAATCTCAGCTACTGAATGCCAACGAGGATGCCGCGCCGGGTATGTTCATTGTTTATTGTTTAAAAATTAATTACAATTATATCAATACACAAGCTGAAAACAGACATGTTAAATAAAATACCGGCTCGCCTGTGCAGCCGGCTGGCTCGATATTATATTATCTTATCACATTCGAAGAACGATCGGCACGGCAACATAAACAGCAGGCTTAAACGGAAATATTAGTCACTCATATAATAATGTTATCGTCTTTATCGACATTCAATTATTATAGGGATATTCTCATGTGAAATGGAGGCGACCCTTACCTTATTTTGCAGATTATGTTCTGCTGCTCTAGCTCTACGTGCTCTGGATTTTCTAGTAATGTGTAATTTTTTTTAGATATTCATCAAGATCAAGATTCAAGATCATTAATCATCCATCGACTAATTCTAAACTACTGTTCATTTAGTAGTCCGAAGCCTGGAAGCCATGGTCAAAAGTTCGCAACCGTAGAGGGCCGATAAATTCTATCGGAATGTATAAATGCAGTAAATATTTTATTTAAAAAAAATTTGAAAACCGGCCAAGTGCGAACCGGACTCGCGCACCGAAGTTTCCGTACCACCACGTAATTGTCCGATGTCTATTATTTGTTGTTTTACTTTAGAGTTTGCACGATAATCACACGCTTGTATGTATAACCGTTTTTACGATAGAGCAAAAACAAAATCACATAAATTAATAAACACGTTTCTTGTATGGGGACCTGCAATTTTTTACTATTTTTATTATTATTTGTTAGTAAATCCGTCATAATTAATAATTTATACATGTTCTGTGAAAATTTCAACCGGTTACCTATTACGGTTCAAAAGGACAGGCAGACGGACAGACGGCGGAGTGGGCTTAGTAATAGGCTTCCGTACCACAGGAAGCTATAAAACGCTGAGAAAACACGTTTCTTATTTGTTCATTTTTTGCTTTTAGTTTGTATTATTATTTGTTAGGATATCCGTCATAACAACACATATTCTGTTAAAATTTCAACTGGCTAGGTTAGGTGTTGTTAGGGTTCAAAAGATACAGCGCTCGGACAGACAGACAGACAGACGGAAAGACAGACAAACAGACAGAGAGACAGACATACGGTCAGCTTAGTAATAGGCTTCCGTACGGATACGGAAACCTAAAACAGTGTTTATTCTATATAAAAAAAAAAACTACTTGTTTCTTTAATTTAAAATAAAATCAGAATAATGAAAGCTACAAAAATGAACCTGTATTGTGTTTTAAACAATTATTTTGTATTTAATAATTATATATAATTCTTTGGTCTGTTTTAAATGTACACGGAAAGTAATAAATTAATTGAGAACTTTAATGAAGTCGGTTAATAAAATACGAAATAATATATTAGGTGATGATTTTTCGTCTTTCCCAAAACAAATATTTTAAAGCAATAAGGTCATTTAAGGAATACATATCGGTTCTGCAGATCTTTGCTCTACAGAACCGGCAAACTCTGGAACGCTCTCCCTGCCCATATATTCCCCCCCCCCCCCCAAGTGCAGTCTCAGATCCTTCAAGAGGGGCGTGAATGGGCACCTGTTAGGCCGGCATGGCATTCGTAACCCCCGCATACGACCGAATGTCCATGAGCGTCGGTAAACACTTTATGGATGGCTCGGCGCCATATGTCGCGCTGTAAATAAAATAAAAATAAAACCCCGACCCTTAAAAAGCCCAAAATAATTTCCGCCGCGCGCAGCTCTGAGTTTTATATTTTATTTACTTAGCGGTCCCCCGACTCCTTTAAGTAAGGAAACGCAAATTATGTTGGACATTTTAAGGGTCGAGGGTTTTTTAAATTTGTAATTTAACTTTTATTTCAAGCTTTTTTAAAAAAACCGCATGAAAATCGGTTCACTTTTTATGATAATGAATTTTTTTATTACTTGATTACTTGATTACAAACATAGCTAAGGACCATCCTGATTAAACAAGCTTCCTATTAAAAAAAACCGCATCCAAATCGGTCCATCCGTTTGGGAGCTACGATGCCACAGACAGACAGACACACACACACACACACACACACCCTCACACACACACCCTCCCTCACTCACACACACACACACGTCAAATTTATAAAACCCCTCCGTTTTTTTCGTCGGGGGTTAAAAATAAACATACAAAGTTACGATTTGGTCCGATAATCGTTTACTTGCGGTAAGGTATTCAACTTGCTTGCACTTTATTCCAGGAAGTGTTTATGAAAGGTCATTGCAGTAAGTGTATTCAAATGCTGATCAGATCAATTGCCTTGGACTTAGACTCTACATACAGCCTACACGAAGCGGCGTACCGCAAGGCGGCGCTCTATCTCCTCTATTATTCATCTGCTCATAAATTTTTACGTGAAATTGCGTTATATTTATGAATGTTGATCTTTATGAACTTTTCATATGTCTGCCTACATCAATCCTGCAGTATTGATTACCCGGTTGGTAGCCACTTATGAGAATGTATAGGTTTAATAAAATATTATCGTATCTTAGTCGTGTGTGATACATGAATGTACGATAACTTTTCATCTTAGAGCATCTTTAGATATAATATTATAGTTTCTTCATCGTCTGTGATGCGGCTACCACTTTGAAAAGTTTATTTTTAGCCGTTTCGATTAATTTGAAAGCTTCATGAATAATTTATGAACTTGTCTCAGTGATTTGTAACGTCATACTTTGAGCTTGCAACTTCCCAAAAGCTAGTTAGCGGCGGATATTTGATCGTATGCTTAGCCTTATTTATATCTTACTCTTACCCACAAATATAGCATTAGTCACGTGATGTGCTCGTGTTGTACATCATTCCTACTCTTTCTAATGGCTTTGGTATGTCTTTCAACTTCCACGTGTTCTTGTAACTTGAATGCTATATCTTGCTTACCGACAAAATGTGCTATGTCTCTTGACACGATGTAGGCCTCAAAAACAACGTCTATAATCTATACTTTGCATACTAGCGCGTTAAAGGCGTAACGTGACATGAGAACTTAAGAGATTATCGTTAAACGCCTACACAAGAATGAAATGTACGGAGCACTGCAAGTTGTGCCGTCCGGTTACCAACCGAGATTTGCAATAACAGCAGACCTCGTGATAGTGGTTATGGAAGATTTTGAGCTTGTGAATACACAAGCACCGATTAAAATAGATCGGACTTTAGGCAAGTCATTCAGTCTTGTAGCAGTCTAACTTAACAGCATTAGAGTGAATGTTACATCGAATAAATCATAATATCAGCAAAACAAAAATCGGAAACTTAAAATATTTGCTTAAACAAGTCTGAAATGATCCACGTGACTTCCAACTATTTCAGCTGACACAATGTTGAATAGCTACTACATAATATAACTCACAGATAACGATCCATTGTTCTTTCATATTAGAAATTATTATCCAAATGAATATTGAATATCTTGAGGCAGGAGCACCTCCTTAGTTTGTATTGCGAGTTACAATAACATCAATAAATTTAATGAATGTAAATAATGTCACACAAAACTAAACAAATAGCTTGGAAACCAAAATTCATAAAATTTGTGACATTACAATAGTAACTTCAGTCATTCATTATATTTGTCAATGTAATAAATAAATATGGCGATCGAATTATTTGAAGGTCAACATCCAGTTCAGCCACAGTAGTTGCAACACTGACATATGAATACTTGTAACTGATTATCAATCAAACATGAGGACAGCTTGTACGAAAGCGTTTAGTGAAAGTTTAACTAGTCACTTCTCAGTAGCGGCAGTGGAAGATATCGCAGAGAGTCTAGTTTCACCATCTTGTTTAAAATAAAAATAGTGCCCGCAAAAAATATTCGCAGATCGCGTACTTACTTGATCTTTGAATGGCAGCGCAAGAGATGTTTCTTTAGGGCTCCGCATCTTAAAAGGTAAAAATGTAACTCTTGTAAGATCACTCCCGTGTCCATCCGACTATCACAGAGTTTTTTCTAGAAAAATAAGTAACGTAGGCACTTGAAATTTGACTTGAAATAATGGTATATCTTTATGACGCGCACATTTATATTAATATGGGGGTTGACCGCTGGTCTGGTAGCAATAAAAAATACTTTAAAATAACATGTCGTATGGGGTATCATTTGAAAGAGCTAACTGTAAGGATTCTAAAAATATAATTATTATATGAAATTTTTTTTTACAATTTTAAGTTCATTTGTCATAATGATAGCTGAAAATGTGCAAAAATTATCGTCCCCCCCTTGTTCTTCTAAGTTTCTAAAGCTAAGATTTGATTTTAATAGGATCAGTTTAATATTATATGCAATGGTTTGCCTTACAGTGAAACCATTGCTGTAGTTTTTATTCAGGCGTTTCGTTATTTTCGAAAACAATTATTTTGGTAAACACATAACACAAATATGTAGTGTGTATAGTGTACGTATATATAGTGTGGTGGTACGGAACCCTCGATGCGCGAGCCCGCACTTGGCGATTTTTTTTGTAATCTCATCTCATCATGCGATTAGCTTTTTGTTAGTTCGGTCATCGTTCGACATGGTCAGTTCGGTCTAAAGTCTAAAGTAAGCGGCATCTTGCACGGAAACGTTGAGTTCCACTGAAATGCATTCAAGGCGGATATTATGAAGTACCTCCTCAGTAGATATTCGAATGACGGATTTTTTAGCAAAGCAGCAAAATCGCCGCATTGTTGCCAAGGGGGTTTTAAACATCCGCTCTTTGGAGGTTGTGTGCGCTCGACTCAACGCACCATCACCGTCTGGTCCTATTTCGAAAAAAGTCTAGAAATATCGCCAAAAACGCAGAGCGCACCCGATTTTGACCAAAATTTATTTTGGCCAAAATGGCGACGCACTCAAGGGCTGACAGCTAATCGGGTCCGATCGCACATGAGGGGTTAAAAAACATTATAATTTTTTTTTTATATTACAAAATATAACCTATGCTTATAGTTTGTACTTAACTTGACAACTTTAGCTAGTGCCATTAGGTCACTTAACGAAATGTTGTTTTAAATCACCTGCATATATAAATACTTACTCGTTATTGTAATTTTGTAATGCATATGTCAAAATAACAATGTTTTGTGTTACAAATTACTACACTGCGAAGTTAGGTAGCATATATTGTTCGACATTATTGTTGAATATTCATGAGACCGAGGTACCTTAAGTCAATTCATATTTGTATGACACACAAAACGATGTGTGGCTGGCCGCTGGAGTCATTTCGGTACATCTCAGTAACAGTCATTTTCATTTTTAATATAAGATGTTATTAATGGTTTCATCGTTTTTGCTAAATATTTTTGAGTAATCTGTACGTATATAGGTATACAGGCCGTCCCAAAACTCAACGTCAAGCGGGAACCCCTACTAAGGGAAAAATAAGAAAAAAAAATCGGAGTCATTCGTTTTTTATGATATGAGCATTTTTTGAGAAACGTTGAAAATTTACATTTTTACGTACTGCGACTACAAATTTGCAAATATAATTGTTAAATTTTCTAAAAAAATAAATGACTCCGATTATTTTTTTCTTATTTTTCCCTGGGTAGTCATAAACTGGCCTACTCCCTGGTTCCCGCTTGACGTTGAGTTTTGGGACACGGTGTATAAGCAATTTATGTATGTGGGTATAAATAGAAGTTTTCACAAACATTTTATAAAGAACGGGTACCATACATTGTAAAATATAATAACACGTGGTTCAAAGGCGGACTTATCCCTTTAGAGATTTTATCCATTCAACCTTTAGTATAAGGTATAGATTAATAAAAGAGCAATACCTATATGGCGTAAAATGTAGAGCAATACCTAAACTCGTTGCTCGGTAACGTTGTTGGTTCGATCGAGTGTCTGCATGTTTTACTTGTACCGTGGTTGCCATTCCCATACGTATATTTTGATGTCAGTTTAATTTAAATAGATATTTCCGGAGATGGTATTGTTTGGACCTACGTACGACGTGAAAATAGGTTAAAGCTTCATACAAGGTAAGCAAGCACGGTGTGAATTCTGGGGGTGCGACCAGGTAGCGACACGCCGCTTTTTCGAGCTCGAGGCATAATACTTAAACTTAGTGTAAGCGAAAATTCGGTTTTTAATTTGTTTTATGCAATACTACAAACTGAAACAAAAAAGCAAAAAGATATCGACGAAAACCTTGCTTTGGTCGCGTACATCCAAACTGCATTAGGTATATATGTATGTATTTGTTTATATTGCGTATATGTATATGTACTTTTGAACTTGTATGTATGTAAATCACGAATGTATTTAGTTGTATGTTATTACTATTATCTATGTTTTATTGTTTAGTTTTGTAACCTTAAAAAAAAAAAAATCTCATTTAATTTTCCGCACTACCCATCCCTACTCACAATCCCAGGTATGACTGGCAGATAATGCCCTTAGGCTTTAAGTCCGCCTTTTGTCACTTTTTGTGCAATAAAGTATATTTTCATTTTCATTTCATTTCATTTCATTTCATTTCATTTCATCCAATTAGTGTTGTTTTTAATTTAATAAATAAATTCACAGTCAATTCCAAGATTTTTTTCTATCAAGTGGAGTTAATCCAATCGTGTTTTCAAACTGAGCTGCCCGGATAGGTGAAGTTTTACATACCTATACATATTAAAATTAAATATTTTATGTGAGTAATATTGATGGTACGTCTCTCAGAAAGAGGATATCATAAATGGAATATTTTTTGCAATCTACATATATTGTGGAAACATTACCTTTAAAAGTCGTTTCCTAAAAATGCTGAATACATTATTAACGCTTTGATGATCGCGTATCCCGTGATTGCCAAAAAGCGAGACTAAATACTCTATTTCGTTTCGCCAATAATGATTTGGTACAGTGGGTTTAATGTCTTTGGGTACACTACACTAGTTTCTGATAAAATGTCAAACAAAATGTACAAGATCAAGATGTCAAACTAGTTGATAAGATGACAGACTCGCCTGGTTAAGACAGTTTAGAAACATGTCATTTAAAACAACTGCGAACGCCTATCAACCATCTTCAGTCTATGTAAAGAAAAGAAGATATATTATATGAACGCGAACGTATAATATATGATCTGTTCAATATTAGGCCTTCGGGAAAATATTACGAAGACAAAACATTTTTAGCGCTATCTACAATATTTCCAATTAACAGATTTTTTTTTATTGATACGCGTGCCACTTGGCGCCGTCAGCATGGATTGTTGAGCCGACGACGCCCAAAAGCATTCGGCTTAGAACGGGGGCTGCGAATGCCGTGCCGGCGTGACAGGTATCTTTTTATGCTTCTCTTGAGAGATCCTAAGTCATACACTGAAGGAAGCACATCGGGAGGAAGTGCATTCCAGAGTTTCGCAGTGCGGAAGATAAAGAAATACTGGAGCGCTTAGTCCGCACTTTAGGCAGCTCTACAGTATAGGGATGCATTCCCTGTCTGTTACGCGTGGACCTATGGTGAAATGGTGAAGTCGGAATTGTTTCGAACAGCTCCTCAGAGCATTCACCGTTGAACAGTCGATAGAACACACTTAGTGAACCTATGTCTCTACGGAGCTGGAAAGGTTCAAGTTTGCAGGACACTTCAATGTCGTTAACTTGGCGAACTGCATGATTTTAATACTTATGCGAAATCGTTCCGGTTTCGGTATGCTGAAACAATGTTTGGCAAATTTCAGGAATCCCACAGTTGGTCTAATTCGCAGGAGGTGTAATTTTAGATTCACTAATATTAAATGAACCGGAAGGTCAATTAAGTATTTATACATTTCCCTTATATTACGTTATGTTTTTCTGTACTCTACGAGTAGTAACCTATATGCGTCTGACTGAAGATGTTTTACATTGTTTTATTTTGAACAAAAACAAATAATACTTACTTTTTCGCGCTACAGCAGGAGATTCATTACTTAGTTACCTGCTCCATAGTAAAATGAGACGTGGTTTAAATGTTTAAATGGTTTAAATGAGATGTGGTTTAACTATGCCTGCTCGACCGCAGACGTTTTAAAACTGAAATTATTTTATCTGAGGACACGGTAGTGCCCATGCCAAGTCGATGAAGTTTTAGCAGATGGATTAATTGAATAATGGCCTGGAACTATTTCAGCGTCCTAAAGGCTTTGTCTGATTTGTTAATTTCTTCTCATTTCCGCATCGACATGAAATCTTAATGAAAGAAACATTTCAGGCAATTCATTGGTTGGTGAAAACAATTTTTATTAATACGATGCGATATGTCATTTTATAGGTAAAATACATATACTAATGGTTTATTCCTGTTAGCTTCTAAAATATTCTTAAATGTTAAATATATATATATCCAAACAGATATAGAATTGAAAATTTTTGCACTTTCCTGTTCCCTTCCCTTGTATCCGCGCGGATACCAGATGTCTTGCTTTAGTAGCCTTACCTGGTATCCGCGCGAATTTATTGACCTAACTTCACTACTTTACGAAATATTTGAGGTTATGTCAAGGTCGGTGCGCAAGCCTGCGGAGCGCCGAAAGCAACTGGAAGTCAAAGGGTAAGCATATTTAATAGGTGGTAAGCGAAAGGTCTAAAATAGGATTTATTTATTTGTATTTGTGATTGTTAGAAGGTTGGCTGAAAACCATCGCAGCCAGGGTAGAATACGCTGTCCCATGTCATTTTTGCCACTAACGATATTAAATGCCGTGTTATTTTTATATTTTTTTGGCAAATAAATATATTTCCTTCTTTCAAAGACTTAATAATGAACGAACAAAGGTAAAGTTACATTACAAATTGTGTGACATTCCCTCAAGAATTATCTACGGTGGTGGTGGCGGCAATCAAACACATCTCTTTCGTGCTCCATCTTGCGACTTGCGAACAGAGAACATGTGAGATGTGACTCATCCTGCACTAAGTAATGCGAATATGTAAATTAATTCCGAAAAAATACTTGGACAAGGCGATGTTTGAACAGTTTGACAATAACATTTCCACTTCAATGGCTGTAGATAAATTCGGATCGAACATTGGAATTATAAGTCAAACCAAACGAGCCTCATACTGGGGCCGAGCGCGCAGGTAGCGACAACGTTCGACCGATATATTTTTACTTTCAGATCCAACTGTAAGTCGACCGCATTATCCTTAGTGATAGCATAACACAAACACCGGTAATTAGGCAAATGAACGAATACTTCACGAGCTCCAATAGGGAAAACACCAATATGTGTACTTGTGATGTGTGTACCTTCCTAATGTGGTTTTTGGTAAAAAAAAAATTTATATTTACTCAAAAGTAATTTTATATGTTTCTAGAGGACTGTGAGAAGGAAGAACTTCCCAAAATGTACCACCTATTTTGAAAAAAAAGCTTCGGGTTGCACACCGGGAGTGCCGGCAGAAGTGAAAACTTAAACATTTACGTTGTGCATTTTTGAATATTTTGGAATGGTTAGGGAATAATTTCGCACGAATTGTTTTATTTATCAGTATAAAAGTAAAATACTATATTCATTTATTGCGCTATCGTAGACAAACATGACAATTTATATTACATAAAAAATTTAACACTACAGAACTATTATAATTATTTTACATCATAAAGTTTATTTCTCAGAAAAATCTACTTTCATCCATAATTTCAACGAATCTTACGCTTTTTCGATCAGGCTACGGATCTGACGCGAGTTCTGAGGCGAGTTAACATTTTTTACCCATCTAAAAAAAGTGCCAAGCGCCGCTAAAGAAGTTTTCACTTCAAAAAAAATATTGTGGTTCTTTTACAAACAACTTATTGCGCCCAAGAATAATTTTAATTTTCCCACTACTGTCATTCAAATTCAAATTACAGTTTTTTTATGGAAACTGACACGAATTGCTATGTCACCTAAAACATCCGTGATATCGCCCCACAACAGCTAAGTGAAGTAGGTGCCATTTCAGAGCTTCCCTTTGGTCGTGCCGGCTACACCGAATTGGAAGGAAAACACGATCTATTTGCATAGCCGCTTCGACGGACCTTTCATTCAGTAGCGTTCCTTTCCACATTCGCACTCCGATCCATGCGAAATTTGCAAAATGCTCACGCACACGCGACTAATTGTAAATTACACATGCAAATTATGGACTCGCAAGTCGTGATTCACGTGGCTGATGTTCCACATTTTATTCGATTGCGGATTAACGTGAGCCAACTACATACACCAGGGGTTTTCAACCTCTTTTATTAACTGGCACACTTTTTCATGTACGATAATTTCACGGCACACCACATTTATGTTCATACAGAAAGCATAAACAATTTAGAAAACTAAAAACTATTGGCGTCTTCGTACGTAATGTACGTTGTATATCCTATTATTTTAAGTGAGCTAAACTTGTATATATACAATTGGTTTCTCGGAAACGGCTCTAACGATTTGGATGAAATTTTGTATTTAGATAATGTTATTATTAAACGGTTTTATTTAGCTTGACTCCGTATATTTGTTTGTTTCTATATTTGTTTCAAATCTTGCGACAATTTTTTCAACTACTTCTACTGAACCGATTTTTATGAAACTTTGCACACACATTGAGTTTTCGTGACAATACAATATTATGATAATTTCAACTTGGTAACGAGGGTCTGATGATGGAGTCAGGAGGTGGACAGTGGAACTCTTCAACCGTTACTAGTAACCCCCTCGAGTTTGGGCTCATTTGGTTGGTTTGGACGAGTGTCCTATACTTCTACCAATACATTCTGATGATGGAGTCAGGAGGTGTACAGTGGAACTCTTCAACCATTACTAGTAAGCCCCTCGAGTTTGGGCTCATTTGGTTGGTTTGGACGAGTGTCCCATACTTCTACCAATATACTTGGTGACGAGGGTCTGATGATGGAGTCAGGAGGTGGACAGTGGAACTCCTCAACCGTTACTAGTAACCCCCTCGAGTTTGGGCTCATTTGGTTGGTTTGGACGAGTGTCCTATACTTCAACCAATACATTTGGTGACGAGGGTCTGATGATGGAGTCAGGAGGTGGACAGTGGAACTCTTCAACCGTTACTAGTAACCCCAGTTTGGGCTCATTTGGTTGGTTTGGACGAGTGTCCCATACTTCTACCAATACACTTGGTGACGAGGGTCTGATGATGGAGTCAGGAGGTGTACAGTGGAACTCTTCAACCGTTACTAGTAACCCCTTCGAGTTTGGTCTCATATGGTTGGTTTGGACGAGTGCCCCATACTTCTACCAAAACATTTGGTGACGAGGTCTGATGATGGAGTCAGGAGGTGTACAGTGGAACTCTTCAACCGTTACTAGTAACCCCTTCGAGTTTGGGCTCATATGGTTGGTTTGGACGAGTGCCCCATACTTCTACCAAAACATTTGGTGACGAGGTCTGATGATGGAGTCAGGAGGTGTACAGTGGAACTCTTCAACCGTTACTAGTAACCCCTTCGAGTTTGGGCTCATATGGTTGGTTTGGACGAGTGTCTCATACTTCTACCAATACACTTGGTGACGAGGGGTCTGATGATGAAGTCAAGAGGTGTTCAGTGGAACTCTTCAACCGTTCCTAGTAACCCCCTCGAGTTTAGGCTCATTTGGTTTGTTTGGACGAGTGTCCTATACTTCTACCAATACACTTGGTGACAAGGGTCTGATTATGGAGTCAGGAGGTGGACAGTGGAACTCTTCAACCGTTACTAGTAACCCCGTCGAGTTTGGGCTCATTTGGTTGGTTTGGACGAGTGTCCCATACTTCTACTAATACACTTGGTGACGAGGGTCTGATGATGAAGTCAGGAGGTGTACAGTGGAACTCTTGAACCGTTGCTAGTAACCCCCTCGAGTTTGGGCTCATTTGGTTGGTTTCGACGAGTGTCCCATGCACTACACCAATACACTTGGTGACGAGGGTCTGATGATGGAGTCAGGAGGTGTACAGTGGAATTCTTCAACCGTTACTAGTAACCCTCTCGAGTTTCGTCTCATTTGGTTTGTTTGGATGAGTTTCCCATACTTGTCGAACGCAAATGTATGAAACAGACATACCATCTGTTCAAATTGATTTTGAAAGGGACGGCGTACACCTTATCCATCCTAAAACCATACAGTTTCCAGCAAAGTTTAATTATGCAACAGCTGAGAAACGGATGTTACCGATCATTTTGTCATGGGCCTCCACTGTCCATAAAATGCAGGGCAGACCTGTTGACCATGCTGTCGTGTATTTTGGCTCCAGACTATTTAAGGAGGGTCAAGCGTATGTTGCATTGAGTCGCGTAAAGTATTTAGAAGAGCTATGTATTGAGGAGCTCGATTGTGAGAAATTGACAGGTAAGAAACCGAGTATCAAAGATGCAACGAGAGAGTTGGAAAGGATGAGGAGTTTGCGTAATGAATGATACGAGCCAAAAATCAAACTAAAAACGAGTAAATAAAAAAATTGGTAAGAAAAACTTTTAAGTTAAACGGTTTTATTAAAAAAAAAACTAGAAAAAAAAACATCAGCTGTACAAAAAACTAGAAAATAATAAGGACACAACGTACGAAATCGCGCAATACTAGCGTGCTGTCTTCTCATGTCCGATGCCAAAGGGCACATTGTGTCGCTGCGTCAGCGGAATAATTAATAAATTGAGACTTTTAACAGACTAATATAAAAACGTGGGGCGTACAATATGAGTAATAAATAACATGCGCCCCACGTTTTTATATTAGTCTGTTAAAAGTCTCAATTTATTAATTATTCCGCTGACGCAGCGACACAATGTGCCCTTTGGCATCCGACATGAGAAGACAGCACGCTAGTATTGCGCGATTTCGTACGTTGTGTCCTTATTATTTTATAGTTTTTTGTACAGCTGATGTTTTTTTTTCTAGTTTTTTTTTTAATAAAACCGTTTAACTTATAAGTTTTTTTTACCAATTTTTTTTTAAGTTTATCTAGATGTGTAGACGCCGAGCGAAGCTCGGTCGCCCAGGTACTGTAAATTATCAGTGAAAACGCTCATTTCATCCGAGGATGTCAAAATGTTCTCATTACTTCCCTGCGAATTCGCATTTAATTTGTTCGTCTATCTATATAGATAGACGAACTTGTTATGCTTGCTCCTTTCTTCCGCTATTTTCATGCAAATTTTGAATGAGGTATTTAGAATTCGCGGCACACCGGTGAGCCGCGGCACACCGGTTGAAAACCCCTGCCATACACATTGTCATTAGCCGTCCTACTAATTAATCGACATGCTAACTAATATTTTCTCCCTGTACTCGGGAGCCAGTTCGATTCCGTCGACGGAGAAGAGCACTGCCGCTTTCTTCTCCATTCACTTCAGTAATTCCGTACTTTTCCAGTAGTGTTTTCTTTGTGTTTGCTTAATTAAATGGAAATAAGGCATATTGATTATTAAATCAGAATTTTGTGTTCAAACTTCCAACATGGTCTTTAAATTATGTAAGTAAAGTAAAATAATTTATCAATGTATAGATATATATATACATGTTAGCCTCGGTAGCTCAGTGGTGCGGTCGGTCGACTGTTGTTAAGCAAACCTGGGTGCGGTCAGTACTTGGATGGGTGACCGCTAGACCTTTGGAGGCTGACCGTGGTTCGGATTCCACGTAAAACTGTAGGTCCCTTCCCTTCTTACCTTACTAGGTGGTAGGGTTTATCCCACCCTGGTTGGTACCACCGCACTGAATGAAACGTCTGTCGAAACGGCTATGTAAATAGGTCTCGTGTTTTCCGTCCATTTCAGTGTAGCCGACATGAAATGAAGGGAAGCACTGACATGGCACCTAGTTCACCCGGTGTTATGGGCTGACATCACGGATGTTCGTAGGTGACGTAGCCAACCGTGTCAGATTCCATAAAATTCATATCATCAATACTAATAATAAATCTGTAAGGGATGGTCATGGAGTAAGTTACTTTGTTTTAGGAAATATTGAGTTTGTAGCCTCTATGTATGATACTAATGCTAAATTGACGATTTTTAGAAATCTTTTCTGTATGTATGTATGTATGTATGTTCCTCCATAACTCTTAAAGCCATAATCCGAATTTGATGAAACTTAGTACAAGCCCATTTTACTATACGGGACACAGGATAGGCTTACTAAAATTCACTTCCGGCTACGCTAAGATGTGGCTCCCATACAAATCGAATTGTTCCAAGCGCCGAAATAATGGGCGGCGCGGCGCGGAGGGGGTTAGTAGCGCGTCTCGCGGAGACTGGCACCCCGGCGGCGGCGAAGGCGCGGGACGCGGCGCGGGGTGCGGTCTAGCGGAGCGCGGTGTGTGTGTGTATGCATTGTCTCGGCAGAGTTTCTTATATTTTAATTCGATTCTTAATATTATGAAGGTTAACTTCGTTAGGTATCTATTTGATTAATTTTAGGTGCAAACCTATGTAAAAGTGTTATTGCGAGTCGATGTTAGCGGATATTTATTTAACTGAAGTTCCTATTTGATTTAAGTTAATTGATCGTATGTTTATTATATTGTACGTAGTGTAGTATGCGCGGTATATTAGCGAAGAGATTCTTAATTTTACCCGATTACGGCGAAGCGAAAAGGAGAGTTATGTTTTTGACCGGTATGTATGTATGTATGTATGTTCAAATGTTCCCTCATAATAACTTCCAAACTACTTATCATAATTTGACAAATGAGGTATCGTTGGATGCGTCTTGACCGTACGCTGGTCGTCAAGACGCATCCAACGTCTATAGGCTATAGGATATGGCGCCCTCTAGAGGACATAAGTAATGATAAAAAATTGCCCGCGGCTTCGCTCGCGTGAAATTCGTATTTCAAAGGAAGAAAGTAAGTAACTAAGGGCGAGCTGGGTTCAGGTAAACGATAAACCGTCTCGAAGAAAGTGAGTAACTTTTTGAGGTCGAAGGCGAAGTTGCGTTCAGGAAGACGATAAACCTTCTCGAAGACAGTAAGTAACTATGGGCGAGGCCGAAGGCCGAGCTTCGTTCAGGAAGAGGATAAACCATCTTTAAGAAATTAAGTAACAAAGGGCGAGGCCGAAGGCCGAGCTGCGTTCAGGAAGAGGATAACCTTTTCGAAGAAAGTACGTAATTATGGGCGAGGCCGAAGGCCGAGCTGCGTTCAGGATGAGGGTAAACTTTTCGAAGAAAGTAAGTAACAGAGGGCGAGGCTGATGGCGGAGCTGCGTTCAGGAAAACGATAAACCTTCTCGAAGACAGTAAGTAACTATGGGCGAGGCCGAAGGCCGAGCTGCGTTCAGGAAGAGGATAACCTTTTCGAAGAAAGTAAGTAACAGAGGGCGAGGCCGAAGGCCGAGCTGCGTTCAGGAAGACGATAAACCTTTTCGAAGACAGTAAGTAACTATGGGCGAGGCCGAAGGCCGAGCTGCATTCAGCATGCGGGTAAACTTTTCGAAGAAAGTAAGTAACAGAGGGCGAGGCTGATGGCGGAGCTGCGTTCAGGAAAACGATAAACCTTCTCGAAGACAGTAAGTAACTATGGGCGAGGCCGAAGGCCGAGCTGCGTTCAGGAAGAGGATGACCTGTTCGAAGAAAGTAAGTAACAGAGGGCGAGGCCGAAGGCCGAGCTTCGTTCAGGAAGACGATAAACCTTTTCGAAGACAGTAAGTAACTATAGGCGAGGCCGAAGGCCGAGCTGCGTTCAGGAAGACGATAAATTCTCGAAGACAGTAAGTAACTATGGGCAAGGCCGAAGGCCGAGATGTGTTCAGGAAGAGGATAAACCTTTTCGAAGAAAGTAAGTAAGAAAGAAGTTACTTTCTTCGAGAAGATTTATGGTCTTCCTGAACGCAGCTCGGCCTTCGGACTCGCCCTCGGTTACTTACATTCTTCGAAAAGGTTATCCTCTTCCTGAACGCAGCTCGGCCTTCGGCCTCGCCCTTTGTTACTTACTTCTTAAAGATGGTTTATCCTCTTCCTGAACGCAGCTCGGCCTTCGGCCTCGCCCATAGTTACTTACTGTCTTCGAAAAGGTTTATCGTCTTCCTGAACGCAGCTCGGCCTTCGGCCTCGCCCTCTGTTACTTATTTTCTTAGAAAATGTTATCCTCTTCCTGAACGCAGCTCGGCCTTCGGCCTCGCCCATAGTCACTTACTGTCTTCGAGAAGGTTCAGTTTTCCTGAACGCAGCTCGGCCTTCGGCCTCGCCCTCTGTTACTTACTTTCTTCGAAAAGTTTACCCTCATCCTGAACGAAGCTCGGCCTTCGGCCTCGCCCATAGTTACTTACTTTCTTCGAAAAGGTTATCCTCTTCCTGAACGCAGCTCGGCCTTCGGCCTCGCCCTTTGTTACTTACTTTCTTATAGATGGTTTGTCCTCTTCCTGAACGCAGCTCGGCCTTCGGCCTCGCCCATAGTTACTTACTGTCTTCGAGAAGGTTTATCGTCTTCCTGAACGCAACTCCGCCTTCGGCCTCAAAAAGTTACTCACTTTCTTCGAGACGGTTTATCGTTTACCTGAACCCAGCTCGCCCTTAGTTACTTACTTTCTTCCTTTGAAATACAAATTTCACGCGAGCGAAGCCGCGGGCAAAAGCTAGTATATCATAAAACTGTAAATTTATAGGATCACTCTCTGTAGGTCTGTCTGTCTGTCCGTCTGTCACAGCTTATTTTCTCCGAACGAAAAAAGTAAAAAAATTGTACATCTATATACTATGTACCGATTTTAAACTTTTTTCGTTCGAGTTTGATGACCCAATCACGGACGTATAGCGTTAAATAAACGAATTTAGATTTTGGAGGTCAAATTTGAAAGCAAAATTATTTTTTACTAGCTGTGCCCGCGGCTCCGCCCGCTCTCATATTTCACTTCACTGCTAACCTCATAAGCCATTTAGCGTGATAGTAAGTAGCCTATAGTTGATGGGAAGAATCAAGCTATCCGTAGAATTTTGTTTTATTAAAATCGGTTCAGTGGTTCTCGAGTTATAAGCGGACAGACAGACACTCAGACACTCAGACAGAAAGCAGACGTTGGATTTTATTATAGGTAAGGATTGCAAGTAGATCATGTGACATATCAATGGAAAGGGCTTATTATAAGAATAACATTTTTTTTTTATAATTTTAAAATGCATATTTTATCTGCTAAACTACGGAGTCTAAAAATAGGGAATATAGGGCATGTCTTATAGTTTACAGAAAAGCCTAAACGAAAATCCTAAGTCTTAAAGAATAGTACGGAACCCTCTTCACTTGAGTTCGACTCGCACTGACCGCTTTTTTGTATCAATATAAGTAGAGTGATCTCTTCCGCATTACTAACTTACACAATTCAAACCTCAACAGAGCTCCAGGGGACGTTTCCTGCGGTCTTCCGTTATATTTTCTGTGTAATTTCCAATTTGCGTATTTCCCTTTTCTGTTCGTATCGAAATGAAATTAGGCTCTTAGTTAGCTCCCCACTGAGAGGGCGGAGTACAGACGGGCGCGCCGCCTGGCCGGAATGATTGTCTGTCATGCCTGCGTATTGTCTGTAGAGAATTACATGTATTGGTATTCCAGCTTTTACTGTCCAATTAGCTATATTGCGTTACTATTCGTGAGCAATTCTATGTTTTGTTGCTCTTATTATTCTATCTACCATTTTCTATTCCTTTGATAACCTTTATTCTGCTATCGTATTAATTGTTCTACCATCTTGTAGTAGGGTTTGGTGACGATTGTGGTCATTTTTATATCAGTGTAGCCGGCATGACTTCAGGGAGGCACTGACGTGGCACCAAGTTCCCCCGGTGGTATGGGCTGACATCACGGATGTTGTAGGCGATGTAGCCAACCGTGTCAGTTTACATAAAAAAAAATTGCGATCCAAGCTTCTAAAGTGAACAAAAGAATACAATGCTTTGGTATTGTACCTTTAACAATCGAGGAGACGGAATCTGTATCAATAAAGTTTCCAGCCATCCGTATAATTAAAATCTTTGATTCAAGAGTGTTAACAACAACAACAACAACAACAACAACAATGCCAATGATAAGGCCACGTTCGCCTCTTTAGAATTGGACAGACATAATGGAATAATGTGTATGACTCCGACCAATAATGAAGAACTAATCCGATCACCATCACAAAATGTAACAAAAATATGTAACTGGATATCTCAGTATGCGTTTTAAAAATGTCGTACTGTGCTGTGACCATTTAGAATGACCGCAATGAAGTGGTGTTGCCAGTTTCACCCCCCGAGGAGATGCCACTGACTTAAAATTATTTTTCTCTGTAAATGATTTTAGAACAATAAATATTA
Source organism: Nematopogon swammerdamellus (assembly GCA_946902875.1). Taxonomy (NCBI): domain Eukaryota; kingdom Metazoa; phylum Arthropoda; class Insecta; order Lepidoptera; family Adelidae; genus Nematopogon; species Nematopogon swammerdamellus. Next base: position 14,769,293 of record OX336343.1, read on the forward strand.
GCATGATTATTGCTCTAAATGCAACAGAAAATTAACGTTTTGATTTTTTTTTGTTGCAGTGACGGATTCGAACTCGGACAAGATCTCATGGATGGACAGCACGCGTATGAGCATGCGCCGGAAGTTCACTCGCAAGACACTGCACAAGCGACTGCCCGTCTGCTCTTGGCTCCCCAAGTCAGTGCTGTCTTGTCTTTTCTACTTTGAATTGTCTTCTCTTTGTCTTTATAAAACCGCGGAGATTTTATAAGGACGAAATGATATTTTACGCATGCAATGAAATGCAAGAAAAATCCACCACGCTGATCAAAAACAGAAACGTCGATCCCTCGTTGGGACAGCTCGATCCTTTCTTGTTGAAATTCGGTAAACGTTTGTTGCTCCGCAACTGCCTTCCGGCGAGTGTAAATCCCGAATCCTAAATATAAGTAACTACCTACAGCAATTAAAACGAAGTCTGGTGGTCTTTAAACGCTGTAAAAGGTAGTAGACAGACCAGCAACAGTTAGGAAATCTGCTGGCGGCATGCCGCCTTACCGAGCGTGGTTTTGCGAGGAGATGTGAATTTGGCTTTGTCGACTGCTCCATATTGGTTCCTCGGCACAACCACCCATGCTGGTGTTAATATTTTTTTTAGATATAGTAATAATGGAATGCAGAAGTATAATTATTTGGGAGAAAGTTAAAGTGAAATAGTAATCTACAATAAATAAATTATTTCTAATTCCAGATACAACACGGAGACAGCTGTTGGCGATCTGATCGCTGGAATTACTGTCGGCCTGACTGTCATACCGCAGTCGCTGGCTTACTCAAACATAGCTGGCCTACCGGCTCAGGTAATATTTCTATTTCACATATTCAGTAAATGTCTACTGCATTATCTAACGAAGTATAGATGCGGCCTTACACATTATGTACATTTTTACTTAAATGAAATGAATGGAACTTACTTAAAAGAAATGCTATTCCATGTTCGATGATCATCAATCTCCTGATATTTCATTATATTGTTCTAATATGAATTGACCACAGCACATGTAAGTTTATTTCAATCTGTTTCGTGTAATGTTAGTATTATGTATAGTAGTATAGTATATTTAGTGCACTCAAACAGAACTACAGGCAATAGGTAACACATGAATTCCTCTAGACATTTTCTACCAGTATACCTTTGGGGTATGATAGCTGTTAGGTGAGTGGCGGAAACAAACATACATAAGACGAGATAGTAATACAATATATATAAAATAAACGTAAATATTAATATTTACGTACGACATAGATATAATATGTATCAGATATATGCATAGGTAAGGATACATTAAATATATATACCATTTGAATAAATATTTACTAACTCTGAAACTAGGAAACAAGTTTCGATGAAGGGAAAAGTAACAAGGCCAGGAAGTGTTTCTTTTTAAATTACTTCGAAAGTGCGAATGGAAGAAGAGATACGGAGATTGACAGCTGAGATGTTAGTGGAATGGGAAGGAATAGTCAACTGCACCAAGTTTTCGTTTGACCTTAACGATAGCCCGTGAGAACTGAAGAAGGAGAATCTATCACTGAAGTGTTTAGGGGCATTAGGGTAGAACAGTGTGGAGTAAAGAAGTAATAATACTTGAGTATTCCTGCGGAGTTGGAAATCAAGCCACTGTAAATGATTTTGAAAATTAGATATATGATCAAGCTTGCACAAATCAAATATTTCGGATACATAAGTTGAGAAGTCGATCAAGTTTGTTAAGTAGCTCTTCAAGCACCTGTGCAGTTGCAGGACATCAGCGTAAAGATGGTAATGACACATTAACAACTCTACAATAGTATTGTTGAAGACTGAGAAAAGTAAGGGAGAAATTGTGCCGCCTTGTGGCACGCCCGCGCTTATGTTACACCAGGAGCAGGCATTGTCAACTCAGACACTTGCTGATTGCCACTTAGATGTAAAGAGAACCAATAAAGTAACGACTGCAACTTAATAAGAGAAAGGAGAGGAAAATGTCGTGATCGACAGAATTAAAGGTGCTGCTGAAGTCTAGTAACACTAGGAGAGTAAATTGTCTTTCATCCATCGCAAAGCAAAATGTCATCGGTGATTTTGAAAAGGGCAGCAGCAGTGCTAAGCGGTGGACGAAATCCAGACTGGAAAGAGTCAAGGAGATTGTTTGAGGATGGTTAACTGATGGTTCATGTTCATGAACTTTAGATAGGAATGGTAGAATAGAGATAGGTAGGTACTCACTAAATTGAGTAACGTTGTTTGGGTAACGGGATGACGTAAGCCCTTTTCCACGAGTTTGAGAAACAACCCGACCTTAGAGAAACATTTATGATGTGAGAGTATAGACATAATTTTAAATCAGTGCTTACGGTTGCCTCAAGGAAAGCCATTATTTTCGATAATAATTGCTGTATCTACAACACTATTCGTACTGAAACTAATACAATTTGCAGAAGTACTCAAATATCGTTTCCTCTCTCTAGCACGGTCTATACGGGTCGTTCATCGGATGTTTCATCTACATCATCCTGGGAGGGTGTCGCGCCGTGCCTGTGGGCCCCACTGCAATCGCGTCACTGCTGACCTTCCAGGCAGCTGGTGGCGTGGTGGAGAAGGCCATCCTGCTCAACTTCCTCAGCGGCTTCGTTGAACTCCTTATGGGCATTCTAGGACTAGGTAAGGTTTCTTGAGACTACTGTCTAAATAGGAAATTCAGGTGCCACATAAAATCAACTAAATATTATCAAATTAAAAATCAGGAAGTGATCTGCTCTAGATCATGAATATATGATGGTTTTAACGATTTTCTCTTCTTTAAAGCATAGGGCTCACCCATATATTATATATTATACAGGGTGGCCCAGTTATAGTGGTCCAAAATTTTTTTTTAGATGGAGGTCATCATGTTGACTCATTTAAAAAAAAACATTAGTTCCGCGAAAATCAATAGTTTAGAAGTTATGATTTTTTAAACCTTTTTTGAAATTTCTCTATTTTAGTCACATTAACCGCTCTAGTTGGATATCTATTCCACAAAATCGAATAAAATTTGGTATGGAACTAGAGGAGACATGTAGCTAGTACGTAATGAATAGTTTTTAGGTTTACTCCTAGACTGTACTGTTGCTATAGCCCTTTCAGTGAATTTTTGTTCAGTTTACATTAAAATTGATTAATTTTTGAAAAATCACTGTGCAAAAAAAAGTACTACCGGAGATTTGTCCATGCCCTTAAAAACTACCTATACATATCACAATTCTGCAGACCAAAAATTTTAGTGGTTTTACAATTGTAACATATTCAAAATTAACATCATTTGTACAAAGTCACTGCAATAAAAAGTGACGATTACCTTAATTTTTAAAATCTAATTTTTTTCACAACGTTAGTTAAACTACAATTTCACATTATTCACAAACCTGTCTCTAACAGCGCTAATCTACACGTAAAAAACTGTTTAGTAAAGTTTAAAAAAAAAAAAAGATTTAAAAAATTAAGGTAATCGTCACTTTTTATTGTAGTGACTTTGCACACATTATGTTAATTTTGAATATGTTACAATTGTTACACCACTACAATTTTTGGTCTGGAGAATTGTGATATGTATAGGTAGTTTTTGAGGGGTATGGGCAAATCTCAGCTAGTACTTTTTTTTTCAGAGTGATTTTTCAAAAATGAATAAATTTTAATGAAAACTGAATTTTTTTCACTACGTTAGTTCAACTATAATTTCACATTATTCACAAACCTTTCTCTAACAGCGCTAATCTACACATGAAAAACTGTTTAGTAATGTTTAAAAATAAAAAGATTTAAAAATTAAGGTAATCGTCACTTTTTATTGTAGTTACTTTGTACACATTATGTTGATTTTGAATATGTTACAATTGTTACACCACTACAATTTTGGTTCTGAAGAATTGTGATATGTATAGGTAGTTTTTAAGGGCATTGGCAAATCTTCGGTAGTACTTTTTTTGCACAGTGATTTTTCAAAAATTAATCAGTTTTAATGTAAACTGAACAAAAATTCACTGAAAGGGCTATAGCAACAGTACAGTCTAGAAGTAAACCTAAAACTATTCATTACGTACTAGCTACATGTCTCTTCTACTTCTATATAAAATTTTATTCGATTTTGGGGAATAGAATGTCCAACTAGAGCGGTTAATGTGACTAAAATAGAGAAATTTCAAAAAAAGTTTAAAAAAATCATAACTTTTAAACTATTGATTTTCGCACAACTAATGTTTCTTTTAAATTAGTCAACATAATGTCCTCCATCTAAAAAAAAATTTTGGACCACTATAACTGGGCCACCCTGTATATATCTTATTCACTTTTTGAGTGATTCTCTCAACATGTATGTATTTGAATCATAGTTTTAATTTGTAATTGTTCTATTGCAGGTTTCCTCATAGACTTCGTGTCGGGGCCCGTGTCCTCAGGGTTCACGTCGGCTGTGGCTCTAATGATCGCGACCTCGCAGATTAAGGACGTGCTGGCCATCAATGTCACGGGTACCACTTTCGTCCAGCAGTGGATCTCCATCTTCTCCAATATTCACTCCACCTCACCCTGGGATCCCGTTCTTGGAGTCATTTGCATCGCTATTCTGCTTATGATGAGGGTAAGACGTTTATCAACTTTGTATCTGCTCTTAAGTGAAGGATTTGTTTATGAGGACCCAAATAATTCTAATGATTGTGAAAGAAGAACGCAAAAAGGGTACGTACGACAGGCGGCTCAGACAGAAGAAAACAGTGTCTCATGTGCCGTTTTGGTGTCTTAATGGAACTTTAGTTTGGTGATTAATAATAAAAACATTTTTCAGAAAATCGGCATGACCAAAATCGGGCCATCCGACGACCACTTGAAGAACAAAAAGCACAAGATCATCAACAAGTGTCTCTGGCTTATCGGTACCTGCAGGAACGCCATCGTCGTTGTCATCGGCGGTGTTATGGGCTACATGTTCGTGCGTGATGGCAGCGACTCTCCGGTCAAGCTCATGGGTAATAATGACGCTTTCATTTTACTTTAATTTTGACCAGAAGTCATATTGGAGAACATTCACGACCCGAATATTTTTTTTTACAGTTTACAAAAATTTTAATGTAGTTGTGAATTACTTACTTTTTATGGTTCCGTATCCATACGTCTGTCTGTCCATTCGTCCGTCCGTCCGAGGGCTGTATCTTTTGAAACGTAATCGGTAAGCAAGCCGGTTGAAATTTTCACAGAATATGTGTTATTTATTATGGATGTACATACATACATACATACCATACGCTGTATCCTAACAATCAGGGTAATCGGAGTTGTGCTGCAGGTACTCTTGAAAATTACATTAATTATTATTAATTTGATTATTTTATGTCAGCGGATGTTCCAACAAATCAAATAACCAAAAAGTTAATAAATTAAGAGTACCCATACACTTTAAATAATAGATCGGTATATATTCAAATTCAAATTCAAAATATTTTATTCAGAAAACATAAAACAAGAAAAATTTTTAAAATTTTTATAAGATAATAAAATAAAATAGAAATAAATTATAAATAAATTATAAATTATAACTTATGTTTGGTGAATGGGTATCAGGCACGGCTTACGTCTCCCATAACCGGGAAAACACTGATTTTAAGCCTGACCCTAAAGATAAATATACATTAATATGAATTGCGAACAGCATAGGTACTTACAGCTAAAACGAAAAGAAAATATTTACAAAAACAAGATAAACAAAACATATTATGACTACAAACAAAACATACCTATTATACATTATCAACAACCACCACTATTATAAAAAAATTGAACTAGACTATACAGACTAAACTAAACAGACTAAACTAACCAAAGTTAAACAAACAAAACAAAACAATTATGTAACTAATGAAAATGTACAAGGCACCCAAGAGAGGCTATAGATGTCTCTGTTTAGACAGCAGGAACAGTTTGTACGCTCGTTTGAAATGGTTTCTATAGATGATTTCCTTTATAGGAGGAGGTATATATTCTTTATTGAACACCAATTTATACAAAATAGGCACAATAGGTGAGCTTAATGCCGTGAGGCATTCTATTATAACCAACCTTTGGGATGTGGGAGAAGTATACGCAGGCGAACAAGAATAGTTTGTGGCAATGTATTAAGAAGAAAATCAATATGATAAACTACAAACGAATACTACATAGGAGGTAGGTATGTTATTATTACAGCACTTTGATGCCGCATACTTGAATGATGATGATGGATGATATATCGGATTAGGTAGAACAGCGTCATCTACCGAATGATCAACAAACATCAACGGTGACCGATAAATGACATGAGGAATACGAATGACTAAAATATATCAATATAAGCTGTGCCGAACGAGAGATACGTGCGAGTGTGACAAGGAGGAATGCTCGCTATGTGTGCAATAAGAAGGAAAATAAGGCAGCGGAACCTTCTGTATGTGAACAACGTTCTCACTTAAAGGATGTTTTAATTGGTAGCGTCTAGCGAGCCGTTTTAATGTAAATCTCGTAGATATTGTTTGAGTGAATATATGATGTATCGTATGTATGGTATAATAGTATATGAAATATTGTATGCATGTATACCTATATATAAATATGGTAGATATTTAATGATGAACATTTATTCTAATTGCTGCTACAGCGGGTTCATCAGGTGGTTAGTAATTATTTATATTTGAAGTCGATGTTTTAATGTACACTTTATGATATGCACCTACATAGGTACATTTTATTTGTTTTCATTTGTAGAGAACGTGTTCATAGTTTAATATTATTTTAGTATGCATTGTATGTCATGCTTTAGTATTTTAATGTTGTAGATATTGGCACTTCACAAAAATAAAATCCAATAATTTAGTAAGAATTATGTTTAGAGAGTAAGTACATGTTTCGAATCCATTGTACGTAAGTAAGGAAAATATAAAGATTTTGGATTACTAATTTATTAGATTATGATTTACATGTTAGACTCATTTTATCAGCCGATTACACCATATTCCTGTCGAAAAGAGATACCACCATCATCTGATACCTGGGGTTTACTTTGGTCTTCGCCCCAAATACAGTTCTCAAAGTTTTACGAGTATCATATTTGAACTCCCATATGAATGAGCAATAGAGCGAGCCATGCTGGGAATATCGCTACGTGATATGGTGCGTAACGAGGCAATCCGTCGACGCACTAAAGTAGTCGATATTGGGTACCGGATGGCCCCCAGGACCGCAATTTGACTAATACTGCCCTAATAGAATAAACGTGTTGTGTCAGGTGAAATCCCGTCCGGCGTGCCCCCGCCGAGCCTTCCGCCGTTCAGCTATGTGCGCGCCGACAACACCACGGCAGGCTTCACAGACATGGTCTCCGAGCTGGGCTCAGGACTGCTCGTCATCCCGCTCATCGCGCTCCTGGAGGACATCGCCATCTGCAAGGCATTCTGTGAGTACCTTACTCAATTCTTGTGGCTATGGGCAGCTTCTTGCCCCTATGTAGTCAATGAAAACCTTTTTTTGGAACACCTTTTACCTCCTTGTAGTCGATGAAGCAATTATTTAAACCTCACGTTCTTCTAAATGTTTTTTATGTCGAAATGAAAAGCTGGAAATGGCATCCCGACTAACTTTTAGCATATTTTGCATTCCATACAATCTTATTACAATCGATGCATGTTCTGGATAAATGCCCTTTCCCCAGATATTAGTCCGCTTTCAAGTCAGACTGACTTCTTAGGTGGAAATGTGTATTCATGTGGCCCTAACCGGTGCAAACGCTTATGAACTTTTGAAGTTGATAAACATATTGACTTTTATATTTACTTACGAAGTTATATTGATGCGTATACACAATCACTTTAATCTACTGAACATTATATTAAGAAACAACGTAATAGTTAGTTAGTTCTATTATGAGGATTTAATAAAACAAAAATTTACTTATAATACGAATCTGACTTTGAATTTTTTTTCTTCTCTCTTAATCCATTACCAACCCAGTCGACTACAATTTGAGCCTACCACCTAGTAAGGGGCAAGGGAAGAGACTACAATTTTACACCGGTTCCAAACGGGGACGCAGTAGTTGTAGGTAAGCACGTAATTTTTTCCGTCAGAAAAAACACATTACACATGTCCACCGGATACGAACCTCGAACCTATCGGAGCCCAGACCACTCGGCCACCCGCCACTACTAAATAGAGTTCAATTTTTTATGATTGTCAAGCTAGCCTAGCCTGACTCTTAACATTTATTTTCATATTAAATTTCTTCTTGCAGCGAATGGCAAGACGATCGACGCTACACAGGAAATGATTGCCATCGGCGTGTCTAACATTGGAAATTCCTTCATGGGAGCATACCCTGGAGGCGGCTCGTTGGCTCGCTCTGTCGTCAACAACAACTCCGGGGTCAGGACTCCCTTCGGTGGGCTCTACACCGGTGAGTCTAACATCGGCGTGTCTTACATTGGAAATTCCTTCATGGAAGCATACCCTGGAGGCGGCTCGTTGGCTCGCTCTGCCGTCTTTCTATTTTTATTTTATTGGAAGTACAACATCAACAATTTCTCCGGGGCCAAGACTCCCTTCGGTGGTCACAACACCACAACTTCCTGATACTCCCCACAATTACGCAGGATGGTTTGTGATCCACATCATCTAAATAATATTTTACTTACTTACTCTATTTATTATATTTGACAGAAAAGGGGGAAAGAAACATTAGTTCTTAAACACATAACACAAATGAAAAAAGCACGTCATCATAAACAAGGAATAAGTAGAAGAGAAAGTAATATAAGAAGATTACGAGGAGAGTAAATTGACCAGACGCATCCTAATCTGGATCTAGTGAATTCACTAGATAAATAGATAGTAAGAAGTAATGGTTATATAAAATATTACAGGTGCAATGGTGATATTAGCACTCATGTTCTTCACGCAGTACTTCACGTACATCCCTAAGGCGGCTCTGGCAGCTGTCATCATTTCCGCCATCATCTTCATGGTGGAGTACCACGTCATCAAGCCCATGTGGCGAGCTAAGAGTAAGTTGTGCAATTTTGTGTAAAAGACAATGACCGCCATGGTAACAATGATATTTTTCGGGGTCAAAATGGTTATCTGTTATAACATTATTTGGGGTTTTATTTCTAATTTCTGATATTAAAATAAATCAAAGATCGGATGGATTTCTTGGATCCTCTGATTTCTTTTCATTATGGTGGAAATGTAAAAAAAAAAATATTCACTGCAGAAAATTTTTCTGGTCCGTACAGAATAGGTGGATAAAACATTATGTTTGACATGTTCAAGAGTAATGGTATTCCAATAGGTTTATTAAATAAACTGAACTCAACAGTTCCAGCAATAATTTTTTAAATTTTTGACGTGATGACGTCACGTCTTATAAATTGGTGAACACCGGCTGCACACACGAAAAAGTGTCACGTTCCATCTGAACCTGTGTGTGCAAGCGAGAGCGCGTAACAAGCGATAGAGAGGCATATAAGGAGAGTAGGAAATACAAAATATATTTGTCCGTCTTTTGCGAGCCTCGAACCCGCGGTCCCTGCCACTACTATTGTGTGACCGACCAGACATCTTAACCATCCGGCTAAATCGTTCAGGTACTAGCGAAGCGAATTTGGTCACCAGTAGGTGAAGATTTTCATGGCGTTGAGTCTTTTGGAGGTACATCTAGCGTCAATATAGTAAATGAAATACTGCAACGTTGTAGTATGCGCTTTGATATGTACCTAGATGGCGTAAATTAAAAGTTTATATTGATAATTAATATTATTAGTTTTTAAAGTACTCACATTTGTGATTTAAGAATTAAACTTCTAAGCACGATAAAGTATTATAAACTGATTTTGTATCTGACTTCGCACTTTATATACTTTATGACGTCATCACGTAAAACTATCGTCCGTAAACCAACTTTACAGACAACCAATTTTTTTGCAGAAACGGACTTGATCCCCGGTATCGGAACGTTCGTGCTGTGCCTGGCGCTCCCTATCGAGCTGGGTATCCTGATTGGCGTCGTTATGAACATCGTATTTATCCTCTACCACGCCGCTAGGCCCAAGTTCTCCGTCGAGACACTTAAGGTATCACACTTAAGTCTTCATTTTGTTATGATACTTGATTGTATTACCTGATATGCCGACTACTCATGTCCAACATTTATAATTTCGGCCCACTATTTTACATCTGCTTACCCACTGAACTATATTTTAGAAATAGCAATCATACAGAAAATATATACAGCGTCTTTTGCTGACTCACTTCAGCACAATGTACGTTATTTACTCAATTGTTAGTTTCACATGACTGAGAAGAATGTGGCCGACACCACCGACACTTTTGAATTCTTAACAAAACAACATTTATTATTTGCATGTTATTAATACATGTGCGTTGTTGTGTGTTTACAGCTGTTAAATTATAATTGTAGGAAAAATCCATCATTGCACGTCTTTATGAATTGGTAAATGAATAACAACATTTGGTTAACATCCCCAAAAAGTCTATGTATACGTATTTGTGTTTTGGCGTTGGCACATATCGTACAATCATCCTTAAATGTACTACGGAATGTCAGTGAAAACCCTATGCGAATTGATTCCAGTGCTCAAGATACAAGCGAACATAGAACCTACGACACGGCGGTTCGGCGTTTGTTCTTATGTTCGTATGTTTTCTTTTTAATACTTGCAGTCGGAAAAAGGGTACGAGTACCTGATCATCACGCCGGACCGCTGCCTCATGTTCCCGTCCGTGGACTACGTAAAGAAGCTGGTGACCAAGTTCTCTGCCAACAGCATGCCCGTGGTCATTGAGTGCACTCACATCTACAGCGCTGACTACACAGCCGCCAAAATCATCGAGCAGTTGACCGCTGGTAAGTTCATCTTTCATAATTATTCTTGGCTTACTACCATTTTCTACCATTTTCTTGCCCACTGCCCACTGATGGGTGTGGAGTGTGGACCTCCCTAATTGTTACTTTTTTAGACACAGATATTGACTTGGGATTGAAATGCACATGAACACCTTCTTATTGTTATTGCAAATATGAGCAAATTGAGAAAACATAATAATCCTTATGTGTATCTAAATTTGTCGTATATTAGTATCAAATAACATATTTAGTCTTATTGATTTTCTTGACTGTTGTATTAAAAACACTGCGATTTATTTCTGGAACATTTTATTTCGTAGCAGTATGTATGTCTACTCTGCCCAAGCTCTGTAAGCTAGTTACTGATTCCCAATCGCTAAGAATCTAAATCGATGGTTTAATCCGCTAGAAATTACCGTGTCGTCGCACAATAGGATATTCTGTGTCCCTTTGGATTTGTTTGATTTGTGTTTAATAAAATAGGTAAATAGGATATTCTGTGTCCCTTTGGATTTGTTTGATCAGTTTTGATCAGTCTTATTCTTCCTTAAAACTTTAAACATTAGTCTGATCTGTGTGTCACCTCCGAAAGTGAATATGTTCGTCATAGTGTACTTTCCTTACAGATTTCAAAGCTCGAGGTCAGCCGCTGTACTTCTACAACATGAAACCCTCCGTGTGCTCCATATTCGAGGCGGTGACCAAGCCGGAGAACTTTATCGTCTTCTACGAGGATACGGACCTGGACCGTCTCCTTAGCGAGGACGTAGGCCAGAATCACGCCAGGGTCAAGACTCTCACCACGGGGGCCGTCTGAGAAACGTACGTTTAGGCCTATCCAATTTGAGGAGGAATCGGGAGGAATTTATTATGCTTACTCGTCTCAGGTGGACGAGAGCCTTTTCCCTTTTGTAAATTCCACTCCAATTGGACTGTGCATCCACACCGGAATTAGTATCCACGAGCGAAAGAGAAAAAAGGGTAGGTCAGGTTCAGATTAGAATTTAGAATTACGACGGAGGACACAAATTCCGGAGTGGACGACACGTGTGATGGACACGAGGGCCGACGTACCAGCTAATACTGTTCGCGCAGATAAATGTGATATTGCTGTTTAAATAAGAATGTTAGCAATCTTTGTTAATCTGTAGGTAAGGGATTTATAGTATTTTAATCCAATCTAATTGGAATACAGTAAAACAAATAACTATTGACCCTGTTCGCTATATTTTAAGACGACATGCCATTGTAAGTTTTAAGATAGACCACTTCGTCGTAAAGAGCCCTTCAATTTAGCAAAACCTCACTCACGTCCACATTAGACTACAATAGACAATAGACTAGGTCTCCCGCGTTTATCACTTAGAATTTAGAATTGTGATGTTATAGTACTTAATAGATGTAAACATCAGTATTTAGGAGAAAAAGTAGATAGAACATTAAATTTGTATTTACCTAATGTCTTAAATATTTTAGCTACGAAGTGTTTTGATGAGGATAAGGTATTAAAAAATCCTGCATTTTTATTAGGTATAGGAATGTATAGGTATATGTGCTGCTTTACTTATGTATTGAAATTACATCATCTATAGTTTTATACGATTAAAAAAAGGAGAATGTTCATTTACACACACAAACATGAACAAATATAAAAGAACAGTTCAAATAATTTTGATTGAGTTTCATTGACCACTACTGACCAATCATATCTATCAGCAATTGAAATAGTTATTTCGATTACATAGTTCATTTCATTAGAACGTTAAATAATATGTTCAAGAAGGAAATAGTGTTAACTCGTTGCATCGTTTCTAACGACCATCAATTTTAATTGAACATTACTAAATGTTTTGCACTTCTAATTCGGTATTTAAGTACCTACCTAACAGCGTGAATCCTATATACAAAATTACATTTAAGTAAGTAATTGAGTTTGGCCTCATGCCACCTCATACGTGGTTCCCTAATTAAGATCTGGAGATTTTGGATCCCTAACTATTAGGACACGCACGAACAATATGTATTCTCCTTTATTGGTAGCAAGCAGATACTAGTTAGTTATATACAATTATTTTCGTTATTTAAACAATACATTGACAATTTTTTTCGTTTATTAACCAAATTCTTAATTTTAATTATTCTTGTACTTATTATTTTTTCAATAAAAAAGTATAAATACTTATCACGTACTTATTAATCATTCCCGTAAGTTATGTGAATGGCAGGCGTTTTTATTTATTCAATAATCAGATATAATGTAGGTATTAATAATTCTTCTCAGTACATATTGGTTTGTAGCTATAAATTATTGACTTGAACTTTCACTTGACTTTGATTGCAAGTATAACTTTTTTTCTCCTTTTTCATTCTTATTTTTTTAAATTTGTATTTATCTATTTTAAATTGATCTTCTGTTATTTGTATTGTACAGGTTGTACCTTTCTTTGTTGCACTTTTTCTGGATTAGTTGATAATAATGTTTCTACTAACTGTAAAATGGACTTAAGGAACGTATGCAAAGTGATCATCAACGGAAATAATGGTGCATTAAGAGAAGCTAGGTAAATAATTAAGATAAACACAAGATTATATTAAGTCTCTACTTACAGATTCTAATGTGATTTTCTAGGATTAACTTATTGTTAAAATTAGATAGATATATTTTTTCTATCAGTATTAATAATTAAGACTATGTCTTTATGTATTCTTTATCAGCAAAGTAGTGATTAGTTTGAATGAGTTTGTTGATGGGTAAAACGTGCGTTTAATCTTCAGTTAGTGAACTAACATTAAGCTTGTAGTTCCTTAGAATAAAACTAAAATTACGCTAAGACTTTTGTTAAATCTGTTTAAGTACAACTTTATTAAAATAGCCGTGGAAAACATAAGGCCTAAAATATGAAGGAAATTATAATTATATACATATATCTATATTTACATACATAGAACATTTTAATCGTAAAATCTAACGGACATTTTATATGAATATATACCTAATACATATTTATATTTCGAGACACGATATTTACCCATTTAATTAGAGAGAGAATAATTCCTTAATCTTTTTAGTGGTGATAATCAAATTGAATCTAGAATCTATTACGCACACACCACTGAGCTACCAAGGCTGGCATACTAGTAAATCTAGAATACAATACATTTTTATTTATTATTCAAAGAAAAAATTTCCTTATACAACTTCTTGTAAAATTACCTACAATTATTAAACTTACATGTCGGGGAACCCCCACTTGGCTAACATTATTTTCATAAACATTTACCCAAATGCAAGTTTTTTTATATGAATACGCAAGTGAATTAGGTGTAGTTGTCCGTGTATAAGGGTGGAGTGTTTGTGTGTCTGACAATAAGTCGTGTGCGTGACGTGTACGTACATGGTGGGCAACTATCGTGTCTGATGTGGGTGTGTGTGTCAGACATGGCTGTTCGTGTAACGTAACTATTTATTTTAAATAAGTAAATAAAGTTTAAATAAAAACATGTATTTAGATGTTAAAATAAAAGAAAACATTACCCATCAGAAGAATTTACTGAGGTGTTTCATTTTAACTACCTACAATTTATTTTACCTTATATTTATTTGTATCGTGTGGGGTCGGTACTCAAAAAGAATAGCCCCACTGCATCTTCCCCATGCATGTCGTAAAAGGCAACTAAGGGATAAGGAAAAGATGCCGTGCTAAACGGCGATAGGATCGCCACCTCTCACCTTGGCACTGTACTTCCACCGAGTCATGTAGCACATTACTTGCTGCTTGATCGATTTAATCTTGTTCGAATACATTGCCAAACCTGGTGGTCGGTGTTATGCTGTAATTTACCAGAGTTCTTGCAGCACAACAACGATTAATCTGCTTACCCGATTATCGGGATTCAGCGTGTGTTGGTGATATGTATGGAATTTATTAAAAAGAAATCGGTCAAGCGATGAGACGTTGGGTAGGTACCGGGCACGATGTTCATTTCTTACATCGTGGTACCGGGTCACCGTACCGGTGTATAACGCCACCTATGTGATTTCGAGGTTCCCCATATTGCGCCTGTAGACTCATCAGATATAATAAAACAGCGCCATCTCGCGAGATGTTCTTGAACGTTCCTTCTCTACTACGTCGGTCGCAGGCTTAGAATCTCGACCACACGGTAGGTAGGTTTAAAGTGGACAGACGTCCAAGAGGTTACGACAGATGGCTGGGATAGTTAGTTAATTATGAAAATACATTTATAACTAGCTTTTGCCCGCGGCTTCGCTCGCGTGAAATTCAGTAAGCCCGCTACCATACCTTTATTACGGCGCTCGGTTTGTATGAGAGCTACATCTTAGCGTAACCGGAACAGCATTTTATTTAGCCTATCCTGTGTCCCGTATCGTAAAATGTATACATATATACATACATACATACAGAAAAGATTTCTAAAAATCGTCAATTTAGTTTTAGTATCATACATAGAGTCTACAAACTCAGTACCTCATAAAACCAAAGTAACATACTCCGTGACCATCCCTTACAGATTTATTATTAGTACTAGCTTTTGCCCGCGGCTTCGCTCGCGTGAAATTCGTATTTCAAAGAGAGCAAGTAAGTAACTAAGGCCAATCTGCGTTAAGTAAGGTAAACGATAAACCTTCTCAACTAAAGTAAGTAACTAACGGCGAGGATTCAGGCTGAGCTGCATTCTGGAAGACAATAAACCTTCTCGAAGAAAGTAAGTAACTAAGGGCGAGGCCGAAGGCCGAGCTGCGTTCAGGAAGACGATAAACCCACTCAAAGAAAGTAAGTAATTGAGGGCGAGGCCGAAGGCCGAGCTGCGTTCAGGAAGACGATAACCTTTTCGAAGAAGTAAGTAACAGAGGGCGAGGCCGAAGGCCGAGCTGCGCTCAGGAAGACTATAAACCTTCTCGAAGAAAGTAAGTAACTAAGGGCGAGGCCGAAGGCCGAGCTGCGTTCAGGAAGACTATAAACCTTCTCGAATAAATAAGTAATCCTGGCCAAGGCCGAAGGTAGTATGATGATATGATGATGATGATGATGATATGATGATGATGATGATTGATTGATTTATGCCATCCTATGTATGGGTAACTGACACAGAGGGGTCAGAGCATTCACTCCAACCAGCGAATCACCACCAAGTTGCCATACCGGATATTTTTTTTCGGATTGCTGGCTATAGTGGACTAGAAAACTGTAGACAATGAGAACACTGGATACTGGAGAGTACAGTCTAGCCTGATACGCGGCATCTATCCTCCAGTACGGTGGGGTGGTGAGACCAACCCCAGGTGGCAACAATTTGAGCCTACCACCATAAGTGGCAAGGGAAGGGACCTACAGATTTAGGCAGGTTCCGTACATTGAAACCGGATTATCATAAATTTTTCAATAAGATAAACTTCAGAACTTCAACTGAGATCAAGAGTGCGACGCCAACACCACACCGACTACCCGCCGTCGTCGTTTATATTCATATGGAAAATATGTCTGATTTATCGTAAGGAACGATTTAATTTGATGTTTTTTTATATTAAACTTTTATTAATAAAATGATCACTTCTCTTTATTAATTATTATATATAACACATAACAGTATATAAATAGAACAAAAATTTTGACAAGTTCGAGCGCAGTCTAACTGCCATATGAATGATCAATAAACAATACAATACAATAGTAATACAAAATACAACTATAAACTAATACACTAACTAAAACTAATCTAAAATTAATATTCAGAAAACCTACAAAAATAAATAAATTTGATGTTTCGTATCAAACAAAAAGTAGAGTAGAATGTGAGAAATGTCGCTCACATAATTTTTTTTTGAAATACTTTGAATATAAAGGTTTCTTTTGTTTTTTTTTTTATGGATACTGACACGGTTGGCTACATCACTACTAAATCGCCCTTATCACCTTGGCGAACTAGATGCCATGTCAGTGTATCCCTTCGGCCGTGCAGGTTACACGGAACTGGACGGAAAACACGAACTATTTACATAGCCGACCTTTCGTACCAACCCGGGCGGGTTAAACGCTACCACCTAGCGAGGTAAGAAGGGTGAATCCGAACCACGATCAGCATCCAACGGTCGAGCAGTCACACGTCCAATTACTGACCGCACCCAGGTGTGCTTATGATCACGACCAACAGTCAACCGGCCGCACCACTGAGCTACCGAGGCTGTTGTATTGTGTAGCTTACAGAAATGCTCTACTGAATGTACCTACTGAGGAATACACAGATGACCATGAAAATAACCTTACTTTTGCAGGAAAATGGCATACAACACAAAAGGCAACTGTTAGTTTTATACCAAAGTGTAACAAACATATCCTAAACTAGTGAGTTGTTTTCGCTTGTTTCCATAAAAAAAAATTACTTCTGAGGATAATTTACTTCATTTTTATAAACTTTTAGCTGCGCGTTATGTGATTTTATTTGACGGAACATATTTTTGAATGATTGACAGACAATCTGAAATAAACAACACTTTGAATGAAACAAATGACTCATAGTTTAAGTTAGGTACAAGTTACGTTAAGTTATTACAAATTCGCTACGACTTCTTGTCTTGTCTTGTCTTTGTCTTTCTTGTTACAAAAAACGACTTCTTTCTACAAGAAAATAATAAATTAATTTACAATTTCATCGAGCGATGTTAGCCCATCGTGAAGTGTGATTTTACAGCTCTCGAAAGTGGAAATAAGCCGATTTGAAACGCACTCACTCTTCCGATAATAACAAAATAAGCGCAGAGCTCGCGCCGGTGATTCCGTGTCGATTCGATGGAAGTAATGATATCTGGAAGTGATCAGACAGAGTTACGAGTTAGATACAACTTTTTACTGGCGAACTTTTCCAGACGGTGCCGTCCGCAGCCGCGACGCAAGGTCGAATTTTTGTAGATCGAATTTTTGTAGATCGATTTTTTGAATGAAACCGGAATGGGTAGTTTTTTTTTTTTTATTGAAACTGACACGGTTGGCTACATCACCTACAACATCCGTGATGTCAGCCCATAACACTGGGTGAACTTGGTGCCACGTCAGTGCTTCCCTTCGGTCGTGCCGGCTACACTGAACTGGACGGAAAACACAAACTATTTACATAGCCGTTTCGACCGACCTTTCATTCAGTGCGGTGGTACCAACCCGGGCGGGTTAAACCCTACCACCTAGTAATATAAGAAGGGAGTCATATCTCTTAGTCGCATTTTACGACATGCACGGGGAGAGATGCAGTGGGGCTATTCTTTTAAAGTACCGGCCCCATACGGTTGTGCCGACTGCTCAGCTTTGCGGAATTATTGCCCAGACTGTTAATAATACGTTTGAAGATGCACTGGTTGAAAGAATCGCGTGACAAACACGCTGTTAGACAATTTAACACTAGTGGTTTGTGTGACCTACCCTGGTTTGGTCAGGGTGTCCTGCTGTAATATGAAATTTGTTACTCCTAAATACGTTATCCGGATTATTTCGGGCCTGACATTTTGCATAGGAGTAGTCCGGTCCTGTAAAATACCTACATTCGTCTCGCGAGCTTTACACGGAGAATTTATACGAAAATAGATCAACAGAAATGTCCGGATCAACCAGTTACTTGTCATAATACGAACTATGTACATTGAAACAGGCCTTGTCTCGTGCGAATGTACTGCAACCTCCCATTCATGTAACTGGTAACGGATGCCTAGGGATATATATTTATTCGACTATGCACACACACCCACACCCTTACCACACACACACACACACCCTTTCACCCTCTCACACACACTCACCCACACACAAACGCGCGCGCGCGCGCGCAAACACAAACACGCAAACACATATATACATATAGTTTAGATAGATGGAAATTGTATAATAACTATTAGTAGGAAGCGTCGTAATAGTTCTTACTAGACAAAATTTATATTTTAAAGTAAGAATTATGTATAAATAATTATAGTCAAATTTATATTAATAATGAAATTTGAAAAAAAAAAAATATATAAAGGTTCAGTTATATCGAGGTTTAATATCTGTTATTTTCTTGCACTTTCCGCTATATAATTAAAAACATCTCGCGATAGCCCATTTTGGCACCACGGATTGTGTCGACCTCAAACTTGGTCAACATAGCGTGCGTATTCATCCAGCTAGACACTTGTTATCTGCGGGTATCGGCAGCTAATGCCGTCCGCCCTTAACGATGTCGGCGCACCGGAATCAGACTTATCGGCGGACAAGTTCGACGCTTCTCGCCCGATTGTTCGGCCTCTTTTTATTTCTAACGGATAACTATCTATTCGAGTGAGTTTATTTATTACACTTGGAGATATAGCGCCGATAATTACTGCCACCGCTGCAACTTTAAGCTTCTTTGTCGAAATGTTGAGAGTTTAAGAGTTGTATAACGAGAAGGCTTCATATACTTCACCTTTGGCCCTTATGCCTTCATGCCCTTATGCCTTCATGCACGTATGCCATAATTGTGGGAGTAGGGTTGTGCCTAGTATCGTTCTAGGGTTGTGCATTTTTAAGCACAGGTGAGTTCATATGTGATAAAAATCTGGAAAAGAGAGAACGAAATGTCGAAATAGACGAGAATAAAAGGATTCCAAAAATAAAAAAATAAATACGTGTACACAAATTTCACATTTTTATTATGATAATCAATTGATTACTCTTTTTCAAAGCGTAATTGATTGATCCGGCAACAGACGTGGGCCCGTAATAAAATATAAGAAAATAATAAAGTAAAGAATTAATTCCAATAAAATGTGAGAATGAAACATGGACGCATTACAGCGACTGCGCTCTGGTGGGCGTCGGCGCCCGCCCCCGCTGCAGCGGAAGGCGCTGGAGGGGGGGGGGGGGGGGGGGGGGGGGAGTGCGGGGCGGACGGCACGCGCGGCGCAGGATATTGCGGCGACCGGCGGCGCGGCGCTCCGACGTGATCTCCTGGAATAAAATAAAATAGACTCTAAGTAACAGTTTGTTTGCTCCCCCCGCCTTATTAATTTTAAAACTACCTCCGCCGAGGCAGCCTGCAGTTGTAGGCAGCACGCCTCCTCCGGCTCATATTGTAATACTGTAATATTGTGGAAGTACGTAGGTGTGAGAATGACAGGCTCGACTGGCCATAGTTGTGAAATATACATCCAACACATTTTAGTTTAGTAGTTCACTGAACGTCCTTCACTTTTAAAATTGGTTATGTTGTTATTATACACAAAATAAAAAAATATATAATTAATTTACACCTTTAATAACGAAGAATAACAATGAAAAGGATTTACTAAATTATTAAGTCAGTTTCGATGCTCAGTGGTGCGATCGATCGACCGCCGTTCGCCATCTTAAGCAACCGTCGCTATTGAATGTTAAGCAACGCTGGGTGCGGTCAGTACTTGGATGGGTGACCGCTGACCGTTGGAGGCTGACCGAGGTTCGGATTCCTCGTAAAATTGTAGGTCCCTTCCCTCCTAATCTTACTTGGTGGTAGGGTTTAACCCGCCCGGGTTCGTACCACCGCACTGAATGAAACGTCGGTCTAAACGGCTATGTAAATAGTTTGTGTTTTCCGACCATTTCAGTGTAGCCGGCACGAGGGGAAGCACTGACATGGCACCTAGTTCACCCGGTGTTATGGGCTGACATCACGGACTTTGTATGTGATGTAGCCAACCGTGTCAGAACTTGGTTGACCGTTCGGCCGTTGAGGTAGACCGTGCTTAAGATTCCACATAAAACTGTATTTCGTGCTCGATTTTATAAATATTTTCTTTAATATCTTGTAAACTATTTAATTAAAATTATGTAACAAATACATTTGTATCCCACGTAATACAAGCGCTTTTCATTGATGTCACTTGGAGCCCTTAAAAAAGATTATTTTTTTAACTTTCCAATTTGTCCCCCAAAATTCACTCCTAAAATCGAAATTCGTTCATTTACGCTTTACGTCCGTGATTGGGTCATCAAACTCTGAATATTACGTCCAGTAGATTCGGAGAAAATAAGCTGTGACAGACGGACAGACAGACAGATACAAGAGTGCGTTGCACCAATAAGGGTTGCGTTTTTTCCTCTTTTGAGGTACGGAACTCTAAAAACTCGGTAATTAAGATAAAATGAACAGAATCAACCTACAACATAACTTAATGCTCACATTATGAAGAGGTCGGCTACGCAAGCACGTGGGTCGCGTGTCTCGAGCCATTTGTGAGAATGAAGCCCTTATGTTTCAGACGCACCAGCAATTTGTATAATGGAAGAATAGAAATAAATGCTTAGAAGGGGAACCAACCTGTCGAAGAGGTGAATGAAAGGTGCAGAAAGACAAATTGTGGGCACCGTCGTCGTGCTTCACATACAAAATATATATAAGGTGCTTTGTTATTCATGTCAAATGTTTCGGGAGGGTTACATACACACTCAAATAAACACGTTACGCAAAAAAAATAATATTGTTTTAGCATTACTTTTCGAGAAATTTAACAAAACCATCTTTGCTACCTAAACATTAACCTGTGTGTAACAGTAGGTAAATTGCATTGTACGGGGTCAATGACCGTACTATGTTCAAACGCAGAACAGCTGTTTTTTTGTTGTAAGTAAGTCAAAAGGTCACTATGATTGGTTTTTACAGCTACTTATTTGATTTTATTTTTTTGTTAGGAGAAAAAATGCTCCTATAAACATATGTTTTTTTCTTACGTAAAGTGTTTGTTTGAGTGTGTATGTAACCCTCCCGAAGTTATTGACATGAATAACGAAGCACCTTATATATGCCTCTCTTTGTCGCACTTGCCCTCTCGCGAATCTTCTGTCTGCTACTAATGGTGTGCATTCAAATGTTGGCAAAATAAACGTCACCGACACAACATCAGTTATTATGAACTGGTTTGTTCAAAATAAAAAATCAAAATCAAAATATACTTTATTGTACACCATAAAAAGGAACACAACAGGCGAGTTTAATGCAGAGTAGCATTCTTTACAAACTAACCTTTGGGATGTGGAGAAGCTGATAGGGCGGACAATGCAGTGCAAGAGAGAAGCGTGAAAAATAAGACTATTAAATAAATGGACACAAACAATAGATACATAGATACATACATAAAATAAATAATATAAGGTACGTACATATTATATTTATACATAAACTACATATACATATGTAAACATATATTTTATAATATAGAACCATCTGAATAAAAGTTACAAGAACGTAATTAAGGGAAATTTATATTACTCGTCGCCGTCAGAATCAGATAGAAACAGTTTGCGAATACGTTCTCTAAATAAAGATTATTTCATTTTTTTTTTACGAAATGACGATGCTATTTCTGGGTATTTATTTCTATGAATGGAAGTTATAACTAAGCGAGCGCGAAACGTCTTATTTTATTACGGCTTGTGGTAGTTGATTACTGTTATCGCTACTATCAATTTGAATTATTGCATAAAACGGGCAACAATGATGTCAGCGTAGCGGTTACTCGCTCTATGGGCTTGCTCCTGCGTAATAGCAAAGCACAAAATACATTATTTAACGTAAATGATACAAAAACTAACTT
The DNA here is from genome assembly GCA_946902875.1 of Nematopogon swammerdamellus. Classification (NCBI taxonomy): domain Eukaryota; kingdom Metazoa; phylum Arthropoda; class Insecta; order Lepidoptera; family Adelidae; genus Nematopogon; species Nematopogon swammerdamellus. The sequence continues at coordinate 14,791,829 of OX336343.1, forward strand.
TTGCCCACGGCTTCGCTCGCGGTAGACTCGGTTTAATAGCAAAATCCGATTTAAACGCAAATGTGATAATAATGTACTGTGTGGGGCCGGTACTTAATAAGAATAGTAGCCCCAACGCATCTCTCCCCGTGCATCTTGTAAAAGGCGACTAAGGGATAAGGACAAGATGCCGTGCGACAGGGCGACAGGCTAGCCATCTCTCTTAGCGCGGTCATTCCACCGAGCCATGCCGCACTCGATGCCGCAGGTGGGTCTTCGTGCCTTACTTGCTGCCTAATCTGAGTTATCTTGTCCGAATACTTTGCTAAACGTGGTGGTTGGTGTTGTGCTATAATTTACCAGAATACTTGTAGCACAACACCGATTACTCTGCTTACCTCGGTTGTCGGGATGCGGCGGGTGGTGTGTATGTATGTGATGATAATAAACCATCGCTTCTCTTATATTATCTCTCTCTCTCCCGTCCATAACACACTTTCTTTGATTCTTCTCAGCCCTAAGGCTATTTAGTGTGGCGGTATATAGCCTATAATGAGCCTCAAGAACTACGCATTAAATTGGTGCATCAAAATCTGTCTAGTGGTTCCGGAGTTTACCTCCAATATACATCTAATAATTTACAGTTTTTTACTAATGCAATCGGTCATATCGCCCTTCGAAAAATTGCTGGAACATTTCCAAAAACCGGCCAAGTGTGAGTTGAACTCGCGCACTGAGGGTTCCGTATCGCCATGTCATGCGCTACTCACGCCATCTATGGCGTGTATTATGAAATGCTTCTTAATAGTTACAATTCATGATTAGTTAAAATGCTTCATACTGTTGCTAGATGGCGCGCATACACTTTTTATGGGGACCCCTGTGAATTTTTTACTTTTTAATATTTTTATTTATTGTTATATCGGCGATAATAAATAATAACACATATTCTGTGAAAATTTCAACGGGCTACCTATTACGGTTCAAGAGATACAGCCCTCGGACAGACGGACGGACGGACGGATGGACGGACGGACGGACGGAAGGACGGACGGATGAACGGACGGACAGACAGACAGACAGACAGACAGATGGGGCGTAGGCTTAGTAATAGGGTCCCGTACGACGGATACGGAACCCTAAAAAGTGCGATATTGAGTTATCTATAAGGGGAAAATATTCAAAATGTAATAAATCTATCAATTTCTCTATTAGAAAAAATCAATCTCGAATCTAGAGCTGAGTTGTAGAGCTTGTAAGAACCACTAATACACTAATAAACAAACTCCGCCATAGTGAAGTGAGAATAACATGAATTGCTTAACGGCTTGTGTTGAGGACTCGGAAAGAAAAGTGGACTGTATTAGGTAGATATTGGTCTTGCAAGGGTTGTGAGGTTTGACTTACCGACCCTTCCCCACCTTCAGCAGCTGCGTCCTGCCTGGCTGGATCGGTCTTCGGTCGGATCGGTAAGCGTGTAACTTGAAAATGATTGGTATAGGCAGCTAGGTAAAGCTTTCTTTCTTGTTTCGTGTTTGTTCTTGGCGCGCGCACTCCGATCGTCGTTATTCGGAAAACTCAACTAGATAATCTCTCTCGCTGTCATCGCGAGAGGATGCGCAGGTGATTTCCAGCCAGTTGCGGCGAACAGTGCCGCTTCCAGTGAATGAAAGGAGGGAAAAGTTCAAACCTCCACAGGTTTCTTGCAAGATAGGTATGTGAAAAATGAATGGATAGCAGAATGAAATCTATTTTGTGCAATCATAATATGAATCATGTTCGGTACGGAACATACAGCCCGCCTTGAAATAACCTGGTTGTTTCAAATAGAAACCAATGAAAATAAACTAAAACATTGTGCTAACTTATGCACATTCAAAACGATACTTAGTAACTAAAACACATAACTGACTGTCTACTCAGTCGGGAGTGGGCACACTTTTACTACTGGTCGTTTAACAAAGGTATTTCCCATCCGCAAAGTCACCGCGCGAGTGACGCCGTCTTCTCCAGGGTGCAAACTATGGACAAGAGCGAGTCGCCACTGCAGCGGAGGAAGATTGTCCTCACGAACGAGGACGACGGAACCCTTGCTCACGGGAGCAAGTGTATCGTGAGACCTCCACCACTTGCCGCGCTGTTGCAACTGGTGGAGATACTCTGCAGACCAGCGTTTCCACAGGTGCTGCGTGAATTGTTGCACTAGCCTCCAACGAGTGAGGCGTGAGGGGTTGGTGTCGGTGATGTCGGTGTCCGGTATGGTAGTTAGTGGACCGCCCACCAAGAAATGTGCCGGGCTCAGAGGCAGCGGCTCGGGCTCGCTACTGAGCACGCACAAAGGTCTACTATTGAGAATAGCTTCGCATTCGCAAATTAGAGTATTAAACTCATCGTAAGTTAAGGTTTGGTTTCCGACTACTCGATGCAAATGGTGTTTGAAACTTTTTACTCCAGCTTCCCATATGCCACCGAAATGACTGGCGGAAGCTGGATTGAAATGCCAGCAGATTCCTACGGAAACTCCATATTCCGCTATATATTTTTGATTGGCGTTATTGTTCATAAAGGTGTAAAGATCTTTAAGGTAACTATTTGTGCCGACAAAGTTTGTTCCATTGTCTGAGAATATATCAGTAGGTGCGCCACGCCTGGATACAAAACGCCTTAATGCAGCTATGAATGATTCAGTTGAAAGATCACTGACTAACTCTAAATGTATGCATTTGGTCGCCATACACACGAATAGAGCTACATAGGAATTGTAAATTTTCGCGTTACGTATTTTGTTTGCACGCGTGTGAAAAAATCCGCAATAGTCAACACCTACTTTGGAGAAAACACGAGCAGGGCGCACCCTGTCGGCCGGTAGTGATGCCATGATAGGTTGCGGAGCGATCGGTTTGGCGCGAAAACACTTGACACAAAGGTGCACTCGTCGACGGATGACGTCACGCGCTGACAATATCCAGAAGCGCTGCATCAGGATGTACTGCAGTGCCTGCGGACCTGCGTGCAAGTGTTGTGCGTGCGCACGGTCGATAATAAGAGTAGTTAGGTAGTGAGATTTAGGTAATATTATTTGATGTTTCATTTCATAAGGAAGAAATGATTTGTTTATTCTCCCGCCTACGCGTAGAATGTTTTCGTTATCTATAAACGGATTGAGACGTCGCAATTGGTTTGAACATGCATTGTTCGTTTTGAGGTTGATTAAATCATTCTGAAAAACTGAATTTTGTGCCATTCTAATAAGGCACTTCAGAGAAGACTTTGTTTCTGATACCGAAATGTACGGAAGGTTACAAATGTCGTCTGATTGTTTTCGACATTTACGATAAAATCGAAATATATAAGCTACGACTCGAAGTAGTTTATCGAGATTAGAAAATTTTGTAATAAAGTCATTATCAGGCATGTCCGGTATTAGTATGGAAAAAATTTGTTTGCGTTTTTCTTCATCAGTATGAAGTATTGTTGGCAACTGAGGCCACTCAGGCGCAGGCAATGTAAGCCAGGACGGGCCTGAAAACCACATTTCATGCTGAATGAATTCTGATGGGTATAAGCCTCTAGAAGCTAAGTCTGCGGGGTTGTCAGCCGAGGGTACGTGGCGCCACCTGGAGGCGGGCACGCGGGTTAAGATTTCTGTCACACGATTTGCTACGAACACTTTGTACTGGTGCGCAGATGACGAAAGCCATGATAGTACTATAGTTGAATCAGTCCAAGCATGAACTTCATCGATTTTAATTGTTTTTTCGTATGTGTTCGTAACCAACTCAATAAGTTTGGCCAGCAACAATGCCCCTGTGAGTTCAAGGCGCGGAATGGAAATTATTTTTAGCGGAGCGACTTTAGTTTTCGCAATTAGCAAATAGATAGTAATATTACCATTACAATTGCAATGTCGTAGATATACGCAAGCGCCCATGGACTTTTCAGAACTATCGGAAAATCCGTGAATTTGAATATTACCATTCGTAGGTAAAACAAGTCTTGGAAAACTAAGGGTTGAAAGTATGGGTAGTTCCGCTGTGATACGATTCCAAATTTCCAAGATGTGACTGGGAGGTACGTCATCCCAGCCGGTTTTTGTTAGCCAGAGACTTTGAATCAGCTGTTTTGCAAATACAATAACCGGACCAAGGAAGCCTAATGGATCATATAATCGAAATATGTCGGATAAGATAGTGCGCTTGGTACTTTCCCGCGCTTTGTATTTGATTTCGAAATTGAAGCAGTCCTGTACAGGGTTCCACCTCAACCCTAGAACCTTTACACCGGCGGTGTTGTCGTCGAGGTCTGCAAACACGAGATGGTCGCGGTTCTGCCCGTCTGGCGACTCGTCGGCGAGGACGGAAGAGAGGAGCGCGGGGCTGTTGCTGCACCATTTGCGCAACTCGAAACAACCCGATTTGCAAATAACAATGAGTTCTCTCTGAAGAGACAAGGCCTCAGACTCATTAGCAGCTCCTGTTATTACATCGTCGACGAACACTTGATTTTGTAACACTTTGGCGGCGCGAGGGAATCGTTCTTTCTCGTCCTGAGCGAGCTGTTTGATTGTTCTCAAAGCGAGATATGGTGAACTCCTCAACCCGAATACGACAGCGCGGTGTCTGTATGTCTGTATTGGTGATTCTGGTGTGGGACGCCAAAGTATGAGTTGAAAATTACGATCTTGTTCGCGTACAAGAATCTGTCTATACATTTGTTTTATATCCGAAATTAAAACAATAGGATGCAGACGAAATTGTATTAGTACATGTACTATATCTTGGTGTAAGTTAGGTCCCGTTAAAAGAATATCATTTAATGATTTTCCATTGGAGGTTTTGCATCCGCCGTCAAAGACTACACGGACTTTGGTAGTGACAGAAGCGTCACGCACCACACAGTGGTGTGGTATGAAATAGGTATTTGCAACAGAAGGTTTCGACTGGTCGAGCACCTCCATTTGGTTTAAATCCACGTACTCCTGGAGACATTGGTTATATTGATCTCGCAAGGAGGGATTTTTTGATAATCGAAATTCGAGTTTATTGTACCTAGACAATGCGATGTCGTAGGATTTTCCCAACTGATACGCATCGGGCTGAAACGGCAGGGCTACGATGTAGCGTCCTGTCTGGTCACGTGACACTGTATTCGAGTACAGATTTTCACAGTAGGTATGTTCCTGAGAAACAAATTCGGTTTCTGGTATTGATTCTAGTTCCCAGAACCTTTGCAAAGACATGTCAATGTCATTGGTAAATGAGCTAAGACAAGTCTGAAAATGATTTGGTTTGAGTAATTTGATTTTACCCATAAGTAGGTGCCCAAATATGCTATCGATAGCAGTGGGGGTGTCGGGAGGACCTTTTATTCCGAATAAAACCTCATCCAACAGGTCAGCGCCGATTAACAATTCAATCGGTCTTCGTGATTTCAGGTCTGGATCGGCCAGTTTTAAATTTTTTAAATGTGGCCAATTGTCGATATGTAAATTCACATTCGGCCGGTACCGAGTGAGTTTTGATAAAATGAGTGCCTTTACATTTAATATTGGACCGCTTTTGTTATGAGGAGAAAGTTGAAATTGAACTATGCCACGAGTTGGTATAGTTCTATCGATTTCTATGCCTTCTAGAGGTATATTTATATGTTGTCTCGGTAAACGCAAACGGTCCACACAAGCCTCCGTAATGATTGTTGCCTGTGATCCGCTGTCAGTCACACATCGGACAGTTTGTTTAACATTTTCGCCTAGGTGAATATCTGCAAGCGCGGTTGATAATAATACTGTTTTGTAAGTATTTTTCGATGTGCTGTCTACTACGCCGGCGAGTGAAATGTTGGCGACCGAGTCAGACTCAGAAGTACCGGCGAGTAGTGCGTGAGGCGCTGGCAGCGACGCGGACGATAGAGCGGGAGGCGAGGAGGACGGAGGCACCGGCGGAGGCGGCGGCGGCGGCGGCGGCGGCGACTGTGGCGGCGGCGGCGGTGCGGGTCACAACGGTTGAGCGGACGATCCCTGGTTGTACGGCGAGCTTATGGGTGGTGCACGCTGACGCGAGAGCTCGGCGTGGTCGGGGAAAGTGATTGCGGACGCGACGAAGGTTGATTCCTCATGCAAGAGCGAGTGATGTTTTTTGTTGCAGGTTCGACATGTAAATTTTGATTTACAGTCTTTGAATTCGTGACCTACATTTAAACAGTTAGTGCAAATTTTCTGCCCCTTAATAGTTTTATGTTTATCGGAGACAGAGAGGTTTAGGAACTCAGGGCATCTGCCGAGTGAATGAGGTGATTTACATAGAATGCACTTAAAGTTACTTTGTGTAGGCGCACTTGCAGCCATGGCACACAATTTTGGTTGAGGTCGAGGTTGAGGTAGTTTTGGTTTAGGTTGCGAATTAATCGCTTTTGCAGAAGAATCAGTATTTTTAGCAGAATTTACTATCTCATTCGCTGCGAGCTCTTTGTTCAGGAAGTTCAACAACTGATCCAGTGTTGGTATGGAGCTGCATGAATTCAAAGAGATTTCAAAACGTTTACGCAAGCTAGTGGTTAGTTTTCGCAGAAGCAAATTTACCAGAATGAAGTCCCACGATTTAATTGGAAATTTCATCATCTCAAGTGCTTTGAGGTTTTCCTGAAAAATATTCAGAGTGCTACGCAAGCCCTTTTCTACGTTGGAAATATTTTCCAAGTCGAGAATTCGATCGAGATGCTTACAGGCGATTAGACGAGGATTTTCGTATCTCTCTTTCAGAATGTCCAGTGCAATGGTGTAATTTTCGTTTGTGACCGGTATCGATTTAATGAGGCTGTGAGGCTCCTCCTTAAGTGACATCAACAAATACCTAAATTTCTCTACTTGTTCGTACTGAGTGCTGTCGTGAACGATTGATCTAAAAAGATCGAAGAACGCATTCCAATCAGTAGGTTCTCCTGAAAATGTAGGTAAAGCCAAGGCCGGTAGGCATGGCTTGCTACGGACTGCATCCGCGCTGCTTGCATCGTGAAACGTCGAGTTATGGAGCGAATAACTCAATCTGCGAGCAGTTTCCTCGGCTTGCTTCAGTTTGCTTGCTGACACTTGAATGCTGTAATACAGGTCATTGAAATTAGATCGCATAGCCAATTGTTCATTCTTATCAAACTGGCCGCTTACCATTAAGCTCTTTTCGATTTTACTTTGAAGTTTAGTAAACTTTCTTTGCAACGTTTGCAGCTCTTTTGCGCGGCAGACAAACTGAAGCTCGTCGATATTTAACAGATCAGTTATAGCTTGCAATTCCGTGAAAATAATATCACGTTCAAATAAATCTTGTTCTAGCGAAATAGCTTTGGTCGTTCGCGTAGCAGTTTTAGAATTATTCGGTAACGCCATCTTGTGAGCGAAGTTGAAACTAGGTAGGTAGGTAAGTTATGAAATAACAATAGAGATAGGTGACGATTGATTACGAATCACGCTCGAAAAAAATAAATAGGCATTTGCGAACGTTTGCAAACGATGTTTGAAATGAATATAGGTCGGATGAAAGATAGATAAGCCCAATTCCGAAAGAGTGTCGGTCTTACATAGATATATAATTGATGATTAGGTATTACCTAATTAGTAAGTAATTACTTATTAGATACTTGGTGTCTAACGCTTGCGAATTGGCTATCATGCATTGTGATGCCTATTTTGCAATGCAACTACAGCCATTTAGGTAGGTATCTGGCTATAGGGAACGTTTGCCATGTAGATAGGTAGCTGACGTTAGTTCCGCGTTAGGAGCGGAGTATGGATCTACTTCCGAAGCATGATACGCGCGCCTGGGTCATGATTGCACAAGATAGAAAACTCTGGTAAGTCCGGCTCGAAGGACCATGTTGAGGACTCGGAAAGAAAAGTGGACTGTATTAGGTAGATATTGGTCTTGCAAGGGTTGTGAGGTTTGACTTACCGACCCTTCCCCACCTTCAGCAGCTGCGTCCTGCCTGGCTGGATCGGTCTTCGGTCGGATCGGTAAGCGTGTAACTTGAAAATGATTGGTATAGGCAGCTAGGTAAAGCTTTCTTTCTTGTTTCGTGTTTGTTCTTGGCGCGCGCACTCCGATCGTCGTTATTCGGAAAACTCAACTAGATAATCTCTCTCGCTGTCATCGCGAGAGGATGCGCAGGTGATTTCCAGCCAGTTGCGGCGAACAGTGCCGCTTCCAGTGAATGAAAGGAGGGAAAAGTTCAAACCTCCACAGGTTTCTTGCAAGATAGGTATGTGAAAAATGAATGGATAGCAGAATGAAATCTATTTTGTGCAATCATAATATGAATCATGTTCGGTACGGAACAGCTTGGTTGTTCCAATGCATAATTGCGTAATAATTACAGTAGATTTCGAGCTTTGTTAGGAAACAATTTATTAATCCACTTAATATTTATTCAGTTATAACATTTAAATATATACAACTAACAAATAATAACATTAAATTAAAAACTATACTAAATCTAAAATAAATCTAAAATGAAACTATCTAAAACTAAATAAATAAATAAAATAAACCTACTTATAAAACCTAATAACAGACCTATAAACAACTAATAAACCTATAAAAGAAAACTAGTAACCCTCCTCCAGGTGAGACGATGTGGGCACGGTTCCAAGAACGCTAGCGGCATTACCACGCTGGATTGCCACACTGATACGCTGCCTCAGGAACTCGAGCGAACGATGTTCTCCTGAAGCAGCGAACAATTGCACGAAAAAGAGTTTTTTTTTAATTCACGTGTGAAAATTATTAAGATTTTTCTTACGGACACAGAGTTATAACTCTATACGCCCGTATGTCAAAGCTCTATGGAGCACACACAATCACAAGCGGGATTTAATTCAACGGGTTATTTATTATACAGTTATCAAGATAGAAACACGGAAAAGGCTAAATAAATATTTTTTTTTTATTTTTCTTTCACAGTTTTATGCCAGGTTGAAAAATTTGATCAAATAATTTGATAAGCAAATCTTATTCCGAAAATCCGGCCTCGTAGAATGCAAGTATAACATTTTGGTTTAATTAAAACGAAAATGATTTATAAACAGTACCTTTGGACTTTGTTAGATTGTCCAAAGTTGACTCATAGGAAGGGCTCCGAATTAAATTTTTCAACGCTCGTTTATTTATAAACGAAAAAAGTACCTATAGTAACCCTAACAGATTAGATAAATTGGTATCGACAGTCCTGTGATCAAGAGTTGATTGTTGCTGGTGGAGCAGCGTGTACTGCTAACGAATAGGCTATTGCAGAAATTATCTATTTACGTAATCAATGAAAGCGCGTTGGTCAATTTGAATCGATCACCGACGAAATCGATCGAAAACGCTACTAATGCTTAATCGTATTATTTATTTGGTATACTCACTCATTATGATGTTTAATAGTAAGTGTATGAAAAGTGAAAATAGACTTCAATGCACAGAAAAATGATCGTTTAAAAAAGCATTTTCTATCAGCTGTGTCTGCGATTGCGGGTAACGTTGATGGGTAATGCGAAATTAACTAAGATAAAAAATATTAATAATACACGTACAAGGCGAATTATTTTAATTTTTATTACGTGTAGGTATGTTTCTTTTTTACTACTTATATGTATTTATATATTTTGTAATTATGATTATTTATTATAAAAAAAAAATTATGCCTTGGTAGGTATTATTATGATATTAATTATTTATCTACGCTTTTGTTTCTACGCTTGCATTGTCCGCCTCCTCTCACACATAGCAAAGGTGAATTTGTAAATAATGCCGTGAGTTTCAATAATGTGATTTTATCAAAAATATCAATTATTGAGAGTTTTTCGTATTTTTAAAGTCAGCTAAATAGGTAAGAATACATTTTTTGAACTGTCAGTTTTATAGCGACTCATTTTAGTGGGCTAAAGGGTTGTAATTCTTGATGATGATGATGGATAACTTTGAAAAATATAGAAGGTTTTTGATGCCCAAAATATTACTGTGACCTTTTTAAACTGGTGAAAAATAAAGTATATTTTAATTTGATTTAATGTACTGAGGTGATCTGACAGTACATTGTGCATTGAAATTTTTAGCTTTGATTAGCTTTGATCATTGTACTTCTTTATTTTATTCCTTAGAAGCCCTTCAGGCTTCATATTCACCCAACTACATGTACAATAAATATTAAAACGGTAAACAGACGCGAACTCGTAATTATTTCAAAATAATTTTACTTATTATGAGCAATAATCACTTTTATCAACATACACAATTCTAGCACTCAGGCGGTCTTGCAGTTTCGAGACGAGACGACGACGACGCGACGTGTTGAGATCACACTCGTTCGACCGGCCGACAACGAGTGCAGTGTTGTGAGGATGTAAAATAGTGATCGACATCGATTCGTACTTTATACGTGACAGATCTTACATGTTCTTATCCAACCCTACCATTAGACATTTTCCGTTATATATATATACGCAATATAATTCAGACAAGAACAAGGTGTCGTGCCAAAGGGCGACAGCGTAGCCCCCTCTCACCTTGGCACGGCCCTTCCACCAAGTCACGCAGCAGATGGGTCTTCGTGCCTTACTTGCTGCTTCATAGTTATCTTGTCCGAATACTTTGCTAAACGTGGTGGTCGGTGTTGTGCTGTAATTTGCATGAGTACTTGGAGCACAACATCGATCACTCTACATACCCCGATTGTCGGGATACAGCGTGTGGTATGTATGTATGTATGTGTATATACGCAATAAAAGTAGCTATCCTAATAAATCATACTTGTTGCATACATAAATAATTACTTATGTACAACAAATACCTACATACTTATAATAAATAATGTACATATATGGGTATACGTTTACATGTTGACATCCATGGCGCTTTCAACGATCGCAAATTCCTAAAGCTCGGCTTGCAGTGGGGGCACAATTGACCGCTCGTTCTGAATTCCGCCTCCGTCGCAGCCTGCCGCCCCCGCACCGCCCCCGCACCGCCCCCAGCACCGAGCCGCGCCGCCTCCAGTCATGTCGCTCCTACTGTGACATGCGGCCACTTCGCGTCGTCACGCTTTTGCACTACAATACTTAGATAATAATTTTCGATAGGAAATAATTTTCGAATAACTTCATAAGTTTTCCCTTTAGATGGAATTATCTCTAGGGATTTTCGGACATAGCTAGTGTTTTCTGTTCAGGTGGTCTTTATTCGTAGGGCAGTAAGTCACTGGCGAAAGTGAGAGTTCATCACTCGAAACAGAAGCGCGAGAGTGAGATGTCTAGATCCCACGAAGGCAAAACATGGAAGCAAGAGAGAATGAGATAGAAAAAACTTCAAGCGAAATAAACCTCGAGTGAATGCTATGAGTTCACAGCATAGTTCAGTGTAGACGCATTCGAAAGAATTATAGGAAAGTCATAATTAATTCCGGTACGTGAAATCACACATAATTCTGCTAAGATCATATACTTACCCAACGTACAGATGCCGTCACGCGTTTAGAGCGCTCTGTCACTCAGCAGGTCTATTCTTGTAAATTCTGAGAGCGGAATCAGCGCTGTTGTGGCGCTGAGAGCCACTTACCAAAGTTATTTACAAGAATAGACCTGCTGGCCTCACGCACTCTATGTACTTGCGCGCGCTAACTACCTACCGCCCGGCGGGCCGGTCGGCGCGAAGCATACCTACACGCGCGCCCACGCAACTGCGCGCAGCTGCAAAGCAATAATCACTTTACACTCGATCGTTTAGGTACATTTTCGCACGCAGCGATTGGCGACGTGAAGCATTAGGCTATTAAAGCCGTAGGTATGGAACTTTTTCTATGGAGTGATTTATCTGTTACGAAGTAACTATTAAGTAATCTGTGTCTGTACGTCTGTTTGGCGGAGTGAGGGAAGCGCGGCGCAGACGTCGCGGCGTCGTCGGTGATGCCCCCCCCCCCCCCCCCCCCCCCCCCAACATCCAACACCCTGCGCACCGCTCTCACGTCTCCACGTCCCGACACATGCGCGAACTAACCCCACCACTTTCGCCGAGGGCTCATAAACCGTTTCGGGACCTGTAATTTGGTTGATACTGAATATAGTGGTGATGCAGTCCATTAAGTTCAATTACATAAACAATTATACTTACCTACGTATGCGGAAAGAAAACAATCGTGAGGAAACATAGTTGCATTAAAGATTCTAACCTATAGATATATAGAGTTGACCTATCGTGGGAATCCCACGCTCACCGCATCGAGGTTGCAAGCGAGCACAGCTGCGTCATCATCATGGTACAGCAACGCGCCGCGGCCGCTCGCGCTCAGCGCCTCTCGCGCAATGATATCGCAGTGCACCACAATACCTCATCATTATAACCCGATGCATTTTTACCGATATTACACAGTATAACCGAATACAAACCCTCAGTATATTATGAAAGGAACGCTGGGCATGCGAATTTTCTCTTTACGTAGGCTGTTTTAATTTTGAAGGATGCGTGAATTATATTGTCTAGTATGTTTTTTGAAAGAAGATATAGTGACAAGGATTGAGAAAGGGATGCTTCGGTGGTTCGGTCATGTTGGAAGAATGGATGATAGGAGTCTGGAGTCTGGAGTCAGCATCTGAAAAAAGGTATTAGTCTTACGACTGTTACACCGTTGCAGTTGCCGGGCTTTTTTGGCGCGGTTTTCCGCGCGAGGCCTGTCGTCACTTTGTCCGCTCTATGTAAAATAGCGCGGTCGCCGTGGCCGGCTCTGGCTTTATAGTGGCCGGTCACTTTGTCCACCCTAAGTTAGGGTTGTCGCCGTGACCGTCTGCTGGCTAGGGGCGAGCGGCGTCGAAGCCGCTCTGCTGCTGGCACGTTCTGCAGTCTCTCGTTTGCTGCAGCTGATAGGAGACTAACGAAAGAAATTTATGAAGCAAATGTGAGTGGAAGAGTCGGGAAGGGTCGCCCTAGACGCACGTACCTGCACCAGATCGGGCATGTGCTCAAAAAGGGGCACGTGTGTAGTACCCGTAACCGACGAGCATGCATGAAGAACATTATGGGAGTGGAAGAGGCGGCAGAGGTGTGTCAAGATAGTAGCACGTGGAGATCCGTTGTCTCTGCCTACCCCATCGGGAAACAGGCGTGACGCTATGTATGTATGTATGTATGTTTTATAGTGTTTTTAAAGGATATCGAAAAATCTTTATTGTCTAAGTGTCTCAACTAGTCTGAATGCTCTCCCGGGAAACTGCAAAATCATTGAAGCTTGTAGCGTATGTTGTGCATTTACATAATTACGAGTATGAAAAAAAAATTTTTTTTATGTAAACTGACACGTTTGGCTACATCACCTACAACATCCGTGATGTCAGCCCATAACACCGGGTGAACTAGGAGCTATGTCAGTGCTTCCCTTCATTTCGCGCCGGCTACACTGAACTGGACGGAAAACACGAACTATTTACATAGCCTTTTTGACCGTCGTTTCGCTTAGTGCGGTGGTACCAACCCGGCCGGGATAAACCCTACCACCCAGTAAGGTAAGAAGGGAAGGGACCTACAGTTTAACGTGGAATCCGAACCACGGTCAGCCTCCAACGGTCGAGCGGTCACCCATCCAATAACTGACCGCACCACTGAGCTGCCGAGGCTGACGATCCCTTAGTCGACTTTTACGACATGCGACGGGGAGAGATGCAGTGGGGCTATTCTTTTTAAGTACCGACCCCACACGGTTCAAAATGTTTAACTAAAACTTAACATTTCAGAAAACACTGAATGGTTAATTAATGTATTATTATATCAGTCTACCGACTGACACTTGTTGACGGTCCTTAGCATGGGACTTCGTATAATGTCCTTTAAAATAAAATAAAAAACCGTACAGTTTTAGTTAGGCCTTCCAGAGTAATATTTGTTTGCAGATTGAAATAAACGCTATGAGAGGGGTCGAAGTTCACTATACCTTGCTGAGAGTTAGGATCGTCGTGATTATAAGAATGGTGAAAGAAAAGGTCACTGGCAAGTATCGATCGGATACACATTTAATGGTAGATGCAGCAGAAAGAGCGATAGAGCACCTAGGAGACTTCGTAGTGTTGTCGTTTCGCATCGTGGAGAACCGCACGGGGTCTGGGTGGGTCTCCGACGATATACTGTATTGTACTTCCGAATTCCCTGTTTGGCTATAGGCACAAAACGATTGTACATAATAACATCTAACATAGTACAGTACCTAGATTAAAATTACCGAATTACATAAAATAATATCTTACAGGTCACAATAATAACTCGTATTTGAGTAAGGAAATTAACTACTACTCGAATTGAACTGGGGTTCAGTATCAACATGGGATGCATTATTTTTCTATTTATTTCATTGTTTGAGTATAACAATCAGAAATTGTAATCGATTTAAAATGTTGATGAGTGAAAATGTAATGTTGCGAGCAAAGATATATTACGTACTAGATAAATCACTCGGCCAACTAACATGTTCCACCGAGTTGCGGTCCACGATCCTCAAGTCTCTTAGTCGAGCGCGAGAGGCCGCAGCGCGCAGTCGTCGCCTGCCTGCTGCGATCGCGCCTCGCCTACTTTAAACTAATACACTACATAGTCGATGAGAAGGTGCGATGGCGAATCTGGAGATGAAGTGTTAGAATGAAAAGACAATATTCACACCGACGCACGAGTGCGATCGTTCTCCCTACCCCTTGCCTCTCTCCCGCATGCTTCCCGCCCCGCGCCAGCCCCCCACATCGGCCGCCAGGCCGTCTCCCACACGCTTCCCGCCCCGCGCGCGCTCCCCTTTTTCGCTCGACTCTGCGCTCCGCCTCCCCGCTACCTTACCCCATACCTCAGCCGCTGGAACACCGCTTCTCTATATATTTCTTCGGAGCGATAAATCTTTATAATATTTCATCTAAGGTTGCGAGTGATTGGACTTGGAGTCGTTTTATCACGATATATATATTTATGAATTTATTCGCAATAAAAATGTATCCATTGTTATGGATTTGTTATGGATTAATCAGTGCTTAAATACGAATTATATTAATAACTGTTTAAACATAACCATACAAAAATTGGTAGCTGTTAAATTATTTATGCAGAAGTATTTACAATTAACCACATGGTTTATAGTAAAGAAGTTACGTCATTGTCATGTTCTTAGTACGCCTATTGGAATAATTGTAAGTAGGGATTGCGTAAGGATCCCGCTCGGGCGCGCACACGGGGGGCATTAAGTACGATTTAGCGCTCACAAAGGACATTTACGATCCCGATATATCTGCCCACGTAATAAGTTAAACCAAAAAGTAATCTCCATTTATCTCCGACACGCCCCAGCTAGCTTTTTCTTTGTTTGCGTCAACTGTAATCGGAGATTTTAGCGGGAATTGTCGCGGTAATGCGCGGCTGATTAACAAACGGCCGAGCTCAGTGCCGAACGATAACTAAGTGACGAGAAGATAATTTCTAGGCAGTGGTTACAGCAGTACTCATTCAACAGTCGATGGACGGATTCAATTATATAAAATGAATTATATTATAATTTACCTAGTGGTTCCCAGAGACTTTTTAAAATTATTTCGTTTCATTAATAATAATAAAATTTATCAGATTGTGTTGACATTTTTGTTTATAATTTACTCCTGTTTATGCTTAGGAATATCTACTTTGTTAAATGGGTTAGGTTAGACAATAAAATATATTATATTGCTGAATATACAGGGTGTAAAGACGGCGAGTACATAAAATTTAGGAAATGATTATTGGGATCAAGAGTAACAAAAAAGTCAAATAGCTTTTCAAATTAAATTCCCTTTAAATAAAAAGTTACAGTTTTCATAAAAACTAATTGATTATTTATTTTAGTGTAAAAATGATCTAATGACAACAGGGCGGCGCGGAGGGGGGAAGAGCGGGTGAGACGTGAGTGCCTCGGACGGAGGTGTTGGCGGGAGGAGCTTTGTGAGTGGAGGACTGGAGGTCGGCAGGCAGAGCGTGCGGAGAGAAAAACATGAGGATTGCGCCGGCGAAATTAATGTACTCGCCGTTACAACACCCTGTAGAGACAGTGTTTTCGAATTTTTTGACAGAAAATTGTAAATAAGCAGCGAAATTAAAAAGCAACTATGACTATGACCGATCCTCCGTAAAAAAATCCTCTATTTCCTCAGAGGCTTTCACTAAAAAAAACATTGATTAAAATAATGAATTTTAACAGCTATCGCTGGGCCACTAGCACCTCAAGGTATACTTTACCTTTCCAAAACTTCCATTCAATATTTGACCGGACCGCAGCCGCGCATGACATGGGTTCGGTTTGAACCCAATAAAAAGTTTCGACACATTAATCACGGTGGAGTGACCCTCGGTCCGGGCGCGCGGGCGTGGGAGAACAAACTGGCGGACGTTATCACGTCGCGCTCGTTCTGTTGTTTGTTAATTTGGATAACTTTGGGTTTATTTTGGCCGCGGCGGCGGCGTGGACACGTGACGCGGAGATACTGGGCGGCAGAGCCTGTTCAATTGGTTACAAAGAGAAAATATATACGTCTGCTCACGGCTCCGCTCGTGGAATTTAATGTTACTTTTCTTGTACATCTCTGAGAGCGAGTGTACAAATGTTCTCTGTGGTACGAGTTTTTTTTTAATGGAAACTGACACGGTTTGCTACATCACCTACAACATCCGTGATGTCAGCCTATACCACCCGGTGAACTAGGTGCAATGTCAGTGCTTCCCCTCATTTCATGTCGCCTACACTGAACTGGACGGAAAACACAAACTATTTATTTACATAGCCGTTTCGACCGACGACGTTTCGCTCAGTGCGGTGGTACCAACCCGGGCGGAATAAACCCTACTACATAGTAAGGTAAGAAGGGAAGGGACCTACTGTTTTACGTGGACTCCGAACCACGGTCAGCCTCCAACGGTCGAGCGGTCACCCATCCAAGTACTGACCGCGCTGCCGACCGCACCACTGAGCTACCGAGGCTGACAAAATAGAGTATGAGAGTATGTTGATTTATGAGAATGTGGCGATTAATGTTCACTGCTCAGCTTCTTGGAGAATTACCTTGATGATATGCACAGTCCAAATCATTTCGAGATGTACCAGATTCCATTAGTGGCTGTACGTACAGCAGCGTGCCTATCGGGAACGACACTGAAGCTTTAACACAAAAAGTCGCCGATTTCAATCAACAGACGTGTCGAGTGCAATAACGCTTTCTGATTGGTTGAAAATTGAAATTATGCGAGTTTCGCGTGAGTAAGCGTGTGAGTGATTCCTGGTACACACGGAAATCAACTGTATCGAGTTTAGTAGCCAAGTTGCATTACAAAATCACTTCTCTAATACATGCGGTACATAAAAAGAATAGCCCCATTGCATATCTCTTCGTGCATGTCGTAAAAGGCGACTAAGGGATAAGGACAAGGTGCCGTGCTATAGGGCGACAGGCTAGCCACCTCTCACCTTGCACGGTCATTTCACTTCCTACCATACCTACTTGCTACTTGATAGTTATCTTGTCCTAATAAATTGCTAAACGTGGTGGTGGGTGTTGCGCTGTAATTTGCAAGAGTACTTGCAGCACAACATCGATTACTCTGCTTACCCCGAATGTCGGGTCTCGGAAGGTTCTGACCTATTTTTAGGACCCCTTAATTAAAATTATTGTTAGGACCCCTTTTTAAAATTTTTGAGGTGCGCTAGGACCCAGTCACTGGGTCCAATCATAAATTAAAGAAAATGTTGTTTTTGAAGTACCATTACGACTTACAATATGGTTTCCGCGGTAATCAGCACAGTAAATATACAACACCAGTACAGAATACTTCTATTTAGATACATCGTTCATATTTCAAACGAAATATGTTTTAATCAAGTTGGCCATTTTCTATTAGAAATTATGAAAAATAGGTAACTTTATGTCACTTTTTTTCTGAACAATTTGGTCATATTTTATTTCGGGATACGGCGTGTGGTAGTATGTATGTAGTATAGAAGGTAAAGAGAATAAGTCTAGTTTGTAAGAAGCCTCGATCTAGTTAATATTGCGAAGACGGTCTATACCGAAACGTGCATAATTTGTTACAAATTAATTAATTTAAGCCTTCACACATATCGACAGAAATGTCACACATTATTGTGAAAACATTCTGAACGTTAGATCGAGTTGGAAACTAATTTCGCATGTTTGAAGAGGATTGCGACACACTGTTTCGGCAATAAAGTATTTCTGTCTGAATTATTGCGAAATACTTAGGAGATACCTACTGAATTTTAAAGGAGACGAAAAAATTGAAAGAAGAAAACGCTGAAAAGCAGAAATGTTTATTTATTTTAATTATCTAACAATAGCTTTCAGAAAAGGTACAAATGTTGTACACTTGCACACAAAAAAAAAAGCAGACTAATCGTTACGAAACGATTTTACGAATACGTCGGACGAATATATTTTGTATTATTTTTATTTGCTTTATTTCACATTTTCAAAATTTTCTTTTAGTTTTACATATATTATACAAGTATTAAAAATACAAAGTAATAAAAATACACAAAATTAATAAAAAAATTAAAAACGGTAATACCGCCGGTGGCGGCGGGAGGCAGGCCTCCAAGCACTTGTATTATAATTTTTAATGTCTGTCGGCGCGCGTAGAACGTCGCCGAGTAAGCTTAGTAAGCAACATTCTGGCATTGCTCAGTGTAGGAACAGTGCCGGGTCGTCTCCACGGTGTTTCTCACCGGAGTTTACTTACTCTATTCGAGAAACTCACTAGTGCACAACGGGTTTTGAAGCACATATTTATTTTTCAACGGCATTGTCACACATTTAATAAGTTTTACCTCGCTAAACAAGGCTTGTTAAAGTAAAACTGGGCCCACATATGTATCATTTTGCCGATCCGATCACTTTCACCGTATCAGTATATCCGACTCTATCATGATCTAAATGTGGACGGGAAATGATGCGGGATATGATACGATCGAGGGGTTCACAGCTATAGATACGGTGATGTATACATATTATGTGGACCCAACAACATTGTTAGCCTCGGTAGCTCAGTGGTGCAGCGGTCGACTGGTTGTTAAGCACACCTGGGCGCGGTCAATACTTGGATGGGTGACCGCTCGACCGTTAGAGGCTAACCGTGGTTTGGATTCCACGTAAACTGTAAGTTCCTTACCTTCTTGCCTTACTAGGTGGTAGGGTTTATCCCGCCCGGGTTGGTACCACCGCACTGAATGAAACGTCGGTCGAAACGGGTATATAAATAGTTCGCGTTTTCCGTCCAGTTCAGTGTAGCCGACATGAAATGAAGGGATGTACTGACATGTCACCTAGTTCACCCGGTGTTATGGGTTGACATCACGGATGTTGTAGGTGATGTAGCCAACCGTTACAGTTTCCATAAAAAAAACCTAAAGTGTAACATTTATTCGACATGGAGTGTGTTGATGCCTATGAATCATGGGCCATGCCATGATACAGAACATTTATGCAAGTTACCTAACAAGTGTAATAGAATAGATGTCACACTGACGGTTTTTATGGTGTCTTCAATAGAGCATTTAATTTGGTTAGAGGGGAAAATGAGGCGTGGAATGCGCGCCGCAAGAAAGTATCAGTTCGCTTACTTCGTAATAGGCACGAGATCGCATCACTCAGTGCAAACGTTCATGTCTCTGATATTTTTAAGTGTTTTATATACGGACTAAGATTTCGTGAGTAAAATTGTCATCATGGTTTCAGTATACGTTCAATATACTTTTTTTATGGTAACTGACACGGTTGGCTACATCACCTACAAAATCCTTCTTATTCCGTGGTTTATTGTTTATTGTATAATTTCATCCATAGGTAGGTAACCTACGCTTGGATATGTGGTCGTTGGATATTCCGTGGTGCCTTTGATTCGACATTTTGACATGTGCCTTAACAAGTGTGGAAACAGATAGACATATTGTTATTAATTTCGTTTTGTGTCCACGAAAAGTTTCCTCAAAGTCTAAATTTTATTAATTGTTTGCCTACAAAGGTAAAATACATTTCTAGGCATTCATTATAAAGGTCTAATTTTCACCTAATTGCTCTGCACAAGGTGTTAGCGTAGGCGTAAGCCCGCCCGGCTCCCCATCGCGAAGGTCGCGTGTTTGATTCAAAAACCGAAATGTGTCTAGAAGCCTTGGCAACGAGAAGCCGGTAAATGAACGGTGGAAGTTTATAGAACTCTAATTAGTTTTGAGCCGCTAATATGGAGAGGAAATACTCGAGTGATTTTAGTTAATGATATGCTTGAGAGCTTACTTAATTTTAAAACAGAAAATAGGATAGAAATTCTTAATTGGACACCAGTAACAAAAACATAACAAATAACAAAGATAAATATAAAGAACCACAGCGAACAAAATGTGTGTTCATATCTAGGAATAAAATATAAATTTTTTATTTAATATTTTTATTGCCTTAAATGTACATACGTAGACTCGAAAAATATAAACCTCCGTTTGCTTAGCGCAGTCGGGTAAAAAGGTCGAACGTAACACTGTTTAATATATTTTTAGGAATATTTTTTAATTAGCTTGTTGTAACATTTCGCTCCAGCTAGCAGTTGAATCCAAAACTCGCTCCGAAGCCTAAACAATCCGATTAGAAATAAAACAATACAATTTCGTGAATATGTTTCCCAGAATTCTTCACGTATTTTCTTCAGCTCTTGTGAAAGGTCCTCTGTAGATCTTTCTCAAACTCGTGCGCGCTCGCTGAGTGTATGACTATACAATGTTGACTCTCAACAAGGTACGCGTAGTAGGTGTGGTAAGATCCCATAGATATATCTGCCTTTTTACAACCGGCCGCACATTCAGAATGTAAATGTGTAAATAATTCCATTGTACCGTACATGAATACATCACATTTCACTTTTGACGTTTTCAGTGGTGAGAACACACTGATGAAAACATTGTTCCGAGTATTTCGGGCGCACTCGGAGCTGAGGTAAATTATTTAGGCAGCTTAGTGACTCCAGACATGCTTAAGGTTTTGTTAAGCTGGTGTCGGATAGACCAGTGTGTAGCATAAGTATACACATGTCTGGACTAGGTACAGCACCCTTCAACGGGGCATTCCTCAAGTCATTTGTAGTCGATGTTTGGAGTAAACAATCTTCATCTTCATAGTAATTTTCTCTCATTATCCTCTATATTACTTTTTTCACACAAAAGTAAAAAAAACCTACTTGTAATTTTTTCTTATTCATTTTCGTCTCCACCCTGGGGAACATGCCGGTATCTACGGTACGTCTTTCTTTATACACCTGCCCTGTAAGTATCTAATAAGTACAAATGTTTCCAAAAAGCTTCGCTTTAGAAACGTGTGTACTGTGAAATGCTATAGACTGACAGTTACCACATTACAAATTACGAGAGATAATAATCATTAATCTATTTTGAAACAAATTAATATTGTTTTATTTTGTTGCTATACCCTGGGTGGGTGGAAAAGTTTAGTTGAAAACACAACATTTATGGTTTCTAAACCTAAGTTGTTAAATACTTTATTTATGTCTAAAGATTTTCTTGCTAAAATTCTTATTTAATTATCACTTTCTTCCCAATAGGGTGGGAAACACCCCAAGGCTGGTGTGGGGTGTTTGTTTCCATAAATATTCTCCGGTTAATTTCTTCTTAATTTTATTTTTATTTTAGGGGAAGAGCGAGATCGCGCTCAGCATTTTAAGTAAAGTACCTATTTAGTGTTCCGCACAATTGACTTCATGACCCAAATAAATGCCTCCTTGGCTCTGGAGTACCCGACTTTTTAAATAATCTATTATATGAGTAATATTCATAGTTTTGCAAACGGGATTCAAATTTATGAATGAACAATGTAGGATATTGCAAAATAGTAAATTCATTTTGATTGCTTTTGAAAATATTTTTCGAAATCGAAAAAATCGTATCGTTTCACTAGCCTAAAATAAATATCTGGAAAATATATAAATGTGCGAAATCCGTGAATTTAATTTTGCTTTCGAAAATGAAAAAGAAAAGTACAATTGAGCCACAGCGTTATTGCTGATTCTATAAATTCTATATTGGATGTTAAAAAATTATAGTTACACTAGATGAATTTATTTATTCAACAGAAAAAGTATATTTTAGTATTTATAAAACATTTTTCATTTACTACTCTATAATATAAGTATCTATAAATTGGTCGCTTGACACTCTTGTTCATATCTATAGATAAATATGTATTATTGATTATGAATATAATTTTATTTTATTATTTAAATTATAGATAGATATTCTGTGGATTTTACCTACATTTAATGTGGCGCGCACTGCAGGAGTGTAAGAGCCGGGCTCAGGGGCACCGGTTATTGTTCCCAGGTCAGGGATTACAGGATTTCAGCGTCTCGGCGTCTCGGCGTTTCTAGTCGTTACGCCGCCGTCCGTAGGTATACTGCTCTCTCTTTTACCTCCCTCGCCGGTTGTCATATACTTCCAGTTTGTTGCACTTAGATATATTTAAAGATAATAATTGCAAAGGTCACCAAACTGAGCTGGATAAACGCGTTGCTTAACCATAACCTTTTCAGTTTTAATTAAAAATAGAACAAGGATTCAAGTCCAATCCGCAACGCGTATTCATGTGAATACTTTTTGAAGGACACATTGACATTTTAGGAAATACTAGCCACCTCTCACCTCGGCAAGGTCGTTCCACCGAGTCATGCAGCAGGTGAGTCTTCGTGCCTTACTTGCTGCTTGATAGTTATCTTGTCCTAATACTTTGCTAAACGTGGTGGTCGGTGTTGTGTTGTAATTTACGAGAGTTCCTGCAGCACAACGCCGATTACTCTACTTACCCCGATTGTCGGGATAAAGCGTGTGGTATGTATGTATGTAGCTGCGCAAGGCGGCTCCGCTAGAGGTTAAGGAATAGGTAGATTTTTTTCCGATTGCATTCACTTCCGATCCACTACTCAGCTCATATGACTAATGGCGTGATGCTATATAGCCGGAGCTGACGGAGATTAAAAATTGCAAGCGAAAAGGTTGAGCAGTTCTTGAGTTATAAGCGAACATATATACATACACACAGACGGCAGAGTTGGATCTTATGTACGGAGGGGTGTAGGATTCGATTCTATGTTTTTAAAAATCGAATTTCGTACGATTGTCTGCGTTCTCTCGCAACGAGCAGGAATTGTCACGTTTTTTTCTACTTCAGTAGAATTAATAATGTCTGCGACGCGACGGTCAGGGTGGGCTGGTAGAAAATGTTCTCCTGCAAAATGAAATACGTTCATAACACTGCAATATACGACCGCATGTCTATAAGCGTCGATAGAGAACTTAAGAGTGGTTCGGCGATACATGTCGCGCTATCAATTTAAAAAAAGCATAAAATTGAATATTTTATGCAATTTACAATGTATGATAGTATATCTTTTCAATTTTTTTTTAGCAACAAGAGTAAATCTAGCTCAGAGTACGAGACAAAACAAGAATGAAACGTCTCAAGAACAAAGAGAAAAAACCGTGGAACGTGTCTAGTGTAAGTGAGTAGATACGTAACGTAAGTAAATCCACACAGGCGTCATCACTCTTGGCGCTGCCTTCAAAAGCTCCCGGTTCGTCAGCTTAGAGACATTAAAGCCGAGAACTTACTAGAACACCGCTGCGAATAAAG
Source organism: Nematopogon swammerdamellus (assembly GCA_946902875.1). Taxonomy (NCBI): domain Eukaryota; kingdom Metazoa; phylum Arthropoda; class Insecta; order Lepidoptera; family Adelidae; genus Nematopogon; species Nematopogon swammerdamellus. The sequence continues at coordinate 14,815,512 of OX336343.1, forward strand.
TTGACCTTGCAACATGGGAATATTTCAGATTCAGTTTCAGTTTACTTCATCATAAAGAACACACAATGAACCTCATTACATCGAGTGAGTTGGTTTATTTTTTCGTCTCTTTTGTGTTTTTGTTTAATTCGAAGTTAAAACTTGAAGAATCTAACTAATCTTTTACAATTCAGTAAGAGCGTATACGCGTTACTAAGGATTATTATGTCCCGTTCAGGAATTAAATAACTACCTGTGTCACGCCTGTTTCGCGATGGGGTAGACAGAGACATCATATTAATTTATGCAGGAGTTGAACTGTCGCACGACCTGAACTTTCGTCACCATATCGAGGGGAAGGTCAAGCTGGCTTCTAAAAAGCTGGGCGTACTCAATAAGGTGCGACGGTCCTTCACGCCGGACCAAAAGCTGCTTCTGCATAAATCGCAGATCAGGTCCTGCTTGGAGTACTGCTCGCACCTGTGGGATGGCTCTGCCAAATACCAGTTTGCGCCTCTGGACTCAATCCAGGTCGAGCCGTGCGACTAGTGGGTGACCCCGAAGTGTCCTGCCATCTAGAACCACTGCAACACCGTAGAGATGTCGGCTCCCTAAGTGTGTTCTATCGCTTATTCCATGGGGAGTGCTGGGAGGAGCTGTTTAATGCGATCCCGGCGTCCCATTTCCACTTTCGCACCACGCGCACTGAGCACGGATTGCATCCCTACACGCTGGACTTACCGCGGATGCGTACCAATCGATTCTGCAGATCTTTCCTCTACAGAATCGGTTAACTCTGGAACGCTGTCCCTGCCCATATATTTCCCCCCAAGTACAGTCTCGGGTCCTTCAAGAGGGGCGTGAATGAACCTATCACTGTAGGTCCCTTCCCTCCTAATCTTACTTGGTGGTAGAGTTTAACCCGCCCGGGTTGTTACCACCGCACTGACTGAAATCTCGGTCTAAACGGCTATGTAAATAGTTTGTGTTTTCCGACCAGTTCAGTGTAGCCGGCACGATCAAAAGGGGGAAGCACTGACATGGCGCCTAGTTCACCCGGTGTTATGGGCTGACATCACGGACGTTGTAGGTGATGTAGCCAGCCGTGCCAGTTTCCATAAAAAAAAATCTCTCATTTCCTTATCACTAGATACATATGTAACAACAATATTTATAAAAACAAACCCTGCGAATTTTCTTCCCTGCTCTTCTTCTTGGTGTAATCGAACCTGATTTTGACTTTGACTGCCTTAAAGTGCTAAATAAATAATTAACAACAATAAACAAAGAATATGTTCGCGACCAAACTCACGTGCGTACCCGACCTTCGCTTGCGCATCTCCATTGTCTTGTTTCTTGTTGTCTGTGGTTTCCAGCTTTTAGCTAATGACTTAATCCTGTATAAAGTCCCCCGCCGTCCGTCTCGTCCGCCCCTCCGTCCGTCCGTCCGCCCGTTCGTCTATCCGTCCGTCCGTCTGGACGTTTATCGCCGTGCCAAACTGGGCCGATTTGCCTCCGCTAGGGAAATTATCCCTGCAAGGGATCGGGCCATAATCCAGATTATTGTTTTGGATGAGCGGGTTAAAACTATGAGCCAGTCGAGACCAGAGATCATTGGATGTAGGGGTGCGCTGTGAAGGATTACTGGACTAGTGTAAACAAAGCGTCACTCTGCCGGGCAGTGTTAAAAGGGTTAAAATTTTGTTTTATAGTTTCAATTAGTTGACCATTAAGAACAGAAGCGCATCATCATTATCGTTCAGAATTAAAATTGGGAAATGTTGCATGAACATTTTTTTAGCAGTATAACAAGTGTTGAGTGTGAATAACGTTATATTTACTGTATGAAGCGTCTCCTTCGTAGTTGTCGGGCGGCTGTGGCTTAGAAGTCGCCACAATTTAATAAATTTTTTCACAAAATTTATTTATAAAAAAAACAAAAAAAAATAATCATTGGTATGACAAATTTTCTTATGAAAATTTCATCGGGCGATCTCGAAATGGAGCCAGCAGGTAGCTCACAAAACCTTGAGAAAATTTTTAAGATCATTGTCACGTCTTAAAACAGAGAGTTACGAAAATATTTTAATCACTGTTTTCAACCGGAATACGTAGGTATGCTTATTAATTATGCAAACCTTTCTAGCACAACTAAAGGTGAGACCGCACCGCGCGCTACTGCACTGCAGCGGACCGGCGGGCGTGGCATGGCGCGTAGCGGCGAAACCGGCGCGCGTCGTCAATATAGTCTAAGTATAAAATTGCATGAAGTAAACCGCACTAAGCGGCAGTGGCCTTGCGCGTCGACGCGATAAGCTATTAGTATGGACTATTTTCTAACGGGTATAGTGCCGTGCCGCACCGCCACCGAATATATATTACTAGCCTAACGCACCGCTCCGCTGCCGCGTAGTGCGGTCTCACTTTAATGGCAATTTCACGAATAAGCGTGCAGTATTTGTCAGTTTACCCCGGCAGCACAGTCTACCTACGGGAAGACTATGCCGCCCAATTTTCACGACTCGAATCAACAACAACATCGAATGCAAACTGAATCCGCGGGAACAGGGAACGAGGGGTACGGCAGAGGAACGGCAAGGGAACGCATTGGTTTTATGGGATATAATGAAGGTACAAGAGTGTGAGTTCAGCTGAACCACGCGTAGTTGTACATATGCAGCCACAACCGCACGGAAGAATGGTAAATATTAGCAGAGAAGAGTAGCAGGGAATAGCAACATTGAATAATAGCAGTGAAGAGAGTAGTGAATAGTAGCAGAGAAGAGTAGCAGCGAATAGCAACATTGAAGAATAGCAGTGAAGAGAGTAGTGAATAGTAGCAGAGAAGAGTAGCAGGGAATAGCGACATTGAAGAATAGCAGTGAAGAGAGCAGTAGTGAATAGTAGCAGAGAAGAGTAGCAGGGAGTAGCAACATTGAAGAATAGCAATGAAGAGAGTAGTGAATAGTAGCAGAGAAGAGTAGCAGGGAATAGCAACATTGAAGTATAGCAGGGAATAGCAACATTGAAGTATAGCAGTGAAGAGAGTGGTGAATAGTAGCAGAGAAGAGTAGCAGGGAATAGCAAAATTGAAGAATAGCAGTGAAGAGAGTACAGTGAATAGTAGCAGGTGGTGGTGATAGTGGTGGTAGTATTTAAGCCCATTCCTGTCAGTCTCCCTTTAGTTTTTTTCCTTGTAGTTCTATTGTGCAGTATTGGTATTTTATATTCCTCCTTAAAATAGTATTGGTATTTTATATTCCTCCTTAAAATAGTTTTCCACCAAAATGTTATGTTTAATTTTATAATTTACGTGTAAACTATTACAAAATTTAAATAGTTCGTTGTCTTTACTATTGTATGCTTTTCTTATTATATGTGGTACAATTTGTTTTCATATTTTAGTTGTAATCTTCCAATTTTTTCTATGTAAGTGTTGTATGTTCTTCCATATGAGCTTATTCCATATTGAATTATTGATTCTGGTTCTTAGCATGCATTGACATGTTTGATTCATCCAATTGAACCGTGTGTCAATTCGTAACCCTATGTGCACTTGTTTTTCTGCAACTTCAATAATAGGGCAGACTTTACAGTCAGTTTATTTACCTAGTGGTCGGGCCAGAACTCCGCATAGGTTTATGCCAAAAGAGATGGTCGGAAGGTATGGCCGGCCGCTGGGTCATATTGGATTCCAAACGCAAAACAATGGTCGTTATCGAATAGTAGGATTAGCGTTACATACTCGTACAGGCGATCCGGTATTGTTGTGCGTTCGAAAGTGGAATGCTTTGGTACTGGCTTTTCAGTTTGAGTAATGAAATGACCCCTATGATTTTTAGTGCAAGTAAAAGGAACTTAAAACGACATGGAATCTCTTGCTACATTTCAAATTCAAAAGTTACACACTATGTATGAGCCTATATACATAGGAGGACATAGTTTGCAAAAAATATTAAAATAATATCATTAATACAGGGCAATATTTCTTAAACGTATTTAAAAATATAATCTACAGATGAATACACAATTGAAAAAAATAATTATATTTATCTTATGTAGACTAAAACTTTATCCCGCGATGAAGTAATGCGTGGCGCGCGGTCTGGTCGACGCGCTATTTCGAGGGTCTTCGTGTCGGCGCGAACCATTATGTCTTTGCAATTTCACATTGTTATTGATTTGTCATCGTCCGTCGTCACAAAGTTTTTCAAATAACTCTCAATTCTGTTAGAAAAAAACTATATCTTAAAGGGGTGTAACTTTTTCAGCAATCTATTCGCATACTGGCCCACAATAATACACAGAGGTAGATACAAGCTCGCGCTGCTGAGCTCAGGTTTTCAGAGCGTATTTCAAGTATCTATCGGCTAATTCGACGGAACGCGTCTCGACCGCAAATTAGTGCAATTGTGGAACGTGTGCGCTACATTACTCACGGCTCGGGTCACTGGCGAAGGGTCGACTCATTTCGCAATTGAGTCAGTAAATAGCAATAGAGTTATAATATACGGGCGTAAAGAGAGAACGAAACCGTCAAAATCCTCTAAAATAAGTGAGTCCATCTTCGCGGGGTACGGGGGGAAGTTGATGCATGCGTCGCAGTATGGAGCGACTAACGTCTGCGAACGAACAGCAATCGAACAAAATATAAACAAGCCGAATCCTCGTCTCCAAAGTTGCCTCAATCGCCAATGCTGTCACTCAGTCTATCCTAGTTCATATGTCTATGGAAATATTCCACTGAAATTGATAATATTTATTATGTTTATGTTTCAATTTCCATTTCAACTAATTTATTCAGCATTAATGAAATGAAGGGAAGCACTGATAATATGGCACCTAGTTTACCCGGTGTTATGGGCTGATATCACGGATGTTGGAGATGTTGTAGCCAATTCCATAATAAAAAAAATAGAACAACATAACAGTCGGATGAGATGATAATTGATCTAAAATAAAAAAGTTTAAACGGGTGACAAGAAACCATTTTTATACGAGAAAATATTGTTTACGCCAATATTTTACGCAATTATTGTGACGCCAATATTTGTGTTTTATAGTCGTTTTTGGGAGAGGCCTATGTCCAGCATTAGACCGATATAGGCTGATTATGATGATGAGTCGTCAATAGAAATTGGTATTAGACTGGCGTGGGTACATGCCTTCCTTTTGCGGTCGTTCGTCTCTGTCGCTGGGATCCAAAGTGAACAAAAAGTTGAACCTGTCGCGTCGATCTTATATCGCGTCGACTCGTGCACAGTCGACCTATCGTTGGCGTTAGTGCACGTGCGCCTGCTTTCAATAATGCGCACACGTTTATCCGGATGTCCGGTGAAATTTGCGTAGTTTGTAGCTGAAACAGTTCACGCTGTTCGTTATGTCAATAAATGTTTTAGTTGTTATACTGTGAATAGTTAAAGTATATATGCGTGCATTCTAATCCTTTGAAATAACTGAAATTGTCAGTCAAGATCACTATCTTGACTGACAATTTCAGTTATTTCAAAGGATTAGAATAAAATAAAATGATCGATCATGTGGTTGTCATTAGTCTCATGCCGTGTCCTCATCTCACTCTGATGGGTGTAAGAACAAGAAAGAAAATACATTAGACAATAAATTTTACACTACATAAAAACAACACACTTGTTTCTTTGTTTCTTTAATATTTTTTATGGAAAGCGCGACATCTGGCATAGTTACACCTACAACTACAAATAGGTGTTTAACGATGCATAAATATTCGGTGACGATGCCCATGGACATTCTGGGGTGACGCACGGGGATTGCGAATGTCATGTCAGCCTGAAGGGAACATTTTCACGCCCCTTTTGAAAAACCCCAGGCAAGTACATAGTGAGAAATAGATGGGCAGGAAGTGCATTCCACATTTTCCCAGTACTGCGAATAAATGACCATCGTGTTTTTCTCTCTGTTCTATCTGATCTACTACATAAAGTAATTAAGGGCTACTATTTACAATGTTTATAATGTTCACTGACTCGGACAGTGGGTACAGTAGTGGACAAAAGCATTAATCTCAATCGATGGCTAAACGAAGCAGAGCGATCGACGCCGTTTCGCCGGCGCGGCGGTATCTCAGGAATTCCAGCATTTTCCACGTCAGCTGAGTTGAAAACGCGCCATTGTTCAGCGCGCTGGGACACCTATTTATCAGTGACGGGAAAACGCTGGACTAAAGCGATGACGTCGCTGGCGCGACATAGAGTTACTTGGTTTTATAGTATTTATACATTTCATCCTCTATATAATATTATACTTTCAGAATTGCCTGAGGTTCAGACCTCATGTTCTAAGAGCGAGGACATTTTGACTGTTCTTCTCTACGACTGTTAAGTATCAAACCTGTTTGCCTATTCTAAAACACATAACCCTTTCGAGAGGCTCATGGCATTTAATGGTACCTAGTAAAACCTATAGACCAACTCCTTCAGTGTAGCGTTGAATCCAGTCAGATTGACTTCGACCCAGGGGAGTCTTTTCCATAAGGGTGAGGGTGTGTGAGAGAGTGTGAGGGTGGGCGCTATTATATTCTACGACGCAGCCAATCGTGAGACTGGCCAATAAATATCGATGGTGGTTGCTGTGCAGATTTCCTTCATAAACAAGACCGAACCCTGTCTTGACCCTTAGGTAATGTCACCTCTTATTAAGGAGCTGCACGCCCACATAAAAGAATAAAGAATTATTTATAAAATTATTTATTGGATAGTTACTAGCTTCTGAACTCAACTTTTGGTTGTGTTCAATAATAAAATTATTACGAACAAAATATTAGCATATGAATCAACAGACAAGGTATGAAATTAGGAGGTTCGTAACAGTTAGAATAGAACATTAGCCGGAGGAATGGAAGTAAATATTTAATTAAATAGGGTTGTTTAAAAACAATTACCTTACAAAATTAAATTTATATGAAACAATAATAGGAAATTTTGAGTACATTTGCAGAATTACACTTACCTGAACCCGGGTACCTACTTCAAATAATTTTATTTAGGCTTTACTAGTTATATTATTCAAAATTCTCCAATAATTCAACTCCATGACTCCTTAACAACAAAGACTCTGCTTAACAAGAAATGCGTGTGAACACCCTTAGCATATTGGATGGAGGTCTGATTGAGATTCAGGCCCTCGGACGCGCCGTATGTCCTTCAAATGCAAATGTTCCGGCGAGCGTTCGGTTTCTTGGACGGTTTCCATATAAATCGTAGTTAGATTTTGCTCCATTGAGATCGAGAAAAGTGGCTGTGATTTTGAGTTATCGCAAGAGTGGGACGCAGATTTTGGGGCGACGACGACGCGACGACCGCTTAAATAATGATAGCAAACACATTTATGAGATATTGAAGTATCGAACCTGGATGAAGGCACTTCGTGCGATATGTTGTAGGTCGCCGGAATTATCTGCTATTTGTTATTTGACGAACATGAATGAATAATATTATAGTGAAAGAGGCGACAGAGGTGTGTCAGCATTGTGGCACCTGGAGATCCGTTGTCACTGTCTACCCCATTGGAAAACTATCGTGACGCTATGCATGTATGGATTTAACTTTAAATTTTAGAATACGATAGTAAATATGTAAACTAATTAATGATTTTGTACCCTACCTTAGTTCTAGAGAGAATTAGTTGTTTCCATCTGGGTTCGTAATTTGTCACAATTTCATTGGTTTGTTAATAAAATATTTTATAAATAAAACCTGATTATGAAGACTCTAATACGTGCTATTTTAATTGTGCTAAGAACTGTTATTTACAAAGTAATCCATTCTCCGCTTTTATGTAGGGAATTACGAAAGCTAAAATTTCAACGATCTCCGAATATCAGATATCCAATCAATAACATTGTTCAAACTGAACGACCCTCGTCTTAGGCCGGCAAAGTTATGAAGGTTAAGATTTCAGCGCCGATAATAGAGCCTTAATGTTTCAGGAACTGTTTCAGATCCCGATATTGATAAACCTTGAATACGTTTCCGGCGACCGTGGAGAGGAATATCTTTGAATATCATTTGTGGTGGACATTTTGATCTTACGCCTCTAGAACCATGTCGCACTGACTACCTTGATGTGTGATTGAAAGCTCTTTAGATTTTGTTCATAAGCACACGTTAGACAAGGTTCCACATGGAGGTGTTATCGACATTGGAGCAGACTGTTATACGAATTACACGTATTTTATTTATACCTTATTTGCATTTGTTTTGAGTTTTTATTGAACCCTTCGCCCGTGGCTTTGCCTGTAAGCCCATTCTGTCAGACATAGGTATATATAAAAGGTTTGTTTAATTAAACGGTTACCTGGCTAGAGCTCGTAAAATTTACAAATTGGCGTCACGTAGAAAGGAGATGTGAGAAGAAATAGAATTAGAAATAAATGTATTGGTGAAAAAGTCGTACAGATACTGTTTACAGGTTTACAGTCATTGCATATTGTGTACATGCGTTCAATTTCTGTACAGCTATCTGTGGTTATATTTATTCCCTACCATCCCCACTGGGTAAAATCCCGCGTCGGGGAGTAAATAAGAAAGTTTCCACAGGACAGTTCCACAGAAATCGGAAAAGGCCTCATTGAAGGCGCAACGTTCGACGTATCGCGCCTTTGCATTTGGTTGACGTAATTATCGCTATAGGGGTTTTAGTGCACACCAGAACACAGCAGGCATATCACCGGCAAGGTAGTACGCTGGGCTTGCGAGGCGGGTGGGCAGCATTTGGTGGAAGCTGTCGATGTTGCCGTTCCTAAAAATCTGGAATCGTGAAAAAGTTAGAGCTGATGCATGCAATAACAACTCTGCGGGCTGCTGTTCGCTTTGACTTGTCAAAATATTTGAATTCCGTCCAGGCTGGCCGCGGGGGTGAGCGGGGCGTAGAGCACGGGGGCGATCGAGCGAGATAGATCCTACACCCGTCACTCAACTGTTAATGCCCGATATCCAACTACCAACACAGGGATACCTATTCGTAACTACGCAACGGCCGTTAACTAACTGTTCGTAACTACGCAACGGCCGTTAACTAACTATTCGTAACTACGCAACGGCCGTTAACTAACATTGGCCGATTTCACCACCTCCGTTTTTCACATTTCGTATTAAAAAGCTGGATAACACTTGTATAGTTCGCGAATCTGCTAACATGGTGTCTCGCTGGGCGTGGTTTCGCGTGTCCTTCGACCCTCGGCGCAGGCAAACATACCGAGTTTTATAAAAAAAATGCTTGTCTAACAGTTTATCTGTCCGTTAAAGTGACATTTTTCACACGGTTGACAGAAAACCGGAGGCGGCGGCAACTTCATTTTAGGTACAATACGACCGAATGATCCAACTATGAAATTGCTTCAGTTACACCTGCAGAAAGTTTCTTTCATTCAGTGCGGTGTTGCTGCTCCGGGCATAATATACCATTATTAAAGTAAAGGGAGGGACTACAGTTTACACAAAACTGTTTTAAAAAAACATTGAACCGACTTCCCTAAAAAGTAATAAATAATATTTTGATCTTGAGTAGAAGGCGGTAAAAAAGCACAAAAGGGTACATCTATAAATTTTCAGGTGTGCTTATACCGCCTTCTACTAAAGATCAAAATATTATTTATTACTTTTTAGGGAAGTCGGTTCAATGTTTTTTTAAAACAGTTATTTTATTTCACTATTTTTAGTAATATCACAAAATATTGTTGACGGGAAGTAGTTGATTGACAAATTTCCATAGTGTGAAAGTATTCATCCCTTAATTTCCCACACTTAGGGGTGGTATTTTTTGAAAAAAATTCAAAAGACCACCACATCCTACTCACGAAAAAAGAATCATCAAAATAGATTTAGAATTGGCGGAGAAATCGAGTAACATACACACACAAAAAAAAAACATACAGACGAATTGAGAACCGCCTCCTTTTTGGAAGTCGGTTGAAAAATCAGAACCACGGAGCAACTCGCGCTCACGACGGAGTTCACATTTCAAACTCAGAATGAGAAAGAACGCCAGTGCAAAGGCAAGACAAAATTCCTTAGAACTCCTTCGCAACTGTGCATTAATCTTTTCAATAGATTATTTATTCATGTGCGAATAGACGAGTTTATTCCTATGTAAAAGTATATTCCATGCAGCGCGAAGCGAGGAGTACGTCCATGGTGCACATACGCGCGGTATGACGGAGGTTACACGCTAGGTTTGGCATCAGTTCAGTGCATCAGTCTGGTTAAACCATGGTCCAGACTGACCGTTTAATCTACTTTGATGGATGGATGGATTGGAATGATGGACCAGACTGATGGATTTTAAAATATTTTGATACTAGACTGATGGCAGACTGATAGTGCGAATGCATTTTACGTCTGGCGTCAGTCTGGCGTCAATCTCATCATGACCAAGGTCACGGACTGAACTGATGCCAAACCTAGCGTGTAACCTCCGTCATAGTGCGAATGCATTTTACGTCTGGCGTCAGTCTGGCGTCAATCTGGTCGTGACCAAGGTCACGGACTGAACTGATGCCAAACCTAGCGTGTAACCTCCGTCATAGTGCGAATGCATTTTACGTCTGGCGTCAGTCTGGCGTCAATCTGGACGTGACCAAGGTCACGGACTGAACTGATGCCAAACCTAGCGTGTAACCTCCGTCATAGTGCGAATGCATTTTACGTCTGGCGTCAGTCTGGCGTCAATCTGGCCGTGACCAAGGTCACGGACTGAACTGATGCCAAACCTAGCGTGTAACCTCCGTCATAGTGCGAATGCATTTTACGTCTGGCGTCAGTCTGGCGTCAATCTGGTCGTGACCAAGGTCACGGACTGAACTGATGCCAAACCTAGCGTGTAACCTCCGTCATAGTGCGAATGCATTTTACGTCTGGCGTCAATCTGGTCGTGACCAAGGTCACGGACTGAACTGATGCCACACCTAGCGTGTAACCTCCGTATATGAGGTCGAGCTATTCCATCCGAACGAGTCCCGTTTACAAGTAGTTTGCGGCCAACTCGATTCCGGAGGCGCGTTGCATCCGATGTTTACGATTTTGTTTTATTTTTCATACGCCGCCGGAGCCGTCGCGGAATTTATTCCTCGTGAAAATCGATCGTGAAACCGGATAGTCAGCTCGGATGCGGGGACGAAGGATAGTCAGCTCGGATGCGGAGGACGAAATTATGACTTTAGACATTCACATGTCGCATTTCGAATAAAATACAACAAACAGTGTAAATAAATAAATGCATTTTGGGCTACTTGAAACGAAATGAAATGTAATGAAAATATACTATATTAAGCAAACATAATATTTCGAAAAAAAATTACTTATGTTGAAAAAATTTGAAAAAAAAAGTATCAGAATCAACATACTTACAGTTTAAAATTATACAATATTCTATGTATGCCCCTACAAATTTTAAGTAAGATCAATTTGAACAAAATATTGTAAGTAGTATATCACTATCACCATCAAAGTATTAAAAGATATATATACACGGTGTTGCAACCCCAACCGTAAAACCCGAAAGGGGGTGATTCTGTACGTGAAATAGAACAAGTTTTGTTGCACGACTTTTTTATTTGAAGAAAAAACATTTTTTTTCTCCATACATTTTGAGAATGGGCAAGGGTTATTCTAAAACGCTCGTTTTAGAATAGTTACATTGGAGTGGAGATTTCCTTCTGGAACTAAATTAGGGGCATACATACCCCGGACGATATACTCAACAGGTAGTTGAACAAAACAATCGACAAAAGTTTGAAATTCAAAGTCCAATTTTGTATCTTCGTGTTTACGGCTGAAACCAGTTTGCAAAACTCGAACAGTGCGCGTCCGGTCTCAGCGGGAGGCCTCGGGTTGGGGGAAGAAGTGTCGGTACTCGGTATACACTGTAAATTAAAATAAACCATTTTATAAAAATCCATAAAAAAACCCGACTACGAGAAACGAAGGATAGAACAAGAAAAGTTGATCGAAAATGCTTTAGTCGGGCTCCCTATCTATTCGAATCCTTTTACACGCCCTACTACAGCATTTGCTATCAACTTTTTGTGTTAAATAAATAAATAAATAATAAAATCCAGTACTTCAGGCTTTATAGTGGAACATAGTCATATACATAATCTTTCCTTTTGCCTTCGCCGTAGTCGGGTAAAATTATGATATTTCTTTCTTCGTTAATCTATTTTATTTAAGCATAATGAGGTAACAGACAAACACATACACACAACATAAATTTTTTCACCCCATACGCACATGCGATCTACTTTCTTTCGGGGGTACAACTTGTTGAGACAAATTTACGTACGTCGTACGTTCTATTAACTGCCTGGTGTATGTTAAAGTACGTTTTCGTGTCTCCGAAATTTTTGAATCGATAACTGAACTGTTTTGCCCCTCCTTAACCGGCCGGTAGCGATTTCATAATTAGTCAAGTCGAAGTTATAGCGGCGCGGCTCCGGCTACTAACTCGCCAACTTGTTCTTCAGCCGCCCGTTTTTTAGCCTTTTTAGGGTTCCGTAAAACACGGCAAAGATACCTGAATGTCTATCCATCTGTAATATCGGTACCTCGTGAAATAATAAAGATTATTTACACCTCCGAGTATTAAACTATTCAAGTAATAAACTTCAACCGATACTCTTAAAAGCGACATTGGAGCCACTTTTAAAAGCTGAAATTTTGCATGGGATTTATCTATCGTTCCGACTTAACGAATAGGCCCAAGATTTCATGAGAAGGAAACTGCGAGGAATTCCAGTTTTGAATATTTTTAAGGGTGTGTGCAAGTACCCTTATACCATCAGTTAGCTGTATTTCCTGTCTGCTACAGAATCGAGCTCGTAAACCTCTCGGAAATGAAGTAGTTGTGTTTTTTCATCCATATTGTGTTCTTCCATCAACTTTTCCATAATCCCAGGTATAACTGGTATACCTGTATATAGTCAATATATTTGCAAGTGTAGTGCAAGTGTTTATAAGTTTTTAACGTCGCAAACGTTCTTAGAACCGTGCACACATCGTCCCACCAGGAGGAGGATTATTAGTTTTCTTTTGGGGTTACATTTCTAGGTTTATGTATGTACTTGTTTTAGATAAATAGGTTTATTGAATTATATTTAGTTTAGTTTTTAATTTATAGTTTTAATAAATTATTATGCTTTCTTTCTACATTTTCTTGAGTAAATAAATATTACAGAAAAATTAAATAATAAATTAAAAATCATTTAATAAAAGGATTTTAATTTAATTTAATTTCTTATGGAACCCTGCATATACAGAGTGCACCACTGGTATATTCTTCGCAAGTTTAACGTGTTCATCAACAGGGCGAGTTCAGTCTCAGTTCTCAGTCACTTTCAGTGATAAAATTAATGTATGACCAATTTCGATTCTGTCACTAATACATATATAGTGACAATTAATAGTGGAAGTACTGATACTGATTGAAAATAATAGTAAAATTATTATTCAACATTGTATGTATTGTAATGATTTTTACAACCTGATCTATGATTAGGAACTAAATTAATGAGGTGAAATGATCTCACAAGAGAAACAATAGCTTTCACCTCATATCCAGGAATTAAATTAACTGTTGTTAGTATAAACTTAATCATATTAATATAAGAAGAGAGTGTTCGTATCAAGTATTATTAAACTAGAATTTCCATGTTCTCTGAACACGGAAACTATTAAATGAAATTACTTAAAGTGGAGTTTGGAATTGAATATGCTATAAATCTGAGATACTGAATCATACTGTAAGAAGCCTGGAGTGGAATCCTGTTTATATGAACCTTTTTATTATTCTCGTATTAATAAAATGAAACTTTCAGCATGCACCTACACTATCACTTTTTTATAGGTACATCAAAAAACTTGTACAAGTAACAACAATCACTTCGGGATCTAACACGAGAGAGAGTGAGATATTAAGGGTCCGATAGGTACAAGTATTTTGGCACGGCCCTAGTTTGAGACGAGTTTGCACTTATCGGCCTAAATGCACATGTTTTAAAATTTTATAATATAACACAGTCGTCGTAAGAACGTATGCCTACAATCTGAAGAACGTAAACTTAAAGTATAAATTAAATATAGTAAGTTTCGGCAATAGTAGATACGCGTATACTGTCTTCGTGTTTTGAAATAGTTTCAAGTGTACTTGAAACTTGAACTTGCACAAGATACGCCAACAGAAACTGGCACGAGCATAAGCTAGTAGAAAAGCGCACGTAGGGAGTGTCCCGCCAGCTAGTGGCCCCATATGGGATCCCCGAGGAGCGAGGAGCGGGCGGAACAAACCGGGGCCCGGAGCGAGAAGATAAGGCTTCCGATGTTTTGTAAGCGTCTCCTCTAAAGAAATACTCGGAAGAGAAAGAAAGAATATTCTCGAGAGAAAGAAAGAAGAAAGGAGAATTTCTCAGGAGAAAGCGCCCGAGCCGGCGGTTGATTCAAATAAGGATTCCCGCAGTTCACAAGAACAATACCTCCTATTGGTTTTGAGAATGACCGTTTTTATAAGTTGTGAAAATGGAAAATGAAATTCCAGTCTGAAATAAATTGATAAGAGATATTGAATAATGAACTTGCTTACGTAACACATTATGATAAGGACTTTGAAAGACAGAGTTTTATTTTTAACACAAAACAGATACATTTTAACGTAATAACCACACATAATTTGTTAAGAATACACATATTAGGTGGTTATATACAGGGTGTATCAGAATAGGTTTTCGAAACTTCAGGGTTCGAAAGGGGCCCATATTTGAAGACGAAAAGCTCTGAAACTTTTTCCCAGATTCGATCATTTTACAGTACTTTTTGGTGAAAATCTATTCTTCAGGATTTGGTGGATGGTTAACGTCCGCCTTTATTAAATAAAAAATAAATTCTAACTCATGAATAAAAATGGGTAGGTTGCATACATAACTAGTACAATTGAACTGCGTGTAGGTAAATTCCAAACACTGAAAGTTCAATGACCTCAAAAGAAAACTAGGACTGAATTAGTTCACTGCTTTTTATTCCTGAAGTTTCTCAAACCTATCCTGATACACCCTGTATACTCGCGTAAATAGTAGTAACACCAATTATTACAGTAAACACCACATGCCCGATTTCGTAAATCGATTGTTTTTGTAAGAGAAACTAAAAATCTTCATAATTTTGCTTGACCGACAGCCGTTCGTGATCTTAAACACACCTGGGCGCGGCCAGAACTTGGATGGGTGGCCGTTAGACCGTTGAGGCTGACCGTTATTCGGATTCTACGTAAACTTTTCTGGGCTGACCACCGCATTGAATGAAAGGTCGGTCAAATCGGCTATGCAAATAGCTCATGTTTTCCGCCCAGTTCAGTGTAGTCGGCATGAATAAAGGGATGTACTGACATGTCACCTAGTTCACCAAGGTGTTATGGGCTGACATCACGATATTGTAAGTGATATAACCGATGATATACGTCTCTTCCACAGCCATACATTGTTCATAGCCGGTATGAATGACTCGTTTGGCTCAGGTATTAAAACTTTTACGCACTTGATCAAAGTTATCAATATGATTATACCTCGGCGTCAAATAAATATTGCTCACCAACTATGCCACCTGTTGTGGAGGGAAATGGTCAAACCGAATGTATGTGAACACATTTCACGATGAATTTCAGCCATGCTTACGCTTTTACATTGTTCAACGGCATCGCTTGAAGCGCTGGAAGAGCTTCGCGCCCTGTTATCTGTCAGTTGACAATTTTCCCTCTCGTCTCCCACCGGTTATCTTTCCCCGTTGCGCTACTGCCTGAATTCTTCCAAACGCGCGAGAAATTTCACGAAAGTGTCACTGTAGGTGGATGTTCTAGCGGGGGATTTTTGTTATTTTTCGGGAGAATTTTTCGTTTTACTTCTTTTTAAGTTGTTTTCGGAGAGATATGTGTTGTGTTAGAAATTTTGCAAGAAATCTTAAAGATGTCTTTATGCTACTCGGATTGCAGCGAGATGAAAAATAAATTTAACTACATAAATGTCCTCCACATTTGAATAATGTGAATCTAAATCTACCCAACCTGAACGAGATAATATAAACTTTCCTAATTAACGTCAGTATTCGCCTGATGAATTTCGTAAACATTGCGATAAATTATGAATTAAATATTTGATCTCATACCAATATTTGGTTTCAGATTGTTATATAAATTTGATACATTAAAAAATACAATTATTACACATCTTATATGACGACGATTTATCAAGTTTAATAAAATATAATATTTAGACGTTTGATATAATATTTAGACGTTGAATATAATATTTAGGCAGAGTGGTCAGATTCTTGAGTGTTCATGTTTATGCTGTAAATATTAATGCTCTTGTGAGCGGTATAGTATGGGTTAATTATTGTAAATTACTTTAATATAATACTTGTACTAAGCGAAGTTGCGAAGTTTATATGTCAGTTCTTCTTCGCATTGAATTTAGAACTTTTCGACATGTCCAAGCGTAGGTTACCTATATACCTATGGATGAAATTAAACAATAAACAATAAACAACAATAGATGCGTTTTCATGGGTTTGAATTTTTGGGGCACTTAGCTCAAGTGGCAGTGGGCCGGGCACGTCAGCTGAAGAGACCGACCGTTGTAACCGTGGCCTACACCGGCGGCCGCCGTGGGCATGAAAACGGAGTGTGGAAAGACCACCTACCAGGTGGGACGACGACATCGAGTGCGTCGCTGAAGGCCGAGAGGACTGGAGGAAAATTGGAATGTCCAGCAGTGGCTACACGGTGACTGACTGACACAAACAATGCGATAGAAGCGGCGGGTGGCCGAGTGGTTTAGGCATCAGCTTCTCATGCGAGAGGTCCGAGGCTCGAATCCGGTCGGCGTGTACCAATGAGAACCTACACCTGCTACTTCACCGTCCGGAACCGGTGTAAAACTGTAGGTCCCTTCCCTTGCCTCTTACTAGGTGGTAGACTCAAATTGTAGCCGACGGGGTTGATACCACCGTACTGGATGTACGATGGCCGCATAGCAGCCTCGGTTGTGTTCAGTATAGCCAGCAATCCAGGGAAGTGTCCGGTGTGGCACCCTACCTCTTGGAGGTGATATTGGCTGGTCGGAGCATGTGCTTTGGCCCCTCAGACTCAGCCATGCATACAGGATTACACTAAAAAATATGCTAAAATTATTGAGTACAAGACTGATTGGGCGAATTTTAATTTTACTTCTGAATTCGGCTTCACCTTCAGAAAAGTATAATTGACACGAACGACGACGTTCGCTAGTTTGAGGTCGCATAGGGCGGAAGTTGAGACCGTGACAGCTATACGCTAGCACAAAGCGCGTTACGCGTTCCGCTCTAAGGGCGCCTCGATTGATTGCGGGGCCAGTTGTTATAGGGCGATAAAAACCCGATGATCCGGAACGACTGTCGCTTTATGCGCTCCGGCAACTTTCGTCGACGAATAAGATGTAACTCGGCCGGGACAAGGTTTTCGGTGTTATTCTTTGAAAATATTAACAATTTAACTCTTGGCTTCTCACAATTAAATATCCGTACCCCCCTTGAAAATAAAACTTATTGAAAATATCGTCGATGCTGACAATTGATGGAGATGGGGCGAGGAGTTAAAGAACTTAATAGGTACATTTTTAAAATCTTCATGCAAATATAAATTGAATCAAAAACAACAATTATAGATACAGATAGAGCTATAAGATATAGATAAAGATAAGGAGAGAACTCCATCCCCTTGAAAATTTATTGAATAATAAACGAATAATTTGTCAGGCAAACGACCGCCACTAATAAGCCGTAAATGTGACTAAACACTCCTCGAACTTAACAGCAAAACTTGTTCTAGCGACAATGTGCAGCAGTAAAGTCCGAATCACACCGCGCCCCGGGTCGCTGGTTTACGATCTGGCAAGGGCTTGGTTGCCATAAACACACCTCGCTTCATTAATATGAATAGCCGGAAGGGTAATACTTAAGGCCAAGTTACACAGGCCGTATTTTTGGAAAAAACCACGTCTGGAAGGCGAAAGGGTTGGGAAAATTCTCAACTTAGGAGAATTCGTTGCCTTTTGTGTGGACTCTCTGGGGAAAGGCAACGACATTGTCCTTAATTCTGCACGAGAGAGTAAATGTACACAGGGAAGTTCGCCAACGAGGGTTGACCACGAGAGCGGTTACTACGGTTAGGACCTAGCTGGTATGATTATGACAAGAGGGGCACGTGGGGATGGATGTATCTGTATTTTCACTTAAATTTTACTCTTCGAAATTTGGACGGATTTTGGTGTCTGGTAGATTGTGGTGTAGGTTTTCTTTGGATTTGCTAACATGGGAATATACAAGTGATATTCTATAGAAAATGTGTTATCTTAATAAAAGTCAAATGAAAATATATTTATTGAACTTAAAAATTGCTGCAAAAAACACAGCTTAACGCGATAGGCGTTCTCTAGCCAATCTTTGAGATATTATGAAAGAGTATGAAGTGACAGAGAAGAAATAAAAAGTAGGCACTAATAAGATGTACAATTTCAACAAATAATAAAACATACATACAAACAAATACATAAATATGCTATATTTAAACATATGTACAAAGCACATACAAACATTATACAACCAACATACTACTACATGCAACATACAATAACATACTTATATAAAAAATGGTAAACTGTGTAAAAGCTAAATTTTAATGTTTAACTTTTTTTTTATTGTATTTTTAAAATTCCATTGATGTTGCCATGGTAGTACATGCACACATCTAATTCTATAAGAATACTTGAAAACACCGGCAGATAATTTAGACATTAAGAATGTTGTAACGTGTCGACGGTGACGACTGGGCGTGTAAACGAATATCAAACACAAGTTACATATTTCATAGGGCACGCACCACGGGTCACTTATTTGAATTCATACTGTGATAGAAGATAATTTTTGTACGCTGCGCTTGATCAAACTTAGAATTTATCTGATAACGTTACTAAATCTAGGGAGACAGGGGTCCATTAGAGGACGTAAAAATATGGAAACGACACCCGTCGAGCTAAAACATGAGTTTAAGGGCACTGCAAATTAAATTATGACGAAACTTTTTACCCCGAAAGTTATTTACAGTTACGCCCGTCCCGAAGGAGAGCCTCCGCATCATAAAAGTGGATGGGCGCGCAGAACAGCCTACTTCCGCCGTAGTGAGCATTTTATTATTCGCAATTTCCAGCGAGCTGGCCGCGAATTTGTCAGGTGTCGAAACGAATGTCGAGCGAGTTGTACCAATTTGTCGTCATCGCGAATAGTTCCTAACCGAATATTCTTCATCCCGCTTTTTGTCGCGAACTTATCATGAGAAGCAACCAAGAAAATAACTGTTAAATAATTCCCGAGAATATGTCCCTTTTATGCAGAGCAAAAATATTTTTTTTTATGGAAACTGACACGGTTCCCTACATCACCTACAACATCCGTGATGTCAGCCCATAACACCTTGGTAAACTAGGTGCCATGTCAGTGCGTCCCTTTGGTCGTGCCGAATACACTGAACTGGGCGGAAAACAACTATTTGCATAGCCGCTTCGACCGACCGACCGACCGGGCGGGCTAAACACGCCTAGTAAGTTAAGAAGAAAAGGGCCCTACAATTTTACTTAAAATCCGAACAACGGCGAGCCTCAATGGACTAAAGGCCACCCATCCAAGTTCTGACCGCGTCCAGGTGTGCTTAAGTTAGCGAACGACAGTAGACTGATCGCATAACTGCACTAACGAGGCAGGCGTATAATGTAATAGGCTCATTACATATGTTACAGGTAGAGATGGGATTTCGGTTATTTATTGGTAATTGTACGCCGAACATTCTGAGGTTACGCTCTAACATATGTTAACGTAGGTATTCTGTTAACATATTTATATAACCACAACGTATGATAATTATATAGGTACTTACTTACTTTCAACAGTTTGCTACCAGAAATAAAACATTTTTTAAAGAAATTAGTCCTTTTATAGACTAAAACTTTTCTCTTGAGAAACAGTTCAAAATTCAACGAAAATCATAAACTTACTTTTTTGTTACTTCTTACTGTTGATTTCCAGGGATAGGTACAAGTGATCATAAATGGATAGGAAACAGGGTGGCACGATCAAGCAACGGTAATTGAATAATAACTTTTTCTATAAACGACGCGGGTGGCAGTGCCTAAACGTGCAATGGATTATCAGAACTTTCCAAATAGTAAACAATATCGCTTGCTACGTACCAACAAAGCTTTCCTCTAACTTTGTGAAAAATGTTGACCTCAGACGCGCATGCGATTAAAACGAGACAATTTTCCTCATAGACAATGTAAAAATTTCAGACGTAAAGTAAAGCCATAAGAAATTGGACATTAAAAACGATATAAAACATAATGAAGACGTAAACGACTCTGTATTTTCTTTCAGTGTGAGACGCTAGAGGTCACTATGATACCCCGACCGCGCACCGCTCCTACATGAGGCTAAAAAAATTTAGAACGTTTTAATAATTAAAACACGTTTCACAAGTATAAAACACTCCCAGAATACGTACAATTACTGAATTCCAATTCCATCCAATTCAGTGTAGCCGGTACGACCGAAGGGAAGCACTGACATGGATCATGCGCACTTAATTTATTTTATTTTTCTTTATGACTCCTGACAGACAGACGGACGAATGGATAGACGAAAAATACATTATAACGAAAATAATAGTATTCTGGCTTGATTCTTTGCTTTTTTAGAGAGGTCGCTGTATTCAGATGCACCGACTTCCAAGTAATACATAGAGTAAAATATGTAAATTCAGGTATTAGGTACCGTCACAGACATACAAACAGTGTAGGAATGAAGAAGGAGATGGTCTGGCAACTGCAAGTACCTTGAATTTCTTTCCAGTATAGAGTTTTAAAGCCCTCGTTATCACTAAAAGCTTTTAAGGTCTGCCAGAATTTCCTCTCAAGTAATATTCCGGAGGGTCCGCGCCGGGAGCTGAAGCTCTATTTCAAGTTTAGCACGCCGAAACATCGTATCGCGTGAATCAGTAACCTGCAAGCAACACAGTGCACTGCTAGGTACGAGACGCGCTGTGCCTTTGCGCGTATGGCAAGAGCGCGACGTGATTGGTCGAAATCAGGACACAGTGCTTCCAATGATACAGTTTCCACAGTGTTAGCGAGACTGTCGCATAACAAGTTCTAAACAAGTTCAGTTTTGTTCATAGGCACACCGAGGCCCGATTGCGGGAAGGAGGATTATCGTCTGATTCTGAATCTTAAGATTATCCCGTGGTGGTTGTATAACCTATTCTTCTGTGTCAGTGAGAAAATCCTAAGATGAGTTGAACCATAGACAATCAGAGGTTAAACCTCCTTCCCACAATTGACTGGATTGGTACCATTTTACTGGATGTAAGATGGCCGCATAGCAGCCTCGGCTGTGTTCTCCTCTAGTCCAGTATAGCCAGCAATCTAGGGAAGTCTCCGGTATGGCACCTACCTTCTCGGAGGTGATATTTGCTGGTCAGAGCATGCGCTTAGGCCTCACCGACTCAGCAACCTATACCGGATTACATAAAAAAAAAAAGGGTTTTGACGTTCCCTCAATACTATGGTTAATCATCGCGGCGGCGGCGTCTCGTTCGAATTTGGAATTGAGCTATTGCTGTGCTATTGCGCCCCGGGCCCTCGGTAGGCGTTTGTTTTTGTATGACCAAGAGTGCTGATAAGGCAGCTGTTTGGGAGGACCGGAAGGGAATTACTGCATAGATGTGCGGCGAGGGCCGACTTTGTTTACTTTTAACTTGGCTTTGCGGGGGGCCGAGGTAACGAACATTGAAATTTGACGTAGAGTTACAAGAGACGAATATACAATCCGTATACGAATGCAGTGATGGCTGGGAAACATTTTGTTGAATATAAATACTTTCGGTTTATGGTAGGCAAAACATGTTATCGTGAATGTCGAATGAAGGAATTAAATGAATAGAAATGAAAGTACAATTTATACGCAACTAGAGACGTGTAAAATGAACTTCACAACCCCTTTCTTTCCCACACAGAGATCAGGTTTCGTGCCGGCCGTTATACTTAGGAGCTAGCCTCATGCATTGCACTATTACGGGAATTACCTCGGACCTTTATCTTGGTTACTCCGCACGTCGGTCGTCGTTACCCTGCGCAACGTACCTTACACCAACCCTCTAAGCCTCCAGAAGCGCCATAGTGCTCACCTTCCACTAGATAATATATTGGAGACTTAATTTTTTTTTAATATTTTTGGTTTTTGTAACAGGCCTGCAGTAGTAATGAAACTAGAAGGATGAAATAAGAAGAATGAAATAAAGAGCTGGTTCAGTTTGTCACGCTGAATACGATTGTGCAAAATGCAAGTTTTAAAAAGAAAAAAAAAATATATAATAAATAAAAAATAAATAAATCACCCCGACTTCACGCGGTTATTATCCGTATTAATCAACACAACAGAAAATATACTTTATCCATTATATTATCTATTCGTGTTATCTGTCATACATATATCACTGTTTAAAACATATAATTTGCAATTTGGAACACACTAGTTAATACATACATACATAACGTCCACCGTAAATGTAGGTCCACCGGGTTGACTGGAGGAGATTGCCTAAGGCAATAAGCCCGCCTTTGCCACGCATTAAGTGGCATAAAGTGTATTATTTTATCATTTTGGCAAAACATCTGGTCGGGTCCTGTCTGTCGCGTCGAGGGTGAATGGACAATTATTGTTTTTATTATTATAACGTCAACATGTTTCCCGGTGCCGTGATCCTGACACACCTCTGTCGCCTCTTCCACTCTCATAATGTTTTTCATACATGTTCGTCGGTTACGGTTACTACGTAATTGACCCTTTTTGAGCACCCGCAATATGATCCAGGCACGAGAATCTAGGGCGACTCTTCCCGACTCTTCCATTCTCATTAGCTGCATAAATTTCTTTCGTTAGTATGCTATTCTTCCAACATGACCAAACCATCGAAGCATTTCTTTCTCAATCCTTGTCACTATATCTTCTTTCGTTCTCGTACTCAATATTTCTGAATCTATTTCGCGCTATTTAATGAACTAGTAATAATGATATCAAAACCGAAAGGTGCTCAACTCGAAACCGCCAATCATATCAGCTCCAGTGACGACGGAAGCGGAAGGTTCTGTTACCTTCCGGCCGCTTCCTAGTCCCGAAAACTAGCCGACTCGTTCACACGTGAAGTTATGCGTGTTGAGGCGTGTTGAGGCGTGCCGCACACGCCCGAAAGGTAGACCCAAGGGAGATTCCGCGAGAGCAGTGTGGCTAATAAGGTAATTAGCTCCGGACTGTCGACGAGAGTGCTCTTTGCGAAGCTAATTGGGAAATATGATTAGTTCGCGCGTGAGCGTGTACAGGGACACAGGTTTGATTTACGCGCGCCGCCGCTGGAGAAGTTTGTCTCTAAGGTTATTTGTTGTAGCTTCGCGCGATTTCAGAGCTGCGCGAGCGAGGGCTTTCGGGCTTGTTAGGCAGAGCTTGCCTTAGTTGGCTGAAATGAAGGGAAGCACTGACATGGCGTGGTGGGACGACGACATCAAGTACGCCGGCGGAAATCAGTGGTTCCGTATCGCTGAAGGCCGGGAGGACTGGAGGAAAATTGGAGGGCTTTCGGGCTTGTTAGGCAGAGCTTGCCTTAGTTGGCTGAAATGAAGGGAAGCACTGACATGGCGTGGTGGGACGACGACATCAAGTACGCCGGCGGAAATCAGTGGTTCCGTATCGCTGAAGGCCGGGAGGACTGGAGGAAAATTGGAGAGGCGTATGTCCAGCAGTGGACGCTTAGACGCTGGCTGACTGACTGACTGACTGACTGACTGACATGGCACCTACTTCACCCGGTGTTATGGGCTGACATCACGGATATTGTAGGTGATGTAATCAACCGTATCCATAAAAAAAATTACGAGACAATGCAATCATGATTTTTCTGAAGAAAACAAAATTCAGTGAATGCGTTTTAAGTTTCAAAAGTTTCCTGTATTATAATAGTGGATTATAGTGGACGTTTCATGCATTAAATTAATTTAAGATAGTATTTGACTTGTCTAAGTGTATCAATGTACCAAACAGGCCAATAAAATACATTGAATTGTACTGAATTGAATTATTAATGCAACACGAAAGCGCACGTGGTCGGAACACATTGACAATGGTCGCACAGCGAAAATACCAAGTAATTCTAAAAGATGGCGTTAGTGTACTGTATTACAAAAGCTGATGACGTCACCGGCTCATTTTCAGAAAATTCTCAAACACAAAATTCTCAAACGAATACCTAACAGGAGTTGCGTTCACTGTGTTTGGTTAAAACATTAGTTCTGAAAGTTACAGGCGAACAACTGGCAACATTCCCGAACTGCTCTACTCATTTACTTATCGTTTCGAATGGTTATCCTAATTAATTTTATAGCCAAATATTTACACGAATGCTAACGGAATTTGATAACAGATCAATAGTTGTTAATTCTACACTTCTTCGATATCAGTTTGTACCACAGAATGAATAACTTGATTATAGATATGAGACGCGAGTAGGATATCTTTTGTGAGGAAAACAGTAGATCCAATATACAAGTTGTTTGATAACTATAGGTCATAAAGCAAACCAGGTACACCTGAGCCTATTTGGAGCAAAAAAGTTAGATGACATTTTGTTGCAAAAAAACTAAATAATTTTATTTAGTTTAGTATGGAAAAAAAAGTTCACCGTAGAACAAAATGTCATCTAATTTTTTTGCTCCAAATAGGCTCAGGAGTGCCTGGTTTGCTTTATGAGTTATGAGTTATGACCTATAGTCATCAAACATCCTGTATAGGTATTGTGTGTGCGCTGCGCTGGAGGGTAGATATAAATGTAACCACTGTCTGTCGCAAAAGAGAAAAAAAATGGTCGAGTGCACGGTTTTGTATAGTCGCCGGATGGGTCTTTAAGGCGTGGTAGCGTTCAAGTTTGTAGGTTGTATAATTTGGCAGCACGAAGCCGTCGAAAGTACATACATTATGTCGCCAACTTTCTGGAATGCCCCCCTTGTTGCGTTGACGTTCATCGAATTCACGCCAAAAAAACATTTAACATAATGCCAATAAAATAAATCTTTTTGCTCGGTGTTTGTTTGTCTTGTACACGTGAATTTAAAAATACCCGCAGGAAACCGAAAAAAAACCGTGGAGAAAGACGACATTCATTATTATTTTTATATATTAACAAAAATATTTTTATATTTATGGGTACCTATACATTTAAAATACCTACTCCCGAAATGTATACGATACTATTTTGCTCTGTGGAATAGGGAAGTAGGAATTGTTTTAGTTTTTCTCTGCGTTTCTTTCGTCAAGTGATATTTCAAATTCCCTCTATACAAATCAACACTACAATATGCTTCCACATACGAGTAGGATATCTTCTAGAACCATGGTGTTTCATGATATGCAGGAGGGAGGTGAGCCGGCGACGCGACTGTGGAACTTACATATATGTCGGTATGTGCCGCCGCCACAGAATACGCGGTGTGTGTGTATAGCAAATTTAATTAATGTGTACAAGATTAAAGTAAACCGCGTCTTGCTCGGCTGAGGAAATTATGGCGGTAAATATTTGCGTAGTTAACAGCCGTAATGAGTTTATTGAAAAGCAGAGGGCGCGAGGGGGCGCCGCCGTGAGATGGAGGGAGGCTTTAATTTATGCTGAAAGGCACCGGGATCTAATGGCTAGTTTGTTTTTGAGACGTGGCTTTTGATTCGCTTAATGAGATTTATTTTATATTGGAAAATTACAGATAATGAGCTACCCACGCACTGTAAGTAAGTTTATTGGTCGCCGGAGCGGCGATCGGTAGAACCTACACCTGCAGCTTTACCATTAGGAACAGGTGTAAAACTGCTTCTTACTAGGCACTACCCCGCCCACATATTTCCCCCCAAGTACGGCCTCGGGCCCTTCAAGAGGGGTGTGAATAGACACCTGTCAGGCCGGCATGGCATTCGAAACCCTCGCATACGGCCGAATGTCCATGGGCGTCGTTGGAAACCTTACGGGTGGCTCGGCGCCACATATCGAGCTTTCAATAAAAAAAAAAGTGGTAGGCCCAAATTATTGTAGCTGGGTTGATACCACCGTACTGGATTTAGCATTAAGGACATAGCAGCCTCGGCATGGGTAGTCTCCGATATGAGACTTACTTTCTCGGATGTTATATTGGCTGGATCGTAGCATGTTACCGTCTGGGGCCGGTACTTTAAAATAATAGCCCCACTGCATTTCTCCCCGTGTATGTCGTAAAAGGCGATCCCTTCTAATATTACTATGTGGTAGGGTTTAACCCGCCCGGGTTGGTACCACCGCACTGAATGAAAGGTCGGTCGAAACGGCTATGTAAATAGTTTGTGTTTTTCGTCCAGTTCAGTGTAGCCGGCACGACCGAAGGGAAGCACTGACGTGGCACCAAGTTCATCCGGTGTTATGGGCTGACATCACGGCTGTTTAGGTGATGTAGCCACCGTACAAACCGTGTCAGTTTCCATAAAAAAAATAAAAATAATGTGGTCAGCCTCGGTAGCTCAGTGGTGCGGTCCTGAGCGCGGTCAGCACTTGGTCTAAAATAATAACAGAACACTTATAAATATAAAGCCGGACCTTCTCGGGGGTGAAATTGGCTGCGCCTGAGGCTTCGATCTCGGGCACAGCCACCCAGTTCGGAAGCAATAAAAATGGACATAATATAAATAAGTACACATTTATTTTCATTTTACAATAAACTTATTACGAAAAAATATCAAATTTATTAAGTACATACGAGTAGGTAGTTAAAAGTTTTTAAGCAATAACAATATTATATTAGTAGAATATAAATTGCACCGTTAAAAAGTAAATTACATAGGTAGTGAAAATATAATACCAATTTTGGGATTTTTGTGGAATATTTTTTAAACAGAATTTAACTTTTCGGTTTTATTGGAGGCAGTGAATCTGAACCTGAATCTGTGACAGACAGGCGTTTACGCGAAACTAATAGAATTTCCACCCGGACTGCGGAGCTTTTATGTATTTTTTTATATTGAAATAAATGGTCAAGCAAGAGCTTTTCGTGCGTCAAGCGCTTTTTTCTGAAAAACCCAGAAAGCGTTGAAAAAATGTGCATAATGTTTTAAAAATATAATGTTTTAATATAAATAATAAATAATAAAAAATAAAATAATAAGCCATACAATTGGTGTTAACAAAAATATATTTCAATCTCAAAAATATAATATGCTATATGGCATTGTATAACATAAAACAAAAGAAAATAATGTAGTTTTAATATTATTATACTTTTTTTGTTTATCTTTATTTATGATGATGAGAATAAATATATAATATACCTATACAAATAAAAAAATATATAATATACTCGGGTCGGCAACTCGGGTCTTCAGTGGGTCCAACTGCAAATCAGCGCAATAGACAACGTCGTTGTCTCCGATTGCATATGCTGAGTTGGGCCCAATTTGTCGCCATTTTGTTGATGTGTTATATTTATATGATGTTACTTGTTAAACTGGAGACAAATAAAGAGTCATTTCATTTCATTTCATTTCAATTAGTGCAATAAAGAATATTTTGATTCCCGAATCATTTACAGTGAATTCTGCTCGTCTATGGAACTCGCTGCCGCACTACACCCGTCACCCCCAAACTTTAAACTCTTATAAAAAGTAATTGAAGAAATTCTACCTTAACTAATAATTTTCCTTATTCTTTATTAACTTGTGTATTAGTATTATTTGTATGTAGTATCTACAGGGTGTTGTAACGGCCAGTACATTAATTTCGCCAGCGCAATACTCATGTTTTTCCGAGACAAAAAGTAAATAAAGTTTTTCCCGAAAGTGTCTAGTTCTGGAGATATTAATTTTTGAAATGTATGTTTTCGTCTAGTGTAATTTGACGTGCGAAGGGGGCGGGTGCTGGCGCGGGAACGGTTAGGGACGAAAAAATCACACCGCGCCACCTCCGCACATCTCCTCTCTCCGCCCACTCGTCCCTGCTCGCTCACTCACCGCGCGTCTTTCATTTCCACGTTAGCCCGGAACATTAGATCCTTTTTACACTAAATTAATCAATTAGTTAGTATGACAACTGTAACGTTTTATTTAAAGGAAAATCAGAAAAAAGTTATTTGACGTTTCTGTTACTATTGATCCCAATAATAATTTCTTAAATTTAATGTACTGGCCGTTACAACACCCTGTATAATCTAAACATATGTGTGTATGAATATGCTGTTTGTATTTTATGTACTGTATAAATAGGTACGTATGTTACGTTACATGTAGGTATATTCATAAAAATTAAACACGTATTCTCCTCCCTTTCGCTTCCACTACCCATACTTCTTTCTCTATATTTTATTAACCCCCGACGAAAAAAGAAGAAATCACGTGTAGTGATAAGTCCGCCTTTGCGCACTCCTGTATTTCTTGTTTCTTGTCGTGTACTGTTCTTCCTTCAATTTGGGTGCAATAAAGAGTTTCTATTCAATTATATTCTTTTGATTAGACTTTATTTAGCTGTTTTAAACTGTTTTTTCTTTGGGCCGAAAGTTGGTCACTGAAACACAGATACACAAACGGCATACTTCGGTTTAACATGCCAATTCATTGTAAATTGTTGTATACGGATCCTGACATTCTCGTCGTATTCTGGGTTATAAACACGACTCGCGTCGCCGCCGCTCCATAGAGTTTGTGTCACTTTAAAACTTCCCGAAGTGCTGTCAACGGAACCATAAGTGTATCTGACTTGTGGGGCGGCTTGCGTCGTGCTCCCTCCCCCTTCCTTCCCCCACCAAGCCAGAAGGCATTAGGGTTGCAATGCAGGTTGCAGGGCGACTTCCGCTAGCCCACTTAGCCGCGGGTCGAGGCCTGCTCCTACTGAAGAAGTCACAAAGTGCATTGGAATCTTAAGCAGAAGCCATAGCCGACATCTCTTCTTCTTCAAACGACTTGAGGCTCTTAAGGGGGTTACAATATAGTTTTTGGTTTTCTTCGAAGCATATTTCTGTACCGGAAAAACATGATTTTATTTCGTGTTTCCCACGATCAAAGGGAAGCACTGACATGGAACCTGGTTCACTAAGGTGCGTTAGGCTGACATCACGGGTGTAGTATGTGATGTAACCAATCGTGTCAGGTTCCTTAAAAAAATGCGGTCAAGTGCGAGTCGAACTCTAGTTAAGAGGGTTCCGTACCATTCCGTTTTCCTTGAGAAATTTAAAACTTAGGATGTTTTTTTTTATGGAACCTGACGCGGTTGGCTACATCACCTACAACATCCGTGATGTCAGCCCATAACACTGGGTGAACTTGGTGCCACGTCAGTGCTTCCCTTCGGTCGTGCCGGCTACACTGAACTGGACGGAAAACACAAACTATTTACATAGCCGTTTCGACCGATCTTTCATTTAGTGCGGTGGTACCAACCTGGGCGGGTTAAACCCTACCACCTAGTAATATAAGAAGGGAGTAATATCCCTTAGTCGCCTTTTACGACATACACGGGAAGAGATGCAGTTGGGCTATTCTTTTGAAGTACCGGCCCCACACGGTACAAAACCGGCCCCACACGGTTCGTTTAGTTTTTCCTGTAAACTATAAGAGAGGTCCTATATTCCCTACTTATGTCTCTTTTTAGACCCAGTGGTTTCAGAGATGAGGGGGGGGGGGGGGGCATTACCGCAAAATATTCAGAAAATTGCGTCCAAATGAAAATATGTTAGGACTAATTGGGCGGTGGCGCGGCGCCTGCACTCATACAGTTCGAGTCTATGAATGCGGTTTCAAAGTTAGACCCTGCGTCAGGTTTCAGCTTAGTTAGTCGCAAACTCTGCCAGAACTGAAACGGGATATTTCGAAAATTGGCTCCCGCACGCTTCTCAAGCTCGTTTCTTATTCACTGAGATCTCTTTACAGTGTACCTGATTTATTATTAAAGAAGACTTTTCGCTGCACGACGGGAATGTCAGGTGATGGTAGGCCAAACGAAATTGAAGAAAAAAATGCCAGTTCAGGTTAATAATAAAACACTATAGGTTATTTAAGATATTTTTTAGAACGTTCGTAACCTGACTTACTAACCTTATTACTATCACGCCTGAGAACATTTTACTATGACACGACAATATGAAATCGCAAAAAATAAACAAACATTAAACTAAAAAAAAAAAAGAAAAAGCCTAAGGTAACCTGCACTCCGGGAGTGCCGGCAGAAGTGAAAACTTAAACATCAACGTTGTGCATTTTTGAATATTTTGGAATGGTTAGGGAATAATTTCGCACGAATTGTTTTATTTATCAGTATAAAATTACTATAATTTATGTGGTAAAATATAATATTCATTTATTGCGCTATCGTAGACAAACATGACAATTTATATTACATAAAAAATTTAACACTACAGACCTATTATAATTATAACATTTTTTATCCATCTTAAAAAAGTGCCAAGCGCCGCTAAAGAAGTTTCGAATCTTACGCTTTTTCGATCATGCTACGGATCTGACGCGAGATCTGACGCGAGTTTAACATTTTTTACCCATCTAAAAAAAGTGCCAAGCGCCGCTAAAGAAGTTTTCACTTCAAAAATTGGTGGACGCGCTTACGATACGGTAGTTTGCATGTAAAATGAGAATTCTGCCACCAGGCTGACGACAACGAACTTGACTATACAATCACTACATACAGTGTACTCTCTTAGATGTAATAAATAGCCCAGCTCATACATACATAAACGTGGCCTAATGGTTTGGGTATCGGTTTCTCATACGAGAGGTCCGAGGTTCGAATCCGGTCGGCGTATTTCGATTATTTTTAAGTACCGGACCCCACACGGTCGGTCAGGTTATGCATTATGTATGAGCGACAAATATTTTGAGCGTAAAACAAAAAAACAAAAAAAAAACAATATAGGTACGAGAGGGTGTTTACAAATAAGGTATTTATCTATTCATAGAAATATACAAGTAAACAAGTACGTTGTAAGCAGAGCGCGTCTCTCTCTAGTTAGACTACCAGCAAAGATTGACCTCATAGGGTCGGGGATAAGAGTAGAATCGCTAGCATAATGTCTCCTTCCGATTTCTAAGCAGTCAGTCAAAACGCTGAACAGGAACACCGGTATTAATTTGTATTTCCACGTACAACTGTAGGTCCCTTGAACGGACCTACAGTTGTACGTGGAACGCAAGTAAGTAACGCCTAGTAAGGTAACGGGAAGGGACTCCTTTCCCGTTACCTTACTAGGCGTTAAGGTTTATCCTGACCGGATTGATACCACCGCACTGAACGGAAGATCGGTCGAAGCGGCTTTGTAAATCGTTGTGTTTTTCGTCCAGTGCAGTGCAGCCGGCACGACCGAAGGGATGCGTTGACATGGCACCTAGTTCACCAAGGTATTATAGACTGGGTGTGGTAGGTAATGTAGCCAACCGTGTCGGGAGCATCCGCACTATTCGCATTTGGCAGCGATTGCATACCTACACGATGGACTTACCGCGGATGCGTACCAATCGGTTATGCAGATCTTTCCTCCACAGAATTGCTAAACTATGGAACGCTCTCCCTGCCCAAACATTTTCCCCCAAGTATAGTCCTGTCAGGCCGGCATGGCATTCGCAACCCCCATATGCGATCGAATGTACATGGGCGTCGTCGTTAGACAACCTATTGGTGGTTCGACACCACATGTTGCGCTTTCTATAAAAAAAGGTGTTGAAAACAATAATAATACGAATATTGAAATTTGCAGGTAATTCAACCGACCTCTGGACGCAGTACTATTACCGCAATCAGTCACTACTTCGTCAAGTATTTTCATCATTCACATCTCGAGTGCACGTCCCATATTTATAACCAAGGTATAAATCAAGTAATATTTTCCCATGCGCGGCATCATCAGAACAAATTTGGAACTACATGTTTCAAAAATACTTTCGTAGTGTATCATCCATCATCAATTACTTCACGACCCCAATGGCGTGTTATTTGGTCTTCCTAGATCACCGCTCAGTCAGAAAATACCAAACGAGCTTGCCCTGAAACAGATCTTCCGAGATGAAAATATCGGATCGGACGTGGCTGCTGATGTGTGGGGGGGTTGGTGTGAGATTGCGACTAGCACTGGCGAGGAATATTAATTGCTTCTAGGCAGCTCTGGATGCGCCGCCTCAGCCACCGCCTTGTATGTGTGTGTGTACGCTCAGTTTACCTGCTGACTCTACTCACTGGGGATTGTCGGCTCAAATCCGTTCCCTCTCGTCAACAGATCTAATAGATAGAGTCGCCAAATTGTGCGATGTCTTAATGAGTTTCTTTACATTTACATAAATTGCGGTGTTTGAAAATGTCAGACGTCTCGTTCATTAGTCGTAAAACCACTCAGACATTCAAATAAGATTCAGAAACATCTCAATTTACTGATCTCAGACAATGATTTAACATTACATGAAATTATATGACATGAAATGACTGAAAATGTTTCTTTGCGTCTTACGGAAGCCTATTAAGTACTAAGCCTACGCCGTCTGTCCGTCTGTCTGTCTGTCCTACTGTATCTTTAGAACCGCAATAGCTAGCCGGTTGGAATTTCACTCAATATGTGTTATATGTGCGGATATGAATAAAATATAAAAAAAAAATTATATACATTTTAATTTTAATACGGAGCTCTCCGGGATGGGGGTGGTGGTGGCCTACGTGTCTAGTACCGCCATCCATCGCTCGAAGCTAATCTCGCGTCGCCGCCCGGAGAGCTCCGTAGCTACGGCCTGCACCCGCCGCCGCCGGCGTGCTTGGAGGCCCGCCTTCCGCCGCCGCCGGCGCGGCGGCGGCACAATAACATTTTATTGTACATAGGTAGGAGTTGTTTTTATATTAATTTCATGAAAATATGTCTTGTACATAAAAGTGATAATAAAGATAATCTAGAACCATACTGAATGTGCATATATCTCTAAATAAATAAATAAATATTATTAATGTTATATTGTTAATAAATATCTGAATATGAATATGAATGTGATCTTACCTACCAGGAGATGAAACTTCAATCAATCTTCCCTTGCCCCCTGGGTTGGTACCCCGTAGTGGATGTAAGATGGCCGCATAGCAGTCTCGGCTGTATTGTCTGTGGTATTGTTCTCTAGTCCAGTAGGTATAGCCAGCAATTCAAAGAGAAGTCTCCGGTATGGTAGCTACTAGCTACCTTCTAGGTCATTGGTGACCTAGAAAAATATTTAGCAACTGAATAATGGGTTAATAGTAAACTTTGTAAATTAACAAATGATTAATGTCACAAAATATTTGAGACAAATACGCTCGGCTTCTCAAAGTAAAATGTGCATTAGAGTATGAAGAACTGTACAATAAAGCAATAATGCCGACAATTCACATTCAGGGCAGACCCGCTTGCTCCAGAGAAGCCATTACTTATAATTACGAGATCCCGGCGGTGTCGTGTCGGCTTCAAACTTAAGAGGCATCCGCTGATATTATTCAACTGTCTACATGAGTCAGGTTTTAGTAGGAACACTGTGATGTTTCACTCGGTTTACTATGCTCGAATTTCTTTATGAAACCAGACACGGTCGGCCGATTTTACGTTGTTTCCCGTTGGTCGTGCCGGCTACAATAAATTGGACGAAAAACGCGAAAAATTTTACTAAATTGAAGCTCAACTCTAAACCTAAAGACTATATTGAAAGAGCAAACCACATTTCTCAGTGGAGTAGTCTTAATTTTAATGAGTGGTAGGTCATATTATACATATTATACACTCGGACATGACAAATATATTTTTTTATTCGCCAATTCTATAAACACGTTGAAAAAGAACGGGCAAGAAAACTCGCCTTTCTGGAGGCAAAATTTTAATGATGACTGATTGGATCCTACTTTTTATTAAACCAAATAATATTTAAATATCGATCAATTTAATACTGTCACTGGGTGGTGGTAGGATGTTTTAAATTTGGAACGAATTCATCCGTCTGCTGTCACGAGGATGGGTATGTTATATTATTAATTCATTTAATATTAAAATGAAGACTTGGAAGTTATTTAACATCATGATGATAAATTGTAACTCTCTGATTTCTTCAGTACATATATGAAAAGCCGAAAATGAAGAGAAAAAAAGACATAATTTTAATGAACATTTTTGTTCAAAGAAGCTTTTCAAGTGATAAATAAGACCTGTAATATAATCTCATTTATACCTGAACCCCCTGTGTGGGTCTCAGATCAAATAGCGTGTTACATTTTTTTCTTGATACTTACTAAACAATTTGTCTCATGTAAGAAAATAAATTTCATTCGATTTTTATTTTTCGTTTATTTGGAAAATACTTACTTAGGTAAGTATTGTTTATTTTAAATACTCATTATTAAGTAAAATTGTATGCTTTAGTAAACGCAGTAGTACGTACTTATAAGTGGGAACGTAGGTACGTTGTTTATCATCGCACCATAATTATACGGGTTGAATAGTATTGCCGAAAGTAATAATTTGGGAAAGGGTTTTTTTTAATATGATTTATAAGAGTAAATCCAGGGAAATTTACCAGTTCTTATTCGTTGTAAGAATCAGTGAGTTGTATTCTAAGTGTAGTGTAAATTCTGTATTGCTACGATAATGCGCATGACTCTTAAGCCGTTAAGCGAGATCGCTCGAGAGGAAATACTAAAGAATGTAAAGCAATCTCCATATGAAGTCTTAGATTTTTAAAGATATAGGATGTTCAAGTGTACAAACTACATTCCATACATAATATATGTATACCGTCAGATTGTATTACGCCAAATGGGTTACGCAAGAGTTGCAAGAACTCTGGTATATGCTAGCACAACACCGAATTACACGTTCAGCAAAGTATTAGGGCAAGATGGGGCAGCATGTACTGCACGGAGACACCTACCTATCGACATACCTGGCCAGAGATGCAGCTAATCTAGTCAAATACAAACCAGAATTAGACGGAGGACTTTGAAAGCTCGTCATATTTGACATAAATTATAGCATACTTTAAGTAGTAGTTTTAAGCGTGGAGATATTATAAATTTTTTACTGCTTTCGCACATCATAATTTTAGTAAAACAGTTTGAGTTACAAAAATAATTAAAACTGAACTCAAACATAAAATTTTAAAACACAAAAATTATTATATTTTCCCTTTATTTTTATTATATCTACGTAGGTAGTCAAAATATCGAAAATGAAATATATGTTTCAATAGTCTACTGGCGTATTTTAAAATGTGGTTTAAAAAAAATGTGAACCCGAATTTTTATCAATGTGATTAATTTTTTTTTTGCACGGCATGGTTATACACGGTGTTGCAATTGCCCCGGTAATATGTTTAACTGACATCAGGAGATGGTTCTATATGTGAAACTAAATAACGTATGCGGCGAAAAAAAATATTTAAACAAAAATAAAATTTATTTTTTCCATACAACATTTTAATACCTTTTCTCAAAATGTATGGGGGATTTTTTTTTTCTTCAAATTAAAAAGTCGTAGAACAAAAGTTGTTCGGTTTCATGTACATAATAACCCCCTTTCGGGTTTAACGGTTGGGGTTGCAACACCGTGTATAATTGTAATGAGCCAACATTGTTTGAAATTTGTATTCAATAAAGTTTATAAATAAGTTTGTGCATAGTTGATTATTAAGTTGTCGTTCAATATTCAGGTACCTACCTAACATAATATAGCTGTTTCTAATATGTATTTCAAGAAGTGGCAGAATTGGTACGTTTTGACAATTTTGCAGTAGGATAAAGTTTTGAAACTATAATAGCAAATAAGTCTTACCGAGGAAATGCTTCGCATAAAACATATCTGTAGATATTATGTTTGGCGTTTGTAGCACGCGATGCTTTCATCACACCACGTCACGAACGTTGAATGTGCGACTGAAATACTGGTTTCTAACGCCGCCGAGTTGCGCGGCGCGGCCGTGCGCGCCGCGCGCCCCGCAGGCGCGCGTTCGTGAGGAAACTCTTTTGTACAAAGTGCGCGTTTGTCTTGCGTCCCTTTGTTGGGCGCCTGCGGGCGGACGGGGGCTGCGGTGGCGGAGTGGCGGCGTCACACAGTCCTATTGACGCGACGGCGCCGAGCAGCGGCGGAGGCGGTGGTGCCGGTGGTTCACCCCAAACGCCAACCCCACATATTCACTCATTCGTCTCATTTTTGTGGGCAGGCAACACATGTACCTACTGACGCAAACTCAGTACCAGTTACTACAGACGCATTACAGTACAGTACTCAGTACAGTACTGTACTGAGTTTGCGTCATATACGTTCTTGGCCGTAATTCCGGATTATGGAAATATTTCTATGCGAGTTGTCAGTAATAGTTGTTTGGTGTTTTAATTTGGGGTCGTCGTCGTTTTCCGGGTACTTTGTAGTGAAGAAGACTAAGTGTGAATTCTAATCGGCTTTATAATAATTTTACTTTTATTAAAATATCTCTAAAATATATAAAGCTCATATACATAAGCTAAAATTGGTGTTTAATTTTTTTTAAACGGTTTTATTTAGCTTGACTCCGTATATTTGTTTCTATCTTTGTTTCAAATCTTGCGACAACTTTTTCAACTACTTCTACTGAACCGATTTTTATTTTCTTATCCGTCGATTAGTTTTCACATTATGCGTTTTCATAAATTATTGTACAAAAGAGAGTTGTTCGCACCCCACAATGCTGCATAAAATTCCGAAAATTTAAACTACTACAAGCAAGATTAAAAAAATTATACGTACATAGCGTCACGCCTGTTTCCCAGTGCGGTAGGCAGAGACAACGAATCTCCACGTGCCACGATCCTGACACCGCCTCTTTCACTTTCACTCTTCCGTGTTCTTCATTCATTCATATACAAAATTATAATAACCACTTTTGTAGCTTATGAGCTTAGGAATCTCGTGGTGGTAATATTATGCTGTCGAGCTGGACCACCTGTATATTTCTGATAGCGAGATCCACGCGCCATACATAGCGTGATTTCGTTTGCACCGCCATCTAGTATTCTCTCACACTATGTCGTAGTAGATTATTGTGGAGTGATATTATAGAGGGCGCCACGCCTTTTCCTTACATCTACCTAAGAAAACATTGGAAAAAGCTTTTACAATTTCGCAGACATACTCACGACAGCGTTGGAAAAATCCACCTTCGCATTACGCCCCGAAGAAATATGAGAAATGAAGCAAATCTGTCATCTTTCAATCTCGTGATCTATCTAGGGCACGTAAATAGAGTTCGGTAGGCGAAGTTCTAAACGAAATACAAGTAGTGCGGGGCTAGAGAGCTGTGCGTACTCGCATACGCCTTCACCCCCCAACACTGCTCGTCCCGGACGGAAACTGGTTTATCTTATGAACATGTAAAATGGGATGTAGAGAACGGCGTTTTTTTTAACCGATCCACCCATAAGGTGTCTAACGACGCCCTTTGAACATTCGGTCGTATGCGGGGGTTACGAATGCCATGCCGACGTTCTTGGGAAACGCATACACATTAATCAAAAGCATTTAAACACTACTAAAATATTATAATTAAATGGCCTTCGTTTTTTAATTATTTACCCCTGTGAATTTTTAAATGTAATCCGGTATGAGTGGCTGACTCAGAAGGGCCAGACCAGAACAGATGCTCCGACCAGCCAATATGAAGGTGCCATATCGATAACTTCCATTTGGATTGCTGGCTATACTGGACTAGAGGAGAACACAGCCGAGGCTGATCTGCGGCCATCTTATATCCAGTACGGTGGTAGCAACCCAGTCGGCTACAATTTGTGCTTACCACCTAGTAAGGACTAAGGAGTAAGGTAATTTGGTTTTGATACGTATGGTCTTTGGTTTGATTTTGTTATGTACACATTTTTTAATATACACAGCTACAGGACAGCTCTCCTCTCTGAGTAGGAATACCTGCCACGTGGTAAGTACGGATAATAAATAGTGAAGGATCTCTTGCTTAGTGTGAAGCTCGGGTATCGCGTGCGTGTCATATGGGCAGTGATCTCAAGCGGGAGGTACGCGCGTGAGGCAGACACGTGACCTCCACACGTGACCTCCACACTTAGACGGGCACAGCCACGAGGCACATTCACTTGATGGAAAGTCGATAATCGATACAGTAAATTTAGTGTAAAATCAGCTTATACTTCGATTGTATCTCGATTCAGCTTCGATTGTATCTCGATCATGCCTCGATTGTGCCTCGATTGTATCTCGATTCTGCCTCGATTGTATATAGATTGTATCTCGACTCTGCCTCGATTGTATCTCGATTCTGCTTCGATTGTATCTCGATCATGCCTCGATTGTATATCGATTGTGCATCGATTGTATCTCGATCATGCCTCGATTGTATCTCGATTGTCTGCTTCGATTGTATCTCGATTGTGCCTCGATTGTGCCTCGATTGTGCCTCGATTGTGTCTCGATTGTGCCTCGATTTTGTCTCGACTCTGCCTCGATTGTATATCGATTGTGCTTCGATTGTTAATCGATCATGCCTCGATTGTATCTCGATTGTGCATCGATTGTATCTCGATCATGCCTCGATTGTATCTCGATTGTCTGCTTCGATTGTATCTCGATTCTGCTTCGATTGTGCCTCAATTGTATCTCGATCATTCCTCGATTACCATTCATATTCACATTGGCGTTGATAAAATATTTCACATTTTTGTACACACATATTCATCAGAGAGAAGTTTATTACTTAGCATATCTATTACCTATAGCATCCAGATAACCATTATTTTGATAACACGATGCATCGAAGTTATTTAGGTCAACGAAGGTACTTTGCTTGCAGTAGATACAACCATGATATATGCGATTATAAGATTGACAATAAATCCATCACTATCATCATTCGATCGCATCATTATCCATTTTGAGTTCATGCTCATGATGTGTGTGCCAGAGTCATTGTCAGTCAGTCACTGTCAGCGAAGAGTCATGTCAGTGCTTCTTTTCGGTTGTGCCGGCTAAATTGAACTGGAGGGAAAACACTAACTATTTTTAGTGCGGTTGTACCAATTCGGACGGGTTACATACTATTCTAAGTACATAAGGGGACAGTTTCGCGTGGAATCCGAACCACGGTCAACCTCAACTCAACGGTCAGACTGCCACCCATGCCTCCAAAGGTTTTTTGACAGGTATAGCGGATCTACGGAACCCTCCGTGCGCAAGTAAAACTTGCGCTTGACCATTTTATGTATATGTACTTGATCGTGAATTGGCTCCCAGATCCGACCTCAAGCGTCGAGGGTGACGACCCCGCCTTGTCCTACATCCTGAAACGATTCAATCACGCTGGGTAAGTATGTGCCAACATGACAGGTATAGTGGACACATCCGTTACTACAAAGTAAACGGACGTGCGACGTTGCCTTAGTTTAGTATCACCGTATCACTGGTACGGAAGCATACTCGCTACACGTGCAACAAGAAAATACGTCTATGAACAAGAAGGAACATATGGCATATGTACCGTGTGGGGCCGGTACTTTAAAAGAATAGCCTAACTGCATCTCTCCCCGTGTATGTCGTAAAAGGCGACTAAGGGATATGACTCCCTTCTTATATTACTAGGTGGTAGGGTTTAACCCGCCCGGGGTTGATACCACCGAACTGAATGAAAGGTCGGTCGAAACGGCTATGTAAATAGTTTGTGTTTTCCGTCCAGTTGAGTGTAACCGGCACGACCGAAGGGAAGCACTGACATGACACCTAGTTCACCATGCTGTTATGGGCTGACACGGATGTCGTAGGTGATGTAGCTAACCGTGTCAGTAAAAAAAATACTCCTCCAATGTTTAGCATTTTAGGTAGAACAACGTCCTTCATATTACTCTTACATGTACCCATCGACTCGGTCAGCTAATGTACCCATTAGGACCGCTACATTTCCTCCCGCTCTTCCCCGTAACGCCAAACGGAATATTTTACATTTTCAAATCATTGGAAATATTTATTAGTCTTTGTCCATGTTTTGTTGTGTAACACGACATGTATGAATTCATATAATATTATATGAACGACAATAATACGACGTACATATTTCGCCAACGCGACCCCATTTAGTTCCAACCGAGTCCTTTCTTCCCTCTTCCTGTGTACCCGACGAACGGAACGTATATATCATCACAACCCCATCAAGCTCAAAGCTAGTGCAAACAGCGCATGTTGGGGGGTTCGTGTGAACACAGCATTAGTATTCCGCGGACTATGCTGATAGACATTATGCTTAGCTCGGAGTACCGTCTCACTATGACATTGAGAAACACCTGTGAGACCTTTACATTCTCGCGCACACCACCTCACCACATACAGTTAAAACGCGTGAGCAACGAACAAGTGAGTGTGACAAAGTCCCACAAATCTATCTCAAGTTGCAGATATGGTTGTAGGAACTGGATGAGTTGGTTGGGTCGGTGCAGGGATATCTCCTGTTCTCGCTGGTTCTCATTTCTCTAATGGGGGTGCAGATGAAAGTGGCGGCCAAAGTGTTGAGTGCGGCGAAGAATTTTAATGAACTTGCCTTGATTAGTATGAGCTACTTGATTGACTTGATTTTACTTGTTACTCGAAAATTTGAAACATGGCGTTTTACGTTAAACTCTGTTTTAGAGCATTTAACGTTCTGTTATAGTAAAAAAAGCTTCGTAATTCATAGAAGCAATGATTTAATTCAATGAGTATTTAATTCCTACGATTTTGTGTGATTTTCCTGATCATTTATAAATATAGATTTATGAATATAGGTTGTGCATAAGTTTTTAATGACAAATAATATGTTGATTATAATCCCATTAAATTATTAGTTGAGTAGTTACTAAGAAGTCTGTAACCAAAGAGCACTGGAAATCAAGGTTGTAAGGAGCTTGAAGAAACGGCACCTAAACTAAAATTAAAATTGTTTGTTGCAGATTTGCAACATCTTCTTCTTTTTATCGGAGTGGGACACGATATCTCCATATTTGTACATAGTCCGCCAGCGTTGTTGTAGATCTGAGAGGTGTATTTTAAACTAGTATGGGTTGATGTGCCGCGGGATCAATGTTGCAGTCGATAGAAACAAATTCACATCTCGCGAAACCACGCTCAGCGAGATGCCATGCCAGCGGATTTGTGGACTTTTGCTGGGCTTTGACGACCCCCAGATTAAAGGATTCGGGAAACACACTAGCTGGAGAACAGTGCCACACCCTAGCGGTGGGATAAAGGAGTGATTTTGAGAAACGATGTTATAAAAGACGAAGTAATGTCAAAAGTATTTATAAAAAGAACATGTACATAATGTCACTTGCTGACATATTTTAGTCGCGTCAAAATAACAAACCAAAAAGTACACCAGTAAATAATGATGAGAAATAATATGTGTTTAAATTATTGCGAAAGCCCCCTGCAGGCCACAGCCGCTTATATTGGTCCTTCGAGCACCTGCATCAGCAGAAAAGGGCTATAAAACACGTAATGGTAAAAACTAGAAGTGGAAAGGAAACTGGCGCGACTCCCTCCATGATGATGGAAGAAACGGGTAAACGAGCTGAGCAAGGAAACCAAACAGATCTGGATGCGCACAGGACGGCGAAGGTCCCCACTGCTCTTCCTTCCGAGGGAAAGAAGAATAGTTTGAAGCGCACATCTGCTACAACATCACGCAGCATCGTTACGTCTACCGTCAGGAGGATACAGGAATTGGAATTCGAAATAGCTTCTATGAGCAACTCTAAAACAACTGACTCTTTGGAAGCAGAAATGAAGAAGAAGTTTTTTGAAGCAGAGAAAGTAAGAATCGAAGCAGAGAAAGTAAGAATCGAAGCAGAGAAAGTAAAAATCGAATATGAAGCAATGAAGAAAAAAATGGAAACCGAACGTTTGCAAAATCAGCTTCAGAGCGAGCTCAACTCACTCAAAGGAGGAAGTATGAAATCAAAATCAGGTACCAAGTCAAATCATTCTTTGGTTAGTGAGTTCGAAGAGTTATCTACAGCACCAGACGTAGACGAGTGGTTAAATAAAAACCACGGCGCTCGGGTTTCTTCTCAACCATCGCCGTCGCCGCCGCCAGAACCAGTAACAAAAGATTTGGGTAATAAGAAGGAGACATGTTGTAATCAAGACGGAATGCAGATGTTGGCACAAGCTATAAAGGATTTAGCAACTAGTCCAACTCAATTATGTACTAACGACCGATTGATTTCCAGATTC
The DNA here is from genome assembly GCA_946902875.1 of Nematopogon swammerdamellus. Lineage (NCBI taxonomy): Eukaryota > Metazoa > Arthropoda > Insecta > Lepidoptera > Adelidae > Nematopogon > Nematopogon swammerdamellus. The sequence goes on from OX336343.1 coordinate 14,857,894, forward strand.
TGCATGCCAAAATCTCTCCCAAAATTTGTTGCATTTCCGTGACGCGTACGAAGAGACAACGAAAGTTTGCAACTATACAAACGTGGAGAACATGACGCGCTTGCGAGCCAGTTTGGAAGGCTCAGCAAGAGAGCAAGTATCGACACTACTCATCGGGAAGGTGGAGCCGGATGAAGTGATGAAGGCTCTCAATATGATATATGGAAGACCTAAAGTAGTGGTGGAAAAAATTGTAAAACAAATAAAAAAGTTGAATGCTTTGCCTCTGTCGTATCATGCGGATATTGTAAAATTTTCTGTAAAAATAAAGAATTGTATTACAGCTATTCGTGCGGTTGGGGAAGAACAGTACGTAGGAAGCCCGGAGTTGTACAATGCCGTTGTCGATAAACTACCTACAACATTACTCGGAAAATGGACTGATTTTGGGTATGAGAACATCAAAAGCGGTAAGGCAAAATTGGAATTATTATCACAATTTCTTTGCGTTGAAGCTGAGAAGTCGTCAATCGTAGGAATTTCAAAGCAGACAACCGAGAATGTTCGCGACCAAAAACGGTCAGAAAAGTCGATATTGTTGACCGACGCACAAGATGAGTGTAGCTTTTGTAAATTACGCTCTCATATTCTACTCACTTCATGTCAGAAGTTCAAAAAAGCTCACTGCCGTGAAAGATGGATACATGTAAAGAAGAATAAGCTTTGCTTTTTGTGCTTGGTATCAAAACACGATCGCAATACTTGCAATCAACCTACATGCGAAATCGATGAATGTAAAATGGCTCACCACAAATTGTTACATTATAGAGCGAAAAGTCAACGGGCAACTCCAGAGCAGAGGGAGCAGAGTTGCAGAGCGCCTGCAGCAGAAACCGTATCAACCGAGACTATCGGGCACACTACTGATTCGGCACGGCCAGATTTGAATGTAGTACTGAAAACTATAAAGGTGTGTATACACGGGCCGACTGGTTCCGTCGATACGACTGCTTTAGTAGACGGCGGATCGTCAATGACGTTGATAGATACGGAGCTGGCGGAGAGCATCGGACTCAGAGGAACGCCTCACTCACTCCACTTGACCGGAGCATGGAAGAGCCAACGTTTGAAGATAGAGAGCAAATTTGTGAATTTTGAAATATCTGGTGCCAATGGAGGGCGACTGAAAATGAGCGCTTGTACGACAAAAGATTTGACACTTCCTATCCAACCACGAGTCGAAGTTGGGAAGTATGAACATTTTAAGAAAATAGCTGAATATTTGAAAATTGATGACATCACTACTCCAAAAATTCTTATTGGTGAAGATAACTGGGAATTAATAGTAGCGATGGAAATTGTTCGAGGTAGAAAAAATGAGCCATACGCTACTTTGACTCCTCTTGGCTGGACAATTAGCGGTTGCATGAGCGGACGAAGCATTCAAAATTCAAGTATTTTACACATAACTTGTGACGCAGAAAAGATAGAGGATATGCGAGATCTACATGAGTTAGTGAAGAAATCTTTTGAATTGGAGGCAATTGGAATATCATCATGTCAGCTAGTGAACACTGATCATGTTCGAGTAGAAGAGATTTTATCGAAAACAATCAAATACACCGACGATAGATGGGAAATTGGACTTCCGTGGAAGTCGGACAACCCTGAGCTGCCTAATTCGTATTCAGGAGCATTTTCAAGACTGAAAACTACAGAAAATAAATTTCGTCGTGAACCTATGTATGCGGATGAATACAAAAAACAAATGCAGAAAGTGCTTGATTCTGGATACGCACGAAAGATTGATGAAAATGAAGATGAACATGGATTGAAATGGTACTTACCTGTGTTCGGTGTGCGGAACCCCAACAAGCCCAAACTGCGTTTGGTTTATGACGCTGCTGCAAAATGTAATGGTAAATGCTTGAATGATTTTTTACTTACCGGCCCTGATTATTTGATATCAATAATGGGCGTTTTCGCGAGAAGAGAGTGGCTGTAATCGGTGACATCAAAGAGATGTTTATGCAGGTAAAAATACGAAGAGAAGATCAACATGCACAACGTTTTTTGTGGCGAGAGAAAGCCGAAGAACCTGTAAGTAAATATGTCATGACTTCTCTGATTTTTGGTGCAACATGTTCGCCATGTGTCGCCCAGTATGTCAAAAATCACAACGCAGATCAGTGGAAAGAACAGTATCCTGAAGCTGTAGAAGCGATCAAGAGGGACTGTTACATGGATGATTTGATTCATTCCATTGATTCAGAAAAGGATGCAAGTCGGATTGTGAAGGAAATAAATTACATTAACAAGAAAGGTGGTTTTGAGCTAAAAGGCTGGGCGAGCAACTGCGCTAAAGCATTAGTATCGATTGATACAGAATCATTAAGCACAAGCGCTGTGAAATTTAATAATGGAGAAAGCTTCGCAGAACGAACGCTTGGACTGTGCTGGTATCCAGTTGAAGATTATTTTGCTTTCGATGTTACTTTTAAGAAAATTTCTGCCAACTTATTCAGTAATGAATATCAACCGACGAAACGAGAAATGTTGAGAGTGATTATGTCCATCTATGACGTACATGGTTTTCTCGCTCCATTCACGATCAAATCTAAAATGCTTTTACAAGATGTTTGGAGATCCTGCATTCAGTGGGACGAGAAGTTAAAAGACGAAGAGCACATAAAATGGATGTCATGGATCGTACAGATGAACAAAATAAAGGAGATAAAAATACCGCGCTGCTATCTGAATTATACGGAAAAAGGTAAAAAGTATGAGCTACACATATTTTCTGATGCGAGCGAGAGAGCTTACGCCGCAGTTGTTTATTGGAGAATCACAATGAGCGACGGAACCTACAAAACCGCCTTTATTGCAAGCAAAAGTAGAGTGGCTCCAGTAAAACCAATGTCTATACCGAGATTAGAGTTGCAAGGAGCACTGCTAGCGGCACGACTGGCTGCAACTGTCGAAATGGAACACACTATAAAAGCCGATCGGAGAGTATTTTGGACTGATTCTACAACAGTACTTCAATGGATGCGAAGCGAACCGAGGCAGTACAAAGCCTTTGTAGCACACCGATTAGGCGAACTTGATGAGTTGTCGCAGGTTTCGGAATGGAGATACATACCAACAAAAATAAATGTCGCAGATCAAGCTACTAGAGTAAATCAGACAGAGCTACTATATGAAAGTTCTTGGTTTCAAGGTCCCTCATTTTTAATCGAAAATGAATGTTGCTGGCCTACAGAGTCAAAACTAAATCAAGTGCACCCAGACTCCATCTGTGAACGAAAGGCGGCACTTGTATGTGTGACTACAGCTGTAACAATTGAAAAATATTCAGTCCCCGATATAAATAGATTTTCTTCATGGATAAGACTACTGCGATCAACTGCGCATGTGCTACTTTTTATAAATCGAATGAAGAAAAACAATGATTTGACAATGAAAGATGCGATGTCAGCAGCAGAAATATTACTTATCAAGTACGCTCAGCGGGAAAGTTTTGAAGAAGAAGTGAAAATAATGAAAAATTCAAAATTTCTACCACGTAAATGCAGACTGCTCAAGTTGAGTCCCGTTTTTGATGATGACGGTTTGCTACGATTGGGCGGTCGAATTGATGTCGCAGAGCACGTCTCTTCAGATCAGAAACGACCTATTATCTTGGATGGAAAACATCGACTGACCAATTTATTGGTAAAATATTATCACGAACGCGCCGCTCACGGTTCAAACGAAACTGTCGTGAATGAGCTAAGACAGCGGTATTGGATTATTCACTTACGGCCTACAGTGAGAAAGCTGTCGTCTAGCTGCATACGATGTAGAATTCTAAGAGCTATACCGAAGTCTCCAAAGATGGGTGAGCTGCCGCCCGAACGAGTAGACCATCACCAGCAACCATTTACAAGATGTGGGTGTGATTTATTTGGGCCAATGGAGGTGACTATAGGGCGAAGGAAGGAAAAAAGATACGGAGTTATCTTCACTTGTTTGACAAGTCGAGCAATACACATTGAAGTCGCCCACAGTTTGACTACTGACTCACTCATCATGGCTTTACGACGAATGGCGGCACGAAGAGGTTATCCGCTTGACTTTAGTTTCTGATAATGGAACTAACCTGCGTGGGGCCGACGTGGAGCTGAAGAAAGCCATTGCAGAACTTGACTATGTAAAGCTGCAAATAGAAGCCGAAAACAAAGGTTTAGTCTGGAAATTTATTCCTCCCAGCAGTCCATGGATGGGAGGAGCTTGGGAGCGGCTCATAAGGAGCATCAAAACTGCGATGAAGGTTATATTGAAAAGCCGTTCACCCAGAGATGAAGTTTTGCAGACTGTACTTACAGAAGTAGAGCATCTTGTCAACAGCCGGCCGCTGACTGCTGTTTCTGTAGACTGCCGAGATCCAGAAGCAATTACGCCGAATCATTTTCTGATAAACAGATCTTCTGGAACCCCGCTACCAGGAAAATTTGATGATACAGATCTCTGTACTAGAAAACAGTGGCGAACTTCACAAAGACTCACAGATATGTTCTGGCATCGATGGGTACGAGAATACTTACCGCTCTTACTTCGACGGACAAAATGGACATCAGAATCTCGAGATCTAAAAGTTGGCGATGTCGTCCTGATTGCTGACACAAACTTACCTCGCGGCACCTGGCTGAAAGGTGTTGTCAAATCTACGCACCCAGGGACTGATGGAAGGGTTCGAGTCGTCGACGTGAAGACCAAGTCTGGAGTACTGAGAAGACCAACGGGTCGTCTAGTTTTCTTAACTGAAGAAGATGCTTTACTTTAAATTTTGCTTTAATTGAATATTTAAGGTTGAATTGTCATTCAAATTTATAAGATTGGCTTGTGAATTGATTATCTATTTAATTAAGATTGCATTTTATGTTGGAATTCATAAGTCTTTTGCGTTGTTTTTAAATGAGTTGTTAATCGAATATTATGTAAGTTTGAGTTACTCATGGAATTTTTAAGTTGAATTATTTTGTGTCATGTAAATTTAATATTTGGATCTAGATTTGAGTACGCACTATGCGTGTGCGCATTATGCGTACTAAGGGGGAGTATAAAAGACGAAGTAATGTCAAAAGTATTTATAAAAAGAACATGTACATAATGTCACTTGCTGACATATTTTAGTCGCGTCAAAATAACAAACCAAAAAGTACACCAGTAAATAATGATGAGAAATAATATGTGTTTAAATTATTGAGAAAGCCCCCTGCAGGCCACAGCCGCTTATAGATGTGTTCTCAAAAGCCCAACATCAAAAAAGTGATAAGCAGTTATGACCAGCAGTGACCGCAAAAACGGCTGACAGCGTGACTGCAATTGATTAGAGATTTGCTATTCCTAAGGACGTGGCGTCAACGTGAGAAGATGACGTAGTGTCTGGAGAATCAGACATGACTAAGTGATAATGAATGTGCGTGCACGCTCTCGTGATCCTCTCGGAGATGTTTGCAGACTACCCGCTTTTATAATACGCTCACATCTGCCTCCGCCTTCTATAGTGCTTCGGGTAATGTAATGTCGTCGGAGAGAATGTTTGCTTGCTCGGATTTACGCCACCTCGATGTTTTTCGAGCGGTTCGCATAATGGCCTAGGTAGAAGTAATCTGATAGAGGTAAATCCGGCTTGTCTTTATGGAAATTATGAGAAAATCTATCGGTACTAGAGAGCTACAATGAAACGCGGCATGTGGGTCATCCGAGTCAACGGTCACCGCGCTGACGCCCTGCCCTCTCATGTGCGCTGCACCTAATCACGTCAAGAGTCAGACAAACTGTATTCCACTAACAAGTACCTGTACGCAATATCAATATACTAAAATAACACGTATTTCACTGACACGCGTTCCCTGGGCTTGGCCGGTCAAAGATCCTAGCAAAAAACAATACACAGGATCAGCCCAAAAACGTGGTGTCGTGGTTTGCTTACCATGTTCACATATCCGTGTATGAGGAAATATTTGGCCTGTAAACTGCCAGATAAGAAATTTCTGAATGATTTTTGTCAGCCTCGATAGCTCAGTGGTGCAGACAGTCAACTGTCGCTATTGAATGTTAAGCAACTCTAGGCGCGGTCAGTATTTGGATGGGTGACCGCTGACCGTTGGAGGCTGACCGAGGTTCGGATTCCTCGTAAAACTGTAGGTCCCTTCCCTCCTAATCTTACTTGGTGGTAGGGTTTAACCCGCCCGGGTTGGTACCACCGCATTGAACGAAACGTCGGTCGAAACGGCTATGTAAATAGTTTGTGTTTTCGACCAGTTCAGTGTAGCCGGCACGATCAAAGGGGGAAGCACTGACATGGCACCTAGTTCGCCCGGTGTTATGGGCTGACATCACGGACGTTGTAGCTGATGTAGCCAACCGTGTCAGTTTCCATAAAAAAAAAAAAATGTTCTAGTAAAATTGTTTTAAAGGCAAAACCAAAAATTCAAACAGAAGACGTAAATGATTTATTATAAATTAAATAGAAAAATTGATGCATCCTCGGGGCATCACTCATTGTCCCGAGGACGACCGCCGTGTTTCCATTCGGTGGATGGCTCTGTGAGGAACGCTTTGGCATGCCGCGACGACGACGCTCCCCGGATGCTTCAACAAGCAGCTGACCTAACTACTTCACGAGTTCTTCCCTCCGTTCTTCCGGGCTCCACACTCCAAGAGCCAACACAGCAAAGGCGACGACGCACTCCTAGTGATGCTTATTAGCACCATAATTTGTGTTGCATATTGTTTTTATTTGATCCATCGTCAGATTCACATAAATTAGAATAAAACAACTTTTGTTTGTGTAGGCAGAAGTAACACTTCCGGACCACTTGTACCATTAGACTAAATAAAAATAGAATTTTAATTTAATTCATTATTACACTAACACTACGGATACCTAACACTAATGCATACTAGCAAGTATTATCAATGATTTACATTTATTTGATTTTTGATTGACATTTATTAGATATCGTACTTAGGTATGAGACACCTTCTTTTACAAAGAATTAAACAACATTAAGTTACATTTTAAATCACAATTTGCACGAGCTAAAGAGGTACTTAATCGGAGATAATTGTGTCATAAGAAAAAGCTATATGTCTTGATATGAAGAGGTACATCCTTGTTTTTTATTTTGATATCGCTCTAACTCATTGCCACAATCTAAGCGATACATAACTAACCAAGCTAAGACACTAGAGCACACTGAACAACTTCGCTTCCGCTCGCGGCAATGAGAAGACTAATGAAGACTATATTCATAAAGAGGGGGAACAATGCGAAGCAAGCTGTTGTTCAGAAGCTCAGGTCATGTTCATTTGCATTCCTGCATCTAAATACCTAAAGTGTTCAAATTCGTGCCTCAGACACGCTCTCCGCAGCGACTTCTTTAACTTGTCGCTAACGTTAAATAAACTAGGTCCTACTCATTTTGTATATTATTCCTCGGAGAACAGACAAGCCAACTTAATTTCGACGTACTTTAGTGATAAAGTACAAACATGTTGGTTTGAATTTGGAATTAGGCCATAGACACCCTGTTTTAGAGTCGGTCGGTACGTGTTGTGTTTAAGTTATTATGAGCGAATCACTAACCTATTTCAGAGTTCACACAAAGGATACCTTATTTTGAAATTTATGTACATAGTTTGGACGCTTACAAGCTTGAACGAGAGGTCGAATGTATGATAAAATGTGGATGTGTTAATGTTGTGTTGTTTTAGATACATTTTATTAACATTTTTGTTCATATTATATTATTTGTTTACATATGTTTTGTGGAATGAATTATATTAGAATTTTTTTCGAATATTCTTATTATTATTTTTATTTTATCTTAAATTCTCACGTTTAACTCTTCTGCTACTTACATTCCACTATAATAATCGAATCTCAAACATCCAAAGGTTGACTGTAAGAAATCTCTGTAAGGGGTAAGTCCTCCTTTGCGCCTTATGTCAATGTTCTAATGTGCTTGCTACTCACTGTTGAATGTTTCTTGTAGCATTAATAATTTTGCAATTTAATAATTAATTTTTTTGCAATATATGTATGACAGTGTACTTTCATTCATAGTATATATTTTTATGTTAGAGAAGGCTTCGGCGGCGGCGCCGCGCTCCCAGGCCCATAGTTCCGCGTGGCCTGTCCTCCGCCACAATAAAATATCCACCAAGCATTCTGCCTTTATTCTCCCCCAACATCGGGATTCATACAATTCGTGGACATTTTCATCAAAAGTTCGCGTTAACGCACTTTGACAGCATAATCATTATGTTTCATTTTACTCCAACACAGGGATCCATACAATATATTGATGTTTTCTTAACAATCCACTTTCACATACTTTGATCCAGTGGTTCATAGAAGCCGGAACTCTATTGGCAATGACTTCACTTGCTGCTATGGTTGATTTGATACATTCTATCCTCACAGTGCTCCAACATACGCTGGCAGCGTTGCCCTTTTGAATCCCTATAGTAGAGGTGCTTCACTGCATATTTGGCCACAATTGTGCACCTCGGGTTAGAAGCATGAAATTTTTACCATTGATAGCATGCCCCACGATGATCATTTTCAGATGTGGAGGGAAGTTTGATTCGACCCCTGTTCGCGGGGGGGAGGGGGGTGAAGGATGCCTCCCGATCATTATTTATAAAAAAAATTCACTGATCAGTTAATGCTACTAGGGCTTGTGTGGTATCGTTTCCATGTAAAACAGATACAAGGAGTTCATTTTTACTGTAAAACAGGTATGATTCCACACAAAAAACTTGATTTTTTAACAAAAAAGTAAAAAACATTGAGTGAACAATTTTTTTTAAAACGTCATATTTTTTTAAAATCTCGATTAATGTGAATCAAAAAATTGCATAATAAAGGTTATTTAGTCTAGTTTATAAAAACATATACTTTTTGCATACTTTCCATCCAACAACTTCAAGAAAAAAAAATCATTTACGCATCGAGGTAAGGCAGCGCAACTAGTTCACTGCGGATTTCAGTGACGGTTTGGAGGTAGTGGAGTTTAATTTTATGAATCTAATCACTTTTTAAGATTGGGTATCGAAAATGAAACAGAAAAACAAATTTAGGGAAAATGTTATAGCAAGACAAAATAATGTGTTTTGCAATACAAAATGTGCAGAATACAAAGTAACATTATCTGTTAATCTCTATCAAATACTACCAAACTTACTTATTCAATAAGCAACCAACAAAAAGGAATTGATAAGTCATTAACAATCACCGGCACAGAAGCAAATTGCTGTGCGTTTGAGTGCAGCTTTGCTGCATTTGCACCGCCCTGTACACCCTTTTTTACAGCTGCATCTAATTAACTCCGCACATGAACTTGCCGCCTCGGGGAGCGTGGTCCAAAGTGGCTGCCATTCGTCTGTATCCTTTGTCCATCCCCAATCAGATGGTTCAGGCATATCCGGGGCCTTCACTAGTGCTTGATTCCAAGTGAAAGCCTGATAGCAAGCACGTTTTACATGCTGAAAGAGTGCGGCTTTAGTCGGAGGTATATTGTCAATAGTTCGGGACTTGTGGGTGAAGAGTTGTTTTCTGGCTTCATTGACGGTTAAAGCTTCACTTATGCGGTCATACATAAACACTACAAATCTTTCTACTAGTAACATCTCTCTCTCATTGCAGCTTTTAAGCTGTCAGATCGATAGGTATCCCACACAACGTCAACGCGACTATTTTTATCCAAGTGAGCAGATATGTATGGTGAGAAAATCTGATCTACATACTCTTGAAATGTTGTAGCTGTACCAGGATTTAACATTTGTACCACAGCTGCCCCATAGAAAATAGTTGCATCAACTGTGGGTGAAGTATTACTTTCAAACAAATATGCTCCCAGGCATTTAATTAAATCTGCTGTAGACACTGACGTACTGGTACTGGCTGTGGCTTTTTTCAGTAAGTTAACTCACTCTGAATTATGGGTTGATTTTGGTGTCGGTTCAAGCTTTCGATACATAGCTTTTCACAAATTAGTGGAGTCAATGAATCTTGCCTTGACTGGGTGTGATACGGTATCTGCTTTTGCGGACAGGGAAAAAAAAACAGCTTGGGACACTTGGAAGTCTTTCCCTGAAGTAAACGACGTCTTTGAAGAACTAATGTCAATGCCAAATGAAATAAGTGAGGACTCAATGTTACTAGTAGAAAGATTTGTAGTGTTGATGTTTGGCTGCTTGAAGTGAAGCTTTAACCGTCAATGAAGCCAGAAAACAACTCTACGCCCACAAGTCCCGAACCATTGACAATATACCTCCGACTAAAGCCGCACTCTTTCAGCATGTAAAACGTGCTTGCTATCAGGCTTTTACTTGGAATCAAGCATTAGTGAAGGCCCCGGATATGCATGCACCATATGATTGGGGATGGACAAAGGATACAGACGAATAGCACCCACTTTGGACCACGCTCCCCGAGGCAGCAAGTTCATGTGCGGGGTTAATTAGATGCAGCTGTAAAAAAGGGTGTACAGGGCGGTGCAAATGCAGCAAAGCTGCACTCAAACGCACAGCACTTTGCTTCTGTGCCGGTGATTGTTAATGATTTATCAATTTCCTAGCTTATTGAATAAGTAAGTTTGGTAGTATTTGAAAGAGATTAACAGAAAATGTTACTTTGTATTCTGCACATTTTGTATTGCAAAACACATTTGTCTTGCAATAACATTTTCGCTAAATTTGTTTTTCTGTTTCATTTACGATACCCAATCTTAAAAAGTGATTAGATTCATAAAATTAAACTCTACTACCTGCAAACCGTCACTGAAATCCGCAGTGAACTAGTTGCGCTGCCTTACCTCGATGCGTAAATGATTTTTTTTCTTGAAGTTGTTGGATGGAAAGTATGCAAAAAGTATATGTTTTTATAAACAGACTAAATTTTTTATTTACATTAATCGAGATTTTAAAAAAATATGACGTTTTTAAAAAAAAAATCACTCAATGTTTTTTATTTTTTTGTTAAAAAATCACGTTTTTGTATGGAATCATACCTGTTTTACAGTAAAAATGAACTCCTTGTATCTGTTTTACATGGAAACGATACCACACAAGCCCTAGTAGCATTAACTGATCAGTGATTTTTTTTTTAAATAATGATCGGGAGGCATGCTTCACCCCCCTCCCCCCGCGAACAGGGGTCGATTCAAACTTCCCTCCCCATCTGAAAATGATTATCGTGAGGCATGCTATCCATGGTAAAAATTTCATGCTTCTAACCCGAGGTGCACAATTGTGTAGCGAAGCACCTCTGCTTTAAGTAAGTATTATTAAGAGAAGGCTGTGACCTGAGGCTGTGACTTACTGATTGGTCACTGTCATTGGTTTTCGCACAATACGTGGCTCTTTCCCGTATTAGTTATTCAAATAATGTATATGCTGTGTGCATATCTGTGTGTTCCTGGAAATTCTACTTCTAATATAGTTTACAGAGAAGCGTTATTGTAGATTATAAATTACCATTGGTTGCGGCTTCACTTATGTAGGTCGAATCAAATCTATAACCTGCCCAATTAAAAAACACCAAAACAATTGAATCATACTAACGAACGAACATACAGAGTCACGTTGCGTTTTATAACAGGCTGAGAAAGATCAAGTCCACGCGGACGTAGTCGCGGGCACAGCTAGTTATAAATAAATGCCTAGTTTAATCTAGGCGACCTTCCCACTTTCCACCTAAGGCGCCTATGCTCTTTACCGCATAAATTTACAGTGCATTAAACGGAGATGTTTTAAATGTTTTCAGCGCTGGGACTCGGCGACTGAATTTATCTTGCGGACTGCCCGCTTAATGCGGTCGCATCGCTTCTTATCCGCCCTAATGAATTTTGTTTAATTTAGTGGAGAACGGCCCTTATTGTGATTCAAAGTTATTGTTGCATGGAATTTTTGACGATGATGCTCGTTGTGAGCAAACATTATGCCGTGAGCATTTCCCTTTAGTATGAGTAGCTGTCACCGTGGTTCCGCTCGCGTTAAAGTTGGACCAACAGCGACTCTGACGCAGACATTTTAGGAGTCTGATCACTCCTGACCCTACTGCTCATTCCCTATTATATGTGTGACATTGCGTGATGTGATGATATATATAGAGATATATCTTCTACTATTCCGTAGATATGGATAATTTTGGAAATGATGAAAGAGGGTTAATGCAATTTTCCTCGGTTTAACCGTTCGCGAATTAGGCGAATAAAATACCTTTTTACTGATAATTGTGTATTATCTATCAATATTTAACCATATTAGGGTCGCGATTATAAATGTAGATACACGAAAATGAAATTTGTAACAATGTAGCGGTAAAGAAAGAACTTCCAAAAGTTCGAGAACAAAAGAACATGGTTGTATTAAAAATAGATGAAAGGCAAGCTATGCAGAAACCTAACAAGGGCTCTGAAAATATTGACTGTAACTTTAACATTACGCTGGCGGGCGGGCGTCCTCCGGGGAGGCGGGCGAGCGGGAGAGGCTACGAAGCCACGGACTTCGGAGCATATCGGAATGGATAAATGTCAAAGTTACATTGTTTTATCATAGTTTAAGTTGATATTTGGTCTTAACGAATACAATATTGTTAATAAGTATTTCACTGACACAAAATCATATTCAGTATGGTTCGCATCAGTTTTGTTTGTCCTGTTTGGCAATGCAATCTTTTAGGAAAATCTGACAAGAAATCTTGATAGTATTCCGTTGAGACTTACTTAAGTATTTTGTAATGGTGTAAAAGTTTGAAAAGTAATGCTACGTTTGAAACATAACGTAAGAAACATAGCCTAGCGTATTAGTCATGCTACGAAAATAAAATATTTTCTTTCATTTTATTTTTTGGGTTATGCGTTCCCTGAAATATTTATGGAAGGAGAGGAGAGATGATATACACTTTATGTGTGCACATAATGTGGCAATAGTTAGATATACCTACCTGTAATATCGTTATATCTTTCACTTTAATTCTAATATAGTAATAGTTAATAGATAAAATAAAAAGTAATATTTCCTAAATTGCACCCGAATATCACGCGATTTTAAACAGAGCTAAATTATTAATATTGTCGACAGTATCCCCGTCTTAATCTTCTGAAGTGACAGTTTTCATAAAATATTTGATCTTAACTTACTGATAACTTTTGAGTCAAGTAAGTAACTAAATTGATATTATTCCTTCTAACTTTCTCCCTTAAGTGTAAGTACAAAATTTGATATTGGCAATTTTCTATTATATTCTTGTCCTTGTATTTTCGGGTCAGCAGCGTTACGAGAAGTGTTGAATTCTGGATAATGAGGAATAGAATATAAAAAAAATATTTTTTGTATATCAGCACTAGAAATACACAAAAATAAACCAAAGAGAAAAAAAAGAACAATAGGGCGCAAAGGAAAAGTAGATGAGTCCTTTAGAATTTTATTTAAAATTTCAACTTTATTGAATTTAATTAGTTTATTCAATCAACAATACAATGCTCATTGACGACGAAATTATTATTGAGACATTTTAATATTATTTTGCGCATTATAATGTAAAAAAAAATTTATATTCTTTGATTTGTGCTGTTTTATATATTGTATTGGAATTTATGGGTGTTACGACAATTCTCGAAAATTTTAGAAATAATAGCTCCTCTCACCGGTTCACCTCCCTTGTCAACAGAGAAAAGCTGGCGGGGCGGGAAGGTCGGAGTGGCAGAGATAAGTTTTTCATCACCGCGCCACTCGTGGTGTTATTTTTAAGACGGCTAAAGCCGAGTGAACCCCTAGATTGGACTGTCCAAGACAAGAAAAAAAAAAATTTTTAAAAGCGGATAGATAGGTAATGTTTAGGGGGCTAGAAAACATAAATGCCGAAATACGATTTTGTATGGAGAAAGTTAACTTCCGTCTCGTCTTAAATAATAATATCGCTAATAGCATGGTGTTTCCTTCGTAGTTTCCGTTTATAGTCTGTGGCGCAAAGTGGTGGGTGAGTGTGGAGCTAACTACTGCGAATGTCAGAACGGAGAATGAAAGTTATAGCCGCCGTGAGACTTGGCATCGCGCTGGAAATTGAGTTTTTTTCTTTCTTCTACAAGTAATCCGGTTATTGTGATTGGTTATACGCGAGTTACAGAATCATGTTCGATTTTCTACAGAAGTTTGTTAACAACTAACAACTAGACTAACTAAAAAGTTATCTCGTTTTACGCTTGAAATATCTTAGCGATCCCTATCTATATCTATTATTATTTTATTATATAAATTTGTAACCTTTGAATCCATTTCATGTCTAGGCCCACTTAGGTTCTGAAAGTTTGCTCAAATGGCCTCAATTTGCTCAATGACTATGGGGGCATATTTTATAAAATGTAAAATATTTTTCTTCTCTAGTACATACCCTTGATATAATAGCCCTAGTCTCGATTAGGGTTATAATATCAATGGTATTGAGTATCGCTACAATCGGGGTAAGCAGAGTAAACGTTATTGTACTGCAAGAACTACCTGCTCCACCACGATTATGAATTTAATATGGCAAGATAACTAACAGCAAGTAAGGCACGAGCACCTATTGAATGACTCCATGCAAATGTGACCGTAAATAAGAATGTCGGTGAATGATCGTGCCAGGGTGAGAGGTGGTTAGCCTGACGCCCTTTAACACTGAATCTTGTCGTTATCCCTTAGTCCCCTTTTACGACACACACGGGGAGAGATGTAGTGCGATTATTATTATTTTTAACCCCCGACGAAAAAAACGGAGGGGTGTGATAAGTTTGACGTGTGTGTGTGTGTGTGTGTGTGTGAGGGTGTGGCATCGTAGCTCCCAAACGGATGGACCGATTTGGATGCGGTTTCTTTTATTAGGAAGCTTGTTTAATCGGGATGGTTCTTAGCTATGCTTGTAATCAAGTAATCAAGTAATTAAGTGATAAAAAAAATATTATGTTAAAAAGTGGACCGATTTTCATGCGGTTTTTTTTAAAAAGCTTGAAATAAAAGTTAAAATTACAAATTTAAAAAACCACCGACCCTTAAAAAGTCCAACATAATTTCCGTTTACTTACTTAAAGGAGTCGGGGACCGCTAAGTAAATAAAATATAAAAACTTAGAGCTTCGCGGGAATTTACTTAGCGGTCTCCCGACTCCTTTAAGTAAACGGAAATTATTTTGGACTTTTAAGGGTCGGGGGTTTTTAAAATTTTTATGTTTCCGTAGCCAACGACAGGCAGAGGTCTATCTGACTGTCCGTCCGTCCGTCCGTCCGTCTGTCTGTCTGTCTGTCACGGCCTCTAGTATTCCACCTCCTTCAACCCACATCCGGCACACTCGCCGCACTCTCGCGGAACATCCCTTTGTAGCCCAACGTTGGCTTCTGAGAATAAAACGCTTCCCTAAATTGTTCCTTCGTCGCTGTGAAAAGGGACAGCGCGGGATTTCAGTCAATAATATATAATGTAATATATCGTCGCAATATTTCCTAATAATATTCCCTATATTAGTGTAAAAGATCTTCCACCTAGTCAGTCACCTAGAAAGTAGTTCTTTGTTTTATTATTATTTATCTACGGTGGATTCAATCATCATTATAGTGCCCATTCGATGTTTCGTGTTCATTGTTATGACGAGTACTAGTGATCTACTTCCACATCACCAGCTGCGATATGGGGACCCTTAATAAAATATCTCTTATATTAATATTGTACACGGTACGAAATGTTCTTTCTCAAATTTCTACAATTTCATTTATCGTGTAATATAAGGCGGAAGAAAATTATTTTCCCAAAAACACAATAAAGGGATGACGGTTCAATTTCGATTCAAGCGAGTCAGTTAAATATTCACGACTGTTAAGTTAAGAAAGTAGAAATATAAAGGAAAATGTTCTGTCTTACAAATCAAGCCCATTGTTACCCGCCCTCGCCCTTGCATTTAAAAACGTCAAGAAAAAGTTTCCGTAAAAGTCAAAATAATAGTCCTTCTCCCAATTCCACGGCCTCTGATTACGCTAATAGGCCTATTAATATAAAAGCGATAATGGTCGGCAGGCCCTCCGAGACCCTAGAGAAAGGACCGACCGGGAAGAGCATATTTTTAAGAACATTTAAGGAACCGTTCTCATCTCAACATATCCTGCTATTACTGTGAGCTGCGAGAGCGCCATCTACTAGAGGCGAACATAAAAAAATAAAAATAAAAACCAATTAATCATTTTTTATTTCAATTTCAACAACACTTTTTGTCAATAATTGACTTCACCTTTACTGAAGAATTAGAAATTTTTAAACTGCCAACCCACTTGGGAGTATTGGACCTATCTTATATACATTGCTTATACATATTTTTTATTATTTTAAAGAAAATATACCTACCTAATAGCATTACTTTATTTTTCAGTGTTTTATAGCTGATGAAATTTCAATCCGTCTTTGTTGACACCCATTTACAATTTGTTGTTGAACACATCTGTCTAGTACATACATACGTCCAATACAGGCACATTAAATACACATTTCACCAAATCTTAGTATAATATTTTTATTTTCTTTCCTCAAGGACTCCTTTGGTTGATATAGGACAACAATAAAATAATTCTTCTCTAAATTCTATATATTTTTTAATTATCCTGTAGGTAGTAAGTAGATCATCTTGTTCTATCCACTAGGTATGACTAGGCGGCCTACGTTTCTTTTGAGGTCTTATTCACTAAATATTCCTAAGCACAATATACTTCGTAATTTTATTTATTTACTAAATGGGTAACTAAACGATTCAGAACCGAAAGACCCTGTTTTTCATAGCACAGGGAATCCTAAAATGGGAAACATGGTTCCACTAGTTAATCCCATGCAATAATTAATTGAGATAAGGTATTGTATGTAAAAATTCTTTAATTCATTCAATAAACTACATTTTTCTTTTCTTTTTCTTTCATCTTCTATCCAATATACACAGTACGAAGCCTCATCTTCTGTACTGTAAATGAATATAAAAATAAATATAAATATAAATTATAAATATAACCTAAAACAGCAGAATTTTAAAATAATGTTTTCACAAACGCATATAATATTTAATTTTAATGTTGTTACAGAATGGGGTTATCGGTGTTACCGGTGAAATATGGAGCGAGTATGTTATTCTACTGACTTTGAAAATGTCCACGAAGGTCAAGCTAAGTCCGTTAGCTCATAAAGCACAAGATCAGTGACCGCGAGCGGGAGAGACCAATGGCCCTTCCGATTACATTTCTCAAACGCTACCGCAAACCGCTCATAACTCTACAAGAAGAAGATTTATCACTGAAGTTATTTTGTTTTTATAATTTTATTATTTTATTTTATTCGTTCTTTTTAGTCGTTTCAGACCATTGACTTATATTTCAGGCGCAGTACATAGCATATAGTACTACCTGTGAGTACTACTCTTCTTCCCATACTGACTTAATTGAAAGATTACTTCAAAACTATTCGTTATAGTGTAAAAGATTAATTTAGTATTCAGTTTTCTATAAGATTTGTGCTTTCGTAGGAAAACTTTTAATACTTAAGCTAAACGTAATAAAATATTTTTAATATAACTGACATAGATACCACAAGCTATATCTCGACAATCGGGGTAAGCTGAGTAATCACTAATCGGTGTCGTGCTGCAAGAACACCAGCAAATTACATCTCAACACCGACCACCACGTTTAGCAAAGAATTAGAACAAGATAACTATCAAGCATTGTTGTTTGATAGTTATCTTGTCATAAGCACAAAAACCCACCTGCCTCATTTAACTCGGTGGAAGGTCCGTGTCAATGTGAGAGTTAGCTAGCCTGTCGACCTATAGCACGGCATCTCGTCCTTGTCCCTTATTGCAATTTTTATGTAACTTATTTTAACAAAATAGTTCCTACAGTAGCACATGGGGGCTACCGGAACCGGAACTCACACAAACACTCGATAGCGTTCGATAGTGCACCCGACACGGCCATTGGTTAGAAATCAGCGAGTATTTGTGTGAGTTGGCGTGCGAGTTAACAGCGATTGCCCCCCCCCCCCCCCGGATTTTGGGGAGAAAAGTTGACAAAAATTTAAATTTTACCCCATGCCCAATAGTTTTGAAGCGATTATTCGATTATGTTCATCGGATACCAGAAAGTAGTTTTCATCGATGCATTCATAGCACTCCGGGGGTTGTCAGAGGGGCAAGAAGGGGGTGGACAGTGAACGCAATCACAACTGCTTTACTCACGGTCGCTTCCTTGAAGATTTGTGGATTTGTTTTCGGGTCATGCTTTTCAAGTAGGTAGTTTTATTTTTAAAAATGTATATCACAGAAATTTCGAAATTTCCATAGGCTTTGCTGAAATGATTTAACGTAAATGGGCCTGTGACATTCAGACATACAGAAAATGGAGCCTCATAAGAATATATTTTTTGGCATTTTTGGTACGGAGTACTAAAAAAGACAGCTCTAACCGCCCGTTAATCCGCGGCTTACTTAACGCGCTGTGTTTAAGAGCGCTCGGCTCGCAGGCGCCTGGCGCCTGGCGCGGAAGCGGACACTGAGCCTCGCTAATGCCTACCGGCGGACACCTGCCGTCTACACCTTGTCCTCAGAAAGGATTACTAATTTAAATGTCGCAGGAAAAACAAGGAAATTGTCTTAGCGAGTTTCTCTTGTCCTTGCGAGGTGTACTTCGAGATTCGTATATCATGCTTACCCTAATGCGAGAATTTTAGCACTTAGGTCTTTTGGAGGTTGTATTCCTTGTTACACGCGATGAAATATTTACTCACTTAAGTGGTTTCCTGAAAATTGCAAAATAAAAAAAAATATCTGAATAATTTTTAAATAAAACACAGCACAGCTAATATTCAAATATGACATACAGCTCTTTACAATGAAACACAATTTTTACACAATTTCCGAAACTCTCAATCCGATTTCATGGTTCATTGATTTGATCGAACTTGCGTAATTAAGCGACTGAATGTATTAATATGATAGGGATTATTTATTATTTGATACATAGCACATCTTTTATAAGTTGCTTCCCATTTGATTCTACGCCTAAATTTATGGCTAATGTAATTGTTTAAATAAATATATACATATCTTATACTAATTTATTATTCAATATGAATAATATTTTACATACCGAAATAAAGTAGAAAATTCCATTAAAATTGTGCTGTGGAAGTACAATAACAGTCAGTATTCTTTTATCAGCGGTGAAAGCTTACGAAGACAAGGACAAGGCAAATTTACTATTCCTGAAACCATTACTCCTATTGAATCCGAAAACTCGTGAAAAAACAATGCAGACGAACACAACCCACAAGAGGTTTGTATACATATGCAAATAAGCTGGTCCACGGGAAATTCACGAAAATTTCAAACTACTTAATCTCGTCGCTGCAACGCAAAAACTTCAGTCAACACAAGTCAGTGGACAAACAGCCTTCCCTCGCTTCACTCCGTCCACCCGCTCGCCCCCTCCCGTCCCCGACCGCCTCCTCCCGTCCCCGACCGCCCCCGACGCCCCGACCGCCCCACGCCGCCCCACGCCGCCCCTCGGTGCTCTACGGGAGAATAATAATAATATATTGCTCTACTGCTTCTGGGATTCATACCTTTGATTGTTTGATAATAAAAATAAAAGTAAAATTGTTTTTATATTCAAAATGTCTTTATTTCTTTTCAAGCTCCTCACCGACAAGTCTGGTGACCGACGCGCCAAGTCTTTCTTCTTTCAGCGGATAGGGATGGCGATTCGAAGGGCACACACCCGTTTCCTCCTTCTTTCCATCTTACATTTATTTAGTTCTTGTATATTTCTTTTTATAAGTTCTTCATTAGGTTAATTTCATTCTAATTAGTTTTATTTAATATGTGTTAATGCTAGTATTTTCTAATTAATAATAATAAGCAATATTATATTATGTAAGGATTATAAATAAGATCTGATATAAGATCAGACTCTCCATCAGCGTAAAAAAAGTATAAGAAAGTTAAAAGTATGCCATCGGCGGCGTGAATATTTCTGAAACTTGTTAGTGTACAGTTTCATTATTTTATTTCATTGTGTGTGAATAATTAGAACAAACGTAAACTAATTAAATATATTATAATGGTAATTCTAGATCCGTGTTATTTTTATTTACGTTATTTATAAGTTTTTTTCTCACTTTGAAAACATATTTGTAATTTTTCACGCATTGTTTTTCTTTTTTTCCCGCTTGACCTAGCCGGTTATGTAAATGAGTTCTAGTGAGATTCACCGACATTTGAATGGACTAAGTCGACCTTACGCTTAAAACGAACGACCGCGCTGGCCGATGTAAACAAGAGGACAAAACTTTGGGGGTTGTGTCTTCCAAACAATACGTCTTTGTTTAGTCCTCTCTACCGTTCACATTTTAACAAAATATTTCAGTACATATTATCTGGGGGCCATTTTGACCTGGAAATTTGATTTATAATCTGCATATTCATACATCGTAAAGGAGTAAATTTATTCGTATCGTATCAACAATTTTGATTATGACCTTGTGGGAATATACTTTTAGGATCTACGTCTCGTTATGATATTTAAGTAGCTTTGACCAGCGGCTCCGCTCGTGAAATTGTTGGAGCTACATCTCCATCCCACACAAATTGTCATACATTCGTGAGAGATATTCAAGTTAGGTAAATGCTGATTCATTTATTCCAGGCTTCGCGTAAGCCTTTCGTCCATTGATGACTTTCATGAATGCACTTTATTTAATACATATTACAATTTGTTGTACAGAGACGTGCCGTGTGTGTGTGTGTGTGGACCTCTGGAGAGGAAAATAAATATACATTAAATTTTTGTATACACATACTTATCGAGATATTATTGTTTTGTTTTTTTTTTAGTGTGAAGTATGAAAAAATATATATGTTTGATTGTTTTGACGTTTTTATGACAAAAGGCAATTCAGAGCATTTCCCATGCAAGGTTGCTTATTCCATATGACCTGGGGGATGCCTCCGTGAAATGGCCACGGTACGTCTAAGCATTCCTCAGTATAAAATTGTGCTTCTATACAACCTAAAGTGTTTGATAACGTCACTCCAACAAACAGATCATGCTTAAAAATTTAATATTTACCGAGATAGTTACTATGAAAAGTTACATTAAGTATACACAATGTCTTCCCGTGTCTCGTGGCTTCCGGCTCAGAGTTTAGATATTCAAATGGATCCACTTTAAACATGGGCCGAACTCTCAGAACAGAACCGAGAAAGGATTACGCGGTTGAAAGCGTGAATCTTTCAACATACGGCCCCTAAAACTTCTGGCTGAGAGACAGAATCTCATGTGTAAGGATTTACAACTCATGTTTATATAACTATATTTGGTTTGTGGAAACGAAACACGCTAGGTGTAATGTAATGTAATTAAAGAATGAGAGCGTTCTGCGCGGCAGTCGGGGGCGGCGCGTTTACTTCATACAATTTCATACGACCATTGATTTTATAAATACAACGAATATTTTAACGCGACGACGACGAGCCGAGCCGTTCCGCAGCAGTACCCTAATCACGAGATTTAACCTACACCGCATACTACGCTAGGCCGTGTTCTCCGCATCATTTTGTATGGAGAAACGAAGCAGCGCCGTTAGTGATAGATTTGCGAACTTCGTTTCTCCATACAAAATTATGCGGAGAACACGGCGGCGGCGGCGCGGCGGCGTAGCGTAGTACAGGTCGGTTAACTAAAGCTGGCACGTACACAGTACCACAGAATATCTAATAGGTACTGTCGTACTCACACCAATGCAATTGCCCGCGTGCGCGTGAGACGTCGCACTGCATACGCATCACGAAAATCCGACCTGTCTCACTCGCACGCGGGCAATTGCATTGGTGTGAGTACTGTCATGTACTGTGTACGTGCCAGCTTTAGTTAACCGACCTGTAGGATACAGAGCAGTGCCGCGTGTTGCGGTCTCGCTCAACTTTTGACATCGCCATTATGTATTTATGTCATAGGTATACGTGCTGCAAAGACTACCGCAATAAAAATTGTAAGTGCAGTGGTGGCCAAGATGAGTCTCGAGTCAATATCGGCCCTTTGGCGCGCGATAGGTTAAGAGTAACAAACGGACAAATAGACAAAGCGGCTTACGAACACTTTTACATTTTTATAAAAGTACTAGCTTTTGCCCGCGGTTTCGCTCGCGTGAAATTCGTATTTAAAAAGAAGAAAGTAAGTAAGCCCGCTACCGTGCCTTTATTTCGGCGAACAATTCGGCTTGTATGCGAGCCACATATTAGCGTAACCGGAACTGAATTTTATTTAGCCTATCCTGTGTCCCGTATAATAAGATGTCATTGCACTAAGTTTCATCGAATTCGGTTGATCAGTTTAAGAGTTATGGAGGAACATTCATACATACATTATGTATGTATGAATGTTATATTCATACATACATTATGTATGTAGAACAGATTTTTAAAAATCGTCCATTTAGTTTTCGTATCATACATAGAGTCTACAAACGCAATATCTCATAAAACAAAGTAACTTACTCCATGACCAATTGACCATCCCTTACAGATTTATTATTAGCATTGATGATGATAATTTAACAGTTATCTGGCGCAAAAAAACATATAGGTACAGGTTGAACATAATCTCAAAGAACTGTATTTCTTAGCAATAGTCCTTTGGGAGGTTGATGCTTCTGTGTGAAATGTGTGTTCGATGAATATTAATATGTTATTTTGTAACTCCTTGGTATTTTCCTCAGCACATTTAATATGGAGCTTCTCCAATAAACTGCCAAGGTATTCGTCAGAGCAACTTACAAGAAATTAAGGTACGCCACAGGCTAAGTAACAACCATCATTCTAAGTACCAATTAGTTAGGTTCTACTTGAGTAAGATTCATAGTCGCTAACTTAGTCCTGATTCCCTTATAAGAGGTACAAATTGTGTTAATTGATGCCACTTACAGGCTACGCAAGCGTGAAATTTGGAACTTATTCTCTGACTCGGGACCCCAGCTACGTCTAAGTAAAATATCAGATTAATAAATTGCCTATAGTTATCAGAGGTCTGGCAGATAACTTCTGTTATAGTAGATAGGATATATATTTGCTGTACACTGGAGTACCTCAAGTCACCCCTAAACTCATTTTATCACCATATCGCGGGTTTAGAGTTGAACTATGCTGCGAACTACATTCATCTTGCCAGACCACTGACACACAAAACATTTAATGTTTCACCTTTAAAAATGAAAAATAGTTTATTGAGTGCCAAGGGTTGTAGAATACCAAATCGGTTTGTAATATTGGAAAATATTTGCTTATGGTCGAAGGACAGACACATGAAAGTGATCATGACCACATAATGTTTTTAACGCAATATTTACTTCAAATTTTTCGACAGAAACATAGAATTGTATTTAAGACTACGGTTGACTATGATTTCGTTCATTCACTACTCACCTATTTCTTGGAAAAGCCTTTCTAGTTTCGTGAGATGAATTTGCTCGTGTCTGTAACCCTGAGCTTAATCTAATAATACTTGACAGTCTACATTGCCGTTACTTATTTTGGCATTCAGAGTTGTGCCAGATTCTTGTTACAACTTTAACGAAAACATTTCAGACATTAAGAAAGTTAAACTCTGCAAAGTTATATTTAAATGAATGTTGGAATTTTGTTATTTTAAATTATCCAAAGAACTGACTGAACTGAAATATCAGAAAATGTTATACGATAAAAATACGAATACGTAAAAATACAACGTGCAACGATATTAAAACAACGAATAAGTTTACATTTAACCAATTTATTAGGGAAAGTATTTGTAGTTGCAAAATCCTTCTTTCGGAAAACTGCTGAAAACTGGCAACATAAAACCGCTGTGACGCTCGCTACGAGGTCAACTGTTCAACTCTTGTGCACCTTATATTGATAACACGCACTTTTTAATTTAAGTAGGTACATGATAATTAAGACTTATCATGTCAAAATGAACTTTTTTCTGTATTCTGTGTGTTCGTATCTTCAAGAAAATCAATAAAGATATTTGTTTGTCATATTCACCGACAATGTAACGTGAAAAACGTGTTTCCAATGGAGTGTTGTAAAAACTGTAGGTTCTACAGTCCTTCCCTTTCATAGTATCATAGTATCATAGGTGGTACTCATATACCACCACTAATCAAATAATAAAAATAACAAGGCAAGTTGATCTTAAAGAGCAGTATAAAATACTGTAGTGTGTGAGCAGTTTAGAATGAACAGAGAGCCCGATTGTTTTTTCTAAAAAAAATGTTTTTCAGCTTTTCAGGTTTAATTTGTAATTATTTCAAAGAAGATAAACAAATACATTTTCTTTCTTTCTCACTCTCGATCCTTTTGCTAACAGTCCTAAGCGGCCGGCGGCGGAGGCGCATGCTGTAGGCGACATTTTTGACGATTGCGACAATGCTTTGAGACAAACACTGCGGTAAAAGTAATACGACGCGGGGTACACGAAGCAGAACAGGGGTATAAGAAACCTTTCACAATGTTCCAAAGACGTCACATCTATTTCCCAGTAGGATCCTTTCTTCCGCTCGGTGCAGTGAACCCTCTCCGAGCAGCCATTTATCATCGTGTGAGAGCGCCCTGTAACTAAACAAGAAGCGATAAAATCTATGGCCCCGCGAACTTTCCTTCGCTGTAAATCTCTACTTATAAAATATGTAGGAGATCGCAGGTCTGCCGACGTGTATTGTGTTTTATGGGAAGCTTTAGAGGACACTTTATTTGTGATAAACGGTGTGAATCAGATTTCATAAGCAGAGGGGATGCAGGAATACTCTATTACCTATATAGTGCATGTGCGAAGATTTCGCCATTTTCATTATTAATCTATTGAAACAGCTTTTTGGTATAATTAATTTATGAATAAACAAATAAAATTAATTGAAGTAAATTTATTAGATTTTATTTGTTTATTATTTTTATTTATTTTAATTACTTAGGTTTACTGCTATACTCGTACTGCGGTATATAGTGCGGAGTTTTATAGTGCGGTTGCAGTTGTGGTTTCATTAAATTACAGAATCGTTCGCGTGACATGCGCGTGCGGTGAGTAGTGAGCTCACTGTTCTATCTGTCTGCCAATCAAGAACCAACATTTCAAAGCAGCTCCTGCGGCGCCGCTTGGCGATAGCCACTATGGTCACAGATTACTTAATAGTTACTTCGTAACAGATAAATCACTCCATAGAAAATGTTCCTACCTTCGGGCTTTAATAGCCTACTGTTTCGCATCGCCAATCGCTGCGTGCGAAAATGTACCTTAACGATCGAGTGTAAAGTGGTTATTGCTTTGCAGCTGCGCGCAGTTGCGTGGGCGAGCGTCTATGTATACCTCGCGCGGATGACGAATTTCTACTGAAAAAGACCGTCGGCGGCCCGTCGGGCGGTAGGTAGTTAGCGCGCGCAAGTACATAGAGTGCGTGAGGCCTGCTATGGTTACATCTTTGAGACACAGATGCAATCGTTTATGGTACATTGCGATGGATCATTCATTACCCTTAAAAACATTAAAACATCGGTCAAGTGCGAGTTTTACTCACGCGTGGAGGGTTCCGTAGATCCGCCATACAATACCTGTCAAAAACCATATTCGTAAATGTTGTCTTTCTATAATGCAAAATATAATTACCTGTGGCTGTGTTATATATTATTCAGTAGCGTAATTTGTATTCGTAGCTTATTTTTTTACTTTTTGCTTATTTTTGTTGGCACATCCGCCATAATAAAACATATTCTGTGAAAATTTTAGCCGGCGACCTTTTACGGTTCAAACGATACAGCCCTAGGACGGACAGACGGACAGACAGACGGCGTAAGCTTAGTAATAGGCTTCCGTATGGATTGGGGACCCTACAAAACAAAACAGCAATTTAGTAGATAATTTCATATTACTTTTATTGAAATTATTATTAACTTAACATAGCGACGATGCGGAAGACACACGGCGGTGGATTCCAAAGTCAGCGGAGCCGCCTCATTGAAGTATCGTGACATTTGCTTCAGGTTATTTGTCTCCGGCCCGGGGGGCCAAACGATTTATTATCCGCTCTAGGATCGAGTGAATCGGATTTATCCGGATCGAGAGAGCGATCGACTCGAGATGCAATTCTCGCGTCGGACTTGAAAGAAACGAATGGAGCACTCGTTCATTTCTTCTGTTTTCACGAGTACGGAGCGCCCCGATAACTTTGTTACCTATTTATATATAATGGGCATAGTTTGTATGTATGCTATCTCTAAAACGTCCTGACTAATTTTTGTCTGTTATACTGTTGTAGTTAGTAACTCTGTTATATTTAAGTAGTTTTGTCTGTTAGGCAAATTACCTAGTATGGATAAAAAAATTAAAAGTAGAAATACAAACTTGTCGTCCAAATATAAAATGATCACAGTACTTCAACATTTTCGAGTGGAGTAGCATTGTTCTAAGAGTTTACCAATACGTAATCCTAAGATATGTTTATTATTATTATAGCCTGACGCGCTTTCATACATTTTGTTACAACAATAAGTAATTTAAAAAGCTACAGCGCACCCTATGTAGGGCTTCGGCCTCGCGTTCGCAAGGAGCGGTCTCCTCTCCCTGGCTGACCAGGCCTGTCTGGGAAAGGTATTAATTTCTAAAAAAAAATACAACTTCTAGCATTCAGTAGTTCTATGGAGTACATTTTCTTATTTTACTCTTTACATAATGTTCATTAATTTATTTCATTTACTAACATATTAACATTTTTAATTAACTGTTAACTGTCTTCCGGCGAGTGTATTTCCTGAATCCTTTAACCTGGGTGTCTTCAAGCGTCGTATTAACGGGCTAGACAGCCTAGCAACAGTCCGCAAATCCGCTGGCATGGCACCTAACTGAGCGTGGTTTCGCGAGGAGAGGTGATTTTGGCTCTGTCGACTGCACCATTGGTCACTCGACTTATAGATGCGAGAAGGAATGTTTCCGAATACTTCCAAAGGGAATCATTCGGAATCATTCTAAAACTTCCGAAAGCTTCGGAATCTTTCGAATTAACTGTAGTTTTATCCAACTGTGATGTTTTCACGTTTTGTAGGTTGATGAGAAGTAATTTTAACAAGAAACCGGCCAAGTGCGAGTCGAACTCGCACACGAAGGGTTCCGTATCATCGTACAAAATTTAACACTACGTACTTTAATTCACCTACCACACCGAGTAGGTAGGTTTAGCCCATTCGCTCAGATACGGTCAAAAGTACGATATCAGATACGACAAAGGCGCATGCGGCGCAGAGGTGTCGCGCGGACCGCGGACGCAACAAAAACTGAATGCATGCAACACTCATAATAAAATTACGTAATAAAGTTACTCACTATAATATAATAAATGCGAAAGTATATTTGTTTGTTTGTTTGTTTGTTCCTCTTTCACGCCTGAACGGCTGTTCGGACTTTGACGAAACAGGGGTAGTGTATATCCCGGAGTAACATAATTTTTAAAAATAGTTGTCAAGTTCGAGTCGAGCTCGCGTAAAGAGGGTTCCTTACCATCGCGTTTTCTTTGAGAACTAGAAGGCTTACTTACTTACTTAGGATTTTTTGACGAAAATTCGTCATGAACTTTTGTTTTGGTCATAAGTCGAGAACCACTGGTGCTAGACCCATCGTGTTGGTACTCAAACTTCAGGTCTCGGTGAGATCTATCCATGTGTCACGTGAACTTTTGTTTTGGTCATAACTCGAGAACCACTGGTGCTAGACCCATCGTGTTGGTACTCAAACTTTAAGTCTCGAGTTATGACCAAAACAAAAGTTCACGTGACAGATGGATAGATCTCACCGAGACCTGAAGTTTGAGTACCAACACGATGGGTCTAGCACCAGTGGTTCTCGAGTTATGACCAAAACAAATGTTCACGTAACAGATGGATAGATCTCTCCGAGACCTGAAGTTTGAATAACAACACGATGGGTCTAGCACCAGTGGTTCTCGACTTATGGCCAAAACAAAAGTTCACGTGACAGATGGATAGATCTCACCGAGACCTGAAGTTTGAGTACCAACACGATGGGTCTAGCACCAGTGGTTCTCGAGTTATGACCAACACAAAAGTTCACGTGACAGATGGATAGATCTCACCGAGACCTGAAGTTTGAGTACCAACACGATGGGTCTAGCACCAGTGGTTCTCGAGTTATGACCAAAACAAAAGTTCACGTGACAGATGGATAGATCTCACCGAGATCTGAAGTTTGAGTACCAACACGATGGGTCTAGCACCAGTGGTTCTCGAGTTATGACCCGGTTCTTAAACGAGTACGGTTATGCAGCTCGGTTCGAGAACCGGTTCTCAAAACCGTCATGCAAACCGGTTCTTAAAAGGGTTCTTTCGAACCGGTTCTAAGAACCATTCTGTTAACTGGTTCTTAAAGGGTTCTTTCGAACCGGTTCTTGAACCCAGCTGCGGAACCGGTTCGTTTGAAGAACCGATTCATCGGTGTTTGAACCGATTCAGAAAACCGGTTGTTAAACCAGTTATTTTATGAACCGGTTCTTTAATAACCGTAACCTCTTTAGAACCGGTTCTTTTGAACCTTTTTCGATCCCTGCTTATTAACCCTCATTTAATCTCTATTTAAGTTGGTATACAATAAACAATAAAAAGTATCTATGTAATTTTACAAAAAAAAACATTTAAATAAAAACATTTACATCGTCAGAAAAAAAAATTCGCTCAAAACTATTTTGTAACTGTAACATTATTTTATTGTTATTACAATGTTTAAAAACATCTACAATTCAAACCTCAACCACCATTATATAATATAATTACCACACAAACAATAAACAACCACAATATAGTTCATATATATTCCTCAACTCGCATGACGCATCGCGCGCGCAGCACCGCCGCCAGACAGTATCAGTTCGTTCCGTATCTATTCAACGAAAGATGACGAAAGCTTGCGATCTTTTGGGAAGTATTCCCTGCCTACGTCACGCGAAACTATACGCATAACAACCACACAGCGCATAGCAGGTACCTACCTACCGCGTCGCGCGACTCGCGCGCCCCGCCCGCCCGTCTCGCTGCACCCCTCCGCGCCGCACACCGCCGCCGCTCCGCCACCAGTCGACTGCGTGCGAGTGTAGGTAGGCCGCTTGCATGGATTCGTTCGTTCGTTCGCGCGATTTTCGATCATTTTTAAATAAGTAGGTATTGTCATTTTGATAATAATAATTATCTTGGGGCATTCCATATAATGTATCTACGAATATGCATAAAATAAAAGCTAATTAAATCCGGCTCGGTCTAAAATTAACAAAATAGGTATTACGCATTCCTCTCCATACTGAATAAACTTCTATAAATCCTGGAAAGATTCCATTATTTTCGAAGTATTCCTTATTTATTCCGAATAATTCGTAAGTTTTGCAACTATACCTCGACACAGCCACCCATGCGAGTTTACATAAAAAAAAATTGTCCTTCCAGATAAAAAATGGTCTGTTTTCCTAATTTTCGTAGTCGGGCTTTTATTTTTACCTTATTCATCTGCTTGTAACTTTACGAGGCGTGTCCTTTTTGACTGAGGCTACTTCTTGGGATCAAAACCTTCGCCTCGGGTCAGCTTAATCTATTCACCGCCGCCGGCCGCGGCACCGCGCGTCAGTGAGCGAGATATCTGCTCTTTTAGGGCCGAATTCCAGATTCATATGGAGAACTGTATTGAGGACCCTCGGGCTCGGGCTACCCTAAGATAGGCCGCGAACCGAGGTAGATTCATTAGGCTTAGAGCAAAATTATAATTCAACTACTACTCATCGAATAGGCACAAATAATTGGTAAATAATTTAAAACATTGTCTCTCAAAAAAACAAAATTACGGGTCAAGAGCGAGTTAGGCTCGCATAAATTATGGTTCCGTACTAAATGAAAAATATTTTTC
This sequence comes from Nematopogon swammerdamellus, assembly GCA_946902875.1. Classification (NCBI taxonomy): domain Eukaryota; kingdom Metazoa; phylum Arthropoda; class Insecta; order Lepidoptera; family Adelidae; genus Nematopogon; species Nematopogon swammerdamellus. Next base: position 14,887,914 of record OX336343.1, read on the forward strand.
CCCGCAAATATTACATTATCAAAAAACCTGCAGTTTTCCTGTAATGGCTTAATATCTACTAACCTTCTATCTAGAAACCTAGGAGAACATGGGGGCCCCCCATTTTTTGCACATTTTTACCCCTGTTATACGGTTCTTGTTTTTACCTATATCATTAAGACCACTGAGCTTAAAATTGTAAAAATATATTTTTAGAATCCTTACAATTCAAATGATAAGTTAATTTAATTAAAGTTAATTTAATTTTTCTATTGGTATCAAATTGGCCCCCCATATTAATGTAAAATAATGTTTTATCTAGTTTTTGAAGATCTATCATTATGCCAAATCTTATCTACGTTACTAAGTTTTCGAGAAAAACCTCTGAAACAGACGGACGGACACCGGAGTGATCTTATAATGGTTCCGTTTTTCATTTTAAGGTACGGAACCATAAAAAGGTTATTTAGTTTAATTTTCAGACGAACACAGACGATTTCTTATTTAGATAGTGCAAAGCTGAAAATGAAGAGAAATTAAATTATATGTCCCGACCAGGATTCGAACCTGGAACTCCGGCTTGAGCCATTTCGCCATCGGGTCGATGACGTATTCTCTCTAAATTTCGAACAGTTGCACCTTCTATAGGTATGACTATGTTATGGTAAGGTAAATTCCACGAAAACATGTTATTACAATAATTAAAATTTTACAATTCGATTCCCCGTAAGTTCTAGCAGAATGGTACTTTTTATAGACTTAGAGGGCATAAGGAGTTTTCACCCTTATTCTCTTCACATTTTCACCACATTGTACTTATATACCTATGGGCAAATTATAAAATTCAGCCAAAGATGTACAAAAGGTGCAAAATCAGTGCTCACAGGACTGCATGAGACACGCTTGCAGCCGCGACTCCCGGAGCAGAGGCTCAGAAGCTCGGCTAAATGTAAATCGGACGAGATTATAAAACAAACTTTCGATTCAATTACATCGCTCTTTCCATTAGGTGCGCTTCAACCTGCTTCAACCCGTCCGGCGGCGTCCCCACCCTCGACCGAAACCTCCTTCCTCACCCCCTCCCTCCCTCCGGTTCTTCCCGCACACATCCGTCTGCCCTTCTCCGCTCTTCGACGTGAATTGGCCCTCAAATGCGCCTTGCACAAAATACTGGATCCTATAACACATACCTCTTACGTGACAGTTTGGGATTAACCACTAAGCCGCCCATCATGCTTAAAATAAATTTTACTTAACTTTTGTGTTTTTAAAGACATCCGTACCGTGTGTGTGTACCGTGTGGGGCCGGTACTGTACCGTGTGGGGCCGGTACTGTACCGTGTGGGGCCGGTACTTTAAAAGAATAGCCCCACTGCATCGCTCCCCGTGTATGTCGTAAAAGGCGACTAAGGGATATGACTCCCTTCTTATATTACTAGGTGGTGGGGTTTAACCCGCCCGGGTTGGCACCACCGCACTGAATGAAAGGTCGGTTGAAACGGCTATGTAAATAGTTTGTGTTTTCCGTCCAGTTCAGTGTAACCGGCACGACCGAAGGGAAGCACTGACGTGGCACCAAGTTCACCCGGTGTTATGGGCTGACATCACGGATGTTGTAGGTGATGTAGCCTACTGTGTCAGTTTCCATAAATAAATAAAAAAATCCGATCCCCAAAATTTTCGTAACTATCCGGCCATTTTGTATGAGTTTAGGATACTCTTCACTAATCTCGCAACGAATATTCATGCTTGAACAGAAAATAAATAAGCATTTGAACAGCGATGCCGCAGACGCGAATAACATTTTCCGACTTGGGACTGAAATTTGTTGTTATACCAGTATTACGATGGTATGTCAAAACAGTACCGCAAACATAAACACTCCATATCCGTACCTATGCATCTCGGTATCTACCGAAAACAATGTGATTCGGTACCTAGAACCTAGAACGAAGTATTGCGGTACCGAAATAATTACGATTATGACGGTATCCTCACATTTCAATACTGATTATATTTTCGGCTTTAAAATAATTTTATTGTAGAAATTAAGAACTGCAATTTTTTTTTGAGTAAGTAAATTTTATATAAATATTTTCGGTTTTCTTATTTAATCGCAAACGTTTTTAGTCCCTCGTTGGATCGCGTCTTCCGACAGCCAATTCACGACGCTCATGCCGCCGCGCGCCGGGCCGCCATATTACTTCAATAACGAGCGCAAGGGCGAAAGCTTCCAAACGCCGCTCAAAGCTCCGACGGCGCTCAATAGGCGCCGAATTTTACATAAACTGATTGAAATTCACGCTTAAATACTGAACTGAACGGGGAGAAGTCGAGGACGCGTCTGCAGCTCTCTGAAGATATTTGACAGTACAGTGTGGACCGAGATCATGAACAAAGCCGAATTTTAAGAAACACTTGTAATTGTAAAAGGCTTAAGGACAAGATGCCGTGCTAAAGGGCGACAGGCTCGCCACCTCTCACCTTGGCACGGTACTTCCACCGAGTCATGCAGCAGGTGAGTCTTCGTGCCTTACTTGCTGCTTGATCGATTGAATCATGTTCGAATATTTTGCGAAACGTGGTGGTCGGTGCTGTGCTGTAATTTAACAGAGTTCTTGCAGCACAACGCCGATTACTCTGCTTGCCCCGATTGTCGGGATTCAGCGTGTGTGATATGTATGTATGTATGTACTTGTAATTGTGTATATTCTTTGTCTATTGGTTTTAAAAGTACGGCTTTTTTTTCTCTCGTCAGCTATGTGCAAGCACATTTGCATAATATTCTACGACAATATCAGTATAGGAAAAACAATTCGAATAGGCTCTGAATTTCACAGCTGCCAACAAAGTTATGTAGACCATAATATAGCAGATATTTTGGGAGATATTCCTAAAATTTCTAAAATTATGATTTTTAAGATATACATGGAACGTATATAATTATGAATTTAAATTATGTGCATAAAGTAAATGTCAATAATAATTTATCATTCAGATCGAATATTTCCATCGGATAATACTTTTAAAATTGTTGTACGTAAGTAAAGAAGTATCGGTGTATTTACTCCGAACATACTGTTCGATCTACGGAAGGCAAGATCTATCGGATCGAGATGGTCTCGTCTACGGATACCCTGTTTATTTTCTTCCCACTGATCCCAGCCACTCTGATCCCGCGGCGCGTCATCCCATCTCCTCTTCCATTAAGTTTTACTGCCTTCGTGGAGACGCAGCCACTAAAATTCAAATGCCACGCTCCTACACTCCCGGGATTAGCCAAGCTTTCTACAGTATTCAGTCTTGCGACCGATCCCTTTGAAGTGAAAGCGTTGTCCTTTCTTTTCACTTGTCTACACTTTCATTTTCTACTCTATCGTCCAAACGATAGAGTACTTAATCGATCGCATTTGGAATAAGAGTCGAAGATCAATCGGCAGATTTATCAATAGATCAGTTGTAGATTTTATGAGGATAGTTGTTCGAAGAAGTGGTCTCTCTACTTTGGCAGCAATTTGTTGCGATACTTCATTGTTTTATAAATAGCTTGAGGATTGTTGGGCTTAGGGCGTCTAAAGCGCGTCACAGACGATGAAGATGATATAAAATATGTCTTATCTTACTAATGTTTTTAAATTTATCGTGTTATTAATTAAACTCATATAATTTTTTTACGGATGAAGACAAAGTTGTCGCGATGTTTGGATCGCAATCTGACACCGCTGCCGAATACTGTGCAATCCACAGCTGAAATCTAGGAAAAAGAGCAGTTTGACATTCATCATCAGAGCATCTGCATTAATCCTGCGGTACTAATTACCCGGTCGGTAATAACATTTCATCTTGTAGTAACTCCATCGTGTGTGACGCGCTTAATGCAATAGTTAGGGACAGCTACAATAATATTATATGCACTTTTATTCTAGACGAAAGCAATTCTCTGATATTGTTTTATTTGGAACATCTTGTTGTTATTGGTTGCATTTAATGGTTCAAAGATTTCGTACTGAAGACGTCTGCAGGTAGAGAATTGGCAAATTGCTTAGAATAGATACGACTTTATTATTCACACCATTAAGCCATCTTGACTCATGTTGTACGCTAGCGAAAGTTGGCATCTTGACTCTTATTGTACGCTAGCGAAAGTTTTTCGGTAGGTATTATATTTTCCATGTAATGCACAATTTTGTTATCTTTGGCACGTAAAGCCATTATATGGGTACTTATTTTTTAAGCTGACAAAAGGTTATTTATTATGAAAAAATTACATTACTCCATGCAAAATGTACATAATATTATGTTGAATGAAACCATGGGTGTAAAAAACGGGACCAGTGGACCTACGTGTGGAGCGTGACACAAAACAGACAGAGTTAAAAACAATATTAAATACACTGTGTATTCACATTTAAAAAATTGACAGTTACAAAAAACATCCATGCAACTTTGGTGAGTTCATCAATTCATAGAGATTATAAAATATATTATTATAACTAACACTTTAGATCTTGTGTGATAAATATTTCAATCCATATATTTATTCGTAGTTCGAGTTAAAGTAATTTTTAGTTCTTAGGTTAATATTTTAATATTAGTTTAATATGGCCCTAGTTAGCTGAAATAAAGAGATAAACTGTTACGTTGCAAAACCGCAAGGTCTGCCGTAACACGACCCTTCGGTTCTGTTTAGTTATTTGTTTCAGTATTTTAAATATTGCCGCCGCTCACGGACGAAGGCGACTCAAATACGGCGACCAGAATATGGCCGCGCGTTATGGTTGCATCTGACATCAACCAACACAGCAACTCAATCAGAGTCGCGTCGCTTCGTGCGCCGGTATTAGATAACATTAATAGTCCAAATGATAAATAAAATAAAAGTATTAATTGTAAAATCTTTACTTCACAGTTGTGAGTAGAATCAAATAAATTAACATTTAATGGGCGTCAACTCATTCGACTGTCCGCGCCGCCGCTCACGGACGAATGAAGTGCTGTCTCGCTCGCCGATACCAGGGAGCGAGGCAGCACGTCAAGAGAAAGAGCGAACGGAGTCGCGGACCCGAGAGCGAACCACGAAGGATAGGACAGTGCGACAGATATTACTTTTCTTCCGGCTGTCAGAGATTGGTGCACGCTCTCAGCACAATTCTTTTTTCAAGCTTAAATTAATGTGAAAAGAGTATTAGGAATATTTTCACATCTCGCCTTGAACGAGAAGTAAACTCCACGTCAGTGGGTGAGTAGGCGAACGCCAATTATATAAATTGTATGTGTAAAATCGTTGTGTAAAAATTTTATACCGGCCGCGTGACTACCGTCACCGGCCACGTTTCACAAAATTGTAAATTGTGTTTTTACTGCGTGATAGGGCCCCACCGCCGCTCCATGGCGATTATGTTAGTGCGGCGTGTGATTTTATCCCTATCGCGCAGAGTTTGGTACGGGCTTCGCTCCAAGACAACTTCCCGACTTCCGCTCCCGTCACCGCGCGAGCGGTCAGGACGGTCGGAGAGTGCCCCGTCGACGCCACCCCTGCGAGTCAGCGACTCCCCGGTCGCTGGGCTGCCGGCGGCTCTGCTGTGTTCAGCGGAACGCCGCCGTGCCGTGGGAGCTGCGCGTCGAGAGGCTAGGCCTCCGGCTGATTGTGCGGGAAGACGGAGACGAAGACCACGACGTCCATCACGAAACCGGTGCGATCGTTCCTATTCTCCCTTAGTCAGCTGACTAGGTAGGTAGGTAGGAATTCTTGTTCGCCGAGCGGACGCAGCACGCCGAGGACTTGTATTTAATCCAGAGACCCTATTTAAATACCAATTAAGTGTAGATACGATTGAATAAATCTACAAGTTGTACACCTGGGTTTTATTTATATTGCCATAAAAATAGACAGTTAACAAAATAAAAAAAAAGTAGTCGTTATAAGTAGTGAAGTTTTAGTAAAGTTTTAGTAAAGTTTTGATTGAGAAAGCGTAAGAGTCAGGAAGGTTAAGAATAATAGCTGAAAGAAAATCTTAACAGTGAAACGAAAATATGTATTTTTAAAAAGTTATATAAAGTAGTAGTGGGAGTGGAAGTTATCCAAATCCTTAAATCCACTCTTAATTTAAGAAGTCCAAGATTCTACGTCGGCTTCTGGAGTTTCTAATTTCTAAAAATACTTTCGGCTCGCCTGGATGAGCTTAGCTAGCTTAGACTAGCTGGTGGGTGGGTGCGAGTGGCAAACTTCTAGTAGGTAATTCTACTTGAAACTAAAGGAAAATTAACGTTATATCACACAGTACTTACTACCAACATTCATTATTACTCGATAAACATTTAATTAAAAACTCAGTAAATACAAGAAAACAAGGCCGGCTTATTCCACGGACATATTAAGGCCGTGACAAACGCCAACGACCTTGAGCATTCGGGAATTCTACATAATGTACCATGCGACTGCTAATTTCGCTTCGCACGTTCAAGTCACATTTAGCGTAGTTTGTCGCTATCAGCCTAAAGAGTTGATGGTTCGGGGTTCGAATCCCACTTTCGTATGTTTTTTTTTTTTGCTTTTTTATTATTTTAATTATTAAAATGATTGTGGCTTATGAAACTGATGCGTGATTCTAATTTTTTATTTTTTATTATTTTACCTAAATAACATTTTATTGTAATTTCTTCCAAATTATTTTAGTTCATGTACTTACCACTTTTTATAAACCTCTAAATAGACTATCGATGAAAACTAAAATAAAAATAGGTAGGTAGGTAATAGGTAGATAGGCATTTAGGTATGTATGGCAAATATCATAGCAACATAGGTACCGGCCGGCGCGCGCGGCGCGCGCGGCGGCAGCATGGCACGGTGCGGTGGGGTGCGGTGCGGTGCGGTAACTCAGTAGCAGCGTGCGGTGCGGAGGCGGCACGGCGGCGGCGGCGGCGGAGGCGGCGGCGGCGGCGCGGTGGAGGCGCGGGAGGCGCCGCGCCGCCGCGTCGTCTCCGCTCCGCGCCACCACAGTGCCGCCGCCGCCGCGCCCCCGCTCCGCAGCGCGCCGCTGTTGCTAGGCTACTTTTATTTAGGCACGGTTCTATAGTCCTTGCATCTCAAGCGCAGACAGCGTTATACCACAGTACCTATTAGTTATTCTGTGGTTATACCAACGAAAGCCATGCGTATAACGCCCCGTCAAGTTACGTACCGGAGCGTATACTGATAGATACCACAGAAGAGAGATATTACTGATACGGTCGTACTGTATACTGGTACGGAAAATGACACGGTGGCAACATCACCTACAATACAACATCCGAGATGTCAGCTCGTAACAACTGGTGAAGTAGGTGCTATGTCAGTGCTTTTCTTCGGTCGTACCGGCTTCACTGAACTGGACGGAAAAAAAGAAGGGAGTCATATCCCGAAATAGTTTGTATTTTCCGTCCAGTTTAGTGTAGCCGGCACGACCAAAGGGAAGCACTGACATGGCACCTAAGTTCACCCGGTGTTATGGGCTGACATCACGGATGTTATAGGTGATATAGCAAACTGTGTCAGTTTACATAAAAAAATCCCTCAGTCGCCTTTTACGACATGCACGGGGAGAGATGCAGTGGGGCTATTATTTTAAATTACCATTACCACAGAAGACAGAAATGACGACCGACACGCGGGCGCAGCAGGGCAGGAGCGAGCAAGCGAGCCCGGAACTAAAATTGTATCTAGTATTGAAGTGCCTGCTAAATTGACGAAGGCAAAAATTTTACCCTTCCGACTGAAGAATTACGTCAATAATTTCATGTAGGCGTTTTTTGTTTTTTATTTTTATCTCCTTTCGTGGATAAAATAATAAAACAAATTGAATAGAGTTTTCTCAGAGCTTTGTGACCTTTGAATCGGTGGTATTGTAAAATTGTAATAATACACACATACTCAGATTTTCAAAAAATCATGCTTTTTTTATATATTTTTAATTTTATGTTTATTACTTACTTTTACTCATTATTAAAAAAACCAGCAATGCACTTTGTTGGTAAGGAACCAAAATATAGGTTGGTATTTTTTTAATTTTCTGAATGTGTGTCAATTGGTCAGTTTTGGACCTTCTTTGTCGCACTTTTTGCATGTTTTGCGTATTTGGCGTTTGTCACCGCCTTAATTCTTATATTGAACTTTGACTATACTTTCTACCGAACTCCGGTGAAGTATTAAAGGTAGGGTTTATTTCTGAGCTGATCCAGTATAGGTAATAGTCAAAGGCAGTCTCGGTAGGTCGGTGTTGCGAGCGATCGACCGCCGATTTGAAAACGGTTTTGGATGGATGACCGTTCGACCGTTGGAAGCTGATCGCGGTTCGAATTCCACGTTAAACTGTAGGTCCATCCTTCCTTTCTTACCTTACTATACTCCGTTCATCCTAGCAACTAATGCCGAGCGGTTTCTCGCTCTCGCAACGGTTATTACTCTTCTTTACACAGGACACAACGTTGTGTTTGTGAGTCATAGGTGTATGCGAAAGTCATCTCAGAAACATAACGGCGCGTGCGCCGCTGCGCCTGGAGTTAGTGTTGCGTTTTTATTCTGAGAAGGTTTCGGGTAGCCAGGTGCAGTCGGCCGGTCAGTCGACGCATTACAATAATTATTAGCCTTTCCTACGCGTCATAATACGCGGGCTAGAAACTGAACGCACGCGACTTTTCTGTCGCTCCGAAAATTTTATTAACTTTACGAAGAAATAAGAAATACCTAATGTGAATACTAATTTAATAAGCAGATAATTGCTTAAGCAAGTGAATAGAAGTGTGATTTTCACTAAGATTTGTGTGTATCGGCCGATATTAAGCATCCTAACACCGTTGATTTTATTTCGCCTACCCACCGCGAGATGGCAAAGGAATGCGGAATATGTAAACAAGACGTGAAGCGAGGTTCGGGTACCTCTTGCGATGGTGATTGTGCACAGTGGCTACATTACAAATGCGTGAAGCTGACAGAGCAGGCTGTGACAGCGGCGAGGACCCGGGACAAGCTGTGGCGCTGTTCCCGTTGCCGCGCACCACCGAAGCATATACTGATCGACTCTGTCGCAGAGATTGGAGGTACGCGAACTCCTGGAGGTGGAGGCACACCGTATGGTACTCCGGACGGCACCCACACATTGGACGATGCCGCTTCTGGGCCATTTAGCGCTTTCCCGATCGACATCGCTGGTACTCTGTATAAGTTACAGCAGGACGTCGAGCGCATCCTAAAAAAACAGGATGCACTCCAGAGCACAATCAGCGGCATGCAGAAAGGACAGCAAGAAATGCAATCGGTACAGGCGGAAATGGCAAAAACTCTGGAGTTCCTTGGAGCAAAAGTGCACGACTTCGAGACCTCACTATGTGTACAGAAGAAAAGGATAGACGCACTGGAGGGACTGGTGCCTGAGGTGAATCATCTTCGCGCTGAGATTGAAAGGGTTCAAATTCAGCGCGATGACTTCGAGCAGCAGGCCATCCTGGACTCCGTGGAGGTGAAGGGCATCTCAGAGTCGGCGGGAGACCTACGCCGCGTCATAACTGGAGTCGCTGGCGCGCTCCACTGCGCTCTGCAGCCGGCCGACATCAAGCAGGCGATCCGTCTTCCCACGGGCAAACCCACCAAGAGCGTTCGGGTCACGTTCGCCAGCAAGGAGAAGAGAGACGAGTTCCTAGCCAGCGCTAAGGCGAAGCGGCCACTTAAAGCGAAAGATCTAGGCCTCGGCGATGAAGACACACCGGTTTATATTAATGAACTCTTAACTAATCGAAGAAAAATGTTATTGTCTAACCAATAACTTATTAACTCTGAATGTAAAAAAAACTAAATATATGTGTTATGGTATCACGAAAGCCAGTCACCCGGCGTGGAACACTGATCTCAAAATACATACTTGTGGTAGGAGCGTCGTCGGGTGTACTTGCCAAGCTCTCTTACGTACCAGTCAAATAAAATATTTAGGTATAACACTAGACGACAGGCTTTGTTGGGATTTGCATCTGGTGACTCTTGCTGCTCGAGTACGGAAGCTTATATATATATTTAAACGTATTCGCAACATAGCCAGTAATAAACTAATAAAAATCGTCTACATGGCACTGGCACAGTCGTTACTCACATACTGTGTACTTTCATGGGGTGGAGCGGCTAAAGAGCATCTTTTACAGGTCGAAAGAAGTCAAAGAGCTCTTCTCCGAGTTATTTATAAAAAACCGTTCAGGTATCCCACACACGACCTCCACACAGAAACAAGTACCCTCACAGTGCGCCAACTATTTATTGAAACTTTAATAAGGCAAACGGTAACTTCTAACAAGGATAATGCACGGAGATGTACACGAATAACAGAGACTGTGCCAGTCCCTAAAACCAGAACACGGTTTGGGCAAAGGACGATGCGTTTTCTCGGACCATTTCTCTATAATAAAATTAATAAAGTTACAAATATTAATAGTATGAGCTGTAGGGAAAGGGCAAGGAAAACGCGGCAGTGGCTGATGGAAAACAATTATAATGATACTGAAAAACTCTTTGACATTATAAAGTAAAAAAAATTAAAAAAATAAATAGAAGGGACAAATACATTGAAAGAAAAGTGCTACTTTAGGTTAGAGATGTAGTTTTAAATAAAGCTATTACAAATGCATCCACACCCTATCCCACTCACACATACACGCACTCACCCTCTCATACTCACCCTCGCACACACACACACCCTCTCTCTCACACACACACACACACACACACACACACCCTCACACACACACACACACACACACACACACACACACACACACCCTCTCACACACACACACACACACACACACACACACACACACACACACACCCTCACACAGACAAGACTATTTCAACACAATAAAACTGATTCGTAAAGAAAAAACAATCTTATACTCATTGCTAGTTTAAAATGATATTAAATTATTATACTCTGCCCGTTCTATCTGTAACATTAGAAGCACTGCCCCTCATAGTACAGCCTTAGGGCTAGTTTGGGGGGCAGAAACCAAACATGGTAGAAAACACCAAATAAAAAATGTAATTTAGGTCTAGTAGATATAAGTCTATTTCTATAAGTATAAGATTCTATAAGTTTTTTATTTATGTTCACATCTAAGACTGTTTTTATCAGTTTATCTTTATTAAATGTACATGTTTTCTTTTTTTATCTAAATAAAGTGAAACTGAAACTGAAACTGAAACTGATATAATAATAACGTAAATTGTTTTGCATATTTTTCACGTGTTATTTTGAAGTTTTGTATATTATTTGTTTTGGTGGGTTAACTTATCCACCTACAATAGAACGAACAGCTGAAGTAAGTAGATAAGGCACAAAATTTGAAAAGTGAAAATATAAATATTTAACTTGATTCCAAGCAAAAAATAAAAATAAACAGGTTTATTGCAAAATTTTCATTCATCAAATAAATAAACAATAATTCAATAAATTTTTAAAATTAAACTATGTTCATAACCTCAGTTCACAGTCACTTCAATCACCCTTTGCGAGAGTGAAAGTACAGAGAAAGAGAAACCGCTCGACATTAGTTGCTAGGATGAACGGAGTGTAGGTGGTAGGGTTTGATACCACCGCGCTGAATAATAGGTCGGTCGAAGCGAAACGAAAGGGTGTTGTGTCAGTTTCCCTAAAAAAAAAAACCTGCCAAGTGCGAGTCGAACTCGCGCACCGAGGGTTCCGTATCGCCATGTCATGGTCAGCGCTGCTTCATACTGTTTTCGGTAGATGGCGCGCATAGACTTTTTAGTTTCGTGTATGGGGACCCCCGTGAATTTTTTACTTTTTCTTATTTTAATGATTTATTGTTATATCAGCCATAATAAGAATAACACATATTCTATGAAAATTTCAACGGGCTACATATTACGGTTCAAGAGATACAGCCCTCGGACAGACAGACAGACGGCGTAGGCTTAGTAATAGGGTCCCGTACGACGGATACGGAACCCTAAAAATGTTGTCGCCACTAAAGTCATAGGTCTCGTTTCGACACGGCAAGCGACACGGCGGCGGCGGCGGCGCGGCGGGGCGGCGTCGTCGTCGGCGCGCGGCGCGGCGCTACGTTTCGTAGCTATCTAGCAGTACTGACACCGCTACGAAGCACTAGATAAGTGGCCGACCACCGAGCCGACTCACAAGCGAGTCAACGGCTGATCCGGAATTATCACACGGTGGCATCGTTCCGCCCCCGCACCCGCTCATCGCGTCGTCGGCAGAACCAGGAACCAGCCCAGCAGCTGGGATATCAAGCTTATCTGGGGAAGAACCCATATAATGCAAATAAAAAAATTCTATTCGTAACGAGTGGACGAGTTATTTTTAAGATCGATAAAGGTGGTATGTGTATATTTTCGGATTGCAATAATAATTAACTTCGAAAGATAGGGTGAATTCTTTATTGACTATTACATAATTTTTCGATTTAATACTTAATAATATTTTTGTTGTCTTTGCTTATACTCTCGCCATCGATAGAAGAACCTTATGAGAGCAGCCGTTTGAGTTTAAATTTAAAAGAAATGAACAAATTAGAGAAGTCGCCACAAAAAAAAAATGGGTATATATTCTTCAAAGTAACAACTATAACAATGGACCATATATGACAAACTCTGCTATCAAACATAAAGGTGCATTGATGCCCACTCAAAACAGTAAGATATCCTTTTCTGCTGACAGTACAAAGAAAGCGGTCGGTTCACTGACTGTTAGTAAAGTTCTTGCTATTGATTCGAACCGTACTTCTTTTGCAGGCTGCAGGGATGGATCGAACTTGAGACTGGCGAAAGCAGAACTTACGGTGATATAATTTATTTTGAGGTCGCTATGTAGCGTTATAATAATATATTTTATAAAAAGAAAAAATTAAAAAGCTGCACGTGCCTCACGGCTGATTTCACCACCTTCCGCTAAAATAAATAATAAATAAATATAACTTCTTTCAGATAATTTTTGTGCATAGTACCTCTATACATACAACAATATCACACACAAACAAACAAACAAAAATTAACAAAAAATAATATATTTTGTTTTAATTACAAGGAGAGGAGTGTATGTGGGGCCAGTATTGGAACACTCTCCCACATCCACCCCCTCACCGCTGTAAATGTAACCGGTCAGTTAACTCCTGTCAAATGTAATATGAGAAATTTCAACAATTGGCGATATGCAACAGAATAACAACAGACAAGGCTGCATGGTATAATACCTTTGCCTATCCCAAAAAAGGGATAAAAAAAAATGAGAAATGTCACTTTTGAAATAAATAGAAAAAAAGCTTCGGGTTGCACTCCGGGAGTGCCGGCAGAAGTGAAAACTTAAACAGAACTATTATAATTATTTTACATCAAAAAGTTTATTTCTCAGAAAAATCAACTTTCATCCATAATTTCAACGAATCTTACGCTTTTTCGATCAGGCTACGGATCTGACGCGAGTTTAACATTTTTTACCCATCTAAAAAAAGTGCCAAGCGCCGCTAAAGAAGTTTCGAATCTTACGCTTTTTCGATCAGGCTACGGATCTGACGCGAGTTCTGACCAGAGTTTAAATTTTTTTACCCATCCAAAAAAAGTGCCAAGCGCGCTAAAGAAGGTTTCACTTCAAAAACTATTGGACGAGACTAAACCAGAGGTGGTGAAAACTTTAGATCATAAAAAAAAACATTCTGTCTACGGCGAAAACGGCCATAAACATAGCGCCACACTGAGAATATTTTGCTTCCAAAAAATTTCTACTTTGACTGAATTACTATTTTGCGTGTGGCGCGCACTAGACATTTATAAGTAGCGCAATGTATGCGCGTAGAGCTCCGAAATTTAGGAAGCTAAAATGCGCTCAGTGTGGCAGTAGGCTTAATATATAAATATGCCAGTATAGAACATAATAAAACACACAGAGAATAAAAGCTAACCAAATGGGAGACGGAGATGTAGGCAGATACTTGATGAGTTCACTAATAAAGAATAGTAGTATGTTATGCTCCGTTGAAATGTAATGCATTTATTTATATTAAAATTTAAATACAAAATAATTTTCCAGATCGTGACATAAATTAGGTAGAAGTACTTATTCCACAATTTTTATTTAACCAGAGACACACTCATTGCATTTTTACAACGAGATGCCATCAGGCAGCCCACAACGTTATTTCCTATCACTGGTTAGAGCTCTAAAACTTGTAGCAAACTTATTCCCTCTGTATCCACGAAATATAAAACTGGTCCGAGACCAATTGAGAGACCAATTGCAAGTACCCCCACCCACGACGCCAACGAGATGATTTAAAAATTTATCAACGATCGACGACCCTACTTTCTCACAGAGGGGCTGCAGTTTTTATTTAAATTTGTTGCTTTTTCTTCAGTTATCTATAAAATGTCATTCTCTCAGAGTTGACTCATAAAATGGGGAACTTCAAGTGTACATAGAATCGTTTCTTCGTTGACTACTACAGAGTTGGGTTCGGGGTTTCTCGATGGGTTTCTTAAGTACAAATAACAATATAGAACTCTAGTAGAAGTGAAATGAAATGAAAATATACTTTATTGCACAAAAGCAGTGACAAAAGACGGACTTAAAGTCTAAAGGCATTATCTACCAGGCATGTCTAGTATTGAAGGTAAGGTTGAGTAGTGCGAAATTAAATGAACAAAAAACAGTTACAACATTAATATTAATATACTTACACACCCAACAACAATTAAATAAATTCATTACATACATACTAACAGGTTACATACATATATAATATAAACATATAATAAAAGTTTGTATATACAAACGATAACACACACGGAGACATTACGAAATTTGAAAACATGTTACCTCAAACGGGATGAGAAAATGTTGTGAGAAGCGGAAATAAGGATCCAGTTCGAGCTGTTTCAACATCAGCGGTACAATAGTCCTGCGGAATCCTGCTGCTGGAAAGTCTGCGAATTCATTGAAAACACTCCTCCACTAAGTGTCATCGGGGCTCGATGTTTTCTCACACAGCTCGGCTGCTCTATCGCCCGTATTTCTCCGCTCTAGTTCCAGGGATACATTCGAATGCCGGCCGAAAGGAGCGTTTCTGCATAGGCGATATCCCGCGGGTACAATCCAACTGCAGGCTCTTTCTGGCAGATGTTCGCGTTTCGGCGAAGTGCGCTCTCGGTAACTTGAGAATCGTCTTGACAATTTGTTTGGGGAGTCCTGGGCCGTAATGCAGTTTTGGACTCTTTGGGCGCGCTGCGGCGGCGGCGCGGCGGTGGCCAGCCCGATTTCTAGATGTTGTCAATAACAGGTCGCCTGTTTGAAGTTCTTTATTACTTTCAGAAGTATGCTAGTGTGACGAAAATATGTATATGAGAATAGCTGGTGGTCTTCTGGAAGCTATTATTAATAATCAATAATTTTTATGTACTATCGCTGGATTATCGAACATAAAAATCTACTTCCAATGTTACCATCTGTCGGTTTTTGCCTCGAAAGCGTCGATACGCTGAGTTGAGAATCGGATGTTCCTAATTATTTAATTGGCATAACTTTTTGTACTTGACTGAGTTCGAAAAAAGCAGCTAAAAACTAGAGAAAACTATTTGTGCTATAAAACAAAAATGATATACTTTGCCGGTCATGCTCTAGACCTAAGATAAAGAATTATTCTTTATCTTAGCTTTAGACCCAGACCAGTTTGCCATTCTTTGCCCAAATAAAAAAAAAAATTCAATGTCTATTTTTAGTTTATATTATAGGCAATGCCAGACGCAAGAAAATATCAAGATGAATCAAGATATTAGTTTTTCCATCGATATCTAGTTCGGTGCGTTTTCCAGGCAGGCAATATCTCAAATGTTCTACATGTTTTGAAGTATAGATGTCTTCGAAGCGCTTTACAGACGGACTGGGAAATAAAAATGTCATCCCGATTTTATACGTTCCGAAAAATGAATCGAGCTTCTCGTCGCCGACTTTCTTCCTCCACGACAGCAATAAAAGCAAATAGACGAACTAGAAATCCATCCCGTCCGCGGCGATTAGGTCCAACACGTCACTGGCCGGCCGCCAAATGTGATCCGGCCGAGGGGAGATAGTCGCTTAAACAATAAAACTCTTCGGCCAATGTTTGCCGAGGAAATGATAGTCCTGTTTGTTCGCGATGCGAGCGATAGGCCGACCTATTGACTCTGATTAGGCTGAGTTTATGACAAGAAATATTGGTCGCAGAACGATGGACTCTCTGATGTATGGTTCGCCTTGTTTTTGGCTACATCCGTCGCTGGACCAGTAGAGGAAAACTCTCATTTACCTAATTCATTGTGTCTCATTGAGTAAAGATTTTTTTCGAGGTTCTTGCTGCTTTCACCAGACTGACCAGCGACGTTTTTATTATCTCTCCTAGGGAACTTAACTTCTAATATCTGAAATGAGATTTCTCAATCAAAGCTGGTTTATTTTATTCTGTTTTCTGCGCGCTGCAATTACGTACATTTTAAACGTACTGTTATCGGTATCTTTGTGGTTTTTGTTGGTTGTGAGTTTTAGACCCAACAATTTATTTTTGAGGTGGACCATAATTTCGATTCCATGTCAGCCGACGGGCCACCCAGTCATTAATTATTTGCCGTTATGTATATTACAGTTATGATATATGGATATTTAAATAAAACAAAGCTTTAAGTTACACATTAAAAATAATATAAAATAAAAAATTAATACCTTAATTAAGCCCTATTAAGAGGTTTTTGAGCTAACAGTTTATCAATATTTACGGACACATCTGAAGTCGATATTAAAATCAAGTATGAAATATGTTTTGCAGTTCACTAAGTACGGTACTTGTTTTTCACATAGCTGATAGTTGAAAAATCTTTTCGCACATATATGTTGAGCGGTAGATTGAATATTGCCTATATTCAATCTTCGGTTGAACCAAATATGCTTAAATCTGCACACATCGCAGAAAAGTCTTGCTTTGGTACCAATTTAAAAGTTTTATGAACATTTCTGAAGACTGCTGCGGTTGTGAAAAAACTGTGTCAGTAAATATCTGTTTCAAGGAAGTGTGATTTTTGGTTTCGGTAATTTACTAGCTGGATACTGTCTGGATATTCCATTATTTCATGTAAGGTAATTGAAGAAGGTGAACTTTAGACAGCGGACAGCACAATACAGATGTAACTCCCCGTATTCATTTATTCCGTCATCAAATAAAACCTTGAACTGACTTCGATGAAGTATGTCTTATGATCCGAATATAATTATTGCAGCGTATCTATTACAGCATCTTTAACGTCATCAAACTTCATATCTATCTGTCGCGGAGTGCGATTTTCTTCATACAAAAAAGATGTGTGCTGGGTCGCGCCGCGCCGCCGCAGTACAGTGCGGTCTTACCCGAGAAACTTACTCGATGAAAATAAATTCCTAACTTCATCAGTGTTTCATGATGATCGTTGAAGCGGAGCCCTATTTTACATGAATAAAATAAATTACTAGTACTGTGTGGTGTCGGTACTTAAAAAGAATAGCCTCACTGCATCTCTTCCCGTGCGTGCCGTAAAAGGCGACTAAGGAATGAGGATAAGATGCCGTGCTAAAGGGCGATAGGATAGCCACCTCTCACCTAGTCACGGTCCTTTACAGCAACGGGTAGGTCTTCGTGCCTTATTTGCTGCTTGATAGTTATTTTGTCCTAATACGTTGCTAAACATGGCGGTCGGTGTTGTGGTGTAATGTACAGGAGTACTTGCAGCACAACACCGATTACTCTTACCCCGATTGTCGGGCGACGCTGTATCGTGTGGTATGTATGTATGTATGGATGTAAAATAAATTGAACGTTATCTTCTTCTTCCTTTATTCATTCTTCATTGCAGATTTCCAGAATGTTACTCGAAGTGAGAACCGGTACGACACAGTTCTACGTGTATATCTCCACCTTTAGAAAAAAAAAAAAACTACTTAATGTTGAGCCTTCCGCAGTGGCTTCGAGAAAACAAGAGCAAGCGAATTAGCAAAGAGCAGACGAAAACAGGACAATATGGAGCGTGACCGAAAATGGGATAGAAAAGTAGATTGGGCATATTAGGCACAGAGAAGCACGACGAATGTGTACGTAAAGGAAGTAGGAAGAGGAAAGAGAAAGGAGTGTAAATCATTTAACTAGGTGATGAAAATGGAAGCTGTCCCAGAAGTGTTGAAGATCCTTTAGCATAGCAATATGAAAGCCAAGATGGGTATTATAACGTATTAATTTGTTTGCAGTGGTTTGGATACTAAGGATATCGCGTAAGGTCTAATAGAACATTTTACAATCCGTTAATTTCCGTGCCTACTGCTAAGATAGCGCGATCTTAATAGCCTTCCGAAGATATGTCAGATTGCACAGGTGATAGACGTGTGAGCCGTTACTTATAAGTGAAAAGACATACAGACAACCAGACGTTGTAAATAAGGTTATCATCGTCATTCCAATAAAGGAAATTGATTAAGAGGGAAGTTGATTAATGCAAAAGTCTCGCCTATACAAAAGTAAGACTCCTTAACAGTACGTTAATCTGATCTACAAAAAATAAGACTTCTGATGCTTGAAATATCTAAAGTTTTAATAATGTTGATTGTTCCTTGTGGTTCCGTGCTACCCGAGATATTGATCCTGTTAAACTTATTTTCTTTAACAAACTGCAGAGAAACTTGCGAGGCTCTGTGCGTATTATTAAGTAAGATTCTTAGTTATAACTAGGTTTGGCCAGCAGGTCCGCTCGTGGAGTTTAAGGGTTTGGCTGAAGGCTTATGGATTATTCTTAGGTGTTAAGAGTAGAAGTAAATGTGACGTATGAACCTATTCTGAGTTAAGCCAGCGTCGGTTGTTTTATAATATGACGTAGGTAGTCTAAAATATTTTCGAATTTACCTGCTAAAGACATACAGATAGACAGCCGTTACAGTTTACAAAAGTAGATAAGAGGTAGAGAAAATATTTTTATTTATAATGTAGTACTTTAGCTGCAAAATCAGATACTCTGTTTTCCGTGTTGCAATTTTCACCGAGTAATATTCAAAACTGCGCGCAATTTCTTGGATTATTTCTGTGAAACGTGTGCTATGTGGTTATGAATTTAATTTAAGTTCTTTGCATGTATGAATTAATTTAAATAATTTGTATGATAATGGTTATATTATCATAAGACTTCAAATGTTTTGGTAGCTTTTGTGTTAAGAAACATTGAATTAGTTAAAATATTACGTCGTACTTGCTCTGTGCTTGTACGTAGATGAATCTTTTAATAGTATGTAATCCACACTTAACCCTGAATGCCAAGTAAAGCTTAGTGAGATTTATATTTTCATTATTCCGAGTGCGGGATATGCTACAGGGTTTCCATCTCGTGTTCGTCTTCAAAAAGGAATTCCACCAGACGGATGGATGTTCTCAATATTTTCAGCTATAGTGTTTTGCATTCTCCTGAGTGCAACGAATGCTCCAGCTCCGGTGCTAAGGTGCGAAGGTTCTTGTTCTCGCCTAGTTTTTCGCAACGCTCCGCAGCAGCTGAACTTCGCCGCGCCACTTCTGGTTCGGCAATGTGGCGCGTCTACGTGCCGCGCATCGCAAGCCCCTTGCAGACAACCGGTAGGCGCGT
This sequence comes from Nematopogon swammerdamellus, assembly GCA_946902875.1. Classification (NCBI taxonomy): domain Eukaryota; kingdom Metazoa; phylum Arthropoda; class Insecta; order Lepidoptera; family Adelidae; genus Nematopogon; species Nematopogon swammerdamellus. The sequence goes on from OX336343.1 coordinate 14,907,559, forward strand.
TCTGTTTGAGCTGTTAGTGGTGAACATAGCGAATGTAGCATTAATAATTTAGTCTTAACGCGTTGTTTTTAACGCCCGACGCAAAAAACGGAGGGGTGTTTTATGTAAGTTTGACGTGTGTATGTGAGGGTGAGGGAGGTTAAGGGCGTGTGTGCCTGTGGCATCGTAGCTCCTAAACGGATGGACCGATTTTGATGTTGGGTTTATTAGAAAGCTGGTTTAATCGGGATGGTTCTTAGCTATGTTTGTAATCAAGTAATTAAGTAATTAATAAAATATAAAAAGTGGGCCGATTCGCATTGTTTTTTTTTTTTTAAAAGCTTGATATAAGAGTTAAATTACAAATTAAAAAACCTAAAAAGGTCAATAATGATTTCCGTTTACTTACTTAAAGGATTCGGGGGACCGCTAAGTAAATAAAATATGAAAACTCAGAGCTGCAGGCGAATTTAGTAAAGCGGTCCCGCGACTCCTTTAAGTAAGTGAACGGAAATTAGTTTTTACTTTTCAAGGGTCGGGGGGTTTTAAATTTGTAATTGACCTTTTTTGTGCAGTGCGCTCGACGAACTTAGTTTAGTTAACGCGTAACTGTGAATACAGTTTAGTTATGTAGGGTTAATGCTTTAAGTATTAAAATAAACTTGCTCTTAATAATAAGAACAAATTAAATAAGACCACTGCCCTCCTCAAAATTATGCATTTTTCAGCGGGAGTATTCGCCTCATTCCGGCGTTAATATTCAAAGCCTTACGTGAGAGGGTGGTATCTAAGTGATCGCATACGCGTGGGCGTCTCACACTCTTTGAGATATCAAAGTGAAATGGTTACAAATCGCATCGCACAGAGTCTTTTTAATCTTAATACCAGCCAACCGCTAGTTACGCAGTTAGGGCTTTGGAGTCATTCGCTATGTGTAAAATATAAATAAATTCCTCGTTCATTCCTTTCTTTTTATTTTATCTTATCTACTTTTCGAAGAAGCAATTACTTTCGCAAATTATTCAATATGAATGCAATTTAAACCCCTCCTTCTTCGGCTCCAAAGACGCATTGATCTTCAACTCTCTTCGCAAATGGCCACTTAGAAGGCGAGCCTTCCCTTCATGTGCATTGAGATTTAATATAGGTTTCGCGGATATCAACGACCTTAGTATTTACTAAAACCAGTTTTATAAACGAAAATCACTACATGCTGGCAGTGGACTCCTGTTTTCACAAAACTAGTCGCACTCAGGTAATGGTGGAAAGGGCGAAATCTTGCCGAATGTAATTTCTTTTAGTCAGAATTGCACGCCAATCACTATCCTCGCGGTGTTTTCATCACTGAGTGACTGGTGGATTTATTACCACTAAGAGCTTTTTCGTTTATTTTGGTTTCAAACTTGAACCTTGAGTTCTGAACTGTGATAACTAGTAGTAAAGGCAAATTAAAATTCATGAAGAAAACTTGCAAATTGAGAGTTGCCTGCCAGCACTTTCGCATTCCTTCAATCTTTTTAAAAGATTTTAAATTAGTAAGTTCGATTCGAAAGAAATGCCATAACTGCTCCCCAGTGCATTCCAAAGTCGGCGTTCTTAAAATGCGAAATCTTTTCCTTAAAAAAGGGGCTGGAATGGAAGAGCTTAGTTACCCGGAAATGAATACGGCCGAGCGGAAGCCACGCTAAGAGCTTCGCTCTAATGTGCACTTAGGGTTAGCTCGCAGCAGCACATACGAACCTACCGGTTCATTCCGTTATAGTGAATTAAGTATCTGTCAGCGAAAAGCACGCTCTGTGAGGGTAGAAACTGAATAGTTCCAATGAAGCAGCGCTGGTTCATGGGAGTATTGTATATCGTCATAATTTCGAACCTGCTAGCTGGAATTCTGCTTCCTTAGTCTATCCATTTTGGCAATGTGGGTGAGGCCAGTCTACTGCAAGAGGATTCCTAATTGTTCTCTAACGATTTTCCTCTTTCCTGATTACGTGATCTGCCCACAACGATCCCTAAAACAACAGATCTCCCGTCGACAGCACCCGGTGTATCTCTCTCCCTTTGAAATTTTATTATTCGTATGGCATCATTTAAAGGTGAAATTGGGCGGAAATTTCTATTGGCATAGTTGCCTTAGGCCACAATAGCGCGGGCAGCCGCCTACAATTTGTACAGTGCCAACGACACACATCAGCCGACCGCTCTTGGGGTAGTTACGCGACTCTATCGTCCTGATAAAGTTCTGTATACACTGAAACTAAGGAATTTATTGCAATAATTAGCTTTTCTGTGATATTTTTGTACCCTGTTCTTTTTTATTGTATATCTTGTATTATATATAATATCATCTATTGCGTTCTACATTATCTCGTTCTTTTTTTATTCTTTTTCATAAATTTGTATTGTGTTGAGTTTTGCTCTATCCCGTTATATCGTGAGTGGTTTTGCAGTGTACTCTGTTATTTTGTGCTATATTTTCGTTTTTTTTTTAATTTATTTAGCGTTCTTTTGTGTTGCGTTCTGTCTGTTCAATGTCTTATAAGATTCGGTCTGTCCATTTTTTTTTCGTGAATTTACCCGCTCTGGTCGTCATTGACTACTTTCTCGAATCTTTACGAATATACTTATTGGTATGGCTTTTCCCCTTCATGTACATTGATTTTATGGTAAATATAGAAAATGTTCAGGTCTGTACAGACGCCGGTAGTGTTAGTCGCGAACCATTCACCCTCGCGCCTCCCGGCTGTGTCGAGACCTACTGTCGCGTCGTTTCAAGGCACCGATTTCTGTCAAAGGCGACAGCTCTGCGGTTGTACATCGGAAAGACTAATGGTCACTGCTCTTTGATGTATGGCTATACGGACCCAACTACATGCTGAATAAACCTAAATTTATCCGGCGGTCAAACCGAAATCGACTCTGCTACGCTGAACGTAGAAAATTATTTCGTATAACTTCTCATCACACGGATGGTGCCATATAGTAGAGCAGTTAATTTAGCTTTAGTGGATTTGTATCCGACGCTTGTGACCTGAGGATTTCCAAAATGTGCCCTATTTCGTGATGATAGGGTACAACATGCTCTGTGCGCGGATGATTTGTTCAGTCGCGTTTATAATTTAACCGGCTGACTTATACAGTGGTCAGCGCGAAGAGGTCTCAAAATTGACGGCCGTTATACCTACTCGTGTTTACGTATAAGGTGCTTCTTTATTAGCTGCAAATATTTTGGCAGGGTTAAATACCCGCCATAATAGACTCACTGAGGAAAACATTATAAGTCTTTAGCATTAGTTTTCGAGGAATTTAACAAAGCATGTCTATATCTATACAATCAAAGCCTGCCACTACGTACCTAAGGCAGAGAAATTTCTGTCATGTATAGTTTCTTCAAAAAATTATGATACTCCTGTAGGTACCTTGTGATTAAAATGCCTTGCTTACTGTGACAGTAATACTGTGTGACAGGACATTAAATTACAAATTAGAAAACCTAAAAAAGTCAAAAATGATTTCCGTTTAATTACTTAAAGGATTTGGGGAACCGCTAAGTAAATAAAATATAAAAACTCAGAGCGGCGCGCGAATTTACTAAAGCGGTCCCGCGACTCCTTTAAGTAAGTAAACGGAAATCATTTTTTACTTTTCAAGGGTCGGGGGTGTTTTTAATTTGTAATTAAACTTTTTTGTGTAGTTTATGATGGCTAATTGTATCTGACAAGAGGTTTGGAGATATGCCTCTAGGTACTTTTAGATCAGGTAGCACGTACTGTTAGCTACTAGACAACTACGCTGTCATTGCAATGTACTCGTATTACTGTGCGTTACTAGCTAGCGGAGATATTTTTTGGTTCAAATATACGAGCATATAGGTAATCTGTCTTTCGCCCACGACTTCGAGTGAAATATTGAAAATTTAGTTAAGTTGTCTTAGTCGCAATTTATCAACTTCTTTCTTGCAAAATAGCATGTTCCAAGTCTAGCTAGTTGGCGCCTCGGATCTGAGGCAGGCACCATCAACATTTTATAGTATGCATTAGGGAAGAGATAATTCATGTGTTGTCCGGTGGCAATTTAGATTTACTCACGATGAGGTCTGAGTAAATTAGACATTGAATTAGTAATTATATGAGGCTCTCTATAGCTGCATCAAGAATAATTCGAGGGGATAGAAGGGTATCAACTTGTCCAGGAGAGAAGTAATTGTACATGTGTTCAGGAAAAGTAAATTATTTATTGCATGGATATATTTGTTACAGTTTTGGGATATCCTGTACCATCTCGTGTTAATTTTTTTTTTATGGAATCTGACACGCTTGGCTACATCACCTACAACATCACCTACAACATCCGGGATGTCAGCCTATAACACCGAGTGAACTTGGTGCCACGTCAGTGCTTCCCTTCGGTCGTGCCGGCTACACTGAACTGGACGGAAAACACAAACTATTTATATAGCCGTTTCGACCGACCTTTCATTGGTACCGGCTCGGGCGGGTTAAACCCTACCACCTAGAAATAGTCGCCTTTTACGACATACACGGGGAGAGATGCAGTGGGCTATTCTTTTAAAGTACCGGCCCCACACGGTACGGTTCATTGATTAATTGTGTTAATTCATAGATTAGGTATGTTGGGGACGAAGTAAATTGTAGATAGAAAAATACATTGTAACTCCACACAAATTTTACATAAACAAGCACAATATAATATTTACAAAGGCGGACTTATCCCGAGATTCCTATTAGTCAACATTTTGATGTTTGAGAGTCGATTAAAATAGCGAAATGTGAGTAGGTAGCAAAAGATTTGAGTGAGACTCTCAAGTAAAAAATCCTAAATAATACTTAGGAATAGACCCCCCCCCCCCCCCCCCACCCCTCGGCACCGAGGTTGAACCCTAACCCCCCTCGGGTTAGGGTTCAAACTTACTAAAATACTCGTAGCATATAAATTAATCGGTTTTGAAGTTGAAAACGCCCAAACTGCATGTGGAATATTTCCGTCTTTACACCTGAAATGTGACACGACACGAACCGGGAAGTTCATTATGCCACATTGAGGGAATAAGGCCCGTCGCACACTGTGCTATCGTGACGGGAATATTCACGTATATGTGATTTGATTTCCGACGTGAAGGCTGGTTCGATTGGAGTCATTGTGCCACGTGGGAAAGAAACTCTAAGGCGCACATCTCTTTTGTGGAAGAAGGGCTCATTTCAATAAATAAAAAAAAACGGTCACCCGAGTCGAACTTGAGTGGAGAGGGTTCCGTACCATTCCATTTTCCGTGCGATTTTGCGTTTAGGTTTTCCTGTAAACTATACGAGTCATAGAGGCCCCAATTTTTATACTCCCAATGTTTTTCGAAATGTTAGACTTAGTAGTTTCGGGGATAAGGGGGGGGGGGGGGGGGGGAGGGTAAAAGACGACTAAGGGATGATGATGAAATGAAGGGAAGCACTGACATGGCACCTAGTTCACCCGGTGTTGTGGGCTGACGTCACGGATGTTGTAGGTGATGTAGCCAACCGTGTCAGTTTCCATAAAAAAAAGTCGCCAAGTGCGAGTTGAACTCGCGCACCGAAAATCACGAAACGCCTAAATAAAAAATACACCAATGGTTTGACTGTCAGACATTCGTGCAGTTGAAATATACAAAAATATACCTATTCATTATATGACATAACTACAAAACTTTTTTCGGATTTTTCCTTTACTTGTGATATTGCTTCTTGCCAAATTTCATTTCTCTAGGTCATCGGTAAGTACCCTATAGGGTTTGATTTCATTTGAGGGAGTTTGCAAGTATTAAAATTTGAAATAGCCGTATCTTTTGATTGCACTGATTTAGAAGCTTGTATTTTCTACACCTTAAAGATATCGTAGATCTTAGTATTTCCTATTAATTTCAATTTGATATCTTGTCTTGACTCGTTCCTGAGAAAAAGGGTCTTTGCATTCAAAACAAGCAATTTTTAAATATCATATAACTACAAGTTTAAAATTTTCGGATTTTTTCTTTTACTTGTGCTGTGAGACCTTGCTTCTTACCGAATTTCATGATTCTAATTTAACGGGAATACCCTATAGGTTTTGATTTTATTTGAGTGAGTTTGCGAATATGAAATCTGACATAGATGGCCGTATATTTTGATTGCGTTGATTTAGAAGCTTGTATTTTCTACACCTTATAGAGATCGTAGACTTTAGTATTTTATATTTATTACAATTCGATATCTTCATCTCTTCCTGAGAAAAATGTCTTGACATACAAAACAAACACAATTTTTTTAATGTCATATAACTACAAATTAAAAATTTTCGGATTTTTTCCTTTACTTGTGCTATAAGACCTTGCTTCTCACCAAATTGTATGATTCTAGGTTGATGAGAAATACCCTATAGGTTTTGATTTGATTTGACTCAGTTTGCGAGTATGAAATTTGACCTAGATGGCCGTATCTTTTGATTGCGTTGATTTAGAAGCTTGCATTTTCTACAACTTAAAGATATCATGGATCTTAGTATTTTGTATTCATATCAATTTGATATCTTGATCCGTTCCTTAGAAAAAGGGTCCTTGACATACAACACAAAGAACATTTTTTTATGTCATATAACTACAAATTTACGATTTTCGGATTTTTCCTTTACTTGTGCTGTGAGACCTTGCTTCTTAACTAATTTCATGATTCTAGGTTAACGGGAAGTACTCTATAGGATTTGATTTCATTTGCCAGTAGTGAAATATGTGACTTAAATGGCCGTATCTGGTGATTTCGTTGACTTAGAAACTTAATTTTTTTACAGCTCCGAGGAAACGTAGACCTTTGTATTTGATATTAGTTTCAACTTGATACCTCCACCCGTTCCTGAGAAAAAGGGTCTTCACAGAACGACAGCCAGACAGACGGACAACGAAGTGATTGTATAAGGGTTCTTTTTTCTCCTTTGAGGGACGGAACCCTAAAAAGGGACAAGATGCCGTGCATAAGGGCGACAGGCTAACCACCTCTCACCTTGGCGCGGTCTTTCCACCTAGTCATGCAGCAGGTGGGCCGTGGGCCTTTGTGCTGTACTTGCTGCCTGATAGTTATCTTGTCCGAATACTTTGCTAAACGTGGTGGTCGGTGTTGTGCTGTAATTTATCAGAGTACTTGCAGCACAACACCGATTACTCTGCTTATCCCTATTGTCGGGATACGGCGAGTGGTGTGTGTGTGTGTGTAAGGTGCATAAGTATTTTTAGTAGCTCTATTTATCAGACACATGAGCATAAATAAAAAGAAATCGTGTTTTTAATTCACTTTATTGTAACTGGACAAGTAGGTACTCAAGATAATTACTAGCGTGCAACATAGCTATGACAGGAGCATATGATTGCAACTGCCTGACACCATATATTTTGTATTAGTCAAGAATGTTAGGTTCATATAAACTTTTAGAACTCACTGAACGAAAGGTCGGCCTAAGAGGCTATTTAAAAACTTCGGGTTTTCCATCCATTCAGTGTAGCCGGCAAGACCAAAGGTGACACTAGCATGGCACCAAGTTCATCAAGGTGTTATGGGCTGACATCACGGGTGGAGTATGTGCCACCCATAAGGTATCTAACGACGCCCATGGACATTCGGTCGTACGAGGGGGTTGCGAATGCCATGCCGGCATACAGGTGCCTATTCACGCTTCTCTTGAAGGACAAGGTTCATATCAGGTTCCATAAAGAAACCATTTTGTCGTCGTCCCACCTGGCGGGTGGTCTTCCCACACTCCGTTTTCCTGTTCACGGCCGTGTAGGCCACGGTTACTTCAACGGTCGTCGTCTTTTCGGCTGACGTGCCCGGCCCACTGCCACTTGAGCCCCCGGTGTCCGCAATATCGACTATTTTCGTGCATCGGCTGATTGTGTCGTTACGCTCTATATCGCGTAGCGATATTCCCAGCATTTTTTTTTATGGAAACTGACACGATTGGGTAGGGGTATACATCACCTACTACATCCGTGATGGATGTCAGCCCATAACACCGAATGAACTAGGTGCCATGACAGTGCTTCCCTTCATTTCATGTCGGCTACACTGAACTGGACGGAAAACACGAACTATTTACTTAGCCGTTTCGACCGACGTTTCGCTCAGTGCGGTGCCGGTGGTGGTATCAACCCGGCCGGAATAAACACTACCACCTAGTATGGTAAGAAGGGAAGGGACCTACAGTTTAACGTGGAATCCGAACCACGGTCAGCCTCTAACGGTCCAGCGGTCACCCGTCCAAGTACTGACCGCGCTCAGCTTTGCTTAACAACAGTCGACCGACCGCACCAATGAGCTACCGAAGCTGACGAGCATGGATCACTACTCGTACATTGCCTACATGGCTCACTACGTAAATACTTGTAAATTTTAGTTCGTTAAAATATTGCCAAAACGAAAAGAAAGTAAAGTCTCGCTCCCCGCAGGAAGAGTTTTCGCTTCCGACGTGTGTACGCAACCGGAAGTAACCCGGAAGTATAACGGAAGTAAGAGCGACGCGGGCGACCTCTCCTCCGCGCCCTCACAGCCTTACTTCTGTAGTCTACGGCTGAATAAAAAATATACTGCGTTGTAAAATGCATCAAAATCGGTTCAGCCGCTTTCGAGTTATAAGCAATTACAGTCAGTCATATATGCAGGCAGCAGATTTTGCATTGCAATTTGTATTAATCCGCGTCTGCTGCGAATGTTTTTTTCGAAACATTACACAGAAACATCGAAACATTGGGGTGTGGCATTTGTATGAAAACAAATGTTTTTGTGTAATGTTTCTTTCTTGTGTGCAATGTTTCGAAAAAATATGCGCAGGAGACGCGGTTTTACACAAAAACATAGGTTTTCATACAAATGTGTATGGCCACGCACCAATGCTTCGATGGACTGTACCGTGTGGAGCCGGTACTTTAAAAGAATAGCCCCACTGCATCACTCCCCGTGTATGTCGTAAAAGGCGACTAAGGGATATATACTCCCTTCCTCCCTTGATATATTACTAGGTGGTAGGGTTTAGCCCGCCCGGGTTGGTACCACCGCACTGAATGAAAGGTCGGTCGAAACGGCTATGTAAATAGTTTGTGTTTTCCGTCCAGTTCGGTGTAGCCGGCACGACCGAAGGGAAGCACTGACGTGGCACCAAGTTCACCCGGTGTTATGGGCTGACATCACGGATGTTGAAGGTGATGTAGCCAACCGTGTCAGTTTCCATAAAAAAAAAATGTTTCTGTGTAATGTTTCGAAAAAAAAATGCGCAGGAGACGCGGCTTTAGGTACACATGTATGTAAACATTTCGAGTAGTTATTTTTTTATCCGATAAAAAAAAGACTAGGTGGACACATGACCTAAAAAAGGTAGCCGGGAGTGGATGGATGAGAAGAGCGGAAGACCGTGTGTGGTGGCGTACCTTGAGAGAGGCCTACGTCCAGCAGTGGATCGATACAGGCTGATGATGATGATGATGATGAAAAAAAAGACGTCGCGCGAAGCTCGGTCGCCCAGTTACTTACTATAAAGCCAGATTTAATAATTCAATTTATTAGCCTTAATTTAAAGCACCTTCGCGATTCAATTCTTTCTGAAACGTTTGTGATTTTAATTTGAACTTCCAAAATAATGTCTGGGAAACCATTAATATGACGAAGCAATTGGTCTAAAGTTTTAATTTAGTTTAATTTTAACATTATTTATCTACATATTAGACATGGCCACGTCCGTCCCCTTACTAGGTATAGATGGTAGGCTCAAATTGTAGCCGAATGGGTTGGTACCACCGTACTGGATGTAAGATGGCCGCATAGTAGTCTCGGTTGTGTTCTCCTCTAGTCCAGTATAGCCAGCAATCCAGGTAAGTCTCCGGTATGGCCCCTACATACCTTCTAGGAGGTGATATTGGCTGGTCGGAGCATGTGCTTTGCCCCTTCTGACTTAGCCACCTATACTGGATTACATAAAACAAAATTAATAAACGTTCTGAACTTCAGCGAGGATTTTAAAAGCAGTAAAGAGAAATACAACCACGTTCAAATGCACAAAAGCAATATTTTTCTCTAAAGTTGGGCTCCAGTTTCGTGATGGACAAAATGTGTTGTTCGCAACATGGCGGTGTGTTTTTGTTGCTTTGTATTTGTAAACAAAGTCGCGGCTGTGACGCGCTACCGCTTCAACGTGAATGTCACTGGACCGAAATTAAATAAATGTAAAAAAATATGAATTCACTTTTGAAAACCCCCGACTCTAAAAAGGCGGGGTTGTGTTAGTAAGATTACCGCAAATTTAACGGAGAATACGTCGAGCTGTCCAGTCCGTACCTCGCCGTGTGGTCGGAATATCGACACAAAGATTCTATATATCGGACCCCAAATCTGGTTCTTGAAAGATTGATGCAAGTTTTTCTTGATGCAATTCGAGTGATCCATTCTTCGAAGTCACTTTCTAGTAGGGACTTACTTGATGTCGTCAATAGTCATAACATCTGGCTGGTATGACGACACTAGGTTTTCCTGTCCACGCTCACCTAACTGGTGAGCGTGGACAGGAAAACCTAGTGTCGTCATACAAGCTAGTTATTATGTAAATGTTCGCAACCTTAACTAGGTTGCGAACATTTACATAATAACTAGCTTTTTCCCGCGGCTTCGCTCGCGCGAAATTCATATTTAAAAAGAAGAAAGTAAGTAAGCCCGCTACCATACCTTTATTTCGGCGCACGGAACATTTATATTTGTATGGGAGCCACATCTTAGCGTAACCGGAACTGCCTATCCTGTGTCCCACATAGTTAAATGTGCTTGTACAAAGTTTCATCGAATTCGGATGATCGGTTTAAGAGTTATGGAGGAACATACATACATACATACATACAAAAAATATTTCTAAAAATTGTCGATTTAACTTTAGTATCATACGTAGAGCCTACAAACGCAATATCTCATAAAACAAAGTAAGTTACTCCATGACCATCCCTTTTAGATGTATTATTGGTATTGAAAAGTGATAGAATTTTCTCTGTCAGGCTAGATGCCTGCAGCAGAATTTCAGTTTGACATTATCCCAATATTTACGACTCTGGTCGATCTTTGACTTTTGTTGCTGCCGCGCCGGGTGTTCCGAATATGTTCGGAAGCTGCACGAAGCGACGCTAGTGGCTCGTAAAAATTTTACTCAGTGCACATTGAAATTGGCTATCATTTTCGTGGATGTTCTATGCTGAACCCGCTGCTGGTCCAGTAGATAAGTTGCGATTGCAACTGTTTTATCGTTTGTATATAGTTTGTTTTGGGACTTGGGACAGATGATTAAAACCAAAGCCCATTATTGCTTCTTTTTTTACTCATTAAAATTCGACGTCTGTGGTTTCACTACAATGTTTGCAACGTCTGTCAGCTCATATTTCACGACCTTTTGGCTCATAAACCGGGACAACCAAACCATGCGTCGCTTATGAAATTGAAGGAATGTTTTACCTATTGGGGCGTTGATATTCAGCAATATTTTGGCAGGAGAAAGGAGAATATATATGATGCCTGTATGTATCCTCTTTTACGTAGAATTCGAGATCTCAAGAGGCAAAATTCTCCATCACTCCGTTCGAAGAAAACTCGGCGAGAGAACCTTTACACTAAAAATGCTAATGTGTGGTTGTGTACATGTGTGTAATGAATATAAGAAATTCCATTCTGCTATAATTCCGTTCTCTGTCTCACATAGGTAAGAATATAATGTTTAAATGTGGAGACACTGGTAGAGTTCTATTTATAATTTGCAATGCGCTCTGGATATATTTATTCCACAGAATTCGCGTACAGCAATACAGAGCTGAACAAACTATGTGTCGCCTTTTTCATGTTTTGTCGTATTTTAGCCGCAATTTCGCCAGCATCAAGCAGGGCTCGGCGTTGCTTTTATTTCGTCCTACAATAAAATGAAAAATAATGAGTGTTGCACGAAAATGTGTGACTCCACCACCGCGACGCGACCGCTGCAACAACGCGCTGTAAAAGCTGCTGACGTAAATACATTACTACAATCTGTCATGCAAGTAATGGAGTTAGATGTGCATTGTTCGTTTGCACTACTATATTTTTTGAACATTGAAACAAATATGATGAAAAGTACTTTTGTATTCATTTATTTTTTTTATTTTTTATTATTGTTTCCGAACTAGCTGGCTGTGTCCGAGGTCGAAGCCTCAGGCGCAGCCAATATCACCCCCGAGGAGGTGCCAGTCCGGCTTGGAGGTGGACTAATGTCGCTGGGGAAAGGCTATTTACCCGCGATTTGAAGATCCGTGGATTGTAGGAGTGGGGAAAGATATTCCCCGGAAGCCCGTTCCACACCTTTGCAGTGCGGCACAAGAACGATTTAGAGAATCGTGCCGTTCGAAGTACTCGTCTGTCCACTACAAAGGGGTGTTCGATTAATATTTTGGCCGCGACGACGAGACCGTGTCTACGAATTTGTATTGTTTATGTAGACTGCACTCGAACTTGTCATAATTTGTTCTATCCGGTTCGATTACACCCACGAAGAAGAAGCGACAAGAAACTTCGCAGGGTATTTTTTTTATACATATTTTTACAAGTATTTAGTGACTAGCAACATAGTAACACCGCCCATAGTCTTTCGAAAACACAGCTTGAGAGCAAGATTAAGAATTTTGCTGAGAGTTCTGACTAAGTACAAAGATATATTTATTAAGTGAATCAGGTGTAAAGAGGCTTTTAAAGTAGCACATCTTAGTACAGTTCCCGGCATTTAATAATGCGTGTCGATCGTTAGAAAGAGACAATCCGGTTGTAGAGCGTCGTCCCTGTCGTACAAAGACGACGCTGCATGCACGACATACGAGTTCACGCCACAGGGACGGCGGAGCTCCACCGGATTGTATCTTTCTAAAGGAGATATTTTGCTGGCGGAAACTTTACGTAAATATGTTTATAGATGAGAATAAAAATGTAAAAGTGCAAAGAAATGAACTATTTTTTTTTTTGTACCTTGTGGGGCCGGTACTTCAAAAGAATAGCCCTACTACATCTCTCCCCGTGTATGTCGTAAAAGGCGACTAAGGGATATGACTCCCTTCTTATATTACTAGGTGGTAGGGTTTAACCCGCCCGGGTTGGTACCACCGCACTGAATGAAATGTCGGTCGAAACGGCTATGTAAATAGTTTGTGTTTTCCGTCCAGTTCAGTGTAGCCGGCACGACCGAAGCACTGACGTGGCACCAAGTTCAGCCGGTGTTATGGGTTGACATCGCGGTGGTTGTAGGTGATGTAGCCAACCGTGTCAGTTTACATAAAAAAAAACTAACTAGTTTTTTTATGTTAACCAACATTGGTGGCTGTGCCGAGAGACCAATGGTGCAGTCGACAGAGCCAAAGTCACCTCTCCTCGCGAAACCACGCTCAGTTAGATGCCATGCCAGCAGATTTGCGGACTGTTCCTAGGCTGTCTAGCCTGTTAATACAACGTTTGAAGACACCCTGGTTAAAGGATTCGGGAAAGTACGCCGGAAGACAGTTCTACACCCTAGCGGTGCGAAACGCAGAGAAACGATTTAGAGAACCGAGATGGGTTCTCAAAAGCACAATGTCAACAACAAAAGGGTACTGACTCTCTCTGCGACGAGTCATGCGGAGATAGGACGGGTGGCAGGGAATAAGGGATGCTAGTAACTTGAAGATAAATTGGAGACATTGGCGTTTCTGTGAAATATTTTTTTCATTGTTTTACATACATATTCGTCATTCATTACTCCTCACTGAAAACAATGTCACCGTTACGTAATTAACTAGAACTTTCACATCAACGCGGAAAGGGAACAGCTAGATATTCAGTCCGTTATGCATGTATTTGTCAACAGCGCTCTTGCTCGCGTGTGTGCGGGGCTGGCTGGAGAATGCTAATTGCGAGATGATTGCGTCGTAGTATAACCTAGTTACTCGTCGTAACTTCGACGACTACGTTCCTTCTGATTATGAACTCCTGGTACATTGAATCTGCATATCTATGCAGCCTTTACATTTAATACGCACGCACATACTTCGAGCAATAATTTTAGTTTATGGAAGAAAAAGGTACCTATTTTTGTGCATTGCGCAATATCATATGATCCACTAGTACGTTTTTAGTATTGTTTACTTTTCATTTTTTTTTTGTTCAAAGTAAGACTATTAGAGTATAAACTTTGAATTGTTATTTTACCCTTATTATAATACAACTCAAATTTCCAATAAATATTTCTCATCGAATTTCTCAAATTGTGGAAAGCACACGTACTCCAACCGGCAGTATTTATAGGGTGTATCCACCGACGGCGAAGGACAGCATATTTTCAAAGTCTACTGCGGAAGTTCGCGAAAGCCTTTGTAATTTAATTTTTTTGAAGTTTTAAAAATATTATTTATTTTTGATTTACAAGATCAATGTTTTTATTTAAACTATTAAAACTAATGATGATTTTATTTATATTGTGTTTACCTATATATATATTTATAATTGGTAATTTAATTTATATTTCTAAGTATAAACATTTACTAATTGTTTTATTAAGTTTAGAATTTATAGTTTTAAGAATTTTTTTTTTTTTTTAATTTTTTTAATAAATATTAATTTTAATCTATATTTTTTAATGGTATTTTTAGTTTTTGCTGTATGTGAGGGAGTTTTGGGTCTTTCTTTATTAGTTTTAATAATTCGTACTCATGGTAATGATTATTTTCAGAGATTTAATATTTTGTTGTAAATGATAAAATTTTTATTTATAATTATATATATAATTCCTTTATGTTTTATAAAAAATATATTTTGAATGATTCAGATATTTATATTTTTAATAATGTTTATGTTTATAAATTTAAATATTACTAATAATTTTTTTTTTAATTTAAGTTATATGTTTGGATGTGATATTATTTCTAATTCACAATTCTATTAATTCACAAAAGAAAAAAGTTCAGAAAAAACGTTATTTGACTTTTTTGTTACTATTGATCCCAATAATCATTTCCTAAATTTAATGTAGTGGC